>LR738713.1:99000632-99056100 GCA_902687465.1 Secale cereale
GACACCACATAAAGGGCTTATAAAGAAAAAGAAAACAACAGGCATGCCATAGTCGGGCGTCTGAGCGACACCACATAAAGGGATTATAAAGAAATATAAAACAACAGGTATGCCACAGTCGGGCGTCTGAGCGACAGCACATAAAGGGCTTATAGAGAATAATAATATAATCACAGTGAATATCCAGGAGGTAGAACCGTCCCAGGGATACTCATTAATTCAAATAATACAAATGGTTAGTCCACAATAATAATCATAATCACCATATGTCACAGGTCATAATCAATGTTCTGGTTTAGAAGTTCCTCCTCTGAAGACCGACGCTAAGACCGACAATTGACCCATCCCAGACTGTAGTCCTAACCCAGGTACACGGCTATTCGAATAGATTTAATCTCTGCAGAGGGTGTACTCTTTACCCACGAATAACGGATTCCTTTAGTCCATCTGGACTAATTCTGTCTACGGTCTTTTAATTTGAAGACACACCTGACCGCACACACCAGCCTAACTAACCGATGTCTGGAATCACCCATGACACCCGTTAAGACAAACTCTAAGTGGGGAGGCTGCAACCACGACTAGCATGGGATCACAAAATTTATAACGCGCGCAAACTAGGGAAGCTACCCCCTTCGGCTCCAACCGAAACACCCATGCCCCCGGACCAGGTGGCCTGCCTACCGGATGCAGTCGGTATCTTCCACCATGGCCTCTCTGTATGGTGTGTGCTAGAACAGGGGTCGACAATTTTCTGAAATGTACCCTGCCTATAGCAGGGACAAGTGGTAGCACGAAACAAGTATGGGGGTTACTGGAACAAGACTCGATATACGGTCGACTCAGGAGGTTCATGCATCACAAGAATGATTAGCATAACCAATATATTTCGTAACAACAATCAGAATCACCACCAGTCATGCCTCACCAAGCCGTAATGGATTCCACCGTCCCGACGAGGAACCAGTGACAAGCTCTTGACTACACTAGACAACACTTTCACGGATTTCTTCCATTAGGCATGGAAGGCATACGAGGGGGATCACTATCATGTATATTACTTTCCACAGCAAGGAATATACATCATGTACTCAAGGGTAGGCTCATGTCATCACATAAGAAAAAAAATGAATGCATCCATATCGAGGTAACGTTGCAATTGAATCAACAACACTCACAAGCATTGGGCCAGGGTTCAAAAATGCTTGCCTTCAGGTAGTGGGGAGGTAAAGTGCATTCCAAAACTTTTGGAAGTTTCCCCCCTCTTCAAAATCCTATTCGAAAGAATATGAAATCAATACATTGTCTCGAAACAGCACAAAAAAGTTGTCTGGAAAATTTTCAAATAAATATGAAAATAAACTTGATCAAATTTGAGGAACAACAGAAAAAGAATCAAGTCATTTGGACTTATATTTAAAAAGTGGTAGCGAGTCAAAGTTCTGTTTTTAAATAAAAAAAGAAAAGAAAACATTTCGAGGCAGAATGCGTATTTGATGCGGGGGAAACGTACTTGAGACTTTACGCTTTCACTTATCCAGCATGGACTGGCGCGTGGGTCACTGATAGTGGGTCCACGGGGCCCACTGGTCAGGTTTGACCAGTCGCCTCTCCCTCCTCTTCCTTTGCCCGAGCGGAGGCGGGACTCCGGCGATGCTCGCCGGCGAACGGCGGCACCGTTCGAGAAACCGAGGCCATCTGCGGGCCCAGGGGGTCGAGGCGGTCCTTTCGGTGGTCGCTATGGTCCCTGGGGTGGACGGAGTCGCCGGCGGCGGGCTTCGCAGCGGGCGGTGGCCGTCGGGCAGAGTGGGCTCTTGCCTCCGGCGGTTCCTGATCAAAATCAAGCATGGGGATGGACTCACGAGATGTAGAGGGAGCTTCTGGTGAAGAGAGTGGAGAGGGGGAGGCCCTGGTGGGGCCGGAATGGATCGGAACGAGGCGGCGGCCGGGCTGACCGGAGATGGGGAAGACGGCCTTCCTCTTTTGGATTGATGGCTAAGGGGGCACTAGGAGAATGGTTTGAAGCTGCCTGGGGGACGGGTCGTTCTCGGGGGCTTCTTATATAGCGTACTCATGTCGGTTCGCGGCGGCCGTGGATAGGATCGCCGGCGACCGCCATTATGCAGCAGCAGAGAGACGTGGCGGCGAAGAGTGCTTGTGAACAAGCTTGCGGATGAGCTTGAGCTGCTCCAGGGGGCAGTTGGCGAGCGCTAGTGGCTTGGGCGGCGCCGTCCATGGTAGAGGTCCACTGTGGCCGCCGGCGTGTCGCCAAAAGGGCTCTGACGGTGGCGCTGTATGGTGCCAGAGGAGCTTGGAGTATTCTGGTGAGTGGATGAGGCCGGGGTGTGGCTCTGCAGGCGAGCTAGGGCAAGGGGCGCGACGTGGCGGCTCGGGCGCACGCACGTGCAAACCGCACGCTCTGGGCGCGCCCAATGCATGCACGCTATGTGTTTGCGGAAATGCCAGCGTGTGCTAGAGGGCATAGGAGGTGCTGGTGACCAACAGATCTAGGCTAGTGGTAGCTAGGGTGCTAGTGGACATGCTTGTCTGGCTGTTGTGGCAAGACTATAAAGCAAACTCATGAGCATGCCAATTATGTTCATGAACTCAAGGTGTTCGACAGTATGCCAGGATCCTCTAGGCATCTCTTGGGGTGGCCACAAACTCCAGACCAATGTCTCTCTAGGTGTAGGAGATGGTGATAAGGTTGTTTGGGCAAAACTAAAAGCTTGCAAGTGTAAGCTTTTGAGAAAGTCAATTCTGGATAGAAACTAGAAGGCATTATTGCATGGACCAAAAATGATCAAAATTCTCCAATCTCCTGGACTTAATGGTTTTGTTGGAAGGACTACAAGCAGGAAAAAGTTTATGGCCAAAAGAGCAAGTTAAAATAGGGCTGCAGTAGAAAGTGTCAATCTGGACCAGAGAGCAAAAGAGGATGTTTTGCTCAACTTTTCCAAAGAACATCAAAGGATTTTTGCATAAAAGTGATGTATGGGCTTCACATGTGAAAGCACATTTGCTCCCTGGGTGGTTTTGGTAATTAATGACAACGTACTTTGTGGTTGGACTAATGCTTTTATCAAGTATGTTTCAGGAAATCCAATCACACTGGCTATGGAAATGACTGAAGAAGTGGACCCCTCAAAATGCTAAGGCAAGCATTGGCGAAAGCTCAAGACTCCATTTTTGGTTTAGCGATCAAAGATCACATTGAGTCCATAGGAAAATCCAATACTATTAAAAGTGGATGAGGTTGTGTTGATGATCTGGTTGCTCAAGTGCTTAGTGATATGTCTCCTTTAACTATCAGCAACTTTCACTACTATACACACTCATAAGTAATCTCGGACAAACCGATTCTTCCAACTCAGTCCCACCGAGATGAACCACCTCAGCCATATGCCAAACCCTAGAAAAATCGGTCCTTCCGATTTTGAGATCGGTCTCACCGAAATCTGGGCTGCCAACCTTCTGTAACCATTTGACATCATATCGGAATAACCGAGTTTGCATTATCGGTCTCACCGAGATTGGCAAGCCTCTGTCTTGGCTCAAATCGGTCTCACCGATATTGCATTTCCGGTCCCACCGAATCTGGCATGTTCCTGTCTTTTCTCAAATCGGTCTAACCGAGTTTTCTGTCTTGGTCCCACCGAAAATCCCAACGTTCATATCTTTGCACTTTCGGTCTCACCGAGATGGTATTTTCGGTCCCACCGAAAACCCCAACGTTCACTATATTTGAACTTTCGGTCTGACCGAGTTTTCACTTCAGTCTCACCGAGATTACTCAAATATGTGTGTAACGGTTGGATTTTGTGTGGAGGCTATATATACCCCTCCACCCCCTCTTCATTCGTGGAGAGAGCCATCAGAAAGTACTACCACTCCTACCTTACACTTTCTGAGAAGAGAACTACCTACCCTTGTGTTGAGATCAAGTTGTTCCATTCCTACCATATGAAACTTGATTTCTAACCTTCCCAAGTTGCTTTCCACTCAAACCTTTCTTCCACCACAGCCATATCAGTGAGGAGAGTTGAGTGTTGGGGAGATTATAATTTGAAGCACAAGAGCAAGGAGTTCATCATCATCAACCACATCTATTACCTTTTGGAGGGTGGTGCCTCCTAGATTGGTTAGGTGTCGCTTGGGAGCCTCCGTCAAGAGATGTGGAGTTGAACCAAGAAGTTTGTAAAGGCAAGGAGATCGCCTACTTCGTGAAGATCTACCCCGAGTAAGGCTAGCCCTCCGTGGGCGCAGGCCATGATGGAATAGACAAGGTTGCTTCTTCGTGGACCCTTCGTGGGTGGAGCCCTCCGTGGACTCGCGCAGCCGTTACCCTCCGTGGGTTGAAGTCTCCATCAACGTGGATGTACGATAGCACTACCTATCGGAACCACGGGAAAAATCATTGCGTCTCCAAATTGCGTTTGATCTTCTCCACTTCTCTTTACTACTTGTGCAATTTACTTTCCGCTGCCCATACTCTAGAATTGCATGTATAGTATGCTACTTGACTTGTGTGTTATGCAAAATCTGCCAAAATCTGTTCTTGTTAAAAGACAGAATTTTTATCTTGTCGAGTAGTCTAATCACCCCCCCCCCCTCTAGACACTCTCACCTTCTTCGATCCTACAACATGACATCCCCAAATTTTAGTGGAATTTTTGAACAAATCCATCAAAGGGTTGTAGTGCAAACAGAATTTAAAACAGATGAAAATCACTTTAATGGATAAAGCTTAGGGAGAAAATAATAATGCAAATGAACCTACTGATAGAAAGATTATTTTTCTTGGTTAGGGCAATTAAGTCCAAATAACATATCTGAAAAAAAAAATCACTGGGGCAAAAATCAATTGGTATCAGAGCGTTGGTCTCCATTGCTTTGGTTTACACACCATTGGAGGAAGATGGACGTGTCTATGTTTGGGAGTGTTAGCCATAGAGTGCCTGTTCTTAATGGAAGGTTCTATAACTCATGGAGGTCTAAAATGCTTAGTATCTTTAAGATGTACAATTTGTGCAAATATGTTGAGACCCCCTATGTGCCTCCTTTTGATCCCTTGCACCCTACCATGGATGAAGAGCTTGATTTGCTTCGTAACCTTAGAACTGTAAATCTTATCATTAGAGGGTTACCCGATGACTTGCTTAATCTTGTTACAAACTTTGAGTGTGCCTATGCTATGTGGAAATTCTTGGAAGAACTTTATCCGGACTACTCTTTGAGAAGTCTTGATGAAATTCTACACAAGACTATTGAATTTGATAAGTTGCACCCCAATGATCCCAACTTTGATAAATGCTTCTTTGAGCTTCGTGATCTTATGAAAAAGAAGGGTGATCCCGGTCTTATCAATATTATAATTAGAAATGCTCTTGCATTGCATTCCGAAGATTATTGTCACATTGACCAAACTAATGCAAGTACTTATCAAATTGACCTAGGTGTTGATGATGAACAATCTATGGGTCGATATGATGATGAGCATGAGAAAGATGATGATTACTCCGATTCGGACACCGAGCTAGACAAAGTAATGAAGAGTCTCAATCTTATGGCGAACCTGAGAGACTACATGTCCGGCGGAAAAGAGTGGATTCTTGATAGTGGATGCACCGATCACATGACCGGAGACAAAGACATGTTTCGAGAGCTTGCAAAGAACGATGGTCCACGCAAGTATGTGACTTTTGGAGACAACTCCAAGGGTAAGGTACTTGGCCTTGGTAAGGTGGCCATATCTCATGATAGCTCTATTCAAAATGTCATGCTTGTAGAATCTCTTGGATACAATTTACTTTTCGTGTCTAGATTAGCTGACTTTGGATTCAACGTGCTATTCACCAAAGTAGATTGCCAAGTCTTTCGTCGTGATAATCAAAACATGGCTTTTACTGGTATCCGTAGAGGTGAGCTATATATTGTTGATTTCACTAAGAAAGCCCAACCTAGATCTTGTTTCATTGCTAAATCCTCTAAAGGTTGGTTATGGCATAGAAGGCTAGGACATGTTGGTATGCGTAATCTAGACAAGCTAATCAAAGGTGATCATATTCTTGGTGTTAAAGATGTTCTCTTTGACAAAGATAGACTTTGTAGTGCTTGTCAAGCAGGAAAACAAGTAGGTGGAAGTCATCCCGTGAAGAACATCATGACCACAAGGAGACCGCTTGAGCTTCTTCATATGGATCTCTTCGGTCCCAATGCTTACAAAAGCCTTGGTGGTAACTCCTTTGGTCTAGTTATAGTTGATGATTATTCCAGATTTACGTGGGTATTTTTCCTTGATGATAAATCGCAGGTTCGGAGAATCTTCAAGACCTTTGCCAGAAAGGCCCAAAATCAATTTGAGGTGAAGATCAAGAAAGTTCGGAGTGACAATGGAACGGAGTTCAAGAACGCCAATGTAGACTCTTTTCTCGATGAGGAAGGAATTCTACATGAGTTCTCGGCTACGTACACTCCTCAACAAAATGGAGTTGTTGAGAGGAAGAACCGAACGCTCATAGAGATGGCAAGAACGATGCTTGATGAATACAAGACACCGAAGCATTTTTGGGGAGAAGCGGTCGAGACAGCTTGTCATGCTATTAACAGGCTTTATCTTCATAAGCTCCTCGGCAAGACATCATACGAGCTCCTCACCGGTAACAAACCCCAAGTGGGATACTTTCGTGTCTTTGGTTCAAAATGCTATATCCTTGATAAGCATCGTCGGTCTAAATTTGCTCCTAAATCTCATGAAGGCTTTCTTCTTGGTTATGGATCAAACTCCCACACCTACCGTGTCTACAATAATTTCACCCGAAAGGTTGAAGAGACGGTAGATGTGAAGTCTGATGAATCTAATGGCTCGCAAGTAGAGCAAATGCCTATTGATGTAGGAGACAAGGACCCATCGGAAGCTATCCAAGACTTATCTATTGGAAAGATCCGTCCCATGGAAGTAATGGAGAGTACCTCATCTACATATGTGGAGCCACCTACCTCACGGCAAGATGAACCTCAAGGCAATATGGAGGCCTCCACAAGTGGAACTCACCAAGATGAGGAAGTGCAACAAGAAGATCCACCACAACCTCCTTCTCCACCGCCTCAAGACAACACCAACAACAATGAAGAAGAAGAAGAGGAAGATGAAGATGATGAGGAAACTCAGCCACAACATCAACAAAAGCTATCCCGAGTCCGAGCAAGAGTCAAGAAGAATCATCCCGTGGAACAAATGATGAACGACATCAACTCCGGGAGAATTACTCGCTCTAAAACTCGCTTAGCTAACTTTTGTGAGCATTACTCATTTATCTCTAGCATTGAACCTATGAAGGTAGAAGAAGCACTTGAAGACCCGGATTGGGTGAACGCTATGCACGAAGAACTACATAACTTCGAGAGGAACAAGGTATGGACTTTGGTAGAGAAGCCCAAGGATGATCAAAACATCATTGGAACCAAATGGGTGTTTCGGAACAAGCAAGATGAAGATGGACAAGTCATCCGCAACAAGGCTCGTCTCGTAGCTCAAGGTTACACACAAGTCGAAGGTATGGACTATGGTGAGACCTATGCCCCCGTTGCTAGACTTGAGTCCATTCGCATTCTTCTTGCTTATGCCAATCATCATGATATTACTCTCTATCAAATGGACATCAAAAGTGCTTTCCTAAATGGTGAAATTGAGGAGGAAGTATTTGTGAAACAACCTCCCGGATTTGTGAACCCCAAAAAGCCTAATCATGTTTACAAGTTGCACAAAGCTCTTTATGGTCTTAAACAAGCTCCTAGAGCTTGGTACAAATGCTTAACTAGCTTTCTTCTTGAAAAAGGCTTTGAGATTGGAAAGATAGACTCAACGCTGTTCACGAAAAGGGTTAATGGTGAACTATTTGTGTGCCAAATATATGTTGATGATATTATCTTTGGTTCTACTAACCCCCATTTTAGCAAGAAGTTTGGACAGCTTATGTCGGAGAAGTATGAGATGTCCATGATGAGTGAACTCAAATTCTTCCTTGGGTTGCAAATCAAGCAATCTAAGGAGGGTACTTTTGTCTCACAAACAAAGTACACCAAGGATCTCTTCAAAAAGTTGAACATGCAAGAAAGCAAAGGTATGAGTACCCCCATGCCTACAAGTGGACACAATGACTTGACAAAAGATGGAGAACCTGTTGATCAAAGGGTTTACCGTTCTATGATTGGTTCTCTACTATATCTTTGTGCTTCTCGTCCTGACATAATGTTGAGTGTATGCATGTGTGCACGATATCAAGCAGCCCCTAAAGAATGTCATCTTAAAGCTGTTAAAAGGATAGTGAGATACCTGATACACACACCAAACTTTGGCATTTGGTATCCTAAGAGAGCTTCTTTCAATCTTGTTGGCTATTCCGACTCGGACTATGCCGGTGACAAGGTTGATAGAAAGTCAACTTCGGGTACATGTCAATTCCTTGGTCGATCCCTTGTATCTTGGTCCTCCAAGAAACAAAATTCGGTATCTTTATCCACTGCTGAAGCGGAATATATTGCTGCTGGTTCGTGTTGTGCTCAATTGCTATGGATGATACAAACGCTTAAAGATTATGGTATACATGTGAGACGTGTTCCCTTGCTTTGTGACAATGAGAGTGCTATTAAAATTGGACACAATCCAGTGCAACACTCTCGAACAAAGCATATTGAACTTCGTCACCATTTTATTCGTGATCATATTGCCAAGGGTGACATTAATCTTAAGCATGTTCGTACTGACAAACAACTTGCTGATATCTTTACAAAACCTCTTGATGAGAAGGTGTTTTGTCGCTTAAGGAGTGAGTTGAACATCATTGATGCTTCAAACTTGGAGTGATAACTCCATTGATGCATGCAAGGCATGAGCTCACTTGACTAATCCTTGATATTTCTCTTATGATGATGATCATATGTCTTAGACACTTTTGCCTCCTTGTATTGCATCTAACTCTTTGAAGGTACTTGGATGATCTACATTCCACAAGATTACCACACACTCAAATCATGAGTAATCTTGTCATTGACCAAGTATCTAGCCCTTTGGGATGTTGAGTTCAAGGAACAAAATTCCACATATCCTTTTTGACATCTTATACATCTAGTATTTCACTCTTGTCATCTTGGATATCCTCGAGTATTTCCTTGCTTGCCTAACCCATGTAGGAAGATGAACTACACAAGTAGAAATGGCGCTCCAACCTCACATTCAATGAGCACCTACATCGAGCTTACCTACATGAGCAAAGCATCAACAAGCCCAAGGTATGTTCTTCACATCTTTAAGGAGCTTTACTCAAAGTCATGAGTACAAGCAGCTTCATAAGATGTGATCACATCAAATGTTTAATCGAAAAATGGCAACCCCATTTTGAGCTTAAATGATGAGTATGACCTATGATCAAATGTCTTCATTTGACTCCTAAGTCAATATACTCAAACGTAGGTGACTTTGTCGCCGACCTTTATCTAGATGAAGTACATATGCTTTTGGAGTTTTTCTGTTTTCTCTTATGTTATCTCATTGAGTTTTCTTCTTTTTTTTAAAAAAAAACTTCATCTAGGATTCTTTTCATTTCTATTCTTATGTCTTTTTGGATATCCTTCTGGCTCTGATTAATTCCCTGAAAATCTTTTACAAATTCATTGCAAATCTTTTGAAACATTCTTCGCAAAGTGAGCTGAATTATCTCCGTATTTCCTTGGAATTAAACTCGGCGTCACCGATTTATTTTCGGTCTAACCGAAAAGGGTCTACCCTAACTCAATTCGGTGTCACCGATTTATCTTCCAGGATATCAACTTCTGCAGCTCCACTCATTGTTTCTCTTGGAATGTTCTTATTTGCCCTGTTGTGATTCTTAAGGATCCCACTTCTTTCCTTTCATCTTTCCTGTCCTTCCTAGTTTGCTGTCCTTTTCGGCACTTGATGTCAAAGGGGGAGAAGACTTAGGGGGAGTAGGGGAGAAGAGAAGACTTAGGGGGAGAAGAAAAGCAATCTTATCTTAAGGGGGAGAGAATCACATCAAAGCTTTGTCGTGTTTTACATTGGACATTACAATTGGCATCATTCTTTTGATTTTGCTATTTCCATCAAACTCCCTGTTCTGAGAGAACTCAAAGGGAGAGGAATTTTCACAATTGATATCTTATGGAAAGCAAAATCTCTCAGAGTTCATTGAAAATCTATTAGTTTCGGAGACATGTTTGCTGATTCAAGCCTGTGCTCAGTATGAGACACTCCTTATACATGTCCTCCTTGGCTTGGTACTCTTGATGTTCTTGCAGTTGGTTGAAGGAATACTCTTGTGTTATCTAACCTTGTTTTCTCAAGTTTATCCCTTCAGGTATAATGTCAAGGAACCTCAAGGTAAGTATATGCATCTTGCAGAATGTGCATGATGGTGACTTGCTTGTAAATACTTGTTTGCAAGAAATCACCATGCACATATGCATTATCACTCACTTCTTTTTCTTCTGCTCTGATGCATATAGCCAAGCTGCATGTAGCACATCTTGCTTATCTCTCTTGTGTGCTTGAGGTAGTCCAAAACCATAATCTATGAAAATCTTGCACACTTGTAGGGGGAGCCTGTGTACTACATGCTTGTCAAAGCTTTCGTGATAATTATGTCTTTCTTTCAATAAGCTTTGATGTCTTGTTTAGTGTGATTTTAGTGTGTTGCCATCAATTACCAAAAAGGGGGAGATTGAAAGCACATTTGCTCCCTGGGTGGTTTTGGTAATTAATGACAACATACTTTGTGGTTGGACTAATGCTTTTATCAAGTATGTTTCAGGAAATCCAATCACACTGGCTATGGAAATGACTGAAGAAGTGGACCCCTCAAAATGCTAAGGCAAGCATTGGCAAAAGCTCAAGACTCCATTTTTGGTTTAGTGATCAAAGATCACATTGAGTCCATAGGAAAAGCCAATACTATTAAAAGGGGATGAGGTTGTGTTGATGATCTGGTTGCTCAAGTGCTTAGTGATATGTCTCCTTTAACTATCAGCAACTTTCACTACTATACACACTCATAAGTAATCTCGGACAAACCGATTCTTCCAACTCAGTCCCACCGAGATGAACCACCTCAGCCATATGCCAAACCCTAGAAAAATCGGTCCTTCCGATTTTGAGATCGGTCTCACCGAAATCTGGACTGCCAACCTTCTGTAACCATTTGACATCATATCGGAATAACCGAGTTTGCATTATCGGTCTCACCGAGATTGGCAAGCCTCTGTCTTGGCTCAAATCGGTCTCACCGATATTGCATTTCCGGTCCCACCAAAACTGGCATGTTCCTGTCTTTTCTCAAATCGGTATAACCGAGTTTTCTGTCTCGGTCCCACCGAAAATCCCAACGTTCATATCTTTGCACTTTCGGTCTCACCGAGATGGTATTTTCGGTCCCACCGAAAACCCCAACGTTCACTATATTTGAACTTTCGGTCTGATCGAGTTTTCACTTAGGTCTCACCGAGATTACTCAAATATGTGTGTAACGGTTGGATTTTGTGTGGAGGCTATATATACCCCTCCACCCCCTCTTCATTCGTGGAGAGAGCCATCAGAAAGTACTACCACTCCTACCTTACACTTTCTGAGAAGAGAACTACCTACCCTTGTGTTGAGATCAAGTTGTTCCATTCCTACCATATGAAACTTGATTTCTAACCTTCCCAAGTTGCTTTCCACTCAAACCTTTCTTCCACCACAGCCATATCAGTGAGGAGAGTTGAGTGTTGGGGAGATTATCATTTGAAGCACAAGAGCAAGGAGTTCATCATCATCAACCACATCTATTACCTTTTGGAGGGTGGTGCCTCCTAGATTGGTTAGGTGTCGCTTGGGAGCCTCCGTCAAGAGATGTGGAGTTGAACCAAGAAGTTTGTAAAGGCAAGGAGATCGCCTACTTCGTGAAGATCTACCCCGAGTAAGGCTAGCCCTCCGTGGGCGCAGGCCATGATGGAATAGACAAGGTTGCTTCTTCGTGGACCCTTCGTGGGTGGAGCCCTCCGTGGACTCGCGCAGCCGTTACCCTCCGTGGGTTGAAGTCTCCATCAACGTGGATGTACGATAGCACTACCTATCGGAACCACGGGAAAAATCATTGCGTCTCCAAATTGCGTTTGATCTTCTCCACTTCTCTTTACTACTTGTGCAATTTACTTTCCGCTGCCCATACTCTAGAATTGCATGTGTAGTATGCTACTTGACTTGTGTGTTATGCAAAATCTGCCAAAATCTGTTCTTGTTAAAAGACAGAATTTTTATCTTGTCGAGTAGTCTAATCACCCCCCCCCCCTCTAGACACTCTCACCTTCTTCGATCCAACAACATGACATCCCCAAAATTTAGTGGAATTTTTGAACAAATCCATCAAAGGGTTGTAGTGCAAACAGAATTTAAAACAGATGAAAATCACTTTAATGGATAAAGCTTAGGGAGAAAATAATAATGCAAATGAACCTACTGATAGAAAGATTGTTTTTCTTGGTTAGGGCAATTAAGTCCAAATAACATATCTGAAAAAAAATCACTGGGGCAAAAACTTCATAAATTCAAAAGAAAAAGGGGTTCTGAAATCAAAGAAAATCCAGAGAATGAAAGGTTTAAATTCCTGGTAAAGAGTTTGATTTATAAATCAAGGTCAAAATTTTTGGGGTGTTACAACACTACCCGCCTTAAGAAAAATTTCGTCCTCGAGATTTGCTAAAAGTTGTTTTAAAAAGAACTTCTACTGTCACAAAATGATTTCACCAAAGATAACCGTCCTGCTTATGCAATAAAACGCTACTACAGTGCATGGGCAATAAGTGGTGTAAACTAGAGTGTGAAATACTGGCGCTGCGTGGAAAAAGTTACGGTCGGGGAAGGCAAGATATTTCTACTCTGGGCTATAGTAAATTTAGAAATAATATTTTTCTAAATTCTAAAATACACTGGTTGCACCCGAGAGCACAGTGCTCTCTCTGGCTGACATGTGGGCCCCGGGCCCATTGTCAGTCTCTTCTTCTACCTCTGGCTCTCTCTTCTCCCTCTCTTTCGCGCGCTTTCTCGCGCTTTCTCCACCGGCGACGTCTAGCTCGTAGGGTATCTAGGTCGTACTGCGGTACTGCGCGGCGTGCTAGCTGCAGGTGCAGCGTGCACTCACCTCGCGGGCCAGCGGGCTGTCGGCACTGCTCGCGGATTCACCTCCGAACACCGGCGGTCGAGCAACGGGCGGTGCTGGTGGACTCCGCCCACCGTACACCGATCTCGAGCTATAAAATGACCGAGGAGCTCCTTCTTCTTCCTCACACCTGGCCTCGCTTCTTCTTCTTCTTCCCTCCCCTCCATTTGTGTTTGTAGGAGCTCGGGACGAGGCTCTAATGGCGGAGGTGATTCCGGACTGGTGCATGATCCTAGTGTGCGGAGGGTTGGCTGCATTGTTGGGGTTATCCGTGCTCTTGTGTGCGATGGTCCTCGACGATCGTCGTGATACTGCGGCTCGAGTGCTAGCTCTTCACGGCGGCGGCGATCACGAGGATTAGGCGTGGGTGTCGGGTGCTAACAGCTGTCAGTGCACGGAAGGCAACTAGTGCCTGAATAAACTCCCACGAGTTTCTCCTCAAGGGACTGTGGTGCGCTAGAGAGGTGATCAATTAGATGTAGCAGGTGTACGTGGATTAGCAACTTAGTGTACTGTGTGGAGTGGCCGGAGGTGTAAGTCTGTTGTTGCGGTGCTACGTGACAAAATATCTATGTCATGCAGAGAGATATGTTGCAACAACTCAGGGAAGAGAAATAAATAAAATCTCACTCCAGGTTTTTACTTAGAGCAAAAATTAGTTAAATCAAGAATTATCAGCAGTGAAACTACTCCATAAATTGAAATCAATTATTTTATTCGACACACAGCTTACAACTCATAAATAGATGCTAGGATAACCAACATAGCAGTGACGTCTAGAACGTAAACGCTAAATGGACAGGGTCCTGGGAAAACGTCTCTGGTGCTGGGGGACACTCTTCTTCTATCGGCGGGAGCGGGTTGACTAGTCGATGAATGTGCTTCTCCTGCCCGGGCCTCAGTGGTCTGCCGATGGCGATCCGAGGATTTAAATCGGCGAGGCTCTCAAGATAACCCATTACTCGCTGGGTCAAGCGCTCTTGCGCGATGACATACTGCGTAAGGTTGGCCAGCACTGGGTCTCTCTCAATTCGCCCACCAGGAAAAGATGTTGCTTCTCCGGGCGCTGCATGGCTCGGAAAGTAATAATACCCCCGTTCGCTGGCATAGGGTACCGCAAATCGAAGGCGAGCAAGCGCTTCATATGCGGTAGCCTCTATGGCCATCTGCGGAGTCGGCATAGATTTCCCCATGAAGGAAACTTCTGTTGGGTCTTGGTTTGGGTTTGCGGGAGGGATGTGTACTACTTCCCAATATTTCGAGGTGGATGGTGTGATCCTCGATTTGAGCAGCTCATACTGGGGTGGACGGGTAGCACTCATGGTGCTAGTAAAATCCCACAATATCTTCACAAAACTACCTGGGGAGGCATCTGGGGTTCTCAGATAAATACTAGGAATTGGCATGGCGAAGGAAATGGCTGTGAGAGTAGTGCACCAGGTGAGGGATGCTTGGCAAGGTCACGATGTGGCCTTTTATATAGCAACTGGGCTGGTTTATAAAATCACGGTGAGAGGCAGCTATTTTGTCGGTTCCGCTTTACGGGGTCGGGGTCAATGCTACAGATACACACGTCTCGTAAAGTGACGTGTTTACTGTAGGAGTCGTCGGTGTGGTGCTTTGGAAGTTACACCCGGATTTAAAAATGCATTTGCATACCTACATATCTATGCATGGCTGCTATAAGGACAAGGGCGCACAAGTAAACCGTATATACATATGGAAATACAGGTTTCACCACCACGAGGCGTGGACAAGATAAGACTTGGTACTACTCGAGCGATTTAATCAACCTCGTTTATATCTAAACGGCCTTGCCTTGTGGATGCCGAGGCTTCTCCAAGGGCTTCACTGTCGGTGTTGGCGGGAGGTGGCTGAGGGGCTGCAGGGTTAGGGCAGTGATGATGGCCCTCGCGGGGATTGTTGGTCACAATCCCGTTGGAGTGCGCCCCAAACAGGCGACGCATCACCTCTGGAGACACCAACGCATTTTGTTCAATGACTGGGGCAGACCTCAAGGACTCGATCGGTTGTCCGAACAGCATGACTGGGTTGTCGGTGCCGGACTCATCTCCTCCTCTTGTCGGGGCTTGGCGAACCAGTTCTCCATGAGCTGCGATCAGATAAAGAGTGATTTGATCAAACAGTTCCTCTAGCGCACTTACATAGCGCACCAGATGCAATAATGCAGGATCTGTCTCGTGGTCTCCGCTGGCAACTCGGGGTGGCCTACCATACCCGTCATGGCTGGGGTAGTAGTAGAATGAGCGACAGTTTACTTGGGGCGACAAGTGCCAGAGTTGAACTATAGCCTCTCGAGCAGCTAGTTGGATGGCTTGTGGCTCAAAGGAAGTTGTCCTTCCGGTGAACCTGTAGGGGCGTTCTGGCGACAGACCCCTACGGTAAATGTGCACAGTGGCCCAGAATTGGTGGCTTTCACCACTCATGGACCTTGGTACACAACATATTCTGGGGGCTCCTCTAACGCAAAGGCTCGGTGGGTGAGGTTTGCGAGCACGGTCACAAAACCTCCAAGGTTGGTTGTTGTGGTTTCATTGTGAACAATGGGGCCTGGCATTCTAGCTCGGTCTGGGGTAGAGGCTGTGATATGTTGATTGAGTCTAGTGTGCCCCATTTATAGGAAAGGGCACGGAGTCTTTCTTCGCACGCTTGCGGAGGAAGCTGTTTAGGTGTTGGTCACTAGCGCGTGATCGACATGCTAGGCTGATAGGTTGGGCACCGACTGCCAAAGGTGTCGGTTCACTGTGTGGGTATCTTACGCGAGAAGCTCGGCCGTGGTTAGGATAAGGTCTGGTGGGGTGGTTATCCTAGGTTTTTGACCTAGCTAAGATAGGATTAGCCAATGGTCAGCCTAGCTCTGATACCAAGGTTGTCAGGACCGGATTTCGGGGTATTAATTTCCCCATAAGTGGCCCTTGTTCTCATCAGCCCTAGGATTACTGTTAGCTGATGAGTCACCACTTGATACAGAAAATCCAACAAAAAATACAAAATATGTAGTACAAGACCATTCTGGTCTTTAAGTACAACACAAGGTTTCTAGTGGCTAATGGCAGAAGCGGTCTGTGACACGTCGACGTTTGTGGGACTCCGTTTCCCACGGGAATAGCTGACCAGGTTAACTCCTATCTTCGTGAGTCTGCTATCACTGTTGCGTAGGATCCAGGTAGTCGTCGCAACGCTCCTCTCCATGCACGAAATCCGGCCAAGACAATAGCCAGGGACAAGCCAGTGAGTACTTTGAATGTACTTGCAAACATTATGAACGCGGGTGCAATATAAACATGCTCAAGAATATTTGATGATCACGATGTTAATTATGATAGGACAGTCCAAATTGCAAGCAGATCGTTCGTATGAAAAAGCATATGCAATCAGGTAGTGATAATAAAATAAATAGTGATCATGCCACAGTCGGGCGTCTGAGCGACACCACCTAAAGGGCTTATAAGGAAAAATAAATAGCAGGTATGCCACAGTCGGGCGTCTGAGCGACACCACATAAAGGGCTTATAAGGAAAAATAAATAACCGGTATGCCACAGTCCGGCGTCTGAGCGACACCACATAAAGGGCTTATAAAATAAATGACAGGTATGCCACAGTCGGGCGTCTGAGCGACACCACATAAAGGGCTTATAAATAAAAATAAAACAACAGGTATGCCACAGTCGAGCGTCTGAGCGACACCACATAAAGGGCTTATAAATAAAAATAAAACAACAGGTATGCCACAGTCGGGCGTCTGAGCGACACCACATAAAGGGCTTATAGAGAAAAATAATATAATCACAGTGAATATCCAGGAGGTAGAACCGTCCCATGGATACTCATTAATTCAAATAATACAAATGGTTAGTCCACAATAATAATCATAATCACCATATGTCATAGGTCATAATCAATGTTCTGGTTTAGAAGTTCCTCCTCTGAAGACCGACGCTAAGACCGACGCTTGACCCATCCCAGACTGTAGTCCTAACCCAGGGACACGGCTATTCGAATAGATTTAATCTCTGCAGAGGGTGTACTCTTTACCCACGAATAACGGATTCCTTTAGTCCATCTTGACTAATTCCGTCTACGGTCTTTTAATTTGAAGACACACCTGACCGTACACACCAGCCTAACTTACCGGTGTCTGGAATCACCCGTTAAGCCAAACTCTAAGTGGGGAGGCCGCAACCTCGACTAGCATGGGATCACAAAATTTATAACGCTCGCAAACTGGGGAAGCTACCCCCTTCGGCTCCAACCGAAACACCCATGCCCCCGGACCAGGTGGCCTGCCTACCGGATGCAGCCGATATCTTCCACCATGGCCTCTCTGTATGGTGTGTGCTAGAACAGGGGTCGATAATTTACTTTACCGTACCCTGCCTGTAGCAGGGACAAGTGGTAGCACGAAACAAGTATGAGGGTTACTGGAACAAGACTCGATCTACGGTCGACTCAGGAGGTTCAAGCATCACAAGAATGACTTGCATAACCAATATATTTCGTAACAACAATCGGAATCGCCACCCGTCATGCCTCACCAAGCCGTACTGGATTCCACTATCCCGATGAGGAACCAGTGACAAGCTCTTGTCTACACTATACAACACTTTCACGGCTTTCTTCCGTTAGGCATGGAAGGCATATGAGGGGGATCACTGTCATGCATATTACTTTCCACAGCAAGGAATCTACATCATGTACTCAAGAGTATGCTCATGTCATCACATAAGAAAGAAAATGAATGCATCCATATCGAGGTAACGTTGCAATTGAATCAACAACACCCACAAGCATTGGGCCAGGGTTCAAAAATGATTGCCTTAAGGTAGTGGGGAGGTAAAGTGCATTCCAAAACTTTTGGAAGTTTTCTCCCTCTTCAAAATCATGTTTGAAAGAATATGAAATCAATACATAGTCTCAAAACAGCACAAAAAATTGTCTGGAAATTTTTCAAATAAATATGAAAATAAACTAGATCAAATTTGAGGAACAACAGAAAAAGAATCAAGTCATTTAGACTTATATTTAAAAAGTTGTAGCCAGTCAAAGTTCAGTCAAAGTTCTGTTTTTAAATAAAACCAGAAACGAAAACGTTTCGAGGCAGAATGCATATTCGATGCGGGGGAAACGCACTTGAGACTTTACGCTTTCACTTATCCAGCGTGGGCTGGCGCGTGGGTCACTGATAGCGGGTCCACGGGGCCCACTTGTCAGGTTTGACCAGTCGCCTCTCCCTCCTCTTCCTTTACCCGAGCAGAGGCGGGACTCCGGCGATGCTCGCCGGCAAACGACGGCACCGTTCGAGAAACCGAGGCCATCTGCGAGCCCAGGGGGTCGACGCGGTCCTTTCGGTGGTCTCTATGGTCCCTGGGGTGGACGGAGTCGCCGACGGCGGGCTTCGCAGCGGACGGTGGCCGTCGGGCAGAGTGGGCTCTTGCCTCCGGCGGATCCTGATCAAAATCGAGCATGGGGATGGACTCACGAGATGTAGAGGGAGCTTCTGGTGAAGAGAGTGGATAGGGGGAGGCCCTGGTGGCGCCGGAATGGATCGGAACGAGGCGGTGGCCGGGCTGACCTGAGATGGGGAAGACGGCCTTCCTCTCTTGGATTGATGGCTAAGGGGGCACTAGGAGAATGGTTTGAAGCTGCCTGGGGGACGGGACGTTCTCGGGGGCTTCTTATATAGCGTAGCCATGTCGGTTCGCGGCGGCTGTGGACAGGATCGCCGGCGACCGCCATTCTGTAGCAGCAAAGGGACGTGGCGGCGACGAGTGCTTGCGGACAAGCTTGCGGATGAGCTTGAGCTGCTCCAGGGAGCAGCTGGCGAGCGCTAGTGGCTTGGGCGGCGCCATCCATGGCAGAGGTCCACTGTGGCCGCCGGCGTGCTGCCAAAAGGGCTCTGAAGGCAGCGCTATAGGGTGCCAGAGGAGCTTGGAGTATTCTGGTGAGTGGATGACGCCAGGGTGTGGCTCTGCAGGCAAGCTAGGGCCAGGGGCGCGACGCGGCGGCTCGGGCGCACCCATGTGCAAACCGCACGCTCTGGGCGAGCCCAGCGCACATACGCTATGTGTTTGCCGAAATGCCAGCGTGTGCTAGAGGGCATAGGACGTGCTGGTGACCAACAGATCTAGGCTAGTGGTAGCTGGGGTGCTAGTCGACATGCTCATCTGGCTGCTGTGGCAAGACTATAAAGCAAACTCATGAGCATGCCAATTCTGTTCAGGAACTCAAGGTGTTCGACAGTATGCCAGGAGCCTCTAGGCATCTCTTGGGGTGGCCACAAACTCCAGACCAATGTCTCTCTAGGTGTAGGAGATGGTGATAAGGTTGTTTGGGCAAAACTAAAAGCTTTCAAGTGTAAGCTTTTGAGAAAGTCAATTCTGGATAGAAACTAGAAGACATTATTGCATGGACCAAAAATGATCCAAATGCTCCAATCTCCTCGACTTAAGGGTTTTGTAGGAAGGACTACAAGCAGGAAAAAGCTTATGGCCAAAAGAGCAAGTTAAAATAGGGCTGCAGTAGAAAGTGTCAATCTGGACCAGAGAGGAAAAGAGGATGTTTTGCTCAACTTTTCCAAAGAACATCAAAGGATTTTTGCATAAAAGTGATGTAGGGGCTTCACATGACATCCCCAAATTTTGGTGGAATTTTTGAACAAATCCATCAAAGGGTTGTAGTGCAAACAGAGCTTTAAAACAAATGAAAATCACTTTAATGGATAAAGCTCAGGGAGAAAATAATAATGCAAATGAACCTACTGATAGAAAGATTGTTTTTCTTGGTTAGGACAATTAAGTCCAAATAACATATCTGAAAAAAAATTACTGGGGCAAAAACTCCATAAATTCAAAAGAAAAAGGGGGTTCTGAAATCAAAGAAAATCCAGAGAATGAAAGGTTTAAATTCCTGGTAAAGATTTTGATTTATAAATTAAGGTCAAGATTTTTGGGGTGTTACATATTGATTCTGATATGTTGCACATTATTGATGATGCCACTTCTACTATGCGGGATACTTATGATGAAACTACTTTTATGCTTGATTATATTGTGCCATTAGGTGAATATCTTGATGAACAACTTGCTAGGGCTAGAGGGAATGAAATTATTGAAACAGATAATATTGATGAAAGTGATGATGAAGATTCTCCCCCTAGATATGAATTGTCTGATGTGCCTGAGGGTTATGTTATGGATGAAGAAACTGCTAGAGACCTTTTGCTTGCAAAGATAGATATGATCTCAAGAAACTATTAGCTAAGCTGAAAAGAAAAGTCATTGAATGCTGGAATGAAATATAACCCTGCTTTTGCTACTTCACCTATCTATATTTCTGATAGGGATTATGATTTCTCTGTCGATCCTAAGATAATTACTTTGGTTGAATCTGATCCTTTTTATGGCTATGAATCTGAAACTGTTGTGCCACATCTTACTAAATTAAATGATATAGCCACTCTATTCACCAATGAGGAAAAAATTCGTTACTATTATATCCTTAAGCTATGTCCATTCTCGCTAAAGGGTGATGCTAAAACATGGTTTAATTCTGTTGATCCTGGTTGTGTGCGTAGTCCCCAAGATATGATTGATTACTTCTCTGTTAAATATTTCCCCGCTCATAAGAAACAAGCTGCCTTAAGGGAAATATATAATTTTGTGCAAATTGAAGAAAAGAGTCTCCCACAAGCTTGGGGGAGGCTTCTCCGATTACTTAATGGTTTGCCTGATCATCCTCTCAAGAAAAATTAAATACTTGATATCTTTTATAATGGACTAACCGATGCTTCCACAAACCACCTGGATAGTTGCGCTGGTTGTGTTTTCGGGGAAAGAACTGTTGAGCAGGCTGAATTGCTATTGAATAATGTGTTGAGTAATGATAATAATTGGATACTTCCTGAACCAACTCCTAAGGCAACTCCGAAGAAAAGGGGAATTCTATTTCTCAGTCCTGAAGATATGCAAGAGGCAAAGAAATCTATGAAAGAAAAGGGTATTAAAGCTGAAGATGTTAAGAATTTACCACCTATTGAAGAAATACATGGTCTGAATGACCGACACATGTAGTAAAGGTAAATTCTCTCTATAGATTTGATGAAGGTGATATTCCTCGTAATAAGTCTGCTAGCCAATGCTTAGATGAGTTTGATAATTTTATTGTTAAACAAGAAAACTTCAATGCTTATGTTGGTAAACAATTGAAACGTAATGCTTATATGATTGAAAAATTGAGTGATTATATGTCTAGAGTTAAAGGTGAACTTAAACTCATTAGTGAACATGCTTCTATGGTTACCACTCAGGTAGAACAAGTGCTTAAAGCACAAGATGATTTGCTCAGTGAATTAAATAATAAGAAAAACGACAATGCTATTAGAGTTATGACTAGAGGGGGTAGAATTACTCACGAACCTTTGTATCCTGAGGGCCACCGTAAGAGAGTTGAGCAAGATTCTCAGAATGCTTATATGATTGAACACTTGAGTGATTATATGTCTAGAGTTAAAGGTGAACTTAAACTCATTAGTAAACATTCTTCTATGGTTACCACTCAGGTAGAACAAGTGCTTAAAGCACAAGATGATTTGCTCAGTGAATTAAATAATTAGAAAAAACATATATGATGTTAGAGTTAGGACTAGAGGGGGTAGAATGACTCGGAAACCTTTGTATCCTGAGGGCCACCCTAAGAGAGTTGAGCAAGATTCTCAAAGAATTAATGTTGATGCACCTAGTCCTTCCAAGAAGAAGAAAAAGAAAAATGATAAGACTTTGCATGCTTCTAGTGAACCTGTTGTTGACACACCTGAGACTCCTAGTGGTATTTCTATTTCTGATGCTGAAACACAATCTGGTAATGAACATGAACCTAGTGATAATGATAATGGTGATGTTCATGTTGATGCTCAACCTAGCAATAACAATGATGTAGAGATTGAACATGTTGTTGATCTTGATAACCCACTATCAAAGAATCAACGTTATGATAAGAGAGACTCTGTTGCTAGGAAGCACAGTAAGGAGAGAGAACCATGGGTTCAGAAACCCATGCCTTTCCCTCCTACACCATCCAAGAAAAAGGATGATGAGGATTTTGAGCGCTTTGCTGAAATGATTAGACCTATCTTTTTGCGTATGCGTTTGAATGATATGCTTAAAACGAATCCTTATGCTAAGTATATGAACGGTATTGTTACAAATAAAAGAAAGATACTGGAAGTTGAAATTTCCACCATGTTTGCCAATTATAATTTTAAAGGTGGAATACCAAAGAAACTAGAAGATCCAGAAGTACCAACTATACCATGCTCCATTAAAAGAAACTATGTTAAATCTGATTTGTGTGATCTTGGAGCCGGTGTTAGTGTTATGTCTCTCTCTTTATATCGTAGACTTGATTTGAATAAGTTGACAACTACAGAAATATATTTGCAAATGGCCGATAAATCAACTGCTATACCTGTCGGTATTTGTGAGGATGTGCATATTGTGGTTGCAAACGTTACTATTTTAATGGACTTTGTCATTCTTGATATTCCCGAGGACGATAGTATGTCGATTATCCTTGGTAGACCCTTTTTTGAATACCCCAGGGTCTGTTATAGACTGCAACAAAGGCAATGTCACTTTTCATGTTAATGGTAATGAGCATACGGTACATTTTCCGAGGAAACAACCTCAAGTCCATAGTATCAATTCTATTGCAAAAATTTCAACGATCACTATTGGAGGTTTTGAATTCCCTCTCCCTACTGTCAAGAAGAAATATGATATTCTTATTGTAGGGGACATACATATCCCCGTTGAGGTAACCTAGTGTTATTCGAAAATTCTCCGGTTTCATGTTATTCAGAAAGAGTTTGTTAACAAGACTTGATTAACCTTGTTAGTGGATTCCTTTGATGAGCATGAGATGGATGAAGTTAGAAAGCACAACTCTCTGTACCCTCTTTTTACTTTTTGTTATTTAGATTAAATAAAGCAAAATAATATTTTCTATCTGTTCTCTAAATTATCCTTGCAATAAAAATACCCCGAAAATAAAAGTTCTCCAAATGTCCTGAAAACGAAATTTGGTTTTTTGTTGAATATTTAAGAATTTTTGGCACTAAGTACACAACAGGGGGCCACACCACCTGGCCACGAGGGTCCAGGGTGCGCCCTCCTTCCTCGTGGACCCCATGTGGCCCCTCTCCACTCATTCCAGCACCCACTCACTTCATCTTCCTCCAGAAAAAATCCTCCCATATCTCAAACCCATGTTCTAGCTCATATTGCTGCCATTTTTTATCTCCTTGCTCAAAGCTCCATTCACAAAACTGTTTTGGTGGATTGTTCTTCGGTATTGTGACTCCTCCAATGGTTCAATTAGTTTTTGTTCTACTGCTTTATTTATTGTAATTTTTTGCTGCTTAGGTGACCCTGTTCTTGAGCTTGCATGTCAAATTTATATGCTCCCAAGTAGTTCTAATGCATGATATAGCCTCTAGGCACTTGTGGGAGTATTTGCTTTCAATCTTGTTGAGTTTGTTTCACTTTTATTTTGAGTCATTAAAAAATTCAGAAATTTTTCAGAGGAAGAGAAATGTTTAGGAAAATATACCAAGGTGGTTCCTCAAGGAAGCAAGCACCAATGCTCGCGATACGTGAGCCGGACGACGAACCACCGAGGGAAGCTCAATGGCGGCCTTGTGAATAGCCGTCAGAGGAGTTTATGGTCCGGGCAGGCATCAAGGAAGAATTTGATGTGTATGTGTGTAACGCTGATCTTGAGGGCTTCGTGTCAGATAAGTGCCCGCAACACTATTACCTAACTAATTCCTTTGTGAGAAGGTTTAAATTTACATCCTCGCGCAATTCTCACAGTGTTTTATTTGACCTATATGATAAATCATATACCATGAACTTAGAAGATTTTAATGCTGCTTGTAAACTCCCGCAGTGGGGTAATGTTAGTGAACCTCGCAGATCTGAATATAAAGGCTTTCTTGCTAGTATCACTGTGGGGGAATCTAGAGAAATTACACAAGCTACCATAGGGAGCATTCATTTTCTTTCCATACATTATTTTGCTCTGTTTATAGGTAGATGCATGAATGGTAAAGATGAGGCTGGTCACATGTGTGTTCTAGATCTTAGTGTCCTCAAGAGTGCGGTATTAGGTGATAAACAATATAACTTGGGAGCTATTGTTGCACGAAGGTTGCATCTTAACGGTATATGTGGAGATTTGTTTGGTGGAATTTATGCAACTCGTGTAGCTAATTATCTTCGTGTACCCATACATGGAAATGATATAGAGTTACCTCCTGCTTATCTAGATTATGATGCTATGGTTCGCCATCAGTTTGTTGAGAGAAATGAACAATTCCTCTAGTACTGACTAATCTTTGATAGACAGCACACAGTCCATGTTGCCCTCCCTGCTCCTACTTTCTTTATCTTTCAGGCAAAAAGGAGATATGATATAACCAGGGAGGAGGCAAACGAGTATAAGGAGACGACGGAGGCGGCTCGTCTCCAAGCTGCAGCTCATCAGGCAATTGCTGCTGCATCGCAGTACAACCCCAACTACGACTATGGATATCCGCCAGGCCAGCAGTGGCCATAGACCAACTTAGGCCAAAAGCCTAAGCTTGGGGGAGTACGTATTTCTCACCAACATTACATTCATGTTCACACACTCATGCCAATCGTCGGTGCTCATACTTTTTCATTGTACTATCCATGCTAGTTTATTTTCTTTTCTAAGCCTTCTTCTTGTGTGTCTGAAAAACCTCAAGGAAAAAAAATTAGTTGTAGATTTTAGCTAGTTTACTTTCCATGCCTGTAGTAGTAGTAATTAAAAGAAAATCCAAAAAGATTTCTTGTTCTTCTTTTGATTCTTGGGAGCTTTCCCGTGTAAATAGTTTTATTTCTTTTCTTTTCTTTGGGGTCGAGAGGAGAAGACCATGATGAAAATGTTGAGTGGCTCTCATATTCATTATTGTTGATTTAACCAAGAGCCCATATTACCTTGTCTTCCCCCTTGTATTAAATGCTTGCAGATTCCAGCTTAGTCCAATGCACGTGCACTATTATTATTGTCCACACCGTTCGGTCGTGCGAGTGAAAGGCAATAATGACGATATATGATGGACTGAATGAGATGAGAGAAGCTGGTATGAACTTGACCTATCTAGTTTTTGTAAATATGATTAGTTCATCATTCTTGATTCAGTCTATTATGAATGAAACATGTTTGCAATGACAATTAGAGATTATAGTTGCTCATGCCATGCTTAATTAGCTAGGAGTTTATAATGGTTTACCTTGCGTGCCAACATGCTATTAAAATGGTTGTGATGTGGTATGATAGGGTGGTATCCTCCTTGAACGATTCAAGTGGTTTGACTTGGCACATGTTCACGCATGTAGTTGAAATAAAATCAACATAGCCTTCACGATATTTATGTTCATGGTGATTTATATCCTACTCATGCTTGCACTCATTGTTGATTAATCTTAATGCATGTTCATGACTGTTGTCGCTCTCTAGTTGGTCGCTTCCCAGTCTCTTTCTAGCATTTACTTGTACTAAATGGGAATACTGCTTATGCATCCACTTCCATAAACCCCAAAGTTATTCCATATGAGTCCACCATACCTTCTTATAAGCGGTACTTACCTGCCATTCCAAGTAAATTGGTATGTGCCAAACTCTAAACCTTCAAATGAATTCTGTTGTGTATGCTCGAATAGCTCATGTATCAACTAGGCATGTCTATATCTTCCATGCTAGGTGGGTTATTCTCACGATGAGTGGACTCCGCTCATCATTCAAGAGAAAATGGCCGGTAACCGGGATGCCCAGTCCCATGCTCAAATCAAATCAAAATAATTAAACAAAACTCCCCCAAGACTGTTGTTGGTATGGACGGTACCCGTTGTTTAGGACCAACCGTGGAGTGTGCTTGTTGGTGGAGGGGGAGTATAAACTTTACCATTTTGTTTGGGAACCGTCTATAATGTGTGTAGCATGGAAGATATCGAGATCTCTTGGTTGTTATGTTGACAATAAAAGTATGCCACCCAAAATATTGTTTATCTCTGTTCCAAAACTCGAGCTCTAGCACCTCTGCAAATCCCTGCTTCCCTCTGCGAAGGGCCTATCTATTTACTTTTATGTTGAGTCATCATCCTCTTATTAAAAAAACACCAGTTGGAGAGCACCGTTGTTATTTGCATGCCTTGCTATTAATTTACATTGAGTATGACCGTGACTGGATCTCTTTTACCATGAATAACAATGTCCAGTCAGTCCTTGATCTTCAGGGGTGCTCTGCATTTATGTTTTGCGGTCTCAGAAAGGGGTAGTGAGATACCATCTTGTTATATCATATTATGATCGTTTTGAGAAAGTGTTGTCATCCGAGATTTATTATTATTGCTCCCTAGTTGATTATGCCATTGATATGAGTAAACATGAGACCTAAATGTTATTATGAATGTGGTTAGTTCATAATATTTGCTGAAAACTTGAATGCTGCCTTTACTTATTTGCAACAACAAGAGCAAGCAGAGTTTGTAAAAGTTTTTCTTTATCACTTTCAGTTTGTCAACTAAATTGCTTGAGGACAAGCAAAGGTTTAAGCTTGGGGGAGTTGATACGTCTCCAACGTATCTACTTTTCCAAACACTTTTGCCCTTGTTTTGGACTCTAACTTGCATGATTTGAATGGAACTAACCCGGACTGACGTTGTTTTCAATAGAACTACCATGGTGTTGTTTTTGTGCAGAAATAAAAGTTCTCGGAATGACCTGAAAATCCATGGAGACAAGTTTTGGAAATAATAAAAAATATTGGTGGAAGAATCAGCATCTGGGGGCCCACACCCTGTCCACGAGGGCGTAGGGCGCGCCTGCCCCCCTGGGTGCGCCCCTTGCCTCGTGGGCCCCCTGGGACTCCACCGACCTCAACTCCAACTCTATATATTCATGTTCGGAGAGAAAAAAAATCAGAGAGAAGTATTCATCGCGTTTTACGATACGGAGCCGCCGCCTAACCCTAATCTTCTTCGGGAGGGCTGATCTGGAGTCCGTTTGGGGCTCCGAAGAGAGGAATCCGTCGCCATCATCATCATCATCAACCATCCTCCATCACCAATTTTGTGATGCTCGTCGTCGTGCGTGAGTAATTCCACCGTAGGCTTGCTGGACGATGATGGGTTGGATGATATTTACCATGTAATCGAGTTAGTTTTGTTAGGGTTTGATCCCCCGTATCCATTATGTTCTAAGATTGATGTTGCTATGACTTTGCTATGCTTAATGCTTGTCACTAGGGCCCGAGTGCCATGATTTCAGATCTGAACCTATTATGTTTTCATGAATATATGTGAGTTCTTGATCCTATCTTGCAAGTCAATAGTCACCTACAATATGTTATGATCCGGCAACCCCGAAGTGACAACAATCGGGACCACTCCCAGTGATGACCGTACTTTAAGGAGTTCATGTATTCACTAAGTGTTAATGCTTTGGTCCGGTACTCTATTAAAAGGAGGCCTTAATATCCCTTAGTTTCCAAGAGGACCCCGCTGCCACGGGAGGGTAGGACAAATCATGCCATGCAAGTTCTTTTCCACAAGCATTTATGACTATATTCGGAATACATGCCTACATTGCATTGATGAACTGGAGCTAGTTCTGTGTCACCCTATGTTATAACTGTTGCATGATGAATCGCATCCGACATAATTATCCATCATTGATCCATTGCCTACGAGCTTTTCACATATTGATCTTTGCTTAGTTACTTTTCCGTTGCCACTGTTATAATTGCTACAAAAACTACTACTGTTACTTTTGCCACCGTTACCGTTATTTCCATACTACTTTGCTACTAAATACTTTGCTTCAGATATTAAGTCTTTCAGGTGTGGTTGAATCGACAACTCAACTACTAATACTTGATAATACTCTTTGGCTCCCCTTGTGTCGAATCAATAAATTTGGGTTGAATACTCTACCCTCGAAAATTGTTGCGATCCCCTATACTTGTGGGTTATCAATAAACGCCAATGTATTATACAATGGCAGGATTGTCGAATTAGCTGGAACAGAAATTAAAGGCCGCACTGGAGGATAAAGAACATGCTGAAAGGCAAGAAGCCGCTGGTCAACGTGTACTCACATGGATCAGGGTTGAGAAAAACAATCTGCAGGATGCCAACACCCAGCTCGGCGAGGAGTTGAAAGACGTGTTGTCCCAACTTGCGGATGCCTTAAAAGAAAACAGAAGTCTAAGAGGCGGCATATTTAGTATGCCTTTGAACTTATTATCGTATAGGTCGCTAATGCGAAATCCTGACGATGTTATTTCTGCAGACGTGTTGACTGGGCGGCCCTAAGAAGAGGTGTCTGGATTTCGAGGCGATCTGCTACAGGAGCTGTCCAAGGTGCATGAGCGAGCACGGAAGGCGATGATGAATATTGCCAGGGCTTTATGGCCAGTCGATTCTCCTCCAGGAAGTATGGATGAACTCGTTAATTTACTCAAGGGAGCTCGGTGTTGTTTTGGGCTATGGAAGATATCGGCATGCCGAGAAGGTGCTCGGGAAGCCTGGGCCATGGTAAAAACACGGTACACCGGGCTTGATCCAAATCATATGGCAAGGGTCGGACCTCAAGGATCCGATGGACAAGAAATTCCAGTCAGCCTTGTGTACGACCAAGTAAGGTTGGCTGCCTAGTTTTCCCAACAAGATTGTAAACTAGACAACTTATTAGAAGGTCTAGAGGAACAGGAAGTTTCGTGAGTCTAAGTAATAATGTACTTTTATCAAATAAACTTGTCTCTAGCCGAAATTGTAAAACGATTGTCATGGCAGACTTTCTGCTTCGACCTTCGGAAACCTTAGGTTCGGAGTGTTTCCGAATATTGTACGCTGGGTAAACACCCAGGTATGTTCGGAAACTAGGCATTCCGGTCATAGTTGCTGGAACAGACAAGTTGTATTCATGGAGTTATGTTATATTACATTTGATTGTAAGAAACATTTTCCAAAGAGAATAGTTCCGTTAAGGGTTCCTTTCCCTGGGCCAGTATGCGGATTTTTGTGCATACGGAGGTTGTGATACTAAAAAATCACAGTACAAATTGTGACCTGGGGTTTTGTATTGCAACAAGGGCAGTTCGTCTTTTGCTCACCGACCGATCATTCCCTTAAGAACACTAGCTTTCGGCTTCACCCGTCTGAGGTACACGTCCGGATAACCCGGCTGTAACAATCACAGAGGTGCTCCCTTTATGCCCTAGCCGAACAAACGGGAATGTAGGGCATAAGCAGAGGAGCCAGGCAACCCAGCTTGGCAAAAACTTAAGTCATAAAGGTGCATATAATGGTGGGAAAAAGACATATGTGGGTAGACGACACATATATAGGGTGGGCTTGATGCTCAAAAATTAATTATAATAAGATTCTTGTAAAAAGAAGCCCCCAGTTGTTGTGGGGTGTGTACATGAAAGGATGAATAACCCTCAAGTGTGTGGTTTATCCAGTCACATGCTGAAAAAAGGTCGTATAGAAACGAGAAAGCAGAAAATAGCGAAAAGGAGAAAAAGAAGGAGCGAGGAGAAAAAAGGTATATGTGCGAACTTTTAGGCGTAGTACCTTCAAAGCCTTGCCGTGTTCCATGGGTTTGGCTCCAAGCGATTGTCCGAAGCATTGCAAAGACGATAGGCTCCTCTAGTGAGAACTTCATCTATGATAAACGGACCCTCCCATTTGGGCTTGAGCTTGTCTTTTTTCTTCTCTGGTAGGCGTAGAACGAGTTCCCCGACATTGTAAGTCTTTGCCCATACTTCTCTGCTTTGGTACCATCGAGCCTGCTGTTGATAGAATGCGGAACGGGCCTTTCCGACATGGCACTTCTCCTCCAGGCCGTCCAGGTCGTCCTGCCAATCGAGCTCGGCTTCTCGCTCTTCATACATCCGCAGTCGAGGTGCGTCTTGAATAAGGTCACAAGGCAAGACTGCCTCCGCGTCGTACACAATGAAAAAAGGTGTGTAACCGGTCGTGCGATTGGCCGTGGTCCGCAACCCCCAGATTACAGAATTGAGTTCCTCGACCCAGTGTTTCTCTGATTCTTGTAGAGATTGCACTAGTCTGGGTTTGATGCCGCTCATTATCATGACATTACCCTGCTCGACTTGACCGTTTGTCTGAGGGTGATATACTGAGGCGTAATTGAGTTTAATACCCAAATTGGCGCACCAAGTTTTCACCTCATCGGCTGTAAAGTTAGAGCCACTGTCAGTAATAATATTGTGTGGGACACCGTAATGGTGTACTATGCCAGATATAAAGTCTATCATCGGTCCGGCTTTAGCTATTTTGACTGGCTTGGCTTCTATCCACTTAGTGAACTTATCAACCATAACCAATAAGTATTTCCTCTAATAGCTTCCCCCTTTAAGGGGTCCGAACATATCGAGCCCCCAGACCGCAAAGGGCCAAGTGATGGGGATTGTTCTTAGGGCGGTGGGCGGCATATGGCTTTGATTACCGAAAAGCTGGCATCCCATGCAGCGCTGTACGAGGTCATGTGCATCTGCCCAGGCCGTGGGCCAAAAGAAACCCGCGCGGAAGGCCTTACTTACAAGCGCCCGAGCCGCGGCATGGTGACCGCCGAGACCAGTGTGTATTTCAGCCAAGAGTTGTCGTCCCTCTTCTTCAGAGATACATCTTTGAAGGACTCCGGTAGTACTTTTCTTGTACAGTTCTCCTTCGTGAACTTTGTAGGCCTTCGAGCGTCGGACGATGCGACGGGCCTCGGTCTGATCCTCCGGGAGTTCATTCCTAGTAAGGTAGGCGAGGAAAGGCTCAGTCCACGGGGCAATTATATCCATGATTTCGTGGGCCGATGGCGTTATTTCGGTACCTGAGCCTCCGATAATATCGGAAATGTGTCCAGAATCGGGGGGGGTGATCGGCTCCAGACTAGTGTTGCCATTCTCGTCCTGCCACACCACGGATGGCTCGAAGAGCCTTTCCACAAAGGTGTTTGGTAGGACTGGGTCTCGTTTAGCGCCCATGTGAGCAAGGATGTCCGCGGCCTGATTTCTCTCTTGAGCCACGTGGTGAAACTCAAGCCCCTTGAACCGAGCTGATATTTTGAGTACGGCGTTGTGATAAGCCGCCATCTTCGGGTCTTCTGCCTCGAATTCGCCATTTATGTGGGATATTGCAGGGTTTGAATCCCCGTGCACCTCGAGGCGATGTATGCCCATGGAGACGGCCATCCGGAGACCATGCTACAGGGCCTCGTATTCGGCTGCATTGTTGGAGTCTGTGTATAGTATTTGCAGCATGTAACGGATTGTGTCTCCCGTGGGGGATGTCTAAACGACACTAGCCCCAAGTCCAGCCACCATTTTAGAACCATCGAAGTGCATCACCGAGTTGGAATATGTACCGTACTCTTTAGGGAGTTCAGCCTCTGTCCATTCGGGGACGAAGTCGGCCAACACCTGAGATTTAATTGCTCGGCTTGGTTTGTATGTTATTTCAAATGGTAAGAGCTCAATAGCCCATTTGGCGATCCGGCTAGTGGCGTCCCGGTTTTTTATACTATCATTAAGTGGTACTTTTGAAGCCACCGTAATCGGGCACTCTTGAAAGTAGTGTTGCAGCTTGCGTGATGCCATAAAGACCGCATATGCTATCTTCTGATAATGCGTATATCGGGATTTGCATGGTGTGAGGACCGTCGATATGTAGTATACCGGTTTTTGAGTTAGAAATTTATGCCCCTCCTCTTATCGTTTGACAACGAGCACCGCGCTCACCACCTGGTGAGTTGCCGATATGTAGAGCAACATTGCTTCCCCGATGTTTGGTGCAGCCAGGATGGGGTTGTTTGCTAGCAAAGTTTTTATTTCCTCCAGTCCGGCTGTTGCAGAATCCGTCCACACAAAGTGGTCGGTGCGTTGTAGTAGGCGATACAATGGCAGTGATTTTTCTCCTAGTATGGAGATGAAGCGGCTCAAAGCTACCACACACCTGGCTAGTTTTTGGACCTGCTTGAGGTCAGTTGGTGTTGCCAATTTTGGATGGGTTCGCATCAATTCCTCTATTGGAAACAATAAACCTGAGTAGTTTGCCGGCGGGGATGCTGAAAACGCACTTTTCCGGATTGAGCTTTATAGCATATCTCCGGAGGTTGTCGAATGTAAGGCGTAAGTCGTCCACCAATGATTCAACATGCTTGGTTTTGACGACTACGTCGTCTACATATGCCTCAACAGTTTTGCCGATTTGCTTTTCCAGGCATGTTTGAATCATGCGTTGGTAGGTGGCACCAGCGTTCTTGAGCCCAAAAGGCATAGCGTTGAAGCAGAAAGGCCCGTACGGGGTAATGAATGCCGTTGTGGCTTGGTCGGATTCCTTCATCTTAATTTGATGGTATCCGGAGTATGCATCGAGGAAACACAGTGAATCGCGTCCCGCAGTTGCATCATCGATGTGAGGTAGTGGGAAGGGGTCCTTAGGGCAGGCTTTGTTAAGGTCTTCGAAATCGACACATAGCCGCTAGGACCTATCCTTCTTTGGTACCATGACCAGGTGTGCTAGCCAGTCCGGATGTTTGATCTCTCTGATGAACCCGGCTTCGAGTAGCTTGGCTAGCTCCTCCCCCATAGCCTGTCACTTGGGTTCGGAAAATCGCCAGAGCGTTTGCTTAACCGGCTTGTATCCCTTCAGTATATTGAGACTGTGTTCGGCCAGCACGCGTGGGATTCCTGGCATATCCGAGGGGTGCCAGGCGAAGATGTCCCAGTTCTCGCGCAAGAATGCTGTTAATGCGGCGTCGACCGTGGGTTCTAGTTGTGCCCCGATGGAAGCTGTTTTCTTGGGGTCCGTTGGGTGGACTTGAAATTTGACTATTTTGTCCGCTGGTTTGAAGGAGGTGGATTTAGTCCTTTTATCAAGGATTACGTGGTCCCTATCCACTGTGGAACGCAGAGCAGTGAGTTCCTCGGCCACTAGGGCTTCGCACAGTGCCTCGAGGGCAAGGGATGCGGTTTTATTTTCGGCACGGAGTGCTATGTCTGGGTCACTGGAGACAGTGATAACACCACTGGGCGCGGGCATTTTGAGCTTCATATACCCATAGTGAGGTATAGCTTGAAAGCGTGTGAATGCATCTCGCCCTAACAGGGCATGATATCCGCTGTTGAAAGGGGCCACGTGGAAGATTATCTCTTCGTACCTATAATTTTCTGGTGTGCCAAATACCACATCCAGATTAATTTTCCCTGGGCATCTTACTTCCCTGCTAGGGATGACCCCTCTAAAGGATGTATTGCTCTGCTCAATGCGACTCCTGTCCATTTGCATTTTATTGAGTGTGTCCTCATAAATGAGGTTCAGCCCGCTCCCACCGTTCATTAGCACTTTAGTGAGCTGAAAGCCGTCAACGATTGGGTTTAGGTCCAATGCGGCTGGTGCCCAGACTGAGCGGGACCTTGGTTCGTCATCGTCATTGAAAGTAATTGTCGTATCGTTCCAAGGGTTTACTGCTGCTACTTGGCAGACTTGGGCTAGATCGTGGAGCGCCCTTTTGTGTTGATTATTTGATGAGAAGGTCTCGAAGACCGTGAATACTTTGAAATCACCGTCCTCCGAAGAGTAACTTTTGGGGTATTGTTGGTGAGGATACCCTCCCCGCTCTTGGCCACCTTCCGGAGTATCCAACATGCCCGCAGACTGTGCGTTGGTTCGGTATCTGGCGTTGAGTGTATTTGACAGGGCATGTCGAGCCATTCTTTGAAGACATTTTTGTGTCTCGTAAAGGGCTTGGTTTTCTTGTCTGCGGGATGATGGTTAGGTGTCCCGCGAGGGTGCATCCTTTTTTCCCGCCCAGTAGATGGCTTAAAGGCCTGAGTTTCCCAGCGGGCCGTCTGCCTTTTCCAAGCGCTTTCCATTGCGTAGTACTTATGTACTATGTCTGCCAAATCTTCTAAGTGTAGTACGCGACGGCGATTGAGGGCGTTAAGGATCCTTTCATCCATACAGTTGTTAAAAAATACCAAGATCGCGTCGTCATCGCAGCAGTCTATTATCTGTTTTTAACAAGGAGGAATCTGGCCCAAAAGTGATGGACTGCCTCCTAAGGCTACTGCTGCACATACATTAGGCTGCATATGTTCGGAGGGCCGGAATTTCTTGGAGAATATTGCTTGTGGTGGGCGGGCGGGATTAGATTCGCGCCCTGACCCACAGCGGAATCCGGAGTTCGAGGGATTTCCTAGTTTGTCATCCCAGGTTTCGGAGTGTCCGGTGGATTCTCAAGATTGATGTACGATTTTGTGTTCGAGGGACAGGTAGTGTCCTCCCGAGGAAGGGTATCCAGCTTTCCGAGTTTGGAAACCCGAACATAACTTGTCCTCAACGTAGGAGAAGAGTCATTGTCAGCTTGCTCCTCCACAACTGCTACCTGATGGGTGATCGGTGGAGTTTTAATCTCTCTCTGGTCGGGTTTAAGCCCGGTCCGATCATAGTTAATTGAGACCCCCAAGGCGGCGATGCAATCTAGCAGCTCGTTCCAAGACAACAGATCTGCCGGATCCATCTTATCGGAGTATTCAAGGCTAATACGAAGAGGGTTTTCGGTGACTCGAGGGTTTCCTTTTGGCTTAACGGCCGAACGAGCACCCATGGTGAAGCCGCCAAGCCGGAGGGTTTGCCCTGAAACTAGGGCTCCTCTGGAGGTAATACTGTCATTGATGACCAGGCGAGCCATCGAGCCTTTCAACGATGTCACAGGGGAACTCTCAATGAAAGCACCAATGTCAGTGTCAAAACCGGGAGATCTCGGGTAGGGGGTCCCAAACTGTGCACCTAAGGATCAAAGATGACAGGAGGCAGGGGACACATTGTTTACCCAGGTTCGGGCCCTCTTGATGGAGGTAAAACCATACTTCCTACTAGATTGACTTTGATGAGTATAGGGGTTACAAGAGTTGATCTACCTCGATATCGTAATGACTAAACCCTTGATGTCTAGCCTGTATGATTATGAATGCCTCTATGGACTAAACCCTCCGGTTTATATAGATACCGGAGGGGGCTAGGGTTGTACAAAGTCGGTTTGCAGAGGAAGGAATCTTCATATCCGCACGCCTAGCTTGCCTTCTACGTCAATGTCAGACCCAAGATGCGATTCTATCCCGATCACGTGACACTTACGTGATTGGGGCACAACCGCATTTTGGGCGCTTAGCAAGATGGATATCATTACATCGTACCATTATATACATACATGGGGGATACAAAAATACATACAAGCCACATGAATACAACATCAATACAAGGCATCCGACTACGGATGCAAACAAGAAAACAACAAAGACATCCATCTGCTATCCCAGGCTGCCGACCCGGAACCTAACCCAAGACTGAAGAAGAAGAAGAAGAAGAAGAACTCCAACACAAAATACATCGCTCTCACGTCAAGCATCGGAAACCTGCACCTGCAACTGTTGTTGTAGTATCTGTGAGCCACGAGGACTCACCAATCCCATAACCATGGGTAACAAGACAAGCAAAGCTTAATGGGTAGGAAAAGGTAAAGTGGTGAGGTTGCAGCAGTGGCTAAGCAATATGTATGGTGGCTAACTTACGAGTACAAGAATAAGATGAGCTTCTACGCAAACGATCGCAAACTAGTATTGATCGCTAAAGATCCTGAACTACCTACGAGTCAAACATAACCCCACCGTGTTCTCTTCTCAAAGTGAAAAGAGACAGTCACGGTTACTCACACAATTATGTGTTTTATATTCGGATCCTCTGACAAATTTTCTACAACCGGACATTAACAAATTCCAATCTGCCTCATAACCGCGGGCACGGCTTTCGAAATATCATAACCCTGCAGGGGTGTGCCATATTAGCCCATCACAAGCTCTCACAATCAGTTGAAGTAATAATAATTATTACCCCTTATATTAGGGAAATCCGATCAGGCTCGGTATCCCGGTGCACAAGACATTTCGACAATGGTAAAACAAGTCCAGCAAGACCTCCTGGCGTGCCGACACCCTGATAGTAGCCGCGCGTATCTCGTCTCAGGCCACGTACGGATGAGCTATGGTTACAGCGACCAGATACCCCAAGTTTCCAAGGGGCGGCGCCGCAAGCTGCTCTATTTGGGACCAACACCATCAGCACGGCCCCCCTGTATGTAGAAAGAATTCACGGGTAGCGCTAACTCCCTGTGCAATTAATTAATTAATTAAGTTTTTTATCATGTTGCAATAAAACCAATGTTGGGCCTTGCTGGAGGAGTTTTATTCAAAGACGAAGTGTGAAGGGGTCCCCATATACCCAACCATGTAAGGAATGCAAAATCAAGGAATATAATGCCGATTTATCGGCGCCTAAGGTGGCATGAGTGGAACAAAACACCGAGCAAAAGGCCAAGCCTTCCACCCATGCCCAGTATATAGGTGTGTTAATAATAATAATAGATATTGTGATATTCCAACAACAAGTTCCCGCCTGGAACGATCTTCATCTTCACCTGCAACTAACAATGCTATAAGAGGGGCTGAGCAAGCGGGTGACATAGCCAAACAATGGTTTGCTAGGAAGGTGTCAAATGTTAGAGGTTTCATGGCAACAAGGAGAGGGGCTGACAATAAAGATGGTTAGCGCGACATATAACGATAGCATCGAGACAACTAAGCATGGCAATGATAGTAAAGGTATCCAAGGGTATGGTCATCTTGCCTGAGATCCCGCAAGGAAGAAGAACGGTTCCATGAAGAAGACGAAGAAGAAGCCTCGAAGACGAACCATGGGTAGATGAACGAATCCTCACGATCGCAACGGAACAAGCACTAACGAGAAGAAGCAAGCAATACGGTAAACACACAACACAAGAACATGACAATATGCTCAAGCAAGAATGATGCAAGACAAGTATATATATGATGCAATACATGGTAAGGTAGGAAGCACAGAAAAACAACACAAGAACATGACAATATGCTCAAGCAAGTATGATGCAAGACAAGTCTATATATGATGCAATACATGGCAAGGTAGGAAGCACAGAAAAACAACACAAGAACATGAAAATATGCTCAAGCAAGTATGATTCAAGAGAAGTCTATATACGATGCAATACACGACAAGGTAGGAAGCACAGAAAAACAACACAACCAACAAGTTTTAAATGAGGCCGGAAACTACATATAACAAATCTGCTAAGTCCTCGTATGCATAGTTTGAAATTAGTCCAGATCTGAACAAACCTTAAGTTAAAGTTGTTAACCAGCAATTTAACATGCACCATCATGATCTACATGAAATTCTAGTCAAGTTTCATATAAAGTTTGTTTAATTCGGAGCTACGGCCTAGAAGATATGAGCAAAACAAGACAAACAAGTCAACGGTGCAAGATGCACCCAAACATCAAGCAAACTCACTCCAAACATGAAAACAACAGGATATTATGATTCTACATGCAAAATCACACAAGTTTCATATAGGGCACGCTCAAAACGGAGCAACGGTTCAACATATACACACGAAACAAGAAACAATGCAAGGCTGAAATTAACAGCCGCATAGCAACTTTGGAACAAGAAATATATACTCTACAGCACCCAAACATGGTGACAAGAAGCATGGACATGAAGTAGACATATCGTACAGCAGACAACTCCATTGGATCAACTCCATAGGAGTCATGGATCAATAGCAACAAGCTACAACATTTTGATCATGACGTTAAAAACCTGACAGTTATATTTTATAGCAACTTGGGAGCAAGAATTAAATAAGCTACAACAAGCCATATGAGCAAGTAAGGACATGGATGGATAGAAAACCACATGTACAACAAGGAATGATCAATGGCCACCCCAAAACTAACATGGATTTGACTAGGGCATAATGCAAACATAGCATCAGGATAAGACAGATTCCAGACTTAGTAGAATTTTCACTAAGTATAAAATAGTAATAACAACATCGCATGTTTACAAGCATGTTTAAGTCAACACAAAGCATATCATGGAAAGATAATTGCACCACAGCAAAGACCATATAATGGTGCTCCCAAAACATCTAGACATGTGGCATGAGGACAAACACATCAATAGCAAAGAGCATGTGAAATCAGCATCTCATAACAAGTTTCAGCACATAACAGCCAAATGCACTTTTGCAATAGAGATTAACATGGCAATATGAACTCAAACAAGCATGCTACAGCAACCATCATGTAGTACACTTCACAATGAACATTTTGACATATCATAAGCATCATTTGGATAAACATGCACCAAGTTATCATATCTCAGACATGGCATCAAATTAACAAGTAACAGCAGTTTATAACAAGTAGCACTCTTGCAACAGAGATTAGAGCATCAAGATGAAGTCAAACAAGCATGGCACAATGGAACAAAGTGTAGAGAATATCACCATGATCATTTTGACATATCATTCACGTAAAACGGAGCCACATGCACAAAAGTTACCATCATTCAAACATGCACAGATGATGCTGAAATTTTAGCATGTCATCTATGCAAAAATTACTTAAAAGGCTGGTTAAAACATTTTAAACAGGGATGAAAGTTGTAAATTATTAAAGTACACCAAATTCTAAGCATTTTTCATATATAAAGTTTTTACATGCGATGCACAGTTTGAGATCTAAGATATGCATGAAGTTTAGGGGCTTCTATATAAAACAGTTTAACTCTGGATAATTGCAAAAACGTCCAGAAAAAAACATGCGTTGGGCCGGAACGGACTGGCCCAACAGTTCTACAGAGAGAGAGAGACAGAGAGAGAGAGAGAGAGAGAGAGAGGCAAGGGCGCTGGTTGTGGGCTCACCTACTGGGCCGAGGCCCAGCGGAAGGAGGCGGCCCAGGCGAGGGCACGCGAGCGCCGTGCTCGCTCGTTCCCGAGCGGAACGGCACAGGCGGTGGCGCTGGGGAACCACGGAGGCGGGACTGCACTCCGGCGAGGCGAGGAGGCACGGGAGGTGGCAGGGATCGGGCGAGGGCACGCGGGGCGTCCGGATCCAGGGTCTCTCGGCCGGATCCAAGCCGGCGGCGAGCCTCGGACGCACCGGCGGGGCGGCGCTGGGGCTCCTCGTCGGCCGAGGCTGGCGGCGGCGAGCCCAGGCGAGGAAGCAGCAGGGCGCGGGCTGGTGGAGCGGCGGCGGTCGCGGGATCCGGCGGGAGGGGCGGGCGACGGCCCTGGCGAGGCCGTGCACAGGCGGCGGCGCTAAGACGACGGCGAGGACAGAGGTTGGCGGTGGGCGCGGGCGACTCGGGCCCGGCGCGGCCCGGGGACGGGCTGGAGATGGGCTCGCGGGCCCGACGCGCGGGGATGTGGGCGCGGGGCGGCTGGCCAGTGGGGAGGTAACACATGGTGGCGGGAGGTGATGTGGCGAGCTCCTATTGGCTAGGCGACGTGGCTGCTGCGCGGACATGTCCAACTTCTCCGCGGACATGTCCGGCGGCGTGGGGAGGAGGAATTTAGGGTTTCATGTGCGCGAAAATGGAGGGAGAGACACATATTTATAGGTAGAGGGAGCTAGAAGTGTCCAAATAAGGAGCCGTTCGCGCCACGCGATCGTGATCAAACGGCCAAGAGCAAGGAGGGGTTAGAAAGGGCTTGGTGGGCTGTGTGAAAGGGGTGTTGGGCCAATAGAGAAAAGGCTTCCGGCGGTTAACACGGTTAACCGTTGGGCTATCAAACGAACTCCGAATGCGACGAAACTTGACAGGCGGTCTACCTATGTTATAATAAGACCACACGCCAAGTTGCAACCCATTCCGAGAACGTTTTCCGGCCACTCATAAAATAAATATGAGGCGCCGCGGGCGCGTGTGAGTGTGTCTGGGCTCAGAACGGACAACGGAAAGGACGAGGGGACTCGGGCGGATGCAAGTTTTGAAAACATGCTGATGCAACACACATGATGACATGGCAAGATGCAACACGCTAGTTGACGACAAGGCAACGGCGACGAATAACTGGCTGACACCTGGCGCACCGGTCTCGGGGTGTCACAACACTCCCCTACTAACAAGAGATCTCGTCCCGAGATCTTAGGAACGAGACGGAAGAGGAAAAGGAAGAACAAAGTTCTTCGAGGACAAAAGAGTGAAACCAAAGAACCTTGAGAGGTTTGGGCCACTTGAACGGAAGAATGCAATGAAGATGAACGAGAGGAGAAGCTCCGGTAAAGAGGAAACAAGGCAAACGACGAGAAACGAGAGCTTAAATGACAAGAGAGAGACAATAAACCACTCTGGTTAAAAGAGATAGAAAAGGAATTAAACGAAGGAATTCGGGCAGCACTATGGCTAAAACTGAAAGAAATAGCACACCGGTTGACATGAATGGAATAGGACAAAATCCTGAGAAGATGGAATAAAAACATGACGAAATGAACAAGACAATGCCTCCGGAATAATTGAAATGATGGAATTAAAAGAATGGAGAAGAAGAAGACAACTTTGAGCACGAGTGACATGAACGAGAGTTTATAAGAGGAAGACTTGAACGGAGTTGTTGAGAAAATCAACAACGAAAAGAATTAACTTGTTGTGGACTTATGAAATTCATCCCAAAACTTGAGGTGAAATCATGCCGCAACCAAAAGATTGATGAGCTCAGAAGAGCGAAGAATGCAAAACTCCACTTCAAAAGAATACGGAGAATTGTCTTCACTTCGAGACCAAAGAATAAAGCTTGCACTTGATCCAAAAGAATTTGATGAACACTTGAAAAATGAATTAACTCATGATGAACCACCATGAAGAACTCCGGTAGCGAAAAGGATGATGAATATCGGAATGAAGGACGAAAAGAATAAGATTAAGGCCTTGCGATGATTAGAGAGGGTCCGACGAGATAGCCGAGAAAACTAAGAAACTCCGGAAAAGAAAAGAATATAACACTTGGGACTAGAATTTATTCATCAAGAATAAACTCTGAAAGAAGGGATTAAATCAACTTGATGAAAAAGAATAAGAATTATGTTATACTTATCCTCCACCAATAAAATTGATGAGAAGCAATGGATTTGCATACTACTTATTCACGATGAAATGATTAGAGAGGGATATATCGCAAACTTGCGAAAAAATCTTCATGAAACACCGGCAGGATTGGAATAAAATAAATGAATGAATGGATTGATATGACTACATCAGAAAAGAACTGTTGAACGAACCACCGTAAAAATTGAAGCCGAGTGAAGAAAAAGGAACGAACCACCATGAAGAATTAAAATCGAGTGATGAAAGAGATTAAACCAACTTGAAGAATTGAATTGGGTGAATACCAGGGAATGAATCTCCCGGAAGAATAAAGCACTTGGGGAATTAGATGCAAGAGAACGAAGAGATCGCGGACGGATTAAAGAATACATGAATGAAGCACCGGAAAGAATGTGAGACGGGCGAAGAGGCATCAATGAAGAATATTTGGAGGACGGAGTTGAAAACTGAGAACGAAGAAATCTTCTGAAATAATGGCCTTCGGAGGAACACAATGAAAAAAATTCAAGAACTACTCCGGATGAATAAAAAGAAGAAAGGTTGAACCAACGATGAAAAAGAATTTGGAAATGATCTTCGGAAGGCATATGACTGATGGAATCCATACTTACGTCACACTTTGAAAAAAAATTGAGAACACTCCGGGAAATTAGAAGAGTCAGGTAAGGTCCTGGGAAAAGACCTGTGGGTTATGAGCCCATCGAAGAGAAATATCCGTCGGAAAGGATTGAAAAGGAGATGGTGCACCGGAACAATTGAAAAACTCGAATGAGGTGACCACCTCGAATTAATTGGAACACAAACGAATCTCCTGAAATTTCTTCGGAACTCTGGAATAATTACATGGCGAGAGGTAAACGAGCAAGAGTAAACAATTGAGCCGAGGAAAAAGAATATGATGAACACTGGAAATAATTGAATTGGAACCATCGGAGAAGAAACAGAGATGAATAATATCAAACAATAGGAGAATTTGTCAGAGAATAAAGGAGATGAATGATGACGAACTAGACAAGAATTCACAAATTGGAATAACTGGGGAAAGAATGCAAAGGATTCACACGAGTAGGACGGGTACTCGATAAAGGATTCCGGCTCCGAGAAGAAAAGGGTGGGTGGGTGGGAAAAAGAAAGACCACAACGGACAGGAAAACAACATCGATTGAAAAGAACTGAGGTTGATCTTGCAAAGAAGAAGAGGTCGAATCCACTTGACGAGAGATGCACCAGATGAAAGAACTAACAACGCAACGAACGAAATCTAACCACGAGATCCTAAAAAAAAATTGAAGGGGAAGAGGGGTAATTCAAAACACCTATGTCAAGATTCCTCACCAGAGCGACGAAGGGGTTGAGGAGTAAAAAGAATTCCTACTCTTCGATATAACTAGACTCCGAAAAAGTTTTCTGCTACACTCGACAACGGACAAGCTATGATCAATCATGGGGGCTCCTATGGTCGGTCGAGGCTCTGATACCAACTTGTTGATTGGGGCACAACCACATTTCGGGCGCTTAGCAAGATGGATATCATTACATCGTACCATTATATACATACATGGGGGATACAACAATACATACAAGCCACATGAATACAACATCAATACAAGGCATCCGACTACGGATGCAAACAAGAAAAGCACAAAGACATCCATCTGCTATCCCAGGCTGCCGACCCGGAACCTAACCCAAGACTGAAGAAGAAGAAGAAGAACTCCAACACAAAAGACATCGCTCTCACGTCAAGCATCGGACACCTGCACCTGCAACTGTTGATGTAGTATCTGTGAGCCACGAGGACTCAGCAATCCCATAACCATGGGTAACAAGACTAGCAAAGCTTAATGGGTAGGAAGAGGTAAAGTGGTGAGGTTGCAGCAGCGGCTAAGCAATATGTATGGTGGCTAACTTACGAGTACAAGAATAAGATGAGCATCTACGCAAACGATCGCAAATTAGTATTGATCGCTAAAGATCCTGAACTACCTACAAGTCAAACATAACCCCACCGTGTTCTCTTCTCAAAGTGAAAAGAGACATTCACGGTTACTCACACAGTTTTGTGTTTTACTTCGGATCCTCTGACAAGTTTTCTACAACCGGACATTAACAAATTCCAATCTGCCACATAACCACGGGCACGGCTTTTGAAATATCATAACCCTGCAGGGGTGTCCCAACTTAGCCCATCACAAGCTCTCACGATCAGCTGAAGTAATAATAATTATTACCACTTATCTTAGGGAAATCCGATCAGGCTCGGTATCCCGGTGCACAAGACATTTCGAAAATGGCAAAACAAGTCCAGCAAGACCTCCTGGCGTGCCGACACCCTGATAGTAGCCACGCGTATCTCGTCTCAGGCCACATCTGGATGAGCTATAGTCACAGCGACCAGATACCCCAAGTTTCCAAGGGGCGGCGCCGCAAGCTGCTCTATTTGGGACCAACACCATCGGCACTACCCCCCTGTATGTAGAAAGAATCCACGGGCAGCGCTAACTCCCTATGCAATTAATTAATTAATTGAGTTTTTTTATCATGTTGCAAGAAAACCAATGTTTGGCCTTGCTGGAGGAGTTTTATTCAAAGACGAAGTGTCAAGGGGTCCCCATATACCCAACCGTGTAAGGAACGCAAAATCAAGGAACATAATGCCGGTTTATCGGTGCCTAAGGTGGCATGAGTGGAACAAAACACCGAGCAAAAGGCCAAGCCTTCCACCCATGCCCAGTATATAGGTGTGTTAATAATAATAATAGATATTGTGATATTCCAACAACAAGTTCCCGCCTGGAACGATCTTCATCTTCACCTGCAACTAACAATGCTATAAGAGGGGCTGAGCAAGCGGGTGACATAGCCAAACAGCGGTTTGCTAGGAAGGTGTCAAAGGTTAGAGGTTTCATGGCAACAAGGAGAGGGGCTGACAATAAAGATGGGTAGCGCGACATATAACGATAGCATCGAGACAACTAAGCATGGCAATGATAGTAAAGGTATCCAAGGGTATGGTCATCTTTCCTGAGATCCCGCAAGGAAGAAGAACGGTTCCATGAAGAAGACGAAGAAGAAGCCTCGAAGACGAACCACGGCTAGACGAACGAATCCTCACGATCGCAAGGGAACAAGCACTAACGAGAAGAAGCAAGCAATACGATAAACACACAACACAAGAACATGACAATATGCTCAAGAAAGTATGATGTAAGACAGGTCTATATATGATGCAATACATGGCAAGGTAGGAAGCACAGAAAAACAACACAAGAACATGACAATATGCTCAAGCAAGTATGATGCAAGACAAGTCTATATATGATGCAATACATGGCAAGGTAGGAAGCACAAGAAAACAACACAAGAACATGACAATATGCTCAAGAAAGTATGATGCAAGACAAGTCTATATATGATGCAATACATGGCAAGGTAGGAAGCACAGAAAAACAACACAAGCAACAAGTTTTAAATGAGGCCGGAAACTACATATAACAAATCTGGTAAGTCCTCATATGCATAGTTTGAAATTAGTCCAGATCTGAACAAACCTTAAGTTAATGTTGTTAACCAGCAATTTAACATGCACCATCATGATCTACACGAAATTCTAGTCAAGTTTCATATAAAGTTTGTTTAATTTGGAGCTACGGCCTAGAAGATATGAGCAAAACAAGACAAACAAGTCAACGGTGCAGGATGCACCCAAACATCAAGCAAACTCACTCCAAACATGAAACCAACAGGATATTATAATTCTACATGCAAAATCACACAAGTTTCATATTGGGCACGCTCAAAACGGAGCAACGGTTCAACATATACACACGAAACAAGAAACAATGCAAGGCTGAAATTAACAGCCGCATAGCAACTTTGGAGCAAGAAATATACACTCTACAGCACCCAAACATGGTGACAAGAAGCATGGACATGAAGTAGACATATCCTACAGCAAACAACTCCATTGGAGCAACTCCATAGGAGGCATGGATCAATAGCAACAAGCTACAACAGTTTGATCATGACGTTAAAAACCTGACAGTTATATTTTATAGCAACTTGGGAGCAAGAATTAAATAAGCTACATCAAGCCACATGAGCAAGTAAGGACATGGATGGATAGACAACAACATGTACAACAAGGAATGATCAATGGCCACACCAAAACTAAGATGGATTTGACTAGGGCATCAAGCAAACATAGCATGAGGATAAGACAGATTCCAGACTTAGTAGAATTTTCACCAAGTATAAAACAGTAATAACAACATGGCATGTTTACAAGCATGTTTAAGTCAACACAAGGCATATCATGGAAAGATAATTGCACCACAGCAAAGACCATATAATGGTGCTCCTAAAACATCTAGACATGTGGCATGAGGACAAACACATCAATAGCAAAGAGCATGTGAAATCAGCATCTCATAACAAGTTTCAGCACATAACAGCTAAATGCACTTTTGCAACAGAGATTAACATGGCAATATGAACTCAAACAAGCATGCTACAGGAACCATCATGTAGTACACTTCACAATGAACATTTTGACATATCATAAGCATCATTTGGATAAACATGCACCAAGTTATCATATCTCAGACATGGCATCAAATTAACAAGTAAGAGCAGTTTATAACAAGTAGCACTCTTGCAACAGAGATTAGAGCATCAACATGAAGTCAAACAAGCATGGTACAATGGAACAAAGTGTAGAGCATATCACCACAATCATTTTGACATATCATTCACGCAAAACGGAGCCACATGCACAAAGTTACCATCATTCAAACATGCACACATGATGCTGAAATTTTAGCATGTCATCTATGCAAAATTTACTCAAAAGGCTGGTTAAAACATTTTAAACAGGGATGAAAGTTGTAAATTATTAAACTACACCAAATTCTAAGCATTTTTCATATATAAAGTTTTTACATGCGATGCACAGTTTGAGATCTAAGATATGCATGAAGTTTAGGGGCTTCTATGTAAAACAGTTTAACTCTGGATAATAGCAAAAACGTCCAGAAAAAAACATGCGTTGGGCCGGAACGGACTGGCCCAACAGTTCTACAGAGAGAGAGAGAGAGAGAGAGAGAGAGAGAGGCAAGGGCGCTGGTTGTGGGCTCACCTACTGGGTCGAGGCCCAGCGGACGGAGACGGCCTAGGCGAGGGCACGCGGGCGCCGTGCTCGCTCGTTCCCGAGCGGAATGGCACAGGCGACGGCGCTGGGGAACCACGACAGCGGTACTGCACTCCGGCGAGGCGAGGAGGCACGGGAGGTGGCAGGGATCGGGCGAGGGCACACGGGGCATCCGGATCTAGGGTCTCCCGACCGGATCCAAGCCGGCGGCGAGCCTGGGACGCACCGGCGGGGTGGCGCTGGGGCTCCTCGTCGGCCGAGGCCGGCGGCGGCGAGCCCAGGCGAGGAAGCAGCGGGGCGCGGTGTAATGCCCAGGATGGAGTTATACCTCCTACGTGTCGAGGCACGACTTAAAGGCATAAATCCATCCTAGAATGATCTCAAGTTTGGTATCTTTGCACGACTCATGTAAAAGAGGGATTAAATTGCAAAAGGAGATAGTTGGCTTACACTCGCCACGTCACACAATACAATAAAATAAACAAATCATCATACAAAACATCACAACCCGACTACGGGTGAAGATCCAAAAGAAAGATACCAAAACAACATAAAGCCACAGGTCAGGAACGAATCCTAGTAGAAACCACTACTGAACATCGAAACGTCACAAGCAAACAGCCAAACTCTTCATCGAGCTCCCGGTGAAGAACTGATCCAACTCCTGCATCAAACTCGGCTGAACCTGCATCTGGTGTGGTGAAGTAACTGTGAGCCACAGAGGACTCAGCAATCCCGTTCCCGGGTAACAAGACTATTTAAGCCTTGGGTGTGGAACAAGGCTGAAGAAAGAACGAGAGGTGAAGGAACAACAAGAGTCTGCAGCAGCAACTAGCACTAACTTACGCAAAAGAGAGCGAGAAGAGAAGATGCATCGGTCGAGATGATCACGAAGTGATCCTAGCTAAAGCCGGTCAAACATAACCCCACCGTGTTCAACTCCCGAATCCCTATTCGGAAATTGACACTCACGGTACGCACGCTGGTAGTGTATTGGAAACATTGTGTCAAGTTATCTACAACCGGAATTAACAAGCTCCCATCTGCCACATAACCGCGGGCACGGCTTTCGAAAGTTCAAACCCTGCAGGGGTGTTCCAACTTGACCCATTACAAGCCCACGATCCGCGGAGTCGCAACTCCATAGTTGGGAAGACCCGAGTATTCTCGAAATCCCGTGCTCAAGTTAAACCGAACTAAGGTAAGGCTAATCCAGCAAATCCTCCCGGCGTGTCGACACCCTGATAGTAGCCGCGCGTATCTAAGTCTCAGGACACGACCGGATGAGTCATCCTACAGGTTTTTACCAAACCTCAAGTTTCCTTGAGGTGGCCCCGCAGTCTGCTCGTTTCGGACCAACACTCATGTGGAGCACTGGCCCGGGGGGGTTGAATTAAAATAAAAGGGATAGCTAGTCCACATGCAAGTTTTATTAGTTATTAGGCAAATAGTACCAATGTTGGGATCTGCTGGAAAAGACTTAGCACTTAGCGGTTTATCAAGGGGGTCCCATACACCCCAACCGTGTTAGGAACGCATAATCAAGGAACATAACACCGGTTTATACGGTTCCTAACGGCATGAGTGGAACAAAACACCAAGCAAAAGGCTTAGCCTTCCACCCTTGCCAGTATATAGATGATTTCATTTTTAAGCATTTATATAGTGTGATATAACCCAACCAAACTTCAACATGAACCAAGCATCTTCAATCTTCACCTGCAACTAACAATGCTATAAAAGGGGCTGAGCAAAGCCTACGTATAGCCAATCAATGGTTTGCATAGGTAGGGTGGTTAAACAGGTTCATGGTTACAAGTAGGAGGCTGACAAGAAGATCATGGGCATCGAGGCAAAACTAAAGAACGATACTCTAGCAATAGGCAAAGATAGTAATGGTATCCGGGTTCGGTCATCTTGCCTGGGATTCCACAAAGGAGAAGAATGGATCCAAGAAGAAGACGGAGCAACACAGTCGAGCGGATCCTCACAACTCCGGAACGAAACCGAAGCTAACAAGAGAAGCAACCGGAAAGAAGGAAACAACACGGTAAACACACAATCATAAACATGACAAACGATGCACATTCAAGTATGATGCATGTCCGGTTTAAATATGCATGGCATGGCAAGGTGCACAAACAAAACTACAAGTTAAGTGGAGCTCAATATGCAACGAGTTGCATATTGACGAAACACCACATTTAATTATTTAGTTGACTCTCATTATTTACAAGACAAGGTTAAATTGTTTGTTAACATGGCAAGAGGTGAAGCAAAATAAACTACACTATTTAGACATTTTAAATGAGGCCGGAAAAATAACAACAACATATCCGGAAATCCCCATAAGCATGTTTAATAATTATAAAAGCAACAACAATTCACACATATTAATGTTGTTAATATGATGCGGATGACATGATCAAGTTTATGCAAGTTATTAAAAGGTTGACAATTAACAAGATATGAAGCATTTGTCACCGTGGTGGAAAGAAAGAGGGTGCCACGGCAACGATCCGAAATGATGCCACGGCAACATATCGGTTCCGGTACTCGTTGAGACCGGTGCAAATGCAAAGGTGGAGTGGGTGAGTCAAACGAGATGAAAGAGGTGGGGGATCCCGTTACCGGGTTCCCACGAGTCGGTGACGAGACAACCGAGGAACATGCCAAAAGGACGAAACGGGCACAACGGGCACGGAGCACACAAGGGAACATTTCATACAACACAACAAACATCTCACGGGTCACGTCTCGGGGTTATACCTTCGAAGCGTGCGTTTCGGGGCGGTTCGAGTTCGTCGAGGAACGTAGTGGAAGTAGTGGTACACGGCCGGATCGTAGAGGAAGTAGACGTTCACGGGGTGTAGTGGAAGTAGATGTTCCATTCGGAGAGGAAGTAGACGTTCTCAGTCTTGTCGACGGTAGTGGTACTTGACGCATCATCGTCACGTGTAGTCGTTCTCGTTTCGGAGTCGTACACGTTCGTAGCGGTTCGGGTCGTCGTGGTACTTGGGGTTCCCGTTTACGATAGTAGTGGAAGTAGTGGTACTTGACTCGAAGAGGTACTTGGTCGGGTCGCCGGTAGGCATTCATGTAGTTGTTCTCGAGCTCGTAGCCGTTCAACGTCACGTGTAGAGGTACTTGAGGGTTCTCGATCTCGCGTCGTAGTTGAACAAGGGTCCAAAAGTAGATATACCTACTGCTCCCTGGTTACTTGAGATGAACAGATAGCAGCACACAAAAACAAAAAAAAAACAAAAACAAAAAAAAGGAAAAAGAAGGATGCGGGTCGGCGACGAAGCTGGAAAGGCCAGGGCCGTCGCGGCGCTGCGCTTGGCCGAGGCAGGGCGCGGCCAGACGGTCGGACGACCGGGGCACGGCTGATGCGCTCTGCGGGATCCGCCGCTGCGGCCTTGGAGGCGACGGAGGCGCTGGAGAGCTTCAAGGCGAGCAGGACGCCATGGCGCAGGGAGCTGCTGGAGGGGGACGTCGGGGCCCCGGTTGCTGGCGACGGAGGCTGCTCGGGGCCGTCGCGGCGCTGCGGGATCCAGCCAGAGGAAGCCTGGCCACGAAGGAGGGCGCTCGGGGCCGCGGGATGGAGGCAGGGGCGCTGCCTCGCTGACCTTGGCTCCTGGCCGCTGGAGACCGAAGAGGAGGGCCGCGGCGCAGGGCAGCCATGGCGAAGAAGGAGGCCAGGGAGGCGGCCTGGATGAGGAGCAGCGGCTCCGGCAACTCTCGCGGGAGAAGCGGCCTGGAGGGCGACGGGGAGGTCCGAGGAGCGACTCGCGGGGCTCGCGGTTCTGGCGAGAGGAGGACCCTGGAGGAGGGAGGCGCCGGGGAGGGAACCAGGCGCTCGACGGTCGCCGGCTCTGGCGAGGCAGAGGCCTCGCGCGCGGCCACGAGGAGGAGGTCGCGAGGTGGCTGATGGCACGGAGGGACGAACGGGGCGAGGAGCGAGGAAAGAGGGACGCTCGGAAGGAGCTGCGAGAGGGAAGATCGGGGCGAGGAGGAAGGAGGGTCGGGACGAGAAAGGGGATCGAGGGGCTGGAGAGGTGCGGCGGCTGGGGGTCGAGGGAGGAGCGCTCGGCCTGAGCTAGGGTTAGGAAGGGTGGCTGCGGGCTGGAGAGATGGGCTTATGGGCCAGTGGGAAGCGGTTGGGCCTATAGGCCGGCTGGAGGTTGGGAAGGAGGAGGCCCAGATGGCCTCAGGCCTGCTGGATTTTTTAAAAACTGCTGCTGGACTAATTATTTCTCTTTTAAAACAAAAGAGAAAAGGAGAAAGAAAAGAAAGAGAAGGTAGGGGAGGAATTTGTGCATGAGGTCAAAATCCCCGGGCAACAAAATGTCAGGAATTTAAAAAAATTATTGGAGGGGTTTATGGAGGAACCTCGGTGAACGAGAAAAGAAATAAAGGGAGGTTTGAGGCCAGGAATGCGAAGACAAGGCATGGGGAAAATTATGCAAGTGTGTTACGGTGATCCCAACCAATTGGAATATTTTAAATATAGCTCCCTAAATATTGAGAGGCTTTAATAGGTTATAAAGAGAAGTCATCTTCCCTCGATTTAAATGGACCGAAGGTCCACACGATTTATTTAAGTTGAGATGCAAAATAAAATATGACATGATGGCATGATGACATGCGAAAAAATAAAAACACAAGCTCAAAAGAAACACACAGGCAACCCGGAACATCTGGAACCTTCTGGGATGTCGTTCTCGGGCGTCACACGCGGGCTGGTGGAGCGGCGGCGGTCGGGGGATCCGGCGGGAGGGGCGGGCGACGGCCCAGGCGAGGCCGTGCACAGGCGGCGGCGCTAAGACGACGGCGAGGACAGAGGTTGGCGGCGGACGCGGGTGACTCGGGCCCGGCATGGCCCGGGGACGGGCCGGAGATGGGCTCGCGGGCCCGTCGCGCGGGGATGTAGGCGCGGGGCGGCTGGCCAGTTGGGAGGTGACACATGGCGGCGGGAGGTGACGTGGCGAGCTCCTATTGGCTAGGCGACGTGGGTGCTGCGCGGACATGTCCAACTGCTCCGCGGACATGTCCGGCAGCGAGGGGAGGAGGAATTTAGGGTTTCATCTGCGCGAAAATGGAGGGAGAGACACATATTTATAGGTAGAGGGAGCTAGGAGTGTCCAAATGAGGAGTCGTTCGCGGCCACGCGATCATGATGGAACGGCCAAGAGCAAGGAGGGGTTAGAAAGGGCTTGGTGGGCTGTGTGAAAGGAGTGCTGGGCCAATAGAGAAAAGGCTTCCGGCGGTTAACACGGTTAACCGTTGGGCTATCAAACGAACTCCGAATGCGACGAAACTTGACAGGCGGTCTACCTATGTTATAATAAGACCACACGCCAAGTTTCAACCCATTCCGAGAACGTTTCCCAGCCACTCATAAAATAAATACTCGGAGGCGCCGCGGGCGCGTGTGAGTGTGTCTGGGCTCAGAACGGACAACGGAAAGGATGAGGGGACTCGGGCGGATGCAAGTTTTGTAAACATGCTGATGCAACACACATGATGACATGGCAAGATGCAACAGGCTAGCTGATGACAAGGCAACGGTGACGAATAACTGGCTAACACCTAGTGCACCGGTCTCGGGGTGTCACAGTCAAGGAGAGTCCCATCCGAACACGGGAGAAAGCCTTCTGTCTTGTATCTTCACGGCCCATAAGTCCGGCCCATGTCACATAGCCCGGACGCCCGAGGACCCCATAATCCAGGACTCCCTCAAATGGTATGGGTGAGAAGACGCAGACCAAAATCCTCGTTAATGTTCTTTGGCATATGCCAATTGTACCAAGACTTCAATGCATTTTCATTGTTGAAGATACGGCCAGACAGATGACATGGCACAAAACGGGAAAAAGAACTCAACTAGATTCAGATGGGAAGCTGATGATGATGCACACATCGGACGGTGAAGCGTGGAAGAGCTTCGATGCATTACATGTGGAAGTTGATAATTCCAGGGCCCAACTATCCGGGGAAGAATATGAATGTGTACATGTAGTCGTTGAAGGACAAATTGCAAGAAGCCTCAGATAATAGGTTCAAGATATACGACACCTTTAGCAAACAGAACTTCATAATGCGTGTTTGGTACATGTACTCGACGCATGACTTACCAGCGTATGCGCTATACGTTGGCTGGTGTGTGCATGGATGGTTCTCGTGCCCCACATTCAAGGGAGCTCTTCGGTTTCGTTGGCTTCAGGCCGGTCGCAAGTTTTCTTGCTTCGACTTGCATAGAAAGTTCCTGGATCCTCGCCATAAGTTTAGGAAAGACAAGAAGAACTTCATAAAAGGTAGAGTTGTCAAAAACTCTGCACCACCTGCATTGACAGGCCAAGAGACCCTGGATCATTTAAATTCTCTCGAGACAGATCTAGAGCATCCAGGGTATTTCAAGGGGTATAATTCGGAACACGCCTGGACTCACAAGACATGCTTGTGGGATCTGTCTTATTTCAAAGACCTCATTTGCCCACACAACTTCGATGTGATGCACACTGAAAAGAATATCTCCGAGGCACTTTTTGGTACATTATTCGGCATAGAGGGGAAGCCAAAGGACAATACTAAGGCTAGAGTCAATCTGGAGGCGCTATGTGATAGACCGTTACAAAACATGCAGCCACCAAAAGGAAAGCGGGACTGGACAAAGCCAAAGGCATGGTTCAATCTTGGAAGGCCAGCTATCAGGGAAAATATCTTGTGGGTGAAAATCCAGTTGATGTTCCCAAATGGGTATGCAGCGATCTAAAGAGGGAAGCGAGTCTTGAAAAATTGAAGATATTTGGTCTCAGGAGTCATGATTGGCACATATGGATTGAGCGGGTAATGCATGTGGTTGCGTGGCTTCATCCCTGAGGATGAATGGCTAGTAGTGGTAGAGCTGGGCTATTTCTTCCATGTTCTTTGTGCGAAAGAACTATTGCCTGGCCTGCTAGAAGAAATGGAAGAGTTGGCGCCAGAGTTGATCTGCAAATTTGAGAAGATCTTTCCGTCGGGCTTCTTTCATCCAATGCAGCACTTGATTTTATATCTCACAACCGAGGCAAGATTGGGGGGCCCGTGCAAGATCGTTGGTGCTACGCAACTGAGAGGATGCGGAAGACACTTCGAGCAAAATGTAAAAATAAACATAGAATTGAAGCATTGATGGTCGAGGCATTCATTACTGAGGAGGTGGCAAACTTCGTGACAGCACACTATGAAGCCAAAAATCGTCATTTGCATAATCTGAAGCCTCGGTACCATGCTGGCAACCCTAAAAGGGTCGATCCAACCTCAGCATATTCAAAGGGGATCTCGCACCAGTCGGTGCTTCAAATTCCTTAACGTTAGATTTCAAAGAATGGCAGACCATTTCGTTGTATATCTTGAACAACCTAACAGAAGTGCGGCCATACATCAAGTAAGTTCTCGGTACATTGTTTCGCAACTTCTAATTCCTTTGAACTACTCTTATTCCCAGATAAATTTGATATAGTTGATACATCTCCAATTTCTCGTATGGAGCGGTGATCCAAAAGGATTCCATCGAAGAGTATGAGCTTCTAGCAAAGCAAGGAGGCGGCTTTCCCGGTTTCATCTCTTAGTTCAGACAAACGGTAAATTCCATTAGACCATTTCATTTCTTCGTCTAATTTTCGGCTAATGCAACAATCCCTCTTTCGTATTAAACTTGTAGGATAATTTAGAGTTTATCGACGCCGAATTGAGACAAGTCGCTAATGGTTTTGACTATAAGGTCCGTCCATTTGACAAATACGACATCAGCGGGTATCGCTTTCATACCTATGGCAAAGAGCAATCTATGGCGACCGAAAGTCTACAAATTGTTGTGTCTCTGCCATCGGCGAAGGAGATACCGAGTATTATGGAAGAGTTGAAGCAATTTACGAACTTCAATTCTATGGTGCAAACCCACCAAACATCGTAGTGTTCAAATGTTATTGGTTCCAATCGAAGGAGACTAGAAGGACTCATGAACATATAGGGCTAGTGAAAATCAAACAAAGCACTCATTTGGATGTTCCCGACGTCTATATTACGGCCCAATAGGCAACCCAAGTTTTCTATCTACCGTGGGCCTGTTAAAGTGATCCAAATCTCAATGGTTGGGATGTCGTTTATGAAGTGCCCATCTTTTTCTTGTTGTTGGATATGTGTTGGTTGAAGAAGAAGAAAAAGAAGAAGAAGAAGAAGAAGAAGAAGAAGAAGAAGAAGAAGAAGAAGAAGAAGAAGAAGAAGAAGAAGAAGAAGAAGAAGAAGAAGAAGAAGAAGAAGAAGAAGAAGAAGAAGAAGAAGAAGAAGAAGAAGAAGAAAAAGAAGAATTTACCACATCTGAATCATAAAGCGGGCGAGGGCCGACGGGGACGGATATCAAGACCATCGCACTATGTATAACAAACAATCATACAAAGTAAGAAAATTATACAAGTAAATATAAAAATCATAGAATCATACAAGTTACTATATAAATCAAGTACAACATAAAAAATTGAATACCTAATAATAATCTGCATCGTCGGGTTCAATAAATGCTCCGGGGTCAATAAATGCATCATCATCATCACTATCAGTAATGACGTGCTCACCTTTTTCTTCGTCTTCTTCTTCTTTTCCTTCTTCTTCTTCTAGCTAGTCTTCTTCTTCTAGTCTTCTTCTTCTTCTTCTAACTTTCTTCTTTCCCAATTTGCAGATTTGCTTTAGATGAGGAGGCTTGCGTTGATGGAGTCTACTCTTCTCCTTGTGCTTCCTTTTTGTTTTGATTTTGTATGATGAACAATGTTAAACTTGCTACCTATATATGTATGTATGGATGAAACCATTGTATGCTTGTTGTTGGATATGTTGGCTAGCTATATACGTTGCATATGGACTTTTGATTTGGTATGTACATGTGTTGGATGATCATATCCATATGGAAGGGATGTGATTTGGTATGTATATGTGTTGGTATGCTTGTTGAAAGTATTTTCAAAT
>LR738713.1:99056385-99069462 GCA_902687465.1 Secale cereale
CAGGCACTTGAAATTCTGTGAAATTGATTGAATTTCAAAAACAGAAAAAACAGGGGCTATACAGGCACTTTGCCATCAGCCAGCAGACGGCAAAGCTGCCACGTGTCAGCTACCTGTGCAACCTGGCGTGTACTGGGCTGGCCTATATGACATGACAGACGACAAAGACCTTTACATCTTGGCCATCTGCCAGCAGACGGCAAAGCTGCCACATGTCAGCTACTTGCGGGAACCTGGGATAACCACTTTTCCGTCTGCTGGCAGACGGCAAAGACCTTTGCATCTTTGTCATCAGCCAGCAGACAGCAAAGCACGCCATTAACCCCTAACGAACCTAACCTGGCACCACTGCCGTCCATGCTCTTTGTCATCTGCTGGCAGACGACAAAGAGCCATTTGCTGTAAGTCGTTCAGCCGGACGGTTTGCCGTCTGCCGGCTGATGGCAAAGGTCTTTGTCGTCCGTCGGGCATGCCTTTTCCGTCAGCCATGGCTGATGGCAAAGATCCTGATTCTTGTAGTGTACAGAACTCCGGAAGCCCCCACGCAAGTAAATTACACCTGTGGTGCTTGAACTTGGCGCAAACGATCACTTTGGTGTTAGAACTTACGTTAACTATGGTGACGTGCCACGGTATTTCTGATTACTTTGCCTACATCATGTGAATACCACATGGCAAGGTTGAGGTTAGGGGGGATGGTGCATCCGTGGTTGTGTCATATATTTGCAGACATAGAGCCATATTATTGGGCTGCCCAAATAAAATCTATATCTATACCTAATAATAAAGGGGCTATTCCGTCTATTTCCCATGAGCGTACAGAGACGGTTCCCAGAGGCAAAAAACAGGCGACGCGAGAGGGGTGGTTCCAGCAGGTCATCGCCGCCGGTCTCCCTCGTCTCCGGCGGCCTCTTGGCGCCGGAAGGTGCGGGAGACCGTCGTCGAGCGTGAGGCCGTTGTAGATAGGGTTGTTAGGGTAGTTTCTCCAAGCATTGGGGCTCGAGTGGGGACGACGCCAATGAGGTGGAATAAATTCCTCCACAATACTCTCCGTCGCGGTGGCGCTTGCTCTGGCGATGCTGCGGGGCTTGGGGGCGGGGTATCACTGGGCAGGCGGTGTCGGTTGCGCGGTGGCGGTGTACAGGAGTCTACGGCATCAGGATCGGTGATTCCAGATCCGTTTGTCGTAGGCTATCTGTGGCCGTGGTGATGTGGTGGGCATGGTGGCTGGTGCTGCTTCTCCTCATCGGTGAAGGTCGATGGTTGTGGCAGATCCAAGGTGAGGGGAGCATGGGAATGTCCCCGGCCGATGCACCGGATCACTACACTAGTTCCCGTCCACTCGGACGGGACCTATATGTAGCTCAAAAAGCCTTTGTGGTGATGGTGCTCCTTCCCTTGCTTCTTGGCCGGTGACTCTCCTTTGCTCCGGCGACGACAAAGATTACGGTGGTTCGTTAAAGGTTGAGGATGAACAAGGATCCAATGACTTTTATGCGATTTTTGTGTTTGTTTGGTGCTCTTTGTGATATGGTGGGACAGCTGTACTGGTTGTACCTATGATGTATGTTTGCGTCTTTGCACACGTATTTGTATGAATCTTGCTTGTAGTTGAATGGAATATTAGTGCTTTTTCAATCAAAAAATAAAGGGGCTATTGCTTCTTGCGGTATGTCACAGAAACTGCCCCTAAAGTTGCAAAATATTACCCACCAATGCGACTTATAAGTGATAAATGCGTTTAATACAAAAGAATCCCCCGTCTGGGTCGGCCCATGTAGTAGAGACCTCCTATATTGCGCTCTGCGCACTGGGGGGAAGACGCGGCTCGCCCTTTTGAGCCAGCCCATGTCCACGCGGCCAGTTTTTAAAATTTCTTTTTTTATTCTTTCTTTTTCTTTTCCATTTTTTATTTTTTTCTACTTTAAATAATTTGAGACTTCAAAAATATTCCAGAAATTATAAACATAAAATCTTTAATAAAACATAAATTGTTTGTGTACTCAAAAAATATTTGTGATTTTACAAAAAATTGTTTGCTTATTTCATAAATGTTTGAAATTTTGGAAACAAATTTTTGGAAAATAAAAAAAAATCATGTATTAAAATATATCAATGAAATTGAACAAAATTTCGTCAATTGTAAAAGTTCATGAATGGAATATTTTCCTATAAATTCAAAAAATTGTTGGTGACTTAGAAAATTGTTTATTCATTCATAAAATGTTTACTGACTTAAAAAATGATCATGTATTAGAAAAATGTTTGTTAAATTAGGAAAAATGTCAGTTAAATCACAAAAATGTTCGTGAATTTTAAAAATTGTTCCACCAATGTCCAATACAATGTTCGTCCATTCTGGGAATATTCACCGATTCAAGAAATTGTTTATAAAATTGACAATTTTAAAACATTGTTTCAAATAGCATAAAATGTTCATGAATTCGACAAAAAAATGTTCTTCATTTTAGAAAGTGTTCAAAATTTCATCAAAATGTTCATGAATTCGAATAATATTCAAGATTTCAAATATGTTCACGAGTTTAAAAAATGTTGATGATTTCATGAATTTGAGAGTGGTGGTGTATCTCGGTGATGGGGCAAAATGTGATCGTGCCATTGGAGATTATGGGGTTTTTTTCCGTTGCAACGCACGAGCCCTTTTGCTAGTTGTAGAAAAATTAGGATATGGCTGATGTTGAAAATCATTTTTTGCAATCAAATGCCAAAAGAACAGATACTAAGCAATCACAAAATATGTATATATATGTATGTTTATGTATGTATGTATGTATGTATATGTAGATGCTTAGTATATATATGTATGTATACTTAGTATGTAGATGTATTATGTATATGTATATGTATGTATATATGTAGATGCTTAGTACATGGAACGGTGGAATATGGAAAAATATTGTGATTGCTCTTAGGAACTGTGTCGGTGAGTCCCCGATGATCGCCGGAGGATTCCCCGATGATCGCCGGTGAGGAGTCCCCGACGATCCCCGGAGGAGATGTCCCCGACGATCGCCGGTGAGAAGTCTGCGATGATCGCCGAAGGAGGCCCCGACGATCGCTGGTTAGGAGTCCCTCGCGATCGCCGGAGGAGTCCCTGACGATCGCTGGAGGAGTCCCTCGCAATCACCGATGAGGGGTCCCCGACGATCGCCGGATCAAGGAGTCCCCGACGATCGCCGGTGAAGAGTTCTCACCGTTTCCCTTTGATTTTGAGGCATATGAAATATGATTTGCACGTTGGACAAGCATGAGAGAGGTGGTCCGCAAAGTATCCTCTCACATGTTGTTCATTGATTTAGACATGAGGGGGGTCGTTAAAACATAACCTCGATAACTTTGATATAAGTTCGACATGAGGGGGTCGTTAAAACAACCCCGATAACTTCGATAAAACTTTGACATGAGGGGGGTCGTTAAAATATATATTAACCCCCCCCCCCCATTCTTTAAATTAGATGCAACGGAAGCGGGACGAACTCCTATCACATGATCGCATACGAGCAATTCAAGAGGAATTGACGGGATTCTTTGTTGAAGAGGTCATACCTGCACATGAAGAATTCCATCGGGATATGATATGCAATTTTGTTAATTAGATATTAGGGATTATAAGAGATGTGACATTGTATATATGCATGAACATGTACTATACAAAGTAGCGTCGAATAGATATACGAAAATTTGTTGTTCGACCAAGCATGCAGAAAGAGAGGTGTCACATCTCTCTATATTCATGACGAACTGTGTAATGATTCCTTCATTTCTATATGTACTCCCTCTGTTCCCAAATAGTTGTCGTTGGGGGTTCTTTCGGACCAGGTGAAAACGAGCAAATGTACAAAACAACCCCTGATTTGAAAATGAGTCTTTGTCTTCCTCCGCCAAGGTCCTCCTCGTAGTCTTCCTCCGCCAGGCCACCTGCGCTCTCCACCTCCTTCGGCCACCTCCTCCTCCGCCCTCCACCTCCTCCTCCTTCTCCTCCGCCCTCCACCTCCTCCTCCTCCTTCGCCCTCCACCTCCTCCTCCTCCTCCGCCCAGTCTGGTGGCCACCACTCCCAATTTGATCGCCGCCGCCGCCGCTCCTCCCAATCTAGTCCTCGTTGTACCAACCTAGTCCTCTCAACCGCACTGACCAGCCTAATCCTTGCTGTTCCCCCGCCCGGTCCTCGCTGCTCCCCTGCCTGGTCCTTGCCAGGTCCTCCTCGCTGCTCCCAATTCTTATCAGTTTTCGCCAGATGCAGAATTGGGAGAATTTGTCTATGCTTTTAGGTACAATAGTCTCATAGTGTGAAACTGAATGGATTGTTTCTAACACCAATGTCTACAGTAAAATTTCCATCCAAATCAAGCGCAGACGATTGAATTATGCTTAAGAACTCGCCGTCACTAGCAAGAGGATACTCACTGCAAGTCGTTGGCTCAGCGTGAACAACCAAGCAACAGAGGAAAGACTACAGTACCAAGTACTCCGGTGTTGGGCAGGGGGATTACTTACGTTGGGCAGGGGAGGAAGCAGTTACTCCGGTATCGACGACGACGGGGGCACCGTGAGGACGAAGACGCCGCTCTAGATCCGTCGCTCCACTGCTCCGACCCTGCCCCAGATCCGCCGCTCGGGTGCCGCTCCACACCCATGCCTCCGTCGCCCAGATCCAGCGCTGGTGCTCCACATACGCGCCTCCATTGCATATTCTATGAGTAGAAGCTCGTCGCCGGCACAAAAGATTTGATTTTTTTACCTCCGGGGTGTGAGTGGAGGCGGGGGTGGTGGAGATAAAGGGGGCGGTGGAAAGGGAGAGGGAGAGGCCGGCGACGGGGAGAGGGGAGGGTGAGGCCGGTGACGGGGAGAGGGGAGGGTGAGGCCGGAGAGCGACGGGGAGGCAGTCGAGAAGGGGAAGGCCAGTGAGCGGCGAGAAGTGTGGGAGAGGGCGCTTGGGAGAGCACGAGTGAGTGAGTGCGAGCGACGCAGGGCAAAATTGGAAAGTGGGGATATTTCTGTACTAGACGAAAGTTGAACTAGAAACCTCCGACGACAACTATTTCGGAACGGAGGGAGTAGTATTTAGCATCGAGTTGAATGGAAAACATAAAATAAAAGCGAAAACACTAAATGTAAAAGAATTGATTGTTAATGCAAAAAGAAAAGGGGGAAACACAATATGAAACCCCTAAACCCTCCAAAACCATAAACCCCTCATTAGAAAAAAAACAGCATCGGGCAGCTGCTGACGCGTGGCTGCCTTAACCGAGACTAAAGGTTCTCCTGCACGAGCGCCCCACAGTGGCCACATGGAGCTCCTTTAATCCCAGTTGGTAACACAACCGAGACTAAAAGTGGGGCCCTTTAGTCCCGACTGCTTAGTCCCGGTTACAAAACCAGAATTAAAGGCTCAATAAAACCGGGACAAATGCCCTGTTTTTTGTCGGGGATTATTGCAGAAATTCAAAAAAAAAATCTACGCATCACCAAGATCTATCTATGGAGTTACTAGCAATGAGAGGGGAGTGCATCTTCATACCTTTGAAGATCACGATGCGGAAGCGTTGCAAGAACGTGGTCGGTGGAGTCGTACATGAAGCGATTCAGATCGCGGCCGAATCCCATCTAAGCACCGAACAACGGTGCTTCCGCGCTCAGCACACGTGCAGCCCGGTGACGTCTCCCGTGCCTTGATCCAGCAAGGGTAGAGGGAGAGGTTTGGGAAGACTCCGTCCAGCAGCAGCACGACGGTGTGGTGGTGGTGGAGGAGTGTGGCACTCCAGCAGGGCTTCGCCAAGCACCGCGGGAGAGGAAGAGGAGTTGGGAGAGGCGGAGGGCTGCGCTAGGGCTTGGGTGTGGCTGTCCTCCCACCCCCCACATATATATAGGGGCAAACGAGAGGGGGGTCATCCCCCTCAGATCTAATCTGAGGAGGGGGCGGCGGTCAGGGGGGTAGCTTGCCCCCCAAGCCAAGTGCCCCCCCTTAGGGTTTCCCCCAAATCCTAAGCACATGGGCCCTAGGGGGGAGGCGCCCAGCCCACTTAGGGGCTGGTCCCTCTCCATATATAGCCCATAGGGCCCTCCGGGACAGGTGGACCCTCCCGGTGGACCCCCGGAACCCCTTCGGTGGTCCCGGTACAATACCGGTACACCCCCCGAACTATTTCGGTGACCGTATAGTGACTTCCCATATATAAATCTTTACCTCCGGACCATTCCGGAACTCCTCGCGACATCTGGGATCTCATCCGGGACTCTGAACAACATTTGGTAACCACGTATATACATTTCATATAACCCTAGCGTCATCGAACCTTAAGTGTGTAGACCCTACGTGTTCAGGAATCATGCAGACATGACCGAGACATATCTCCGGCCAATAATCAACAGCGGGATCTGGATACCCATGTTGGCTCCCACATGTTCCATGATGATCTCATCAGATGAACCACGATGTCAATGATTCAATCAATCACGTATACGATTCCCTTTGCCTACCGGTATAGCACTTGCCCGAGATTCGAACGTCGGTATACTGATATCTTGTTCAATCTCGTTAATGGCAAGTCTCTTTACTCGTTCCATAACACATCATCACGTGACCAACTCCTTAGTCACATAGAGCTCATTATGATGATGTCTTACCGAGTGGGCCCAGAGATACCTCTCCGTCATACGGAGTGACAAATCCCAGTCTCGATTTGTGCGAACCCAACAGATACTTTCGGGGATACCCGTAGTGTACCTTTATAGCCACCCAGTTAAGTTGTGACATTTGGCACACCCAAAGTACTCCTACGGTATCCGGGAGTTGCACAATCTCATGTTCTAAGGAGAGGATACTTTACATTGGAAAGCTTTAGCATACGAACTACACGATCTTGTGCTAGGCTTAGGATTGGGTCTTGTCCATCACATCATTCTCCTAATGATGTGATCCCATTATCAATGACATCCAATGTCCATGGTCAGGAAACTATAACCATCTATTGATCAACGAGCTAGCCAACTAGAGCCTCACTAGGGACATGTTGTGGTCTATGTATTCACACATGCATTACGATTTCCGGATAATACAATTATAGCATGAACACTAGACAATTATCATGAAGAAGGAAATATAATAATAACCATTTTATTATTGCCTCTAGGGCATATTTCCAACAGTCTCCCACTTGAACTAGAGTCAATAATCTAGTTACATTGTGATGAATCGAACACCCATAGAGTTTTGGTGTTGATCATCTTTTGCTCGTGGAAGAGGTTTAGTCAACGGATCTACGACATTCAGATCTGTATGCACTTTACAAATATTTATGTCTCCATCTTGAATATAATTTCGGATGGAGTTGAAGCGGCGCTTGATGTGCTTTGTCTTCTTATGAAACCTGGGCTTCTTGGCAATGGCAATAGCTCCAGTGTTGTCACAGAAGAGAGTCATCGGGCCCGACGTGCTTGGAATAACTCCTAGGTCGGTGATGAACTCCTTCATCCAGACTCCTTCCTGTGCTGCTTCGGAAGCAGCTATGTACTCCGCTTCACATGTAGATCCCGCCACGACGCTTTGCTTGCAAATGCACCGGCTGACTGCCTCACCATTCAAAATATACACGTATCCGGTTTGTCACTTAGAGTCATCCAGATCTGTGTCGAAGCTAGCATCAATGTAACCTTTTACGACGAGCTCTTCCTCACCTCCATAAACGAGAAACATATCCTTAGTCCTTTTCAGGTACTTTAAGATGTTCTTGACCGCTGTCCAGTGTTCCATTCCGGGATCACTTTGGTACCTCCCTACCAAACTGGCAAGTTTCACATCAGGTCTGGTACACAGCATGGCATATATAATAGAACCTATGGCTGAGGCATAGGGGATGACACTCATCTTTTCTCTATCTTCTGCCGAGGTCGGGCATTGAGTTGTGCTCAATTTCACACCTTGCAATACAGGCAAGAACCCTTTCTTGGACTGATCCATATTGAACTTCTCCAATATCTTGTCAAGGTATGTGCTCTGTGAAAGACCAATGAGGCGTCTTGATCTATCTCTATAGGTCTTGATGCCTAATATGTAAGCAGCTTCTCCAAGGTCCTTCATTGAAAAACACTTATTCAAGTAGGCCTCTATGCTTTCCAAGAGTTCTACATCATTTCCCATCAGAAATATGTCATCCACATATAATATGAGAAATGCTACAGAGCTCCCACTCACTTTCTTGTAAATACAGGCTTCCCCATAAGTCAGTATGAACCCAAACGCTTTGATCACCTCATCAAAGCGAATGTTCCAACTCCGAGATGCTTGCACCAGCCCATAGATGGAGCGCTGGAGCTTGCATACCTTTTTAGCATTCTCATGATCGACAAAACCTTCCGGCTGCATCATATACAGTTCTTCATTAAGGAAGTCATTAAGGAATGCCGTTTTGACGTCCATTTGCCATATCTCATAATCATAGAATGCGGCAATTGCTAACATGATTTGGACGGACTTCAGCATCGCTACGAAAGAGAAAGTCTCATCATAGTCAATTCCTTGAACTTGTCGATAACCCTTAGCGACAAGCCGAGCCTTATAGATGGTCACATTTCCATCCGCGTCAGTCTTCTTCTTAAAGATCCATTTATTTTCTATGGCTCGCCGATCATCGGGCAAGTCAACCAAAGTCCATACTTTGTTATCATACATGGATCCTATCTCGGATTTCATGGCTTCAAGCCATTTGTTGGAATCCGGGCCCGCCATCGCTTCTTCATAGTTCAAAGGTTCACCGTTGTCTAACAACATGATTTCCAGGACGGGGTTGTCGTACCACTCTGGTGTGGAACGTGTCCTCGTGGACCTACGAAGTTCTGTGGTAACTTGATCCAAAGCTTCATGGTCATTATCATTAACTTCCTCTCTAGTAGGTGCAGGCACCACAGAAACATCTTCCTGCGCTGCTCTACTTTCCGGTTCGAGAGGGGTGACAATCACCTCATCAAGTTCCACTTTCCTCCCACTTACTTCTTTCGAGAGAAACTCTTTCTCCAGAATGGATCCATTCTTGGCAACAAAGACCTTGCCTTAGGATCTGAGGAAGAAGGTATACCCAATAGTTTCCTTAGGGTATCCTATCAAGACGCATTTTTCCGATTTGGGTTCAAGCTTTTCAGGTTGAAGTTTCTTGACATAAGCATCGCATCCCCAAACTTTTAGAAACGACAACTTGGGTTTCTTCCCAAACCATAGTTCATACGGTGTCTTCTCAACAGATTTAGACGGTGCCCTATTTAAAGTGAATGCGGCGGTCTCTAAAGCATAACCCCAAAATAATAGTGGTAAGTCGGTAAGAGACATCATAGATCGCACCATGTCCAACAGAGTACGATTACGACGTTTGGACACACCGTTACATTGACGTGTTCCATGCGACGTCAGTTGTGAAACAATTCCACATTTCCTTAGGTGTGTGCCAAATTCGTGACTTAAATATTCTCCTCCACGATCTGATCGTAAGAACTTTATTTTTCTGTCATGTTGATTCTCAACCTCATTCTGAAATTCCTTGAACTTTTCAAAGGTCTCAGACTTGTGTTTCATCAAGTAGACATACCCATATCTACTTAAGTCATCAGTGAGCGTGAGAACATAACGATAGCCACCGCGAGCTTCAACACTCATTGGACCGCACACCTTAGTATGTATGATTTCCAATAAGTTGGTTGCTCGCTCCATTGTTCCGGAGAACGGAGTCTTGGTCATCTTTCCCAAGAGGCATGGTTCGCACGTGTCAAATGGTTCATAATCAAGAGACTCCTAAAGTACATCTGCATGGAGCTTCTTCATACGTTTGACACCAATATGACCAAGGCGGCGGTGCCACAGGTATGTGGGACAATCATTATGAACCTTACATCTTTTGGTATTCACACTATGAATATGTGTAACATCATGTTCAAGATTTAATAAGAATAAACCATTGACCAGCGGGGCATGACCATAAAACATTTCTCTAATATAAATAGAACAACCATTATTCTCATATTTAAATGAGTAGCCATCTCACATTAAATGAGATCCAAATACAATGTTCATGCTCAAAGCTGGTACTAAATAACAATTATTGAGGTTTAAAACTAATCCCGAAGGTAGATGTAGAGGTAGCGTGCCGACGGCAATCACATCGACCTTGGAACCATTCCCGACGCGCATCGTCACCTCATCCTTTGCCAGTCTCCGCTTATTCCGCGGCTCCTGCTTTGAGTTACAAATGTGAGCAACTGCATGGTTATCAAATACCCAGGAGCTACTCCGAGCGCTAGTAAGGTACAGATCAATAACATGTATATCACATATACCTTTGACGTTGCCGGCCTTCTTATCCGCTAAGTATTTGGGACAATTCCGCTTCAAGTGACCCGTTCCCTTGTAATAAAAGCACTCAGTTTAGGCTTGGGTCCATTCTTTTGGCTTCTTCCCGGCAACTAGCTTACCGGGCGCGGCAACTCCTTTGCCGTCCTTCTTGAAGTTCTTCTTACCCTTGCCTTTCTTGAACTTAGTGGTTTTATTCACCATCAACACTTGATGTTCCTTTTTGATCTCCACCTCCGCTGATTTCAGCATTGAATATACCTCGGGAATGGACTTCTCCATCCCTTGCATATTGAATTTCATCACAAAGCTCTTGTAGCTAGGTGCGAGCGACTGAAGGATTCTGTCAACGACCACGTCATCTGGGAGATTAATTCACAACTCAGACAATCGATTATGCAACCCAAACATTTTGAGTATATGCTCGCTGACAGAACTATTCTCCTCCATCTTACAACTGTAGAACTTGTCGGAGACTTCATATTTCTCGACTCGGGCATGAGCTTGGAAAACCATTTTCAGCTCTTGGAACATCTCATATGCTCTGTGCTGCTCAAAACGCTTTTGGAGTCCCGATTCTAAGCTATAAAGCATGCCGCATTGAACCAGGGAGTAATCATCACTACGTGACTGCCAGGCGTTCATAACGTCTTGAGTTGCTGGGAAAACGGGTGCATCACCTAGCGGTGCTTCAAGGACATATGCTTTCTTGGCAGCTATGAGGATGATCCTCAAGTTACGGACCCAATTCGTATAGTTGCTACCATCGTCTTTCAGCTTGGTTTTCTCTAGGAACGCGTTGAAGTTGAGGGAAACATTAGAATGAGCCATTGGATCTACAAGACATATTGTAAAGATTTTATACTATGTTCATGATAATTAAGTTCATCTAAACAAATTTAATGAACTCCCACTTAGATAGACATATCTCTAGTCATCTAAGTGATACATGATCTGAATCGACTAGGCCGTGTCCGATTATCACGTGAGACGGACTAGTCATCAATGGTGAACATCTTCATGTTGATCATATCTTCTATACAACTCATGTTCGACCTTTCGGTCTTCCATGTTCCAAGGCCATGTCTATACATGCTAGGCTCATCAAGTCAACCCTAAGTGTATTGCGTGTGTAAATCTGGCTTACACCCGTTGTATGCGAATGTTAGAGCCTATCACACCCGATCATCACGTGGTGCTTCGGAACAACGAAGCTTAGCAACGGTGCACAGTTAGGGGGAACAAAATTCTTGAAATATTAGTGAGAGATCATCTTATTTATGCTACCGTCGTTCTAAGCAAATAAGATGTAAAACATGATAAACATCACATACAATCAAATAGTGACATGATATGGCCAATGTCATTTTGCTCCTTTTGATCTCCATCTTCGGGGCTCCATGATCATCATCATCACCGGCATGACACCATGATATCCATCATCATGATCTCCATCATCGTGTATTCATGAAGTTGTCTCGCCAAACGTTACTTCTACTACTATGGCTAACGGTTAGCAATAAAGTAAAGTAATTACATGGCGTTTTTAATGACCCGCATGTCATACAATAAAATAAGACAACTCCTATGGCTCCTGCCGATTGTCATACTCATCGACATGCAAGTCGTGATTCCTATTACAAGAAGATGATCAATCTCATACATCACATATATAATATTCATCACATCCTTTTGGCCATATCACATCACACGGCACATGCTGCAAGAACAAGTTAGACGTCCTCTAATTGTTGTTGCAAGTTTTTACATGGCTGCTATAGGTTTCTAGCAAGAACGTTTCTTACCTATGCCAAAACCACAACATGATATGCCAATTACCATTTACCCTTCATAAGGACCCTTTTCATCGAATTCGATCCGACTAAAGTGGGAGAGACAGACACCTGCTAGCCACCTTATGCAACTAGTGCATGTCAGTCGGTGGAACCTGTCTCACGTAAGCGTACTTGTAAGGTCGGTCTGGGCTGCTTCATCCCATGATGCCGCCGATTCAAGATAAGACTAGTAGCGGTAAGTAAATTGACAAAATATACGCCCACAACATCTTGTGTTCTACTCGTGCATAGTAACTACGCATAGACCTAGCTCATGATGCCACTGTTGGGGATCGTTGTAGAAATTCAAAAAAAAATATGCATCACGAAGATCTATCTATGGAGTTACTAGAAACGAGAGCGGAGTGCATCTTCATACCTTTGATGATCGCGATGCGGAAGCATTGCAAGAACGCGGTCGGTGGAGTCCTACACGAAGCGATTCAGATCGCGGCCGAATCCGATCTAAGCACCGAACAACGGTGCCTCCGCGCTCAACACACGTGCAGCCCCATGACGTCTCCCGTGCCTTGATCCAACAAGGGGAGAGGGAGAGGTTGGGGAAGACTCCGTCCAGCAGCAGCACGAGGGCGTGGTGGTGGTGGAGGAGCGTGGCACTCCAGCAGGTATTCGCCAAGCACCGCGGGAGAGGAGGAGGAGTTGGGAGAGGGGGAGGGCTTTGCTAGGGCTTGGGTACGGCTGCCCTCCCACCCCCCACATATATATAGGGGCAAGGGAGAGGGGGGCCAGCCCCCTCAGATTTAACCTGAGGAGGGGGCGGCGGCCAGGGGGGTAGCTTGCCCCCCAAGCCAAGGGGGCGGCCCACCCTTAGGGTTTCCCCCAAACCCTAGGCGCATGGGCCCTAGGGGGGAGGCGCCCAGCCAACT
>LR738713.1:99071420-99099888 GCA_902687465.1 Secale cereale
AGAGAGAGAGGGCTGGCTGGGGCTGCCCCCCCCCCCAAGCCTAGTCCGAATTCGATTAGGGGGGCGGCGCCCCCTCCTTTCCTTATCCTCCTCTCCTTCCCTTCCCCATCTCCTACTCCTACTAGGAATAGGGGAGTCCTACTCCCAGTGGGAGTAGGACTCCCCCCTTGGCGCGCCCTCCTCCTTGGCCGCCTCCTCCTCCCTCCCTCCTTTATATACATGGGGAGGGGGCACCCCATAGACACACAAGTTAATTTGCAAGCCGTGTGTGGTGCCCCCTCCACAGTTACACACCTCGGTCATATCGTTGAAGTGCTTAGGCGAAGCCCTGCGCTGGTAACTTCATCATCACAATCACCACGCCGTCGTGCTGACGAAACTCTCCCACGACGCTCAACTGGGTCAAGAGTCTGTGGGATGTCGTCGAGTTGAACATGTGCTGAACGCGGAGCTGCCATACGTTCGGTGCTTGGATCGGTTGGACCGCGAAGACGTTCGACTACATCAACCACGTTACTAAACGCTTCCGCTTTCGGTCTAGGAGGGTACGTGGACACACTCTCACGCTCGTTGCTATGCTTATCCTAGATAGATCTTGTGTGATCGTAGGTAAAAAAAATTGAAATACTACGTTCCCCAACAGTGGCATCATGAGCCAGGTCTATGTGTAGATGATATGCACGAGTAGAACGCAATGAGTTGTGGGCAATAATAGTCATACTACTTACCATCATGTCATACTTTGATTCGGCGGTATTGTGAGATGAAGCGTCTTAAAGGATCGATATGGTTGACTAGAGGGGGGTGAATAGGCAACTAACAATTTTTTCAATTCTTAACCAATTTAAATTAAGCAACAAAGTAAGTTGTCTAGATAAGCAACTAGGATGAGAACTAATAGGAAGCAAGGATAACAACCTCACAAGCAAGCTACCTAAGATAAACAAGGAAAGCTTGCACAAGTAAAGGAAAGTAATAACCACAAGTGGAGCCGGTGAAGACGAGGATGTGTTACCGAAGTTCCTTCCCTTTGAGGGGAAGTACGTCTCCGTTGGAGCGGTGTGGAGGCAAAATGATCCCCATGAAGCCACTAGGGCCATCGTATTCTCCTCACGCCCTCACACAATGCAAGGTGTCGTGATTCCACTAGTGGTGCCCTTGAAGGTGGCGATCGAACCTTTACAAACAAGGTTGGGGCTCTCTCCACAACTTAATTGGAGGCTCCCAACGAAACCCCGGAGCTTCACCACAATGGAATGTGGCTCCGAAGTGACCTCTTCCGTCTAGGGTGCTCAAACACCCAAGAGTAACAAAATCCACACAAGAAAGTATGGGGGAATCAAGTTTCCTTTGGTGAGAGTGTAGATCTAGGTCTCCTCCTTCAATCCCTAGTAAATCAACAAGTTTGAGTGGCTAGGGAGAGAGATCGGGCAAGAAAGCTTCAAGGGGATTAATGGAGGAGAGAGAGAGGCAAGAGGTAGGTGGGAGGTAGGAGAAGGACCTCCTTAAATAGGGTCCCCAAGATTCCAAACGTTATGTGCAGAAATACACTGGGCCGGTACTTCCGCACAAGCCACCGGTACAACCGCTGTGTGAAGAAAACCGCAGCCATGGCACCAGGGCGGTACTTCCGGTGTAGCACACGGTAGTATCGGTCTTCTGGAGAAAACCGGAACTACCGCTCCACCACCGGTCAACTACCGCTTCGAGTCCAGAAGATTTTTAACCAACGGCAGTAGTTGGGGCGGTGGTAGAGCCGGAACATCCGCTAGGGCAGTATCTCCTGAGTGGTGGTAGTTCAAACGGTACTATCGCACTGAATACCGGTAGTAACAGTTTGTTGAGAGGACTCCGGTACTTCCGAGCCACCACCGGTCCACCACCGCACCCAGTACAGAAGGGTATCACCCTTATGTGGTACTAGGGGCGGTGGTTCGACCGGAACTACCGGCCACCGGTACTACCGCTGTTAATAGCGGTACTACCGCAGTAGAGAAGACCGCACACACACATAGAACCAAGGGGACCTCTCTCTCCTCGAACGAAGGCAATATGGTGGGTGCATAGTAACTGTGTACCTGACTTGATTCACCCAATACCTTCCGATGTGGGTTCCCTCTTAATAGTTTGGGTTTCCTACGACCAAGGGAAACAAAAAGTGTCGAAAACTCCGTCTTCGATCTTTTCCTTCTAGAGGGAAGGCCTAACCGTCTTGCGCCACACAATGTGTACCTGAGTAATATATGACGCACGATTAGTCCACACATGTATTGTCATCATCACGAAAACACTAGGCAAGAGATGCCCTTACAATCTCCCCCTTTTTGGTGAATGATGACAACCACACGAATAGCACGGGGGATCTATAAAATGTAGCGGAGCTCCCCCTAAGTGTGAGCACTTATTTAGAGTTTGCTTTTGGAATCCAAAAGTGCTCAAACTAGGATCAATGCTTCCCCTAGGTTTTATAGACCAACCAGCGACCGCAAACCAACATAGTAGACAACAAAGCATATGATTGCAGAGAAAGAGCAGAGAGCTAGAGATTAGATCACTGATAATAAGCAGGCTCTTCCGAGATAAGTGCATAGATAAATAGATAAGGGCACGCATGTCTCACACCATGCACAAGGTCACAACACAGGATAAGTACACAGGACATAAATAAAAGGTTCAATACGAGGAAAGTAACTGCAAGAAAACCCATGCAACTCCCATGACGTAATAACTCTCTCCCCCTTTGGCATCAAGCACCAAAAAGGAAAAGAGCGAAACTAACGCCCCAGGGCTCAGTAAAGCTCGTCGCCTGTCGCAAGGGAATCATCAGAATCATCATCGTTAGAGTCCTTAGACTCCTCAGCCTCCTCAGCATCCTCAGCAACCTCAGCCTCAGTATCCTCAGCATCCTCAGTCACACGAGCAGCAGACGTAGTGGGCTCGTCATCAGACCACTGACAGTTAGCCAAAGACCACTTCTCCTCAGGAGTAATGCTCTTCTTAGAGCCGCTCTGCACACCTCGCACATTGAGGTGCTTCATCATCTGAATCTGTCTATGGCGTGCCATCTTCTCAGACACATGGGCCTTGTAGAGCTTCTTCTGAATATGAGTCTGTAAGCAGAAGGTCTTCTTGACCTTGGCAGTCAGCTTCTCCACCCAAGAGGGCTTGTCCCCCGCCTCCAACTCAAAGTCCTCGTCATCCGAGGTAGCAAAAGTATCCTCCTCATTCCCCGCATGGAAGCGAGGAGTAGCATGTTTTCTTCTTCAGCATCTTGACCTCATGCTCCGTGAGCTTATCAGGAGTAGTAAGAGGCACTCCAGGCCTCCGGACTTCCCAAACTGATTATAGGAAGCGCATCACAAAAGGAGCATAGATAGGTACCTTGCGGTACCAGACATAGTTGTACATATCCTCCCACATCCACTTAGACACATCGAAAGTGATGCCTTTTCCTCTCTTGGTCTTCATGGCCACAAGCAAATCCACCAGATATCCATAGATATCATCTTGGTTCCCAACCTTGGGCAGCAGCACACAACGGAACACACGGTGTAGAATATCATAGACATGCAGTAGATCATTTGATTTACCCACAATGCCACGGCCAGGGATATACAGAGGAGCAAGTTTCACCTTATCCATGGGGTTGGCTCGGTCGTGAGGACGGAGACCACCTTGACCCTCCAAACCAGTGTCAGCATAGCCCAGAGCATTGCAGAAGGCACTCCAGGGAACATGGAGGAACTCATCCCGGCACATAAAAGAAAGGTGACGCTGATTGTCACTGCCGAAGTGGACAATAGCATAAAACTGATAGACAAGCTCCACATCAAAATCACAGCGCAGCTCCATGAGCTTGATCAAGTCAAACTCCTCACATACCTCCAGAGCCTCCCCAAAGTAATCGAGGTTGTTCCTCCAATGCTCAAGGTCAATGGACCACATCCGGGTGAACTTGTTCTTGTGGTGCTCGAAGATTTCAGACACAATCTTCATTTGCAATTCATTCCGGAACTGAGGGTTATTCCAGCGAGGAGTTGGTGGTCCGGTGTAAGGATCCTGAAAGCGAAACTTCTCCCAGTCCGGAAGCTTCGACTTATGCATAGGTAGCGCTGCACGCTGGTTGGCAGCAACTGACTTCTCCCGACGAGTGGTTTTGGTGGGGACCACTACCTCGCGATCTTCTTCATTGTCAGCTGGCCTCTTGCCCCTACGGACCCTCTTCTTGGTGTTCTGAGTAGCATGAGAGCTAGAGCCACCTGCAAACGCACACGGAGAACACAAAGCAACCCAGCAAAGATGAGAGGAATGTACACAAGATCAGAAGAATAATTCACGGGTATGTAAGTAGAATAGAAACAGAGCATATATGTTCAGAGAAACTAGTAGTTCTGGTTATTGAACCGGTAGTTCCGGTCCAGCGGTAGTAGCGGTCGTGGGGACCGGTAGAACCGCTGAGAGCGGAGCTTCCGAGTTGAAGGAGAGGAACCACCCGATCTCAAAACTAGATACCCTATGTCTATTACTAACTACGCTCAAGTGAATAAGGAGTCTATAAGATCTCTCCCACCAAGCATTTAGCCAAACATGAGGGAACACTAGCATTGCCCTAGAAAGAGGATTCAAGGAAAGAACCCTAAAAAGAGAAGAACAGGGCAATACCGGTATCCATGGGAGGAGATCGAGGAGGAGGCGGCCTCCACGGAGCGGATCCGATGAAAGGTTGACCGATCCGAAGTGCCGGAGGGCGCTTCGGGGCAGTGGGCGGAGCAACCGACGGCTAGGGAAAATGGAACAGACGGGCGTGAAGGGGAAAATAGAGATACCCCTTCGGCCCGTACTATTTATACCCGCCCAGTTAAGTAGCCGGTAGTATCGGTCCGGGGACCGGTAGTACCGCTCCAGGAGCTACCTGCTGGTTGGGGCGGTACTTCCGCGAGAAGCGGTAGTACCGCGCACCAACACCGGTAGTACCGGCCAGGGGTACTGGTCAGAGTACCAGCGGTAGAACCGCTGGCTCTAGACCGGTAGAACCGCTGGGCTACAGCCCGGTGGTAAAGCAGTAGAACCGCTAGTACCACCAGTTGTACCGCCAGGAAGCAACAGCCCACTCCAAGATAGCAAACTTGTGTACATTTGGAATAGATGGCTTGGATGAGAAGGCTTAGGATGGAGCTAGTCACTGGAGTATGATGGTGAATACTCCAAGACCCATTGGAGAATTCACACACCTAAGAACACTCAAGGAGCTAAACAAAAGAGAACCAACCTAGCCCGAGGGCGGTGGCCGGGGCCACCTATGTTTGAGTCAAATGGTATGGCACCGCGAATAATTATCCATGGGCCCATAACCAAAGCTCGTCTTTGAAACACAAGTGTCATCATAAATGACGAATGTGAAAGATTTGATCAATTTATGCATAATGGGGGGAGGGAGAGTTCATTGAGAGAACAATACTCCCCCTATGTCCATGCCTACATCTAGGCAAGATAACTATATTGAGTGGGAGGTGTGTGCAAGGTTTCAAGCCACATTGCTCAAATCTATGATATTTGGCTCATGCCTTAACTCGCGAAATCTTGCTTCATCCAAAGGCTTCGTGAAGATATCTGCAAGGTTATCATGAGTGTTGACATAGTGGAGCTCGATTTATCCTCGCCAAATATGATCCCAGATGAAGTGATACCGAATATCAATATGCTTCGTCTTGAAGTGTTGAACCGGGTTGAGAGAAATCTTGATGGCACTTTCATTGTCACACCAAAGAGGCACTTTGTCACAAGTGACACCATAATCCTTTAAAGTTTGCCTCATCCATAAAAGTTGAGCACGACAACTGCCAGCTGCCACATACTCTGCTTCGGTGGACGAGAGAGACACACAACTTTGCTTTTTGGAAGACCAACTTACCAGAGAGCAACCAAGGAATTGGCACCCTCCAGAAGTGGACTTCCTATCCACTTTGTCTCCCGCCCAGTCCCAGTCAGAGAAACCTACAAGGTTGAAGTTTGCTCCTCTTGGGTACCATAAGCCAAAGTTTGGGGTATGAGCCAAATATCGAAAGATTCGCTTGACTGCCACAAAGTGACTTTCCTTAGGTGAGGCTTGAAACCGTGCACAGATTCCCACACTCAACATAATATCTGGTCTAGATGCACAAAGGTAAATCAAGGAACCAATCATAGAACGATATACCTTTTGATCCACCGCTTTACCACTGGGATCAATGTCAAGTTGGCACTTGGTTGGCATTGGAGTAGTAGCCGGCTTGACATCACTTAGATTAAACCTCTTGAGCATGTCTTGAGTGTACTTGGCTTGTTTGATAAAGATTCCTTCTCTTCCTTGCTTAATCTCAAATCCAAGGAAGTACTTCAACTCTCCCATCATACACATCTCAAAATGAGTGGTCATGAGTGCGGCAAACTCATCATTGAAAGCTTTGTTAGGTGAACCAAATATAATATCATCAACATATAGTTGGCAGACAAAAAAAAACCCTTTGACCTTCTTAGTAAAAAGAGTGGGATTGATTTTCCCAATTTCAAACCCACGATCTTGTAACAACTCGGTAAGATGCTCATACCACGCGCGTGGGGCTTGTTTAAGGCCATAGAGTGCCTTATCGAGTTGATACACGTGATTGGGGAACGTAGGATCCTCAAATCCTGGCGGTTGTTTGACATAAACCAACTCATTAATAGGACCATTAAGAAATGCACTTTTCACATCCATTTGTTGCAACTTAGAATTATGATGAGAAGCATAGGCAAGCAACAAACGGATAGATTCAAGGCGAGCAACGGGGGCAAAGGTTTAACCGTAGTCGATACCCTCGACTTGGGAATAGCCTTGAGCCACCAACCGCGCCTTGTTGCGAATGACAATGCCATGGGCATCCTGCTTGTTCTTAAAGATCCACTTGGTTCCAATGACATTATGGTTCTCCTTTGGCCTCAGCACCAGACGCCACACTTTGTTGCGCTCGAAGTTGTGGAGTTCTTCATGCATGGCATTAGGCCAATCAGGATCTTCGAGCGCCTCATAGACCTTCTGAGGTTCAACAAAAGAGACAAAAGCTTGATGAGCACAATAGTTTGCTAATTGTCTATGAGTGCTTACCCCCTTTGTGATGCTTCCAAGAATATTCTCCATGTTATGTTCTCTAGAAGCAAGCCTGGAGGCAACTTTTGCAGCACGACGCTCCAATTGCTCTTCACGTGACAATTGAGGAGCACTAAGTTGATCATCTTGAGCGTCGTCAAGAGCTTGATCTTGATCTTGAGCTTCCTCTTGATCTTGATCTTGCTCAGAGGAGAGAACTTGGCATTGTGCATCATTTGGTGGCTCACCACCATCTTGTGATTGATCTTGCACTTGGCCTTGTTCGTCTGGTTGAGGGCCTTCACTTTGTTCTTCGGAAGCGTGTGGGTCTTGTGTTGATGATGGTTCCACTTGGGTGGAACATTTTCCTTCTCCTTCAGCCACAAGGGGTTCCTCAATGGGTAGGATATATCCAACACCCATTCTTCTTATGGCTTGAGGAGGAATTTCATCACCTACATCACAAGTACCACTTTGCTCCACTTGGGAGCCGTTATTCTCATCAACCTCTACGTTACACGTCTCCTCAATTAGTCCATTGGACTTGTTGAGGACACGGTAAGCATGAGAGTTTGTAGCATAACCAACAAATATGCCTTCATGAGCTCTAGACTCAAATTTAGACAAACGAGCACCTTTCTTAAGGATGAAACACTTACACCCGAACACCCGGAAGTACTTGAGATTGGGCTTGTTACCGGTAAGAATCTCATATGGAGTCTTGTTCAAACCTTTGCGGAGATAGAGCCGATTGGATGCATGACACGTGGTGTTGATGGCTTCGGCCCAAAAGTTGTATGGAGATTTGAATTCCTCCATCATGGTCCTTGCCGCATCCATCAATGTCCGGTTCTTTCTCTCCGCTACACCATTTTGTTGAGGGGTATAAGGTGCGGCATATTGATGTTTGATCCCCTCATCACTAAGAAACTCATCCAAGGTGTAGTTCTTGAACTCGGTGTCGTTGTCACTTTGGATCATCAAAATCTTTGCTTCATGTTGTCGTTGAGCTTCATTTCCAAAGTTGATGACGGTTTGTTGGGTCTCACTCTTCTTCTTGAAGAAGTATACCCATGTGTATCTTGAATAATCATCCACAATCACCAAGCAATACTTTTTGCCCCAAGACTATCAAATGATGGAGGCCCAAAGAGGTCCATGTGAAGGAGCTCTAATGGTCTTTTTGAGTAGATGATAGTCGTGGGAGTATGAGCCTTCTCATGTAGCTTCCTTCAATACAAGCACTGCAAGCACGATCTTTGGCAAAGATAACATTTGTTAGTCCACGGACATGGTCCCCCTTGAGAAGACTTTGCAAAGATCTCATATTGACATGGGCTAACCGGCGATGCCAAAGCCATCCCACATCAACTTTAGCCATTAGGCATGTCGCGGTCTTAGTGGGTTGCTCCGAGAAGTTAACCACATAGAGACCGTTCTCGACATGTCCAACATAGGCTACTTTAAGAGTCTTTCTCCACAAGACGGCCACGGTATCAATATCAAAGAATGTAGCAAAGCCCATGAGTGCAAGTTGACAAACCAAAAGTAAGTTATATGCAAGGGACTCAACAAGCATGACTTTCTCGATCGTGATATCATGAGAAACAACAACCTTGCCAAGTCCCAATACCTTAGAAGATGAAGCATCACCCCATTCGACGTTGGTGGCCATGGATGAACCTTGATGCACGTCCACCACCAAGTCTTTGCTTCCGGTCATATGATTTGTGGCTCCACTATCGAGCAACCATGATCCCCCACCGAAAGCAAACTCCTACACGAGATCAATGCTTGGATTTAGGTACCCATTTGGTAATGGGTCCTTTGAGGTTAGTAAAAAGGGTCTTAGGAACCCAAATAGACCATTCAACGTACTCATAAGAAGAACCAACAAATTTAGCAAAGACATGACCATTACTAGCACGACAAAAAACATATGAAGGATTAAAGTCGCCGGCTATGTTTGATGGTATGGTGGGGTTCTTCTTGACTCCATCACCCTTCACATTGTTCTTCTTCTTAGAAGAACCCTCTCCCTCTTTCACAAAGGTTTGTTTAAGAGGAGGTAGCTTGGTCTTGTCGTTCTTCTTCTTCTTGGGCTTGGGAGCAAACCCAATTCCTTCCTTTGCCACCACCTCCTTTTGATTACTCAAAAGATCGTTGAGGTTCTTCTCACCTTGTATACATGTCACAAGGCCTTTCTCAATTTTCTTCTTCAACTTGGCATTCTCTTCAACAAGAAGCACATGCTCACAACATGGGTTAGTAGCATTTGCATTATCAATCAACACCATGCAAGGAAAGATAGCTTTCTCCTTGGTTAGCGCAACCTGGAGTTGATCATGAGACTCCTTAAGAGAAGCATGTATACCTTTCAAGGCCTTGTGAGCCTTGTCAAGTGTAACAAACTCCTCCTTGAGTCTAGCATGGTCAATCCCAAGTTTTGCCTTCTCGTAATTAATCATACGAGAGACAACTAAAGCATGATCGAGATCTTTCTTTAATTTAGCATCATCATCGTTGTGTGACTCCTCATGAGCCAAACGAAGACCACGCTCTTCCTTTAGAGCATTAGAGAGATCCGATATCTCATCGGCATAGTCTCGACTATGTCCTTGCATTCTAGCAATGGTCTCCTCGTGAGCCTCGATCATGTCATTAGCCTCACCGAGTTGTTCCAAGAGAGCAACAAAATGTTTCTTGGGTTTGCCCTTGAGTTTGCTCATAAACAACTCAAATTCATTCTCTTTCTCCTTAGCTCCCTCACTCTCATCAATACAATCCGTCATTGAAGGACTAGTGATGATGATAGTGTTGATGTTTGGAGTTACCTTGTTGGTGGCCTTAGCCATGAGACACTTGGTGGTGATGTTCTCATTTGGTGAGTCGAAGAGAGATGAGCGAGGAGTAGTAGCAATAGCAATTTTGGCCATGGTGACCATCTCATCATCTTCATCATTATCATCATCCTCAACATATTCTTCTTGGGCCCCCAACCCTTTAGGAGGGGTCTTCTTGTTGAAGTTGTTCTTGTTGGGATAAGACTTGGCCTTGTCCTTTCGGATAAGCTTGCCTCCAAAGTCTTCTCTTTTCTCATATGGGCAATCTACAACAAAGTGGCTCACATTCCCACAGTTGAAGCACGTCCTCCGTTGTTTTCCCTTGTTGCCACTTGAGTTGTTCTTGTTGAAGTTGGGCCTTGAGTTCATCTTGTTTCCCCAAAATTGTCGTGAAGCAAGAGCCATGTGCTCATGATAGGTATATTTAGTATCCTCGGGGCAACACTCATCATCATCCTCCTCCTCCTCTTCTTCCACACAAGCCTTGGCCTTCAAGGCAAGGTTAGGCTTCTTTGATCGTTGAGCTCTTAAAACCGCATTGTCGGCGGTCTTGTCCAAGATCCTCATGGCAACGAACTCATCCAACACTTCATTTGATGACAAAGTGTGGAAGTCCGGTCTTTGGCGAATGACGGAGGACATGGCCTTGTGGTAAGGCATCATGGCCTTGAGAAACTTGCGCTTGATCCAATTGTCATCCTTGTCCTTGATCCCATGATCTCGAAGTGAAACCGCAAGCGTGGTTAATCTCTGATAATGTTCTCGTGGATCTTCATCTTCGATCATAGCAAACTCATCGGCTTCATCTTGCACAACTTCATAGTTAGAGCGTTGAATGCTTGAGCTCCCCTTGTACATGGAGCCAACATGCTCCCAAGCTTCCTTGGCCACGGTGAAGGGTCGAAGATGTGCAATATCTTCGGGAGGGATAGCATCTTGAAGTATGAAAAGAATGGACTCGTTGAATTGATGATCTGCAGCTTCTCTCGGAGTTAAGTTGTCGGGATCACGTGGGTAAAAACCTTGCTCAATGATTCTCCAAAGATTAGTAGAACAATGATGTAAATGACGTTTAAAGCGAAATATCCAAGTAGCAAAATCAGATTTTTTTTCGTAAACTTAGGAGGAGGCCCAACAGAATTTAAATGCGGTGTAAGAACGGGTCCTCCATAGTGGGTAGGAGGAGCGGAGTGGGCAAAGATCCCACTCCCGTTCTTAGTAACCGGGGCTTGTTCACTACTAGCTTCTCCCTTGTCGGGAGTAGCCTCCGACACGATGGTAGCGGGACGAACCACTTCCAACGGTGTGGTGGATAATTTAAGCCCCTCAAGCAATTCCTTAAACATGCCTTTGACCTCGGTCGCTAGTGATTCTTTCAATGTGGTCATAGCCACATTGAACTCCTCACGAGAGACCGAGGCTCCCCCATCGGACGTAGGCAAGGACGGAGTTCCACCGGAATGTTCCTTCGTCTCGACTACGTTGTCACCCATACTCTTTGGACGGTAAAGTCCTTAAAAAGAGACGAGACTCTGACACCAATTGAAAGGATCGATATGGTTGACTAGAGGGGGGTGAATAGGAAACTAACAATTTTTTCAATTCTTAACCAATTTAAATTAAGCAACAAAGTAAGTTGTGTAGATAAGCAACTAGGATGACAAGTAATAGGAAGCAAGGATAACAACCTCACAAGCAAGCTACCTAAGATAAACAAGGAAAGCTTGCACAAGTAAAGGAAAGGAATAACCACAAGTGGAGCCGGTGAAGACGAGGATGTGTTACCAAAGTTCCTTCCCTTTGAGGGAAGTACGTCTCCGTTGGAGCGGTGTGGAGGCACAATGCTCCCCAAGAAGACACTAGGGCCACCGTATTCTCCTCACGCCCTCACACAATGCAAGGTGTCGTGATTCCACTAGTGGTGCCCTTGAAGGTGGCGACCGAACCTTTACAAAAAAGTTTGGGGCTCTCTCCACAACTTAATTGGAGGCTCCCAACGAAACCCCGGAGCTTCACCACAATGGAATGTGGCTCCAAAGTGACCTATTCCGTCTAGGGTGCTCAAACACCCAAGAGTAACAAAATCCACACAAGAAAGTATGGGGGAATCAAGTTTCCTTTGGTGAGAGTGTAGATCTAGGTCACCTCCTTCAATCCCTAATAAATCAACAAGTTTGAGTGGCTAGGGAGAGAGATCGGGCAAGAAAGCTTCAAGGGGATTAATGGAGGAGAGAGAGAGGCAAGAGGTAGGTGGGAGATAGGAGAAGGACCTCCTTAAATAGGGTCCCCAAGATTGCAACCGTTATGTGCAGAAATACACTGGGCCGGTACTTCCGCACAAGCCACCGGTACAACCGGTGTGTGAAGAAAACCGCAGCCATGGCACCAGGGCGGTACTTCCGATGTAGCTCATGGTAGTTCCGGTCTTCCGGAGAAAACCGGAACTACCGCTCCACCATAGGTTAACTACCGCTTCGAGTCCAGAAGGTTTTTAACCAACGGCGGTAGTTGGGGCGGTGGTAGAGCCGGAACATCCGCTAGGGCAGTAGCTCCTGAGTGGTGGCAGTTCAAACGCTACTACCGCACTGAATACCGATAGTACCGGCTTGTTGAGAGGACTCCGGTACTTCCGGGCCACCACCGGTCCACCACCGCACCCAGTACAGAAGGGTATCACCCTTATGCGGTACTAGGGGCGGTGGTTCGACCGGAACTACCGGCCACCAGTACTACCGCTGTTAACAGCGGTACTACCGCAGTAGAGAAGACCGCACACACACATAGAACCAAGGGGACCTCTCTCTCCTCGAACGAAGGCAATATGGTGGGTCCATAGTGTCGTGGATTTAGCACGGCAGATGTCCTGGTTAAAGGACTTAGGTGTGAGGCCATCGCTCGGGTTAGCTTAAAGGGGTTAAAGCGGACGAAGGACACAGGGAGTTTTATACTAGTTCGGCCCCTTCGATGAAGGAAAAAGCCTACGTCTAGTTTGGTGTGGTACTGCTTGGGCTTCGATGACCAGGGAGCGAATCCGCTTTGCCTGGGTCTCGAGCTGTTGTTTCTTGTCCTTGAACCGTCGCCGGGTCGTCCCTTTATATAGGAGGCGACGCCCGGTCCGGTTTACAGAGTCCGAGGCCGGCTCATAACCGTGTCTGCCTCGGTCTCTACTCTTTCTATCTTACACCCCAAGTTACATGGTATGACGGTTTATAGACCATGGGCCTTTATACATGGGCCCTAAACCTCTGTGGGCTATAACCTCCTGCTACATACTCTACTAGGCTTCTGATAATATACCCTTACCAGCGTAATCCGGACCCTCCTGGCCGGTTTATACCCGATAGTCATATCCCTTACATTAGGCCCCAGATTGATTTGAACTTGTTCATGTCAGTCTTCAAAGTCTTGTACCAATTTCCCTTTCTGCAACTCTTGTATGCTTCATAAACCAGCCATGATGTCATCTCCTAGAATCGCTTCAATCTGTCGTGACATCATCTGCGCATTTAACGCCCGCATCTGTTTGTTACTTCTCTTTATTGCCGCTCCGAAGATCGAGGCGATAGCCAATCTATATCCGATTTCCGGCCTCCTCGATTCCCGTGCTTGCCGTTTTTATCTTTTTGGCCTATAAATACAGTCGAGGCCCATCTCTTTTCCCCTTCTGTTTCGTCTTCCTTCGTCTCCAGCGCCCGAGCTTCCGCCGCCGTCCTTCGAGCTCGCCGTCGTCAGCAAGCCTGGCCGCTGCATCAACCTGAACGTGTCCAGAAACTTCATCGTTGTCATTTGCTTCCTCGGGTACGTTGTCTTATTCCCCATAGATCTCAGTTCTAGGGTTTCTCTATAGCTCGCCGCAAACCCTCGTTCTTCGTAGTTCATCGCCGTAGGTTGGTTTTAGCTGTAGATGTAAAACTTGTTAGGTCAACCCTCGTTCGTGCGCTTCCGTTCCATCATCATAACTTTAGTTTCTCCAGCACTCCTAGTTTAGATTGAATCTGTAGAAAACTTCCGCTGCCTTTATTGAATATAACTTGAATTGTTCTGTCTTTTTCCTGCGTCGTAGATCCATATTTTACCTCTGCTTCATGTGAAAACTGTTTCTCATACTTTAGATCTGCAGCTTATCTGCTTGTGTTACCGGTTTAATCCTAGCCTGCGCCTCATGTACCTGCACTGACGGTTTAGATTTAAACCTTCATTCCATAATTGACGGTTTAACCTCCTCCTTCTATTGCCATAAACCGGTAGCTGTCTTGTTCATACTTGCTCCGGATTAGTAGATACAATTAGTCCCTTGTTTAAACCGACAATTACATCCATATCTTCATAGAATGCGCCGGTTTATATCTAGAAGTTGGTAAACTGGGTTTTGTATTATATTTTCCAGTGTTCCTTTCTTGGAGAAAATGGCTTCCACAGCGAAACAATTTGTTGCCTGCAACTGGGTTCCGTCCCAGATTACGGAAGACGATTTAGTAGAGGCGGCCTCCATTGGTGTTCTGGGCTCTAAAGAGGTTCTGCACTGGCGGGCCCCTGAAAACGAGTGTCCTCCTGAGCCTAAGGAGGGAGAAATCATAGTCTTTTATGATCATCTGGCCCGGGGTTTTAGTCCTCCCGGTTCAAAGTTCTTCCGCGATGTGTTAGCCGCTTTTCAACTCCATCCACAAGATATAGGCCCGAATTCTGTATCAAACATCTGCAACTTCCAAGTCTTCTCAGAAGCATATCTTCAAGAGGAGCCATCAGTGGAGCTGTTCCGGGATTTCTTCCATCTGAACCGCCGGACTGAGTTTTCTGATGGGCCTCATACTGAGCTTGGCGGTGTGAGCATCCAGAAAAGGAAGGATGTTAGCTTTCCTCACGCCACTCTTCACAGCCACCCTAAGGATTGGAACCAGACGTGGTTCTACTGCAAAGACACTTCGCCAGAGGGAGAAAACCCACTGCCGGGTTACCGCGCTTACCGTCTGGCGTCAAGTCATCCTTTGCCGCAGCGTCTAAGTGCCCAAGACCGGGCTCGATATGCCCCTCAACTTTCCAAGCTCACGGCCTTCGTGGCTAACGGTTCAACCGGGATTGATTTTGTTCGATGTCGGCTCTCTTGGAGCATTCTTCCATTAAGCCGGCGCTCAAGCTTAATGTGTGAATATACTGGTAAACCGGAAGATCCTCATCGTCACACAAAAATAGTACTTCCTGATAACGAAGTTACTGAATCTGCAAAGAAGATGCTGAATATCCCTCTGGAAGACTGCAGTCGGACCGGTTTAGCTCCCTTCTACGCAGACAACCAACCACCGCCGGTAAGACTCTTCTGTCTATTTCTTTCCACTTTAATCCGTTCACATCAGTTGTCTTCAACATATTATTATTCCTTTATGCAGGCCATCAATCCTTTCTGGAAGAAGAAAGCTCAAGATAAACCGGCGAAGCCAACACGCAAGAAGACCTTTGCCGTAAATAAGAAGAAAGTTGTTGTCGCTTCCGGTTCAAACCCTGAAGAAGATGATCCGGCTTCTGAGGTACTGCTTGACTCTTATGTCCTTTGATCTCCCTTTGTCTGAATTTATGTTAATGATGCCTTTTCTCAGGACCTGGCGGAGGGAAGTAAAGCGGATGGAGTTGAGGTAATTTCTCTCTCATCTGATTCAGAACCGTTGCTACCCAAGATTCACCGGGTATCCCGGAAGTATCCATTTTCTCACCCTTATGCTCAATTGGATCCCAACTTTCTTTTGAAGAAACAGCAGCATGAAGCTCGCCGGACCACATGCCATAGTGGCCACGTGGTCGAATCGTCCGGGATACCCCTCACGCCAGCTCGCTGTTTGACAAGAAAAATAACGAAAACAACGATAGATATCGTGTCATTATCTCTCTACGCGCCAGGGGAAATAAAAAAATTGCGGGCGTGGCATTGTACTAAGTACACAAATAAACATAGGGAAACATGCACTTTATTAATCTCTCACTGGAGAAACAAAATTACAAGATCCCTTTACATATGCGCGCGGTGGCCTACTAGCGCGGCCTGCCTGACTGTGGCGATTGCGGTCTCCTGGTTCCCGGGGCCTCGGAAGGCTCCCGGTTAATTACTCCCGCGGGTTACTCCGCAGGATACCTCCGATTATGCCGTATGGTCGTCTTCGTCTTCTTCGCTTCGCGTTGTCCATGCATGATGATGATGATGTGTGTGGGCGGCGGCAGAGCCCGTGTCCTCGTCGGTACACGCGCCGCATGTAGCGTGGCCTTAGCGGTGGCCGCGCCCGCCCTCGCCGTCGTGCCTCGTCAGTCTTGGCAGCGTTGGAGTAGTTGGTGTTGGGGTAACATGGGTTGCGCTCGGCTTAGACTTCTTGATGACATATTGCTTCATCGGGGTGTTCAAGGGGCTACGCCTTGCGGGTGTAACGGTTTGGGGAGACCGGCGTCAGTGTAAAAACCAACGTGCGCTTACATGGGCGTGGCCGGGGTGGTTGGCACCTCATCTCGGCTAGACGCCGAGTATTGGGCGGTCCGCCAAGACAAAGGGGGCCGCCTCACAGGGTCGTGGAAAGGTGGTGTTGTAGAGGCCGCGTCGCGTTGGACTGGTGCTACGCCAAAGGGTGACCTGTACGCCGGCGACGCCGTGAACCTGTACGCCAAGGACTTGTTCGCCACGGTAGGTGCACCCCTCGAAGGAGGGACCGGTCTTGTACTGTGTTGCTGCAAACTTTGGTTCGACCAAATATCTGTACGCCATGAAGGGGCAAGCGAGTCCCGAGGCGCGTCATCACCGAGCTCTGATTCCGCCACACCGTCTCCTCTAAGAAACGTGGTGCAAATCCTGTACGCCTATGGTCTTGAGTATGCCATTATATGTGGCACCTCGTCATTGATCGGATCCATCTAAAACACGGAATTACTTCTCCATTCATCACTCAATCGCCACATGATCATGAGTGTGCTATTGACATATGGGGACTTCACCATAAATCGGATCCCTGTTCACCTTTCCTTCTTTGATGGAATTTGTTGGCATCTTTGTCTTCTGCGGACTCTGTTCACCGTGTCATTTGTACCTATTTATTTTTAGATCGGCGATCCAATCTTCACCAAGGGCAAGGGCCAGACTTTCGGTGGCCTCTCCATGCGTGCTTGCCGGCGGCTACTGCCCGCTCCTTGTACCTGTATATAACAAACATAAACCTCACTTTGATTACCTGAGGTTGCTTATTGTGCTCATAATCTCATCACATCCTCTTGCAAGACCTGTTCGTCTCCACTCACAAGACGCCATGACATGTACATTGGTAGCGAGGGAAAAGACCTGTATAGCTCAAATAAACAACAATATATTCATTCTTACCAATCTTACCATATCACCTTGAGCACGATGTAGTAGAAATGACCTCCATGGATCTAAGGAAATATTCGTGTGGAGGTATTGGAAGAAAGGATCAGCACGATGAGGCTATAGGGATGAAGTTCTGCTGGGCGTGGCCGCATGGCCGCCGTCTTCCTCAGTGGGTGCAGCCTGACGGTGGCCTCTACTTGAGCGGCCAGCTGTGCGCGTTTTCGCATGAGTGGCCTTGCGGCGTGGCGGTGTCATTCTCCCTCCTCTGGACATGCGTGGATGTGCAGGGCGACGGCGTCTACGTGTGTGTGTGTGCGCGTGAGTAGCCTGACAGCCGCGTGTGTGGCGATGCCCCTCTCCGGTGTGTAGCCCGCCGGCGGCAGCCGAGTGCGTGAGAGCGGCCTCGCGGCCGGCCCCTCTATGTCTGCCCCCTCTAACCTGTGTATCGTGCGCGTGTATATATAGGCAAAGGTGTGGGAATGGATAACTATGACCTTGCGTGAGCTCTACATAAACCAGCTGCATGCGCGGACGGTGCGGCCTCCTCGTTGCTGAGCGGGAGCTCCTGGTCTTGTGGAGAGATGAGCGGATAAGTACGCTTCCGTGAGATTAGCTTGTACTGGTGTGGAGGTTGAGCTCCCAACCGGGCTGGTGTGTTGGATCAGGTGCATGTACATCATGCGCAAACAAGTCTTCCGTTGCATGGGACGTAAACATGGTCCGGTTGATTCATCTGGCCTTTGTTTAATATGCTCTATGCATGCATACGCACAATGCAACACGTGAGTAAGGCATGCACATACAACTGTGATTGATTAACCATACTGATTAGGCCACATGGATGCATGATACCCTCAACATGGCATGTACGTAAGCTGTGTCCATGCATAGCTCTTGTATTCTCACGCACATCAATTTGCTTGTTAACTGAGGCTCACCAGACCACGTATGTGTAGGCATAATTAAATTATGCTCCACCGATCTCGATGACCCCTTTTTATGAGAAAACCAATATCTTGGTCATTGCTATACACATGCAGGTGCACACGTATTAATGTCATATTTCATAATTGACAATCCCGAAATGGCGACAAAATCGCGTCGAACACTCGCAGACGCCGCTCAGAGGTTTTTCTCACTCCAACCCTTCTTTATCCAAAAGCAGGCCTTATTCGCAAACCTCTTAAACCGTCTGATCCCAACTACCAGGAAGCTCCTCTATCTTCTTCCGGCGAGTCGGCTGCTACTCAAGTCCCGGTGCTTAAGACCTTTCCTGGGTAAGTCATCCTTTCAAACGTCCGGCTTACCTTTTCCTTTTGACTTTGTGATTCTCATTGCTCTTTTAACCTTCATCAGTATGCCCAAGCCTAGTAAAAAGGCGAAATTAAATAAACCGGCTGCCGACACCACCACTGCTGAACCGGCTGAGGATCCTGAAGCGGCCAACCCTCCAGAGGACAACGTTGAAGTTCAACTCGATGATCTCGCCCCTATGGATCATGAAGATCTTGCTGCTCCGGGGGGTGATGATATGGAAAACACAGCTGAACCGGCAAGCCTTGTCCGGGTTAGTCCTCCTCGGGCTAGCCCGGCTCCTGTCAGTCCGGTGCGCACTGCTGATCCCCTTCAGCCAACCGCTACCTCAACGGAAGATGTTGAAATAACTGGGATAGGATTCTCTGCTCCCACAGAGCCTGTTGCCTTGGCTAGGCATACTGCTAAGGAAGAAAAACTTCAACAAGATAAAGGCAAGTGGAGCACAGACTTGTCAAGTTATGCTCAGCTTAGTGCCCAGGAACTCCATTCTGGGTATCTGAACCGGCTCTTCACCAGCCGTGACTATGAAGCCGGCTTAGTCAACATGATCAAGGATAAATATGAGGTAACTTTCTTTCCTTTTGCCTTTCGTTTCTGCTTTGTACTCTACAATCATGTCTTTAGACCATAGTAGCCCCCAAGTGCCGGTTTACTTCACTGTAGGTGAACCGGGACTTCACTTATGTCTGAGAATGAATGTACATTAGCCCCCAAGTGCCAAGGTCATAATTTTTTTATGTGCTTGGGACTTGTCTGAAAAATTGTCTTTCTTTTACTTCAATCGTACATTAGCCCCCAAGTGTCGAGTGCATAACTTGTTATGTGCTTGAGACTTTGATTGATCTGTCCTTCTAACACGTTTGCTTTTCTTGCAGGCTGACTTGAACCGGAGAGCTTCGGAGGCAATTGAGCTCCGGAATAGCTTGGCCTTCCATGAGACTGCTTCAACCAAAGCTAAGGAAGAACTTGTCCTTGCTTTAACTAACATGGAAAAACTGAAGAAAGATTTTGAAGCGGAGCGGTCTACATGGGAGGTGCAAAGGGACGCTCTAGAAAAAAGAGCGAAGGATGTTGAAGCTGCTCTCAATCCGGTTACGCAGGAGCTATCCGGGTTGACACAGCAAATAGAGAACATGACATATGCTATCTTCGGTGAGTACCTGTCTTCGTATGTTTGCATCCTTGCAATCTTTATTCTGCTCCGGTTTAACTCGCCAATTGTATATAGGGAGGCGCATAACTCATCTTGGAGATGATGTTCGGAAGAAGCTCAAGGATGCTTATACCCTGGTGGAGCAGCTCTACTCCGGTGCTCAAAGGGCTATCAGTGCCATGTCGCACAATAAACCGGCGCCGACCACCATCCAAGCCACTCTGGAAAAGCTATCTGTCTTGCCTGCTCGACTCGTTGAGGTAAAGAAATCTGTTGCACGAGCTGGTTCTCTTATGGCATTAACCCGGGCCAAAGCATGGGTCCCCGATTTTGATCCGGCGGAGGCCATGAATGGTTACCCCAGCATGAAAGAGGACGGGTCAGCCTTCTCTTCTGAAGATCTCCGTTCTTTAACCAAGGACATGTGCCCTCTCGCCAGTAAGCTTGCTGACGAAGCAGATTTAACAAGGTATCATCCGGCTTACGATCTAGAGAATTCACGGGTGGAGCGGCCGGTTTACGACACTGAAAATCTGATCCCACCAGTTCGTAAGCACACCTTCGCTCCAGACATTGATCCGTCAGATCTTATAAACGATGAAGTATATTTCCGTGCCCTCGCCAAGATTGACTAGAGCGCTCCTGATTTCCAGCAGCTGCCAGAAGTCGACGAAGACCCGGAGCAAGCTGACCCTCAGCCTTCGCAGCGTGCTGAAGAAGAATCGTAAACTGTCTGGTTTAACTTTTAGTTGCTGAATACTTTGTAAGAAACTTTGATCCATTCGGGCCTGCAAGTGCCTTGTAATAGAATAGTTGAAATACTGCCTTTGTCCCACTGTTATGGTTTTATTTTGATTGGCACCTCCCAATTTATCTTCTGTTTGCAATGTTTTGACAGCTTATATTACCTGTGCCTGCATGAACGAAGCTAAAAGATGTCCTGGCGGTTTACCACCGGACGGATTATACTGCCCTGATATATATTCCAAATAGATAGTTTTTGAACTACATATAAAACGCAAACATATACCATACCTATGATTAAGTGTGCATGTAGACCTTAACCCGATAGGAATATCTTAAAGCGCGGGCGCTGATGAGGCCCTTGGCTCTCTTGTTGGTTTAGCATGATGGTCGATCTGGGTTACGATGAACGCCGGTTTAACTCTCGCTGGTGTTCATGACCCAGACTTATGGTCAACTTTGTAGCTGTCCAGTCTCGCATCAATGGACTTGGTTAAAAACCAATGACCTTGACGATAAAGATTTGTGAAATCATAAAAAATAAAAATAAGGTTTTTTGGGCAAATAAGACCATGTAGTCGAGGCTTTTTACGAGCTGTCGGGCTCCAAATTCGAGGCTTTTTATGAGCTGCCAGGCTACTGTCATTAACCATTTTAGCAAAGCCTGTCAAGATGCTCCGCAATCCTTAACCAAATCATCGATGACAAGCTACCCAATGTTTCAAAATCTCGTAAAGATTTTGTCTTTAGGTAATCAACTCGATGATCGTCAATTTAACGTGGCCAAGTTCAGGGTCCCGAAGGATTGACTTGTGGCAGGTTCGACGGGTCATACCAGGTTTACCTGGACGGCGTGATTTACTTGATGCAGGCAGATTAATCCGGGGTTTTAGGTGCATGCACCGGGCTACCAAGCCATGTTCACTACAAGGGTATTCAACTCGATGAGAGCCCCCAGGTAGTGTGTGAGTCGTTTGCTCATCGGGGCATATGTTTGAGCTGGGTTAGGCACCAACACTCTCTTTTACCGCTCATCATCATGTGGAAATTGCCGAAGCAACCAGAGCAGTGCTCTTATGATGGGCTTCATACCGCCGCCGGCTTAAGAGACCATGGGAAAAACTTCCTTGCCCGTGGAAGCCCCCATGTGACTCTTGTTCGTATAGATAAGATGGATGATTCCTTGATGTGTCAAGGGCGCCGGTTTAGGAGGCCATGGAAAGCTTCGGTGGAAACTCCCATGTGATACTCCTTTGTGAAAAACACGGCTGGTTCCTTGATTCTATCAAGGGCGCCGGTTTAAAAGGCCATGGAAGGTTTCTTTTGAAGCCCCCATGTGATACTCTTGTGTAAAAAACACGGCTGATTCTCTGATTCTATCAGGGGCGCCGGTTTAAGAGGCCATGGAAGGTTTCTTTAGAAGCCCCCATGTGATACTCTTTTGCGTAGAAGATGGCTGATTACCCAGTGTTCCGGGGGCGCCAATTTATTTTATTAATCATAATATATACATTGTACATAAAGCGGAGCCAATCGCTCAAGTATAATAAGGTCGAAGAAGAGCGATGTTCCACGGCCGCTTTGTCTCCTCCTCCGCCGTACGTGAGTCCTTATGTTCTCGAACGTCGACAAGGTAGTATGATCCGTTGTGCAGGTTTTTGCTGACCACAAAGGGTCCTTCCCAAGGTGGGGATAGCTTGTGCATATCTGTCTGGTCCTGGATGAGCCGGAGCACCAGATCTCCCTCGTGGAACGTCCTGGTCTTAACCAGGCGGCTGTGGTACCGGCGCAGATCTTGTTGATAAATCGTTGATCGTGCTGCTGCCGTGTCCCGTTCCTCATCCAGCCGGTCCAAGCTGTCTTGTCTTGCTTGTTCGTTATCCGCTTCAGCGTAAGCCGCCACCCGTGGTGAGTCATGCCGGATATCACTAGGGAGGACCGCCTCAGCACCGTACACCATGAAGAAAGGCGTGTACCTTGTAGATCTGTTAGGCGTAGTGTTGATGCTCCATAAGACATAAGGCAACTCCTCCACCCAACAACCCGGCGTTCTTTGCAAAGGAACCATAAGCCGGGGCTTGATGCCTCTCAAGATTTCTTGGTTGGCTCTCTCAGCTTGGCCATTGGACTGAGGATGAGCTACTGATGACACATCAAGGCGAATATGCTCTCTTTGACAGAACTCTTCCATCTCCCCTTTAGATAGGTTGGTGCCATTATCAGTTATAATGCTGTGTGAAAAGCCAAACCGGAAAACCACCTTTTTGATGAACTGAACCATTGTTGCTGTATCACATTTACTGACAGGCTCTGCTTCAACCCACTTCGTGAATTTGTCCACTGCTACCAACAGGTGGGTTTTCTTATCTTGAGATCTCTTAAAGCGTCCAACCATATCAAGCCCCCAAGTCCCAAACGGCCATGTGATTGAAATCATCCTCAGCTCCTGCGCCGGTATATGAGCACGCCGTGAGAATTTCTGGCAACCGTCACATTTTCTGACCAAGTCCTCTGCGTCGGCGTGAGCAGTCAACCAGTAGAACCCATGACGAAAAGCTTTAGCTACCAAGGATTTTGAACCGGCGTGATGACCACAATCCCCTTCATGAATCTCTCGAAGAATATCGCAGCCTTCCTCTGATGACACACACCGCTGAAACGCCCCAGAAACGCTGCGGTGATGAAGTTCTCCATTAATGATAGTCATAGACTTAGACCGCCGGATTATCTGTCGGGCCTCAACTTCGTCCTCTGGCAACTCACCTCGGCTCATATACGCCAAATAAGGGAGTGTCCAATCTGGAATGACGTGAAGTGTTGCGACCAACTGTGCTTCCGGATCAGGAATAGCCAAGTCCTCCTCTGAAGGTATCTGCACCGACGGATTATGTAATTCATCCAAGAAAGTATTAGGTGGAACCGATTTACGCTGGGAACCCAACTGGCGTAACGCATCAGCTGCTTCAATTTTTTTTGCCGGTCTATATGATCCACCTGGTATCCTTTGAAGAATCCTGTGACTGCATCCACTTCTCGTCGATAGGCTGCCATGAGAGGATCCTTAGAGTCCCACTTACCGTACACTTGTTGTGCCACCAGATCTGAGTCACCAAAGCACTTAACCCGGCTCAAGTTCATCTCCTTGGCCATCCGTAAACCATGGAGGAGAGCTTCATACTCAGCAGCATTGTTAGTACAAGGGAACATTAAACGGACGACGTAACAGAACTTATCACCTCGTGGGGAAGTTAACACGACTCCAGCCCCCGAGCCCTCCAACTGCCTTGAACCGTCAAAGTGAATAGTCCAGTATGTATGATCCGGCTTTTCTTCAGGCGCTTGCAATTCTGTCCAATCATTAATAAAATCCACCAGTGCTTGGGACTTTATAGCAGTACGGGGCACATACTTTAATCCGTGCGGGCTAAGCTCAATGGCCTACTTCGCCACTCTGCCCGTGGCTTCTCTGTTCTGGATTATATCCCCTAAAGAAGCTGAACTGACAACAGTGATTGGGTGTCCCTAGAAATAGTGCTTCAACTTCCGGTTTGCCATGAACACGCCATATACCAGCTTCTGTCAGTGTTGATATCTCTGTTTCGACTCGATGAGTACTTCGCTGATGTAGTAAACCGGCCGTTGAACTGGATACTCTTTGCCTGCCTCTTTGCGCTCCACCACAATGGCCACGCTGACTGCACGGGCATTGGCGGCCATGTACAATAGCAGCACCTCTTTGTCAACCGGGGCAGCAAGGACTGGTGGTTCTGCCAATTGCCGCTTCAGATCCTCGAACGCAGCGTTTGCAGCATCACTCCAGACAAACCGGTCCGTCTTTTTCATCATCTGATAAAGCGGGATTGCCTTCTCTCCCAAACGGCTGATGAACCGACTCAGCGCCGCAATATGGCCAGCCACGCGCAGGACATTGTTGATGCACGCCGGTTTAGCCAAGGATGTGATCGCCTTGATCTTTTCCGGATTAGCTTCAATCCCTCTGTTTGACACTAAGAATCCAAGGAGCTTGCCCGCTGGGACACCAAAAACACACTTCTCCGGATTGAGCATCATCTTATAAACTCGGAGGTTATCAAAGGTTTCTTTCAAATCCACTATCAGCGTCTCCTCCTTCCTGGATTTTACCACAATGTCATCAACATATGCATGGATATTTCTTCCAATTTGCCCTTGTAGGCAGTTCTGCACACAACGCTGATAGGTTGCTTGGGCACTCTTGAGCCCAAAAGGCATGGATACATAGCAAAAGGCTCCAAAGGGAGTTATGAAAGCTGTTTTCTCCTGGTCCTTGACTGCCATTTTGATCTGATGATAACCTGAATATGCATCCAAAAAACTTAGCCTCTCACATCCCGCCGTAGCATCAATAATTTGATCAATACGGTGGAGAGCAAAAGGATCAGTTGGGCAAGCTTTGTTCAGGTCTGTGTAGTCAACACACATCCTCCAGGTTCCGTTTTTCTTGAGCACCAGTACCGGATTAGCCAACCACTCTGGATGAAACACCTCAACTATGAAACCTGCGGCCAAGAGCCTAGCCACTTCTTCACCTATAGCCTTGCGCCTCTCCTCATTGAAGCGGCGCAAATACTGCTTGACCTGTCGGGGATATACCCCGCGGTATGAACCGGCCGGAATTATAACCCGGCCGGACTTGGTGGTTTACTTGAGAGACGTTTTACACTTGATGATTCACTAGCAACCTGCCTAAATAAATACCACTCACTGGTAACCCGGCAGGCGGATCATGGATGACAAGGCCCAAGGCCCAGAAAGCCGGTTCATATTAATAGTGAGCCGGTTTATGAAGAAAGCATAAGGGATATTCTCCTGCAAAGGAAACAAGACTAGGACTCCTTGTAATAGATCAATCCTAGTCCTATTAGGAATAGTCATGTAAACCGCCCCTTCAACATATATAAGGAGGGGCAGGGCTCCCCAAAGGGGACAAGTTCTCACAAGTTTTTAGAGTTACAAGTTAGAGGAGAAGTTTAGACAAGTTTCTAGGGTTTGACACAAAGAGCCGGTTTACCGGCGACACCACGAGGATCATAATGAGACCTAGCCTCAAACAGCATGTAGGGTTATTACCGGATGATGTTTCCCGGGGCCCGAAGCTGTCTAAATTCTTGTCTTGCATTGCGTCTCTCGATTCCGCTCAACCCCTCTCAAGCTACTACATAGATGCGCGGCCTCACCACTAAGTCCGTTAAACCGGACATCTGACGTGTTAATTCCACGACAGTTGGCGCCCACCGTGGGGCTCGCGCACGGTGGTGTTGAGTTCTTGGAGGGACCTCTCCCAGGGATCGAGGAACTCGCGATCATCCGGTGAAGAAGAGTCATCGGTGCAAGTTAAGTTTGAGAGGATTCTTCACGATGGCTGCATATGTTTGTCCGCCGAAAGGTTGCAGACGTTTTTGTCAGAGTCGCCGAAGTTGTTGCTTCTGATTAAAATCAAAGATGCAGGCATGCGCATTGATTACATCGCATTAAGCTTCAACCTGGTGTTTTCAAGTACTAGTATGCCACAAGAGGACAAGGATAGTATGTTTGGAATTAGTACGTCATTGCTACAAGGAAGCTACGAGGAGATTAATTCCAGAATTAAGAAAAGTTGCCAAGTTTGTCTGGGCTACAGATACGCGGAAACCATCGTTGACCCGCCAGGCCGCTCGCGCTCTCCGGGCTAGTCTCGCTGAGCCGCCTCGCTGGGCGCTTCCATCGCCACGAGCTGGCCTCACAATTTAGACATCCCTATCGCCTCGGTTTCTGGGCTCACAAGGGGCTCGGCCCGTCTCGTCCGCCTCCAGGGGAGCGATCGATCGATCGGGGTCCCTTCTTTTTTCGGTTTCACTTCGGAGTTTGGTTTCGAGCGATCTTCCGTTGGCCTAAGTAAGAAGCGTTAAAAGGGTGGAAAAAGAATAAAAAAGGGAAAGGGGGCCCATGACCCGAAGGACGTGGGGTGAATCCGGACGGAAGCAGAAACCGAGCCGTCGCTCCGCCGTTTCTACACCCACGATACGGGCAGGCGGGTACGGTTGTTACCCGCGACCCGCAACCCGTCTTGTTCCGCTTCGCAGGCCCTCCACCGCATAGCCGCGCTGGGCGTTCACCTGATCCGGATCACTGCCGCGAATCCTTATCGTCTGCAGGCCTGTCGCCGTTGTTGCGCTCTCCTCGTTCAACTCGCCACCCAGCCAAAAAATAATACCGCCTTGGACTGCCTCCAGCTGCTGAGCACTATCAAATACCGAGGCGAAGTCTGCAAGCATCGTGCAGTCGATTCCTCGTCGGAGTGCACAGATAAAAGATCTGCGGTCTTGTGTCCACATGATGGGATTAAAGTAAGTCAAAGGTGCCATTAGAGGAAGAAAAAGCTACTACTACTACTTTGCTCAAGCCTGGAAAGTGCCTCCCTCACGTGGAGATTGAGGCCTACGTATCAATGGCAAGTGCCACTTCTAGTCACGATCAGAGACGACGTGGATGGCCGAAACAAAAATGACCCGGACAAAACATGCGGTCAGAAGGATCGACTTTGATTTCTGCAGCCTTTGCTGTACGACTGCCGCGTTTCTAAACCGCCGTCGACGTCCTCTGTTCTAAGTCATCGCCAACATTACCACGGTCATCCGGCAAAAAATACCAGGTGTTATTTTTCCTATGAATTTTATTAGCACATATTAATTTTTCCAAGAACAATTATTTTTTGCATGTAATATTTTTTACGCAGGACGACTACTAAAAGCAGCAGCTGGATCATCAGTAGGATGTGCCACGGATGAACGTTCAGCTGAGTTGCGCGGCTTCACGAGTACGTATGTTGCGGTCCACATTAACATGACGTTGTCCGCGCCTACGATTAACTCACTCACACGCACCGGCTTACAATGCCGCTGCCGATTCATCTGCTGTCCGGACGGATCAGGTGATATCTATCCTATTTATTTTTCATGCATATTAATTCATCCGAGCAAAAATTCCTCGCTCTGCTATATTCATGCGCAGGAAAATCAGTCATTGCAAAGTGGTATTATACCACGGAGGTGGAGGCACGCCAAACATCATTTGACACAAGTGGTCATCGTGATTCCACGGATTCCCGCGCCGGTTTACAGCGCCTTGACCATCTCTCACGACCGCGCCGATTTGCAACCCGTGGCCGTCTTTCACAACTACGTCGGTTTATAACGAGGAGGAGAACTAGCCCGTCGGCGCCGGCCGACCCATCTGTTCTTCAAGCGAATCAGATATAAACACGCATTGGCAATATTCTACAATGGCGTTTTCCTTTGTGTCACATTACCTGATGAACGGACGGCCGGTTCACACGTCCACACCGGTTTACAACATGGGGAACAACTTGCTCGCCTCCACCGGATTACAACCCCACAGCCGGTTTAACTGTTTGAGCTGCCTCTGATACTGCGGTCGCTTTACTATCCACCCTGTGATCCGGTCTATTCAACATACCGGTTCAAATTCACTCAGGTGATGTCCATCTACAGTATTATTTCTCTTGTTATATATCATTTTTCATTAAGAAAATAAGATGCTTTGATCAGTCTATCTGATTTTGCAGAATATACTCAGAAGCAATAAAACTCTCTAAAGAGCATGAGGTCACATCCGGTTCAAGAGAGGATGCTTCAAGATCTACCCATGATTCCATGGAGCCAGGGAAAAATATATGAACAGTCGGGTTTACCCGCATCCATCGACCGGCCCTCTGAAAAGATGGATAATCCACATTCAGTGATTGGCTAGGCCCTCTGGAAAGATGGATAATCCACATCCAGTGATTGGCTAAATTGTTTATGATGGTTTATTAAGTGATAAGATGGATAATCCACATCCACCGGCCCTCTGAAAAGATGGATAATCCACATTCAGTGATTGGCTAGGCCCTCTGGAAAGATGGATAATCCACATCCAGTGATTGGCTAAATTAT
>LR738713.1:99100066-99117282 GCA_902687465.1 Secale cereale
CGGCCCTCTGAAAAGATGGATAATCCACATTCAGTGATTGGCTAGGCCCTCTGGAAAGATGGATAATCCACATCCAGTGATTGGCTGAACCTTGCTTTGAGCCTGGCAGCTCTTAAAAAGCCTCGACTACATGGTTTTATTTGCAAATTCGCATCTTTGGTGTTTATGTTTTATGACTCTTTAAACCGGAGTGGAACAACTACAGAAGTTAGCCACATATTTATAAAGTGAAAAGTCTGGGTCATGAATACCAGCATGAATAAACCGGTGTTCATTATAACCCGGATCATCCATCAGGAAAAAGGCAAGTATAAGCTACAAATTTCTGGACAAAAGTTTCAGCGTGATGTAAACCGGTGTCTTTTATCAAACCCGGAATTATTATTGGATCTATGAAAGGCTCCCTCAGAAAACTGCAAAGTTCGCCGGATTAAGAATATCAAGCATACTTAATCGCAGGTACGAAGTTATTTGTGATATAAATAGACACTTGTTTGATATATTTTGTGAGCAATATAATCCGTTCGGTGGTAAACCACCAGGACATCTTTTAGCGTTGTTTTATGCAGAAGCAGGTAAGATAATGAATAGTGTTCATTAAACCGGCCTGGTTTTGACTATAAGCCGCCAGTATGAGACAAAATAATGACCGATGTTTATTAACCCGGCCCGATTGTGATCAAACATCATTGGAACTGGTCTTCAAACCGGATTATATTCTTCAATAGCCAAACATGGCTGGATTCCTATTATGGTTACCAATATTATGATTGAGGTCTTCAAAGTCGCTTTAAAGCGCAATGGATATTATTTCAACGATGGAAGTGATTTATTCTACAAAGGAATAGTCCCGAGTTGTTGCAGCCTTACAACCCGGCACTTGGGGGCTACATTATTCAAATTGAGATTACATCAAATACACAAGTCTCAAGCACACAAGCAAGTTGTCTACTTGACACTTGGGGGCTAATGGAAAAATCATTTGCTTCATCTGGAAGTACCGGTTCACCTTCTAAATGTAGCTAAACCGGAACTTGGGGGCTACCAATCGCTCCTGTCAACAATTCAAGGTACACAAGTATTAATCCATTATATTGAAAGGTCCACTGCTCAGTTGGTAAAGCACAAAGCTCTTAACCTTGTGGACGTGGATTCAAACCCCAAGATGGAAGTTACGTTATATAATGTTTATTTCAATAATTATATCTACAAAGTCCCTGCTCATTATTGCATAATGACCCGGCACTTGGGGGCTATATGTTGCTATTCAAGTTTACATGATCATATCTTCAAAGTCCCTGCTCATTATTGCGTAATGACCCGGCACTTGGAGGCTACATAATATGGAATATTCAGTTTCATAGTGATTGGGATGAACAATCCGGATCTCTTCAAGATTATACAAGGCTATTTTCAATGGAATATATACAAAGTCCCTGCTCATTATTACATAATGACCCGGCACTTGGGGGCTATAGGTAATATGCATATAAAGGAGGAACATCTTCAAATTTTCAGTTCTGGAAAATTAGATTAATTGTGTGACCTGGCAATTTTGGCAATCATAAACCAGCAAGTTCTACATCTTCAAACCGGCTGGATATCAGTCGAATATTTCAAAGACCAATATTTTTGTCAAATCAGAGCATTAAAGGCCGATTCAAATGGATTCTTTATTTACAATATTTCTTATGCAAGCAAGTTGATTATGAAGTTGGTCTGTTTGACCCGGATTTTCTAGAAGAAGGAAAGACAAGGACTTAAAGATGATCAGGTGCCGGTTTACAAGAATTCTTAACTCGGAGCACAACCTATCAAATTTGTTCTTGTATTATTTTGGAGCATAAGTTTACCATGGACACATCCAAGCTAAACTTGGGGGCTAATGTCGGGGATATACCCCGTGGTATGAACCGGTCGGAATTATAACCCGGCCGGACTTGGTGGTTTACTTGAGAGACGTTTTACACTTGATGATTCACTAGCAACCTGCACTCACTGGTAACCCGGCAGGCGGATCATGGATGACAAGGCCCAAGGCCCAGAAAGCCGGTTCATATTAATAGTGAGCCGGTTTATGAAGAAAGCATAAGGGATATTCTCCTGCAAAGGAAACAAGACTAGGACTCCTTGTAATAGATCAATCCTAGTCCTATTAGGACTAGTCATGTAAACCGCCCCTTCAACATATATAAGGAGGGGCAGGGCTCCCCAAAGGGGACAATTTCTCACAAGTTTTTAGAGTTACAACTTAGAGGAGAAGTTTGGACAAGTTTCTAGGGTTAGACACAAAGAGCCGGTTTACCGGCGACACCACGAGGATCATAATGAGACCTAGCCTCAAACAGCATGTAGGGTTATTACCGGATGATGTTTCCCGGGGCCCGAAGCTGTCTAAATTCTTGTCTTGCATTGCGTCTCTTGATTTCGCTCAACCCCTCTCAAGCTACTACATAGATGCGCGGCCTCACCACTAAGTTCGTTAAACCGGACATCTGACGTGTTAATTCCACGACATGACCGGTTTAAACTTCGGATCAATATTAAGACTGTGCTCAGCAAGTTCCCTCGGCATACCTGGCATGTCAGAAGGTTTCCATGCAAAGATATTCCGGTTCTCACGGATGAACTCGATGAGCGCTTTTTCCTATTTGGGGTCTAGGTTAGCGCTAATGGTGAACTGCTTGGATGAATCGCCCAGAACAAAGTCAACCTGCTTGGTTTCCTCTGCTGATTTGAACTTCAACGCCGGATCATGCTCTGTAGTTGGTTTTTTTAGTGGGGACATATCTGTCGGATCAACATTATCCATATAGAATTTTAGCTCTTCCGTAGCGCAAACCGCCTCAGCGTACGCCGCATCTCCTTCTTCACACTCCAATGCAATCTTACGGCTCCCATGAACTGTGATAGTTCCTTTATGGCCTGGCATCTTGAGTTGCAGATAAACATAACACGGTCTAGCCATGAACTTGGCGTAAACCGGTCTCCCAAACAGAGCATGGTATGGGCTCCTGATCTTTACAACCTCAAAGGTCACCGTCTCCGATCTAGAGTCATGCTCATCCCCAAAGGTAACTTCCAGATCGATTTTTCCAACTGGATAAGCCGACTTACCGGGCACTACCCCATGGAACACTGTGTTGGACTGTCGGAGCTTCTTATCTGTCAACCCCATACGTCGAAAAGTCTCATAGTACAGGATATTGATGTTGCTGCCTCCATCCATGAGCACCTTTGTGAACTTATAACCACCCACCTGTGGTGCCACCACCAAGGCCAACTGACCCGGATTATCAACCCGTGGCGGGTGATCCTCTCTGCTCCATACAATGGGTTGCTCAGACCAGCGCAAAAAACGTGGTATCGCCGGTTCAACAGAGTGTACTGCTCTCTTCAGAACTTTTCGATCCCGTTTGCACAGACTTGTGGTGAAAACATGATATTGCCCACTGCTTAGCTCCTTCGGATTATTCTGATATCCGGATTGCTGCTGCTGCTGACGCTGTTGATTGCCCTGGTTATTGTATCCACCCTGGCCATCTTGCTGGTTATGTTGATGCTGATTGTTGCCATTGTGGTTATTGTTACCGCCGTGGTATCCTGAACCGGATCCACCACCCTGATAACCGGGACCTGACCCACCGGGGGGGCCCGTGGTTATACTTGGCTTGTTTCATAAACTCTTGCATAATAAAGCAGTCTTTCCAGAGATGTGTAGCCGGATTTTTCTCTGTACCGTGCTTTGGGCAAGGCACGTTCAACTGGCGATCTAGATTAATAGGTGGCCTGCCGTTGCGCGGGGGCGGTCTACCCTTGCGGCGGTGCCCGTTGTCTTGAACGTTGGTATTGGCCATAAAGTCTGAGCTGCCCTCTGCTTTACGCTTGCCATTATAACCTGTGCCCGCCGGATTGTCCTGCGCCGGTTTACCGTTTTTGCTTGCCTTCCCGGACTTGTCTCCGTCTGCATCTGGATACTTGGTGTTATCAGAGTCCCCATACTTTACCAAAGCGCCCATGAGCGTTCCCATGTCATTGCAATCACGTTTTAGCCGTCCCAGCTTCAGCCTCAAAGGCTCGAACCGGTAATTGCCTTCCAAGGTTACTATCGCCGTACTTGGATTGATGCTATTGGAGGAGTGCAGGATTTCAGATACTCGCCGCACCCAACTGCTTGTGGTCTCTTGCTCTCCTTGAACACATGCTGCTAAGTCCACCACGGACATCGGATGTTTGCACGTATCTTTGAAATTATTAATAAACCGGCGACGCAGTTCACCCCATGATCCGATGGAGTTAGGTGGTAAACCATTTAGCCATGTCCGGGTCGTACCCTCCAGCATCATTGTGAAGTATTTGGAACACGCAGCTTCTTCCACATCAAGCATCTCCATAGCCATCTCATAACTTTCAACCCACGCCTCCGGAGCCAGATCCATCGTGTAGTTGGGTACCTTGCGCGGACCTTTGAAGTCTTTGGGTAACTTCACGTTCCATAAAGCGGGGATAAGACACTGCACCCCCAAGGAACTGGACATGATTCCTGTCTCTGTGGTGGTGGGGTGAACCGGCGTCGCTTGACGGGTGTCGTTGTAGGCAGTATCCCTGGCCTGGTCCACCACCTCTTGGGCATGTGCTCCTGCTCCTGCCGGATTATCCTGCCTCTGTCGGTGCCGTCTCCGCGCGCTGCTAGATACAGCCGGTTCATCCAGGTGCCTCCTGTAACTCCGGCTCGGGCGGGGGGGTTGAATGAATCCTTTCCCGGCTATAGGAATAAGCTTGCTGCTGTGTTAAAGCCATGTCCAGCAACTCCTTAGCCCATCGTTCCTCCATTTCTATGGGGGACGTCCCCTCAATGGGAAGAGCGGCCAGCCGTGAAGCGGCGGCGACAATGTTGTCCAACGGGTTAGAATAATGGCCGGGAGGGGTGGGTACGTGCTGTATCGGCACAACTTGGCGATTTAGCTCCGATGCTGGTGGCTGAACCGACGCGCCCGTCCCTGGGGCTCCTCCCCGGTTTACCTCTGGATGGTTACTGGTTCCTGCTCCGGGTGTGCTAAAGAGATTCCTTGCCTCATAAACCGGCGGCAAACGAGATCGTTGTCTTCTGTACATTACCTCCTGTGAAGCGTTCTGATCTAACCTGAGCCGGAAGGCTTGGGAATCTAGCTCTGCCTGTCTTGTAGCTATCCTGGCCTTCTCTGCATCCAGATCCAACTTAGCTTGCTCAATCCGGCTCCTCACCTGAGTGACCTCTGCATCATGCTGCTCCTTGTCGGCCTAGGCTACTTCTGCTGTTGCAAGCGCTGTCAAAGTGTCGACTAGGGTGGATAGGACGTCAGAAGGCGACGGGGGAAGGTCTCCAGCTCTGCCTCCCATTGCCTCATAGGTTAACGCCCCGGTCGTTGAGGGCCGCTGCATGGGTTGTGATCCGGCCATGAAAACAGCAACCCTGTTCGGCGGATCGAAGGGGTCTGGAATACTATCGCCATTGGACACACCCTCAGACCGGCCGTCCTGCAACAGATACAAAGATTCGGTCTCTCCGGATGAAGATTCATCGCCGGAATAGACAACTGTCTCGCCACCAGAATCCGATCCGTCCTCGACTTGCACTCCATGCACCGCTTCGACGAAAACATGCTTCACGGCAGGCTGAACCCGGGCTGATCTCGCAAGCTGAGCCGGCTCAATGGTGTTGGGGAAGATGTCCGACTCAGGGCCCGGTTCGCCGATCTTGTCGATGAAGACATGGATGCCGCCAAAGGGGACCCGGTACCCGTATTCGATTGAATCGGCCTTGGGGCCCCAGCCTGCATCGTCGATGTAGATTCGGCCGCGACGACTCTTGGTCATCCGGCCCACTGTGTAACCCTTGAGCCCTTCAAATCTGCCCTTCAAGAACTTGAAACCATCGTGTGATAGCCCCATGGTGGGCGCCAACTATCGTGGATTTAGCACGGCAGATGTCCTGGTTAAAGGACTTAGGTGTGAGGCCATCGCTCGGGTTAGCTTAAAGGGGTTAAAGCGGATAAAGGACACAGGGAGTTTTATACTAGTTTGGCCCCTTCGATGAAGGTAAAAGCCTACGTCTAGTTTGGTGTGGTATTGCTTGGGCTTCAATGACCAGGGAGCGAATCCGCTTTGACTGGGTCTCGAGCTGTTGTATCTTGTCCTTGAACCGTCGTCGGGTCGTCCCTTTATATAGGAGGCGACGCCCGGTCCGGTTTACAGAGTCCGAGGCCGGCTCATAAACGTGCCCGCCTCGGTCTCTACTCTTTCTATCTTACAACCCAAGTTACATGGTACGACGGTTTACAGACCATGGGCCTTTATACATGGGCCCTAAACCTTTGTGGGCTATAACGTCCTGCTACATACTCTACTGGGCTTCTGATAATATAACCTAACCAGCGTAATCCGGACCCTTCTGGCCGGTTTATACCCGATAGTCATATCCCTGACACATAGTAACTGTGTACGTGACTTGATTCACCCAATACCTTCCGATGTGGGTTCCCTCTTAATAGTACGGATTTCCTACGACCAAGGGAAACAAAAAGCGTCGGAAACTCCGTCTTCGATCTTTTCCTTCTAGAGGGAAGGCCTAACCGTTTTGCGCCACACAATGTGTACCTGAGTAATATATGACGCACGATTAGTCCACACATGTATTGTCATCATCACTAAAACCCTAGGCAAGAGATGCCCTTACAGCGTCCCAGAACGACATTACGCGTAAGCTTACGCGAGACTGGTTTCACCGTTCCGAGCACTCGTTACTTAAAGGTGACCGGCGGGTGTCTGACTCTCTCACTTTAGTTGAATTGAGTGTGGTTACGCCCGATCCTTGTGAAGGTTAAAACAGCATACTTGACAAAAAATTGTTGTGGTTTTGTATGCGTAGGTAAGAACAGTCCTTGCTAAGCCCGTAGCACCCACGTAACTTGCAACAACAAAGTAGAAGACGTCTAACTTGTTTTTACAGGGCATCTTGTGATGTGATATGGTCAAGACGTGATGAGTTATACGTTATTGTATGAGATGATAATGTTTTCTAATTTATCGGCAATTGGCAGGAGCCTTATGGTTGTCTCTTTATTGTATGAATTGTGAAGGCCATGTAATTGCTTTACTTTATCACTATGAGTTAGCGACGGTAGTAGTAGCAATAGTTGGCGAGACGACCACGACGCTATGATGAAGATCATGGTGTTAAGCTGGTGACGATGGAGATCATGATGATGCTTTGGAGATGGAGATCAAAAGCACAAGATGATGATGGCCATATCATGTCACATATTTTGATTGCATGTGATGTTTATCTTATTATGCTTCTTGTTTTTCTTAGTACGATGGTACCATTATAAGATGATCCCTTACAAAATTTCAAGGTACAAGTATTCTCCCTGAGTATGCACCATTGCGAAAGTTCGTCGTGCCGAGACACCATGTGATAATCGGGTGTGATAAGCTCTACGTTCAAATACAACAGGTGTAAGACAGTTTTGCACATGCAGAATACTCGGGTTAAACTTGACGAGCCTAGCATGTACAGACATGGCCTCGGAACACTGAAGACCGAAAGGTCGAGCAATCATATAGTAGATATGATCAACATAAGATGTTCACCATTGAAAACTACTCCATCTCACGTGATGATCGGACATGGTTTAGTTGATTTGGATCACGTAATCATTTAGATGACTAGAGGGATGTCTATATAAGTGGGAGTTTTTTAGTAATATGATTAATTGAACTTTAATTTATCATGAACTTAGTCTTGATAGTTTTTGCATATCTATGTTGTTGTAGATCAATGGCCCGTGCTACCGTTCCCTTGAATTTTAATGCGTTCCTAGAGAAAGCTAAGTTGAAAGATGATGGTGGAAACTACATGGACTGGGTCTATAACTTGAGGATTATCCTCATTGCTGCACAGAAGAATTATGTCCTTGAAGCACTGCTAGGTGACAGGCCTACTGTAGGAGCAACTCCGGACGTTATGAACGTCTGGCAAGCTCGTTCTGATGACTACTCGATAGTTCAGTAGTTCATGCTTTACGGCTTAGAATCGGGACTTCAAAGAGATTTTGAATGTCATGGAGCATATGAGATGTTCCAAGAGTTTAAGTTAATATTTCAAGCAAATGCCCGAATTGAGAGATATGAAGTCTCCAATAAGTTCTATAGCTCCAAGATGGAGGAGAACAGTTCTATCATTAAACACTTGCTCAAAATGTCTGGGTACTACAATCACATGAATCAACTTGGTTGCAAAGTTGACGAAGAAGTGTTATTGATAGAGTACTTCAATCACTGCCACCAAGCTATAAAGGCTTCGTGATGAACTACAATATGCAAGGGATGCAGAAGACAATTCACGAGCTCTTTGCTATGCTCAAAGGTGTGGAGGTAGAAATAAAAAGGAGCATCAAGTGTTGATGGTTAACAAGACCACTAGTTTCAAGAAAAAGGGCAAGGGAAAGAAGGGGAACTTCAAGAAGAATAGCAAGCTAGTTGCTAATCCCGCGAAGAAACCCAAGTCTGGAGCCAAGCCTGAAACTAAGTGCTTCTACTGCAAAGGGACTGGACACTGGAAGCGGAACTGCCCCAAATATTTGGCGGATAAGAAGGATGGCAAAGTGAACAAAGGTATATTTGATATACATGTTATTGATGTGTACCTTACTAATGCCTCAAAGTAGCACCTAGGTATTTGATACTAGTTCGGTTGCTAATATTTGTAACTCGAAACAGGGGCTACGGATTAAACGAAGATTAGCTAAGGACGAGGTGCCGATGCGCGTGGGAAATGGTTCCAAAGTCGATGCGATCAAAGTCGGCACGCTACCTCTACATCTACCTTCGGGATTAGTTTTAGACCTAAATAATTGTCATTTGGTGCCAGCGTTAAGCATGAACATTATATATGGATCTTTTTTGTTGCGAGACGGTTATTCATTTAAATCATAGAATAATGTTTGTTCTATTTAGATGAGTAATATCTTTTATGGTCATGCACCCTTGAAGAATGGTCTATTCTTGTTGGATCTCGATCATAGTGATACACATATTCATAATATTGAAACCAAAATATGCAAGGTTCATAATGATAGTGCAACTTATTTGTGGCACTGCCGTTTAGGTCAAATTGGTGTACAGCGCATGAAGAAACTCCATGTTGATGGACTTTTGGAATCACTTGATTATGAATCACTTAGTGCTTGCAAACCATGCCTCATGGGAAAGATGACTAAAACTCCATTCCCCGAAACAATGGTGCGAGCAACTGATTTGTTGGAAATCATACATACAGATGTATGTGGACCGATGAGTGTTGATGCTCGCGGCAGGTATCGTTATTTTCTAACCTTCACTGATGATTTGAGCAGATATGGGTATATCTACTTGATGAATGCTACTTCTCGAGCTTGTGTTGTATTCCCTCGAAGAGGAAAGGGTGATGCAGCACAGTAGCATAAGTATTTCCCTCAGGTTTTGAGAACCAAGGTATCAATCCAGTAGGAGACCACGTGTAATGCTCAGGATGCGACTATGTCTCCTACCTGTCGAGGCACGACTTAAAGACATAAGCGCATTCTGGAATGATCTCAAGTATTGTATCTTTGCACATCTCATGTAAAAGTTCAAGGATGTAATTGTAAAAGATAGTTGGCTTACACTCGCCACGTCACACAATGAATACAATAACATACAATCATCTGAAACAGAGGGTCCGACAACGAACGAAATCCAAACGAGAAAGATACCATAAACACAAGGCCTGATCGCCCCTAGTAGGAACCACTACTGATAGTCGGGATACGAAACATAGTAACGACCACGCTCTTCATCGAACTCCCACTGAAGTTCTGATCCATCTCATGCATCGTTCTCGGCTGTACCTGCATCTGGTGTGTGTAGAAAACTGTGAGCCACAAGGGCTCAGCAATCCCATTCCCGGGTATCAAAACTACCAAAGCCTTAGGTGTGGAAAGGCCATAAAAGTGTTTGCAGCAAGCATTAAGCACTAGATTACGAGTTTAGAGCGAGATGAGAACAAGTGCCAACGGTCGCCAAGTTGATCAAGAAGTGATCCTAGCTACTCACGGTCAAACATAACCCCACTGTGTTCACTTCCTGAAGCCCTTCGGAAAGATACCATCACGGTTACTCACACGGGTAGTGTATTCATAAAGATATGGTGTCAAGTTATCTACAACCGGATATTAACAAATTCCCATCAGCCACATAACCGCGGGCATGGCTTTCGAAAGATCAAAACCATGCAAGGCTGTCCCAACTTAGCCCATCACAAGCTCACGATCGGCGGAGTCACAACTCCAAAGTGGGAAGACCCGAGTATTCTTGGAATCCCGTGCTCATGATATTTCGACAAAGGTAAAACTAATCCAGGAAGACCTCTCAGCGTGCCGACACCCTGATAGTAGCCGTGTGTATCTCGTCTCAGTCCACGATCGGATGGGTGATCCTACAGGTAAAACCAATCCTCAAGTTTCCTCGTGGTGGCCCCGCATAACCCCCAGTTTGGACCAACACTCAAGAGGAGCACTGGCCTGGGTTGTTGATTAAGAAGTCGGGTTTGCAACGCCCTATGCAAGTTTTAGTTATTAGGCAAATGTAAAACCAATGTTGGGCCTTGCTGGAAAAGCTTTAACAGAGCGAATTATCAAGGGGAGCCCATAAACCCCAACCGTGTTAGGAACGCAAAAATAAGGAACATAACACCGGTTTATCGGGTCCTAAGATGGCATGAGCGGAACAAAACACCAAGCAGAAGGCCGAGCCTTCCACCCATTGCCCGTATATAGGTGCATTAGTTTATAACAGGTATATATATTGTGTTATCCCAATAAACAAGTCCGGACATGGAGAAATCTTCAAAACTTCACCTGCAACTAACAACGCTATAAGAGGGGCTGAGAAAAAGCGTACTTAGCCAATCAACGGTTTGCTAGGAAGGCGGTTAGAGTGTTTCATGGCAACAATAGGAGGCTGACAAACAGGAATAGGCATCGATGCATAGCTAAAGAACGAGACAACTAGCATAGGCAAAGATAGAGGTGATATCGGGGAACGGTCATCTTGCCTGGTAAGTCGTCGATGGGATGGTAAGACGGCTCCTCAAACTCAGTCTCGACAAGATACTCGAACTTGGTATCGGCTCCCGGATCTACCCAACACAAGAGCACAACAATGGCACAATATCAAACACGATGCAATACACAATCAACATGATGCAACGCATGACATGGAATGCAAGTATGACGTGCGTAAGCATGAGGATGCTCTTGAGCCTAAGGAGAAGATGATGGAAATGGCTTCATCTTGGGCAACCAAGCAAGCCACTAGATAGATGGGAAGATTTCGGTTTAAATCGATATAAAGATCACCGGAAACGGATGCACGGTTTGCAAAAGACAAGCAAAACAAGATGCACTGCAAAACTGTAGTTTACAGCAACATGGCATCTTTGCAGCAAGATATAATTATGCTACAGCACCCAAACATGAAGAAAAAAGGCATGGATGTGAAATAGACATGATTCTTAATAAGCATGAACTTAGAGCACACCCAAAAACTTGCTGGAACACCATTAAACAAGCATGGCAAGATTCAATAAGTGTACAGATTTCTCAGACTTGGTGAAAAATGCAAGGCATGGCAGAAATTACAACAAGTAGGCATGTTTCAAGCTCGTGCAACTCAACCCAAAGCATATCATGGCTTGTGAAGGTGACCAACAACAAGAAGACATGTTTATGAAGCTACTCATGGCAAGAACATGGTCATAGGATGCATAGAACACTAGCTATTCACATGGCAAAAAAAGAACTTGTTGATAACAGGCTGACAGATACACTTTATAGCCACTTGAGAGCATGAAAACAACAAGCTACAGCAAGCCATCATGCAAGCAAAAGGCAAGGAAATAACATGCATAACATGCTCTTCAAGAATAACCACATGGCTACTTATACAAGATACTAGAACATGTCCCAAACATCATGGCAAAAGTGCAAAAGTTTATCCAGACTTAGGAAAATCTGGGCATGCTGATAGAAACATTTTATAGCATCTTGAGGGCCTCGAAAGAACAAGCTAAAGCATGGCATCATGGTAAACAAGAGCATGGATAGCTAGAGCATAACATATACATCAAGGAACACCCACTGGACAACTCTAACCATGCACAACAAAGACGGTGGCATCATGGGAACATGGCATAAAATTAACAGATTCACACTTAGCAGAAATTTAACATCACAATGACATGTTGACAAGCTTGATGCACTTATCTCAAGACATATCATGGCATGAAAATGAATCTATCATGTAGAGCACATTCCCAAGAGCAAAACTCATGTTGACACCTAGCTCATATGACACATGGATGAATATACAAAAGCAAGTCAAAACATCATCTCATAACAATTCCAGAAACTTATCAGCCACATGCACTTTTGCAACAGAGATAAACATGGCATAATGCAACCTATCATGCTTGCAAATGCATCCATCATGAAGAGCATCACAAGACAAACATCTGGACATATCATACGCTCCATTTGGACTAACATGCACAAAGTTACTAGCTCACGAACATGCAAACAAATTTACACACACAACAAGTGCTGAAACAGTTACACCACAAAGCACTCTTGCCACAAATATTAAGACATCTATACGATCCCTATCATGCATGAAACTGATGCTAACATGTAGAGCATGTCGAGAGGAACATTTAGATATATCATACATGAAAAACGGAGCTACGAGCACAAAGTTACCACATGATGAAGGAGGCAATGAATTTACACGGATCTGGGACTTAGTGGAATTTATACCTCCGCGAAAGTCAACACGGGACGGGATGGATCCAGGACGGAGGGATCCGGGCGTTTGGATGCCGGAACTGGTGGATCTGATCCACCCTCGGGTGGATCCAGGTCTAGCCGGGGCGGGGCCAGAGTTGGCCGGAGGGGGGCGGCGCAAGGCGGCCGGAGCTCCCCGGAGTTGGCGAGGAGGGAGCTGCGGCGGTGGTGGTTGATGGAGGACGCGGCGGCGGCGGTCGGAGGGAGGGCCGGCGGAGATCCCACGGCGACAGGCGGTGGCGGTGGCGGCCGCGCCCGAGGGCGCCCGGCGACGGCGGCGGCCGGCGGCCCGGCGGTGCGGCGCGGGGAACCGGGGCGCGGGCGAGACGTGGTCGGTCCCGGAGCGGCACGGGCGCGGGCTGGCCGTGGGCTTCGCGGGCCGCGGCAGTGGAGGAGAGACAAGGCGGCGGCGGGGCGACGTGGTTGGTCGGGGCGCGAGGGCGGACGTGTCCGGCGCGGGTAGGACGCGTCCGGCTGTGCGAGGTAGACGGAATCTAGGGTTTTGCCCGAAAAATGGAGAGGATGGGGCCTTTTTATAGGTAGAGGGAGCTAGGAGTGTCCAAATGAGGTGCGGTTTTTGCCCACACGATCACGATCCGACGACCGAGAGGATGGAAGTGGTATGCTGGGTTAGTGGGCTGTTGTGGAGGGGTGTTGGGCCAAAAGAAAGAGGAGCTTTTAGCCCACGAGGTTAACCGTTGGAGTAGCAAACAACCTCCAAACGCGGCGAAACTTGACAGGCGGTCTCCACGTACTAAAACAACAACGTACACAAGTCGCACCTCATTCCGAGAACGTTCTACGGCCACATACGAAAGAAGGACTCGGAGGTGCCACGGGCACGTGTGTGAGTGTCGGAACTCGAAAGGACAACGGGAAGAGACGAGCATGACCGGGTGCAAGTGACAACACGAATGCAATGCAATGCACATGATGACATGACATGGATGATATGCACACACGCACATGGCAAAACGAAGAAACCCGAAATGAAGGAAGAGCCCGGAATGGAATTGATGAAGTCAACGATGCATATATTGCCATAAATGGAATTGTTACATCCGGGGCGTTACAAACTCTCCTCCACTACAAAAAGATCTCGTCCCGAGATCTAGGACTTAAAGAAGGCGGGATACTCGGAACGGAGATGATCTTCTCGTTCCCATGTAGCTTCTCGGTCGGTATGGTGTTGATGGCTTCTCGCCCCTTGTTGGTTACCCCAAGTGGAAGGTTTGAGATGTAGCGTAACGGCAACTTTCCCTTGGCAAAGATACCAAGGACCGAATCCCATGAGACTCCGAGGGCCAACAAGTAGGTGTCAACGCTAACGGCGCCAACTTAGCGGTTGACAGGACCTGCACACAGATACAAATAACTTTGCTCCCAACGAGTACAGAGAGGTTGTCAATCCCTCCGGCCTTGTCGTTTACAAAGGATCAAACGCAAGAGGTAATAGTGATAGGTATGACTGCAACTAGGAAATAAGAAAAGGAAGTAAATAGCGGGTGTGATCAGTGATGGTAATATGGACCGGGGTCCCATCATGTTCACTAGTGATGTCTCCCTCCCAAAAGACGATAAAACAGCTAAGCGAGGTAAACAAATTACAGCTGGGCAATTGACAGGATTATGCGCGCAAACCAATGCTAATTATGCTGTAAAGAAAGGTAGAGGCTCAAAAGCATGGGCGGTACGCCAAGGCAAGTAGACCGAAATCCATCTGCATCTACTACTAATCATCCACCTTGACATATCTATCCAGAACATCTCGCTGGTATTAAGTTGCGAGTCCCACCCAAAGTGTAAATCAAAGCAACAGACAACTGCATTAAAAGAACTTTCGTAAAGTAAACAATCCTTGCACCCGCAAGTACAAGCACCGTTGTTTTCCCCCTTGTGGCAACAGCACATCCCCTAGACTCGTGTTTCTGTCACTCAAACTAGTCATCGAGGGGCATGAACCCACAATCAAGCATAACGTTCCCTCTTGGAGTTACTACCTACTACTCGGCCAAAGCAATAAACAGCAACGGAGAACATGCAAGAATTACTCAAGAACATAAATATAAAAGAGGTGAATCAAATATATTACTCACACACAATTTGAACATAATCTCATAATCCATCGAATCCCAGCAAACTCAGCAGAGCAACAGCATAAAGATTACATATGTGCCTCGATCTTGTAGGGCAGCTCACGAGGTCTAATCCATGAAGAACTAAGAGGGGAGGAGAACATCACATAGCTACTGGTCATGGACCCATGGTCCAAGGGGGACTACTCACAACTCATCCGGGAAGCGTCCATGGTGGTGGAGAAGCTCCCGGTGGTGGTTCTCCCCTCCGGCAGGGCGCCGGGAAGAGTTCTCCTGGTGCTCCCGATCTTGGAAGCGCGGCGGCGGTGGAATAGAGACGAGATCGCGAAAAAGGGTTCCGTCCTCGAGGGTTTCGGGACGCGAGCAATATATATGCAAAAGGGGGTCACCATAGGCGGAGGTGGGGCCCCAGGCACCCCCTGGCGCGGCCAGGGGTGGGGCCGCGCCTGGTGGCCGCCTGGGCCACCCCAGGCTCCCCTCTGGCCCTGCTTTGGTTTTTCTTGAAGCTCCCGATACGCTGATTTTTCCTGTATTTTTTCCGGAATTTTTAGGGCACTTTTAATATGGGGGAAACCTGAAATAGAAAAACAGCAGAAAACAGGAACTGGCACTGTGGTGCACTGAGTTAATAGGTTAGTCCAAATATGATCAAAAGTGTATGGAAGTGCATAAATATCATAGCAATATCACACAAAAGAGGCATGGAGCAAGCAGAAATTATAGATACGTTTTGGACGTATCAACATCCCCAAGCTTAATTCCTGCTCGTCCTCGAGTAGGTAAATGATAACAAGCATAATTTCTGTGGTGACATGCTATCAACCATATAAGAACTTTTAAGTAAAGTAATCAAGGCATGTAATTCAATTCAAGTCATAACAAACAAGAGTCTATATTAGCATTGTAACAAGTAACATAAGAACATAAAGGTGCAAGAGCTCTCGCTGTCCATGACTCGAATGTCTCCAAATGGTGTTTGCGTGCAAGAAATGGGATAGGGATATATGAGAGAGTAAAACATAGTTTTTGTATTGTTGAGAACTTAATCTACTAAAGTTTCACACTTGGTCTTCTTTGGAATCTTATCTTGACTCATCCCCAGACCGTCAGCCAGGTACAAGTCAAAATGATCCACTCCCTTTCGATATTTTGAGCACTCATGCAATGGATGAGCGTAAGCAAGAAAGTCGACACTTAGGATGGCAAAGAGAGAAAAATGATAGAGGGGGAAGACAAAAAAGGTGTGAAAGGCTCACATCAATGAGGACAATCATCGGCGAGAGAAAGCCAAATGATAGATATGATGTGAGGAGTAGGGATTGCCATGCAAAGGATGCACATATGAGCTAAGGTAAGCTCTCCACTGGAACTAGTGGGGGTGCATCCAACTTGCTTGCTCAAGAAGACCTAGAGCTCTTTTGAGGAGGCTCATTATTGGAATATACAAGCCAAGTTCTATAGTGTAAAGGTCCCCACATAGCTATATGCATGAATGATAATCTCTATGGAGCACAAGGTATAAGATGGAGTACGAGTGTGGATCTCTCAAAAGGAAATAGTAGTGTGCCCCCTTCTCTCTTTTTATTTATTTTTCTCTTTTTTCCTATTTCTTTTATTTTTTTTGTGGCCTCAGTGGCTCTTTCTATTTATCTCTCATTTGTCCTCTTTGGGATCTTTTGATTTTGTCCTCTTTGGGATCTTTTCCTCACTTTAGGGGCAACACTCTATGTATTACAAGAAGTATAGAAGATCTTTCACACTTTACAAAAGTACTCAACATAAAGAAAATGAAACTATCATGATGTATGCAAATGTATGCCTCTGCCAGTGTAGCAGGATATGCAATGATACTAGCGCGTCATGTAGCAATGATTAGGGCAAGGCCCAACTAGCATGCGGCTCATCGATCAAGCAAAAAGCATGTATGACATGAAGATCAAGTCATGAGAAGATGGATGTTTGATACGTCCAAAACGTATCTATAATTTCTGTTTGCTCCATGCCACTTTTGGGTGATATTGCTATGATATTCATACACTTCCATACACTTTTGATCATATTTGGACTAACTTACTAATCCAGTGCACCCTAGTGCCAGTTTCTGTTTTCGGCTGTTTTTGTATTTCAGGTTTTCACGTTTCGAGAACTGCCCAGAAAAATACAGAAAAAATATATAAAAAATCAGCGTTCCGGGAACGACACTGCTTCCGAAGGGGAGCCT
>LR738713.1:99117485-99137664 GCA_902687465.1 Secale cereale
AAGGGTCCCCCGTAACCCTTGAAACAGGACTTCTTTTCGCGATCCCATCTCTGTTCCGCCGCCGCCGCCGCTTCCAAGATCGGGAGCACCAGGAGAACTCTTCCCGGCACCCTGCCGGAGGGGAGGATCACCACCGGGAGCTTCTCCACCACCATGGACGCCTCCCGGATGACTCGTGAGTAGTCTCCCTTGGACCATGAGTCCATGAACAGTAGCTATGTGATGTTCTCCTCCCGTTCTTGTGCTTCACTAATTAGTCCTCGTGAGCTGCCCTACATGATCGAGGCACCTATGTAATCCTTATGCTGTTGCTATGTTGAGTTTGCTGGGATCCGATGGATTATGAGATTATGTTCAGATTGATCTTGAGTAATATATTTGATTCACCTCTTTTATATTTTAGTTCATAAGTAGTTCTTGCATGTTCTCCGTTGTTATTTATTGCTCTGGCCAAGTAGTAGGTAGTGACTCCAAGAGGGAACGTTATGCTCGATTGTGGGTTCATGCCCCTCGATGACTAGCTTGAGTGACAGAAACATGAGTCTAGGGGATGTGATGTTGCCACAAGGGGGAAAACAACGGTGCTTGTGCCCGCAGGTGCAAGGATTGTTTACTTTACGCAAAGTTCTTTTAATGCAGTTGTCTGTTGCATTGAGTTTACACTATGGGTGGGACTCGCAACTTAATACCAGCGAGATGTTCTGGATAGATATCTCAAGGTGGATGATTAGTAGTAGATGCAGATGGATTTCGGTCTACTTACTTTGGCGTACCGCCCATGCTTTGAACCTCAACCTTTCTTGCAATGTAATCAGCATTGGTTTGCATTCGTGGTCCTGTCAATTGCCCAGCTGTAATTTGTTACCTCACATAGCTGTTTTATCGTCTTTTGGGAGAGAGACATCACTAGTGAACATCATGTGACTCCGGTCCATATTACTATCATTGATCACATACACTATTTTACCTTTTCGCTATTTTACTTACTATTGCAAAACACTATCTATCACTACTATCATATTGCTTTTAACCCTTTGTGAACTGCAAGGCCGGAGAGATTGACAACCTCTCTGTACTCGTTGGGAGCAAAGTTATTTGTATCTGTGTGCAGGTCCACGTTGATTGCTAATTGCGCCGTTAGGAGTTGACACCTACCTGTTGAACCTAGGAGTCTCTGGGGATTCGATCCTTGGCATCTTTGCTAGGGGAAAACACTTCTACTTACTGCATCTTACACCTTCCACTTGGGGTAATCCAACGTGGGGTTCGAGGCCCATCAAGGAGTATTTTCTGGCGCCGTTGCCGGGGACTCCACTCTTCAGGATAGGGGAGTTGCATGCTATCTTTTACCTTTGCTTTTTAGTCTTGTTAGTTTGCCTTTCATTATTTGCTTTAGTTCCTTTTATCAAAAATCACAAAAATAGTTATCTTGCTTGCTTACTACTATGAGTTCTACCAAAAACACTAAATGGGAGGGGTACACCCCTACTTCCATTGCCCCACTTATCTCTGACGGGGTTTATAAAAAAGATACACCTTGTGATTACACTAGTTATGACGGAGAGTTATGCCCATGGCATGGCCTTCCAGGAAAAAAGTATGAGCCTCAGTTTAAAATTGCTCCTACGCTTCCCGAAACATGGGAAGATGTTCAAACTCTTATAATAGAGAGCAAATTAAACAAAGAGGATGACACTACAATTCTGCCCACTAATGATAAAATTGATTTTGATAATTGTAGTATTTCAGAAGTTATCACCTTTCTACAAGGAATGGCTAAGGATCCCAACACTAGCACGCTTAATCTTGCCTTCACAGAGCATATCACTAATGCTCTCATCAAAGCTAGGGAGGAGAAACTCAGAGTAGAAGCCTCCATACCTAGAAAGATAGGAGATGGTTGGGATTCTATGATTAAAATTAAGATAAATAACTTCTCATGCTTTGCTTTATGTGATATTGTAGCTTGTACTTCTATTATGCCCAAAAGACTATATGATATGCTTAAATTGAAAGCTTTTGATTCTTGTTCTTTTGGTAATGCTCTCGTTGATTCTTCCATAAATAAACCTTTGGGGAGGATCGACGATGTTCTTATTGTTGTCAATGATAATTATGTGCCCGTTGATTTCACTATTATGGATATTGAATGTGATCCTTCATGTCCAATTATTTTGGGACGTCCCTTTTTGCGCACCGTTGGTGCTGTCATTGACATGAAAGAGGATAATATAAAATTTCAGTTTCCTCTCAAGAAAGGGATGGAACACTTCCCTCGTAAGAAGGTCAAGTTACCTTTTGAGTCCGTTGTACGGGCTAGTTATTCTTTTACTCTTGATAAAACTTGATCTTTGCATTATGCCTAGCTTAAAGGCATAAAAGAAAGCGCTTTTGGGAGGCAGCCCACATGAATAAAAAATTTGCTTTTGTTGTGTCTTGATGTTGTTTACTGCTGTAGCATCATCATTGTATCTTTTCTTTTCATATTTGTGCCAAGTATAGCCTCTGATTGCTAGAAAGTTCAAAAGTTGTGAGGTGCTGTCCAGGAAACAGATTCTGTCCTTGGATAGAAAAATTCGTATAAAATCACCAGATCATCTTTTTGGTCTGAATTTTTTCGAAAGAGTTCTCTATATAATTTTCTTTCGTGCGTCAGTTCTGAGTTTTTTGATTTGAGTTGCAGAAGTATCCCGAACAGGTCAATTACTGCCTGCTGTTCTGTTTTTCACAGATTCTGTCCTGTTTTGCCTTACCTTCACTTTGCAAATTAAGAACTTGCTTTTTCTTTGCAAAAACCTTTTGGCAATCTTGAGAAACAGTAGAACTTCAAGAATGTCCTTATTTCCAGCAAGGTATAATTATTTTATTAAGGGTACTAACCTCGCTAATCAGATTATGAATGAGTTGTGTATGAAGGGAGTTTTCAAGTGTGCGAGGGAAGATGATAAAAAGATTCAGGAGTGTCAAGCGCTCAAGCTTGGGGATGCCCCCGTGCACCCCCAAGAAATATTCAAGGAGACTCAAGCGTCTAAGCTTGGGGATGCTCCCCGTGCATCCCCTTCTCCATCAACATTATCAGTTCGTCTTTCGTTCCGCTATATTTTTATCACTTCATATGTTATGTGATATGCTTGGAGCGTCTTGCTTTTAGTTTTCTTTTTAGTTTTTTTTCATAACGAGTCGGAACCCAGCATTCCTTTATGTGGGAGAGAAACACGCTTCACCTCTACCTAGAACATTACATAGAATTTTCATGTCTATCTATGATGTGTGTGTTCTTTGTCTTTTAATAGCTACTATCGTGCTTTGCTCTTAGCATTCATGCTTATCTTTTCAAAGAGCTTTTATTTAGTTGGTTGCTTGAACTCTTTTTAATTACCATGCTCACCTTATTAATAGAGTTTGCTTCCTTTTCATGGGTTAATATGTCTATGATAAATATGCTACTTTCATGATGGTGCTTAGTAGTTCAGGTTTTCTTATGGTTAATCTCAAATAGCTGGGGGGTTCCCAATGTGTTATTGGAGTACCAACTTGGTTTGTTTGCCTATGATGTGGTATGGTTCAGTAATATCTTCCTTCGAGAATTTATTTTGATTGACTTGGCGTATGCTCACGCATATTCAAGATTGTAAAGAAAGTTTGTCAAGCCTTTATGATCTTTTGTTTCTAAGTAGCGATATAACTACCATGCCTGATTCAATATTGCTTTGTCGCTCTGCGTGATTATGACCGTCATTGCTCTCTTAGTTGGTCGCTCCCAGTCTTTTTCTAACCTCCACCTGCACTAAGCAAATTAATCATGCAATACATAGCTCATGGGAAAGTAGCCTAAAAACTATTGTGGTAAAGAATATGTTGCCTATGTATCTTATTTCTTATGAGTTGCTTGCTGAGCGGTAACCATGTTTCTGGGGACGCCATCAACTGTCACACTTTTGTTGAATATCATGTGAGTTGCTATGCATGTTCGTCTTGTCTGAAGTAAGGGTGATTTACCATGGGTTGAATTAGTATGCATATTGTTAGAGAAGAACATTGGGCCGCCAACCAAAGCCATGCATCATGGTGGAAGTTTTAGCTTGGACCTTAATCCTCAATCTCTCATGAGAATATGCTTATGCATTAAAGAGGAGTCCATCATCTATTTTCTATGTTGTCCCGGTATGGATGTCCTCAAGTTGAGATTTATCAAAAACGAGAAATCAAATGTGATCTATCTCCTTGGACCTTTGTACAGGTGGCATAGAGGTACCCCTTTGTGACACTTGGTAAAAACATATGCAATGCAATGATAACCCATGGGGATCCGAGCTAATTAGGACAAGGAGCGAGCACTATTGGTATTCGATGCTTGAGGCTTGCAACTTATAAGATGTTTTATACATGACACATATGAAGTACTACTACCGTTGACACAATTGCTTCCATGTTTCATAATAAAAAGCTCTAGCACTTCAAGCATCAACTACTGAGAGCATGATTGTCATTCTGAGTGTAATGTGCATTGTCCCAAAGTAGCATTGTCTTTTGCATGATTGTGATATCGTTTATTCTGAAATGATAGTATCTAGTCATCACTTAAACCTTGAAGGTGCCCTTGCATTTATGTTTTGCATCACTAAAAGGGGCAAGCTAGATATCACTTGATCATATTTGCACATCATGTTCATTGCAAATCTTTTTGATGTTCCAGTTTCATATTGTAAAACTTTCAGTCATTTGTGATTTTCTCTTGAGACAACTTAATTACTTTAGAATCATTGTCTCAGTAAGCTTTTGTCATATGACTATGAGAAAGTCCTATATGGTTAATAGCATGTCACCACAGAAATTATTCTTGTTATCATTTACCTACTCGAGGACGAGCACGAATTAAGCTTGGGGATGTTGATACGTCCAAAACGTATCTATAATTTCTGTTTGCTCCATGCCACTTTTGGGTGATATTGCTATGATATTCATACACTTCCATACACTTTTGATCATATTTGGACTAACTTACTAATCCAGTGCACCCCAGTGCCAGTTTCTGTTTTCGGCTGTTTTTGTATTTCAGGTTTTCACGTTTCGAGAACTGCCCAGAAAAATACAGAAAATATATATAAAAAATCAGCGTTCCGGGAACGACACTGCTTCCGAAGGGGAGCCTGGGGGGGCACAGGGGCTCCAGGCGCCCTGTGGGCGCCCCTCCCCCCCCCCTGGGCCACGCCGGGGGGGCGCCTCGGCCCCCCGAGAGCCCCCGGTGCCCTACTTTGGCAGATATTTAAAGGGTCCCCCGTAACCCTTGAAACAGGACTTCTTTTCGCGATCCCATCTCTGTTCCGCCGCCGCGGCCGCTTCCAAGATCGGGAGCACCAGGAGAACTCTTCCCGGCACCCTGCCGGAGGAGAGGATCACCACCGGGAGCTTCTCCACCACCATGGACGCCTCCCGGATGACTCGTGAGTAGTCTCCCTTGGACCATGAGTCCATGACCAGTAGCTATGTGATGTTCTCCTCCCGTTCTTGTGCTTCACTAATTAGTCCTCGTGAGCTGCCCTACATGATCGAGGCACCTATGTAATCCTTATGCTGTTGCTATGTTGAGTTTGCTGGGATCCGATGGATTATGAGATTATGTTCAGATTGATCTTGAGTAATATATTTGATTCACCTCTTTTATATTTTAGTTCATAAGTAATTCTTGCATGTTCTCCGTTGTTATTTATTGCTTTGGCCAAGTAGTAGGTAGTGACTCCAAGAGGGAACGTTATGCTCGATTGTGGGTTCATGCCCCTCGATGACTAGCTTGAGTGACAGAAACATGAGTCTAGGGGATGTGTTGTTGCCACAAGGGGGAAAACAACGGTGCTTGTGCCCGCGGGTGCAAGGATTGTTTACTTTACGCAAAGTTCTTTTAATGCAGTTGTCTGTTGCATTAAGTTTACACTATGGGTGGGACTCCCAACTTAATACCAGCGAGATGTTCTGGATAGATATCTCAAGGTGGATGATTAGTAGTAGATGCAGATGGATTTCGGTCTACTTACTTTGGTGTACCGCCCATGCTTTGAACCTCAACCTTTCTTGCAATGTAATCAGCATTGGTTTGCGTTCTTGGTCCTGTCAATCGCCCAGCTGTAATTTGTTACCTCACATAGTTGTTTTATCGTCTTTTGGGAGAGAGACATCACTAGTGTACATCATGTGACTCCGGTCCATATTACTATCATTGATCACATACACTATTTTACCTTTTCGCTATTTTACTTACTATTGCAAAACACTATCTATCACTACTATCATATTGCTTTTAACCCTTTGTGAACTGCAAGGCCGGAGAGATTGACAACCTCTCTGTACTCGTTGGAAGCAAAGTTATTTGTATCTGTGTGCAGGTCCACGTTGATTGCTAATTGCGCCGTTAGCAGTTGACACCTACCTGTTGAACCTAGGAGTCTCTGGGGATTCGATCCTTGGCATCTTTGCTAGGGGAAAACACTTCTACTTACTGCATCTTACACCTTCCACTTGGGGTAATCCAACGAGGGGTTCGAGGCCCATCAATGTTGCATGGCAATGTATCTCGGAAAGGCTATGGAAATGCCTTAATAGGTAGGTATGGTGGCTGTTTTGAGGAAGGATATAATGAGGCTTATGATGACAGAGCGTATCGTGCCAAGGATTTGGATGCACCGGCGAAGTATGCGCCAACTCTCGAGGTGAGAAAGGGCAATGCACGATACCGAAGAGGCTAGAAAAATATTGTTAGGTGGAAGTGTCAACCTTCGAATACTCACATTAGTCTGAAGAACTCATGCACTTATTATCGGTAACTCTCAATCTAATTAGGAGGTTCACAAGAGACAAGTACCCCGAGGAGGTGTGTATGGGGGTTTGGTTACCCTTGCGCATCCTCGACCCATGGTACGTGAGTGTACTCTAATATTCGATCCCTCCAAAGATTAGTGATCCATTTAGTGGCTAAAGTTCTCAACTATTTTGTAGGTTTTCGAAAATAAACACGGATTGCCCAAAATACGACATCTATCACTAATAGGCTAAAGCTCTTGGCACCAAAAGTTCAGACATTACTCATGGCAATACCTCAAAACTATTGCAAGTTACTACTAAAATTAAATAGCAACCTCAATTACCTACTTTAAGTTAAGACACACAACTCAGTGCAACAGACAAACTCTCTTAACAAAATAAACATGAAAACTCAAGAGAGTTCAGCAACCAACTAAACAAAAGCTCTTTAAAAAGAAAAGCATGAAAACTAAGAGCTAAACATGACAGCAGCTATTGAAAGACAAAGAACATACACGGCAAAGATAAGCATGAAAATCCTATGTTGTGTTCTAGCTTGAAGTGGAGCGTGTTTATCTCCCACACAAAGAAAGTTGGGTTCTAACTCGTTATGAACAGCAAGCAAAGCTAAAGAAAACTAAAAAGGAAACTAAGAGCAAGACGCTCCAAGCATAGCACATAACGCATGAAGTGATTAAAATATAGTGGAACGAAAGACGAACTGATAATTGTTGATGGAGAAGGGGATGCACGGGGGCATCCCCAAGCTTAGACGCTTTAGTCTTCTTGAATATTTCTTGGGGTGCACGGGGGCATCCCCAAGCTTGAGCGTTTGACCCTCCTGAATCTTTTTATCATCTTCCCTCGCACACTTGAAAACTCCCTTCATACATAACTCATCATAATCTGATTAGCGAGGTTAGTACCCATAATAAAATAACTTTTCCCTGCTGGAAATAAGGATAATCTTGAAGATCTACTGTTTCTCAAGATTGCCAAAAGGTTTTTGCAAAGAAAAAGCAAGCTCAAGGTTTGCAAAACGAAGAAAAGGCAAAACAGGACAGAATCTGTGAAAAACAGACCAGCAGGTAGTAAATAATTTTTTCGGGGCACTTCTGCAACTCAAATCAAAAAACTCAGAACAGATGCCCGAAAGCCAATTGTATAGATCACGCTGTCAAAAAAATCAGATCAAAAAGATGATCTGGTGATTTTATACGAATTTGTCTGTCTAAGGACAGAATCTGTTTTCTCGACTGCATGTCACAACTTTTGAACTTTCTTGCAATCGGAGGCTAAACTTGGCACAAAGCTGAAAATAAAAGATACAATGATGATGCTACTGTAGTAACAAACATCAAGACACAACAAAAGCAAAATAAAAAATCCTAATTCGTTGTGGGCTGCCTCCCAAAAGCGCTTTCTTTTATGCCTTTAAGCTAGGCATGATGCAAAAAGGAGAGGATCAAGTTTTATCAAGAGTAAAAGAATAGCTAGCCCGTATAACGGACTCAAAAGGCAACTTAATCTTCTTTCTAGGGAAGTGTTCCATTCCTTTCTTGAGAGGGAATTGGAATTTTATATTCCCCTCTTTCATGTCAATGATAGCACCAACGGTGCGAAGAAAAGGAAGTCCCAAAATAATTGGACATGAAGGTTCAAATTCAATATCCATAATAGTAAAATCAACGGGAACATAATTGTCATTGACAATGATAAGAACATCATCAATCTTCCCCAAAGGTTTCTTTATGGAAGAATCAACAAGACGAACACCAAAAGAACAAGGATCAAAAGATTTCAATTTAAGCATATCATATATTCTTTTGGGCATAACGGAGGTACTAGCTCCAACATCACATAAAGCATAGCAAGAGAAGTTATTCAACTTAATTTTAATCATAGGATCCTAACCATCTTCTAGCTTTCTAGGTATGGAGGCTTCTACCCTAAGCCTCTCCTCCCTAGCTTTGATGGGAGCATTAGTGATATGCTCTATGAAGGCAAGATTAAGTGTGCTAGTGTGGGGATCTCTAGACATCTTGTGAAGAAAACTAATAACTTCAGAAAGGGTGCAATTATCAAAATCAAGGTCACTACTATCAAGTAAAGTGGTAGTGGTGTCCTTTAGGCTCACTTGTTTGGTAGCTTCTATGGTCATAGGAGTTTCTTCTACGGTTGAGGTCATAGCATCACCATTAATAGGTCCAATGGGACCAGGAGTGCATTGGGTGCTAAGAGTTTGGATATCCTCAACAACTTGGATAGTAGCAACAATGTGGTGGGTAGGAAGGTTCTTAATTCTATCTTCTTCCTTCCTTTCTCTAGCCCATCTCTCTTTAAGTTTAGCCATCATCCTAATGTTTTCATTAATTTGCACTTGAATAGCATTCATAGGAGTGGTCTTCCTCTCCTCAAGAGGAGAAGTTCTAATTTTAAGCAACTCTACCTCATGGGCTAAATTGTCTACCTTCGAAGAGAGATTATCTAGTTTGGCTAGTTTTTCTTCTACACTCTTATTGAAGGCTTTTTGGGTAGTGATAAAGTCTTTAAGCATAATCTCTAGTTCATAAGTGGAGTTCTTGGTGCTAGGATAAGCATTGTTGTTCCCATAGGAATTAGAGGGGAACGGTCTAGGGTTTCTACCAAAATTACTCCTATAAGCATTGTTATTGAAATTTTTTCTAGAGATAAAGTTCACATCTACTTGATCTTGAGCAATCAAAGAATTTAAAGGAACATCACGAGGATCAATAGAAGATTGCTTGGAAAGTAGAGACATGATCAAGTCAACTTTTTCATTTAGGGAGGAAATCTCCTCGACAGAGTTTACCTTCCTACCTGTTGGAGCGCGTTCAGTGTGCCATTGGGAATAATTGGTCATCATCTCATCGAGAAGTTTCGTGGCAGCACCAAGTGTAGTTGACATAAAGGTTCCTCCCGCGGCTGAATCTAGCAAGTTCCGCGAGGTAAAGTTCAAGCCTGCATAAAAAGTTTGGATAACCATCCAAGTAGTCAAACCATGAGTAGGGCAGTTCTTGACAAGAGATTTCATGCGTTCCCAAGCTTGGGCAACGTGTTCATTATCCAATTGTTTAAAATTCATTATGTTACTCCTTAGTTGGATAATTTTAACAGGGGGATAGTACTTCCCAATAAAGGCATCCTTGCACTTGTCCCAAGAATCTATGCTATTCCTAGGCAAGGATTGAAACCAGATTTTAGCTCCTCCTCTCAAGGAGAAAGGAAAAAGCTTAAGCTTAACAATATCACCATCTATTTCTATGTACTTTTGCATATCACAGAGTTCAACAAAATTATTTAAGTGCAAAGCAGCATCATCTCCAGCACCGGAGAATTGATCTTTCATAACTAGGTTCAGTAAAGCAGGTTTAATTTCATAAGAAGGTGCTGAAGTGGCAGGTGTAGCAATAGGCGTGCAGATAAAGTCATTGTTGTTGTGACTAGTGAAGTCACACAACTTGGTGTTCTCGGTGGAACCCATAGCAGCAGCAAGCAAGATAACTATTTTTGTGGTTTTTGATAAAGGACACTAAAGCAAAAACTGAAAGGTAAACTAACAAGACTAAAAAGCAAAGATAAAAGATAGCGTGCAACTCCCCTATCTTGAAGAGTGGAGTCCCCGGCAACGGCGCCAGAAACTTTGCTTGATGGCTTCTCGCCCCTCGTTGGTTACCCCAAGTGGAAGCTTTGAGATGTAGCGTAACGGCAAGTTTCCCTTGGCAAAGATACCAAGGATCGAATCTCGTGAGACTCCGAGGGCCAACAAGTAGGTGTCAACGCTAACGGCGCCAACTTAGCGGTTGACAGGACCTGCACACAGATACAAATAACTTTGCTCCCAACGAGTACAGAAAGGTTGTCAATCCCTCCGGCCTTGTCGTTTACAAAGGATCAAACGCAAGAGGTAATAGTGATAGGTATGACTGCAACTAGGAAATAAGAACAGGAAGTAAATAGCGGGTGTGATCAGTGATGGTAATATGGACTGGGGTCCCATGATGTTCACTAGTGATGTCTCTCTCCCAAAAGACGATAAAACAGCTAAGCGAGGTAAACAAATTACAGCTGGGCAATTGACAGGATTATGTGCGCAAACCAATGCTAATTATGTTGTAAAGAAAGGTAGAGGCTCAAAAGCATGGGCGGTACGCCAAGGCAAGTAGACCGAAATCCATCTGCATCTACTACTAATCATCCACCTTGAGATATCTATCCAGAACATCTCGCTGGTATTAAGTTGCGAGTCCCAGCCAAAGTGTAAACTCAAAGCAACAGACAACTGCATTAAAAGAACTTTGCGTAAAGTAAACAATCCTTGCACCCGCAAGTACAAGCACCGTTGTGTTCCCCTTGTGGCAACAGCACATCCCCTAGACTCATGTTTCTGTCACTCAAACTAGTCATCGAGGGGCATGAACCCACAATCAAGCATAACGTTCCCTCTTGGAGTTACTACCTACTACTCGGCCAAAGCAATAAACAGCAACGGAGAACATGCAAGAATTACTCAAGAACATAAATATAAAAGAGGTGAATCAAATATATTACTCACACACAATCTGAACATAATCTCATAATCCATCGGATCCCAGCAAACTCAGCAGAGCAACAGCATAAAGATTACATATGTGCCTCAATCATGTAGGGCAGCTCACGAGGTCTAATCCATGAAGAACAAAGAGGGGAGGAGAACATCACATTGCTACTGGTCATGGACCCATGGTCCAAGGGGGACTACTCACAACTCATCCGGGAAGCGTCCATGGTGGTGGAGAAGCTCCCGGTGGTGGTTCTCCCCTCCGGCAGGGTGCCGGGAAGAGTTCTCCTGGTGCTCCCGATCTTGGAAGCGCGGCGGCGGCGGAACAGAGACGAGATCGCGAAAAAGGGTTCCGTCCTCGAGGGTTTCGGGACACGAGCAATATATATGCAAAAGGGGGTCACCAGAGGCGGAGGTGGGGCCCCTGGCGCGGCTAGGGGTGGGGCCGCGCCGGGTGGCCGCCTGGGCCACCCCAGGCTCCCCTCTGGCCCTGCTTTGGTTTTTCTTGAAGCTCCCGATACGCTGATTTTTCCTGTATTTTTCCCGGAATTTTAGGGCACTTTTAATATGGGGGAAACCTGAAATAGAAAAACAGCAGAAAACAGGAACTGGCACAGTGGTGCACTGAGTTAATAGGTTAGTCCAAATATGATCAAAAGTGTACGGAAGTGCATAAATATCATAGCAATATCACACAAAAGAGGCATGGAGCAAGCAGAAATTATAGATACGTTTTGGACGTATCAGGTGTGAGCACTTCACTTTCAAGAATTTGATGGACTTGTTGCGGGTCTTGCGCTCAGTTTCTTCAAGGATAGCAACAGGGTGCTCACGATAAGAAAAGTCTTGCTGAATATCAATCTCTTCGAAAGGAATGGTGCGTTCAGGCGTCTTGAAGCACTTGCAGAGTTGTGACACGTGAAACACATCGTGCACATTTGCTAAGTTGGAGGGAAGCACGAGTTGGTAGGCCAGATCGCCTCTCTTGCCAAGAATCTTGAAAGGGCCCACGTATCTTGGAGCAAGCTTGCCCTTGATACCGAACCTCTGAGTGCCCTTCATGGGAGAAACACGGAGATAGACATGATCTCTAATGTCGAAATCCAAGTCACGATGCTTGCCGTCATAGTAACTCTTTTGACGCGATTGTGCGGCCTTGAGATTCTCACGTATGACTTTGCACATTTCTTCGGCTTCTGAGATCAAATCATTTCCAAGGAGTTGGCGTTCACCAATCTCGGACCAGTTGAGAGGGGTATGGCACAATCTGCCATAGAGAATTTCAAACGGTGCTTTGCCTGAACTTGCTTGGAAGCTGTTGTTGTAGGAGAATTCGGCAAATGGAAGGCAATCTTCCCATTTCATACAGAAGGAGATGACACAAGCTCTGAGCATATCTTCAAGGATTTGGTTCACTCTTTCGACTTGACCACTAGTCTGAGGGTGAAACGCAGTGCTGAAGCGAATCTTGGTGCCCATGGCTGACTAAAAGGAATCCCAGATTTTGGAAGTGAACAAGCTTCCATGGTCTAAGGAGATCACTTGAGGAATGCCATGCAAAGAGACAATTCTGGAGGTGTATAGCTCTACCAGTTGAGCTGCGTTGATGGATTCTTTGACTGGAATAAAATGAGCCACTTTAGTGAGCTTGTCAATCACCACAAAGATAGCATCATTTCCTCTCTTGGACTTGGGAAAACCAGTGACGAAATTCATCTCAATGTGATTGAATTTCCACTCGGGAATGGGTAGAGGTTGAAGGAGTCCGGCTGGATGTTGATGCTCTGCCTTCACTCTTCTGCAAACATCACACTCATTCACGAATTGGGCAATCTCCCTTTTCATGCAAGTCCACCAATATGATTGCTTGAGGTCATGGTACATCTTGGAGCTTCCTGGATGTATCAAGAGGAGTGAGTCATGTGCTTCGTTCATTATGAGCTTTCTGAGATCACCTTTGGGAACCACAAGTCTGTCCTCAAAGAACAAAGTGTCACTGTCGTCAATGCGATAGCACTTGTACTTGGGAGTACCATTAGCAATACCATGTTTCACTTTCTGCACCATAGCATCACTGATTTGGGCCTCATGGATTTGATCTTCCAATGTGGGAGCAACTTGAAGGTTGGCAAGCAATCCTTGCGGAACAACTTGGAGGTTGAGCTTCCTGAATGATTCACAAAGTTTAGGTTGGAACGGTTTGAGGAGGAGACTGTTGCAGTACGCCTTTCTGCTCAAGGCATCTGCAATGACATTGGCCTTGCCGGGAGTATACTCAATGCTTGGATCGTACTCTTGAATCACTTCAACCCAATGAGTCTGACGAAGGTTAAGGTTTGGCTGAGTGAAGATGTACTTCAGGCTCTTGTGATCGATGAAGATGTCCACTTTTCTGCCAACAAAAGGTGTCTCCACGTGATCAAGGCATGAACAACTGCTGCTAGCTCAAGATCATGTGTGGGGTAATTCTTCTCATTTGGTTTCAGCTGACGTGAAGTGTATGCGACGATCTTCTTGTCTTGCATGAGAACACCACCAAGACCTTGCAATGAAGCATCACAAAAGACTTCATAAGGCTTGGACTCATCCGGAGGAGTAAGAACCGGAGCAAAAATGAGCTTCTGTTTGAGGGTATTGAATGCCACATCACAATCAGGAGTCCACGAGTACTTGACATTCTTCTGCAGCAAGTTGGAAAGAGGCTTGGCAATCTTGGAGAAGTTCTCAATGAATCTTCTGCAATAACTTGCGAGACCGAGGAAACTTTGGAGTTGTTTGACATTCAGCGGAGGTTCCCAGTTGACAATAGCTTCAACCTTCTCGGGGTTAACAGAAATGCCCTCGGCAAAGATAATATGTCCAAGATAGAGGACTTTATCAAGCCAGAATTCACATTTGGAGAACTTCGCATAGAACCGGTGCTCACAGAGCCTGTCGAGAACCAAACGGAGGTGCTTGGCATGGTCTTCTTTATTATTGCAGAATACCAAGATATCATCGAGGTAGACGAGAACGAATTCATTGGTGTAAGGATTGAATATGAAGTGCATCATCCGAGAGAAGGTGGGTGGAGCATTTGCAAGCCCCAAAGACATGATCGTGTATTCATAGGAGCCATAACTCGTTCTGAATGTTGTCTTGGGAATATCCTCTTCACAGATACGAATCTGATGGTAACCCATCCGGAGATCGAGCTTCGAGAAAACTTTGGCTCCTTTGAGCTGCTCGAACAATTCATTGATGTTGGGGAGTAGATACTTATTCTTTATTGTCTTCTTGTTCAATGGCCGGTAATCAATGCAAAGGCATTCCGTGCCATCCTTCTTCTTGACAAATAGAACACCACAACCCCAAGGAGAAGTACTTGGTCTGATTAGACCCATACGTTATTGCTCATCGAGTTGTTTCTTCAGCTCCTTCAACTCATTAGGAGAAAGCTTGTACGGACGCTGACAGGCTGGCTGGGTATCAGGTTCAAGTTCAATGACGGATTCAACTGGACGGTTGGGAGGCATGCCTGGAAGCTCTTCAGGGAATACATCCTCATATTCACAAACCACCGGAATCTGGGAAATGGCATTAATCTCGCCCTTGTCATTGAGAGAGAATTGCCTGATAGTGTTATCTCGAGCTGCGAAGATAATCACGTCTTCGTCAGGATGAGTTAGCTTGACCTCCTTGTTTGCACAATCAATATTTGCATCATGCTCGGTGAGCCAATCCATCCCAAGAATAAGATCAATGTCCGAGTTACCGAGAATAACCGGGGAAACCAGAAAACTGTAATCACCCATATGAATAGATATATCCGGAGCAAACACGCTAGAATGCATTAGTTTTCCCGGAGAAACAATTGATAACTCCCTTGGTAAACTTTTGATGTCAACATTGTGCTTCGATGCAAAAGGTTGAGATATGAAAGAACATGATGCACCCGAATCAAACAAGACTTTGGCAGGTATTGAGTTAACTGGAAGATTACCAATTATCACATCAGAAGAATTCTCTGCTTGAGCTGCATTCATCAGGTTCACTCTTGCTGACTTGGGATTGTGCTTGACAATAGCATTGCTGCCAGGTGGAGGCGGCGGAAGGCGCCTCTGGTTGGTGCACTTGTTGGAATAGTGGCCCTTCATACCACACTTGTAGCAAGTGACCTCAGAAATTGGACGGGAAGGAGGAACACTTGGTCTTGGAGCTTGGTACTACGACTTGGACTGGTTGCTTGGGTAGGGTGGGTGGGAGAATCCACGACCACCTGAGTGCTTGTTGTTGCTTGGAGGATGGAGCACTAGAGGAGGCGGTAGCTAGAACTTCTGCTGCTTGGCAACCACTTGAGAGGAAGAGGAGGAGTGAACAGCATCTCTTATCCTCTTATTGGAAGCTTCACACTTGAGCTGAGGTGCCTCTTGCTTGAGAGCCATATTGTAGAATTGGTCAAATTCATCCAGCTCGAACAAGGTGAGAGCAAGTTGGAGTTCATCTTTCAGACCACCTCGGAATTGGTAGATTTTTCTCTTGGCATCGGGGATGTCTTGCTTCGCATAACGGGCAAGATTCTGGAACTTGACATTGTATTGATAGACGGACATGGTGCCTTGCTTCAGGTTGCGGAATTGCTCACGCGTGCCTTCAATGACACTCGTTGGAATGTGATGAGAATGGAAATCTCTGCAGAAATCAGTCCACGAGATCTCACGACCACCTCTGGAGTCTTTGTATTGTTGCCACCAATCTGCAGCTCGATCTTTGAGTTGGAAAGTAGCAAGCTTGACATAATCTTCAGTTCTGACGTTACTGCATTCAAAGTTCTTTTTGATGTATGTGATCCAATCTTCAGCATCTAGCGGGTCCACACAGTAACTGAAAGACTTTGGTTGGTTTGCCAAGAATTGGTTCAGTGTCGCAAAGTGAGGTTGATTGAACAGATTTCCCTGGCCTTGGTTCCCTTGATTGCCGTGATTTGCTTGGAAACTCTGCATCATTTGCATGAGCATCTGAGTGTTCTGATTGGTTGCCTGCATAATCGCTCTCCATGCCTCAGATGGAAGAGGAGGGGAAGGAGGACGCTCTTCTTCACCCTCTTGGTTTGGGTTGGGAACCTTCTTAGGTGCCATCCTGAAGATGATGACAATTGTTAGCCATTGAAGCAAATAATAGATAAGCTGAATCAACGGCTAGATATTTGCAAAATTTAATCTTCACAACGCACATTCAAACAAAATTGAACGAATGAATTCCATAGCTTAATGGTACAACAACTTGTCGAGAAGCCACTTGGGAGAACAAAAAGATAGAATAAAACAACAAGGTATAGATGGAACAAATACATAATAGAAGTTTCGTCCCAATGTTCGTGTTGAATGCCCCATGGCACATGTTACAAAGGGTCTTGAAATCCCCGGATCAGCATAGCCAAGGATCCTTTAAGATGCAACTCCCAATTGGACCAGCGCCCATGAAACCTCTTCACTAGATGTTGAACCCCAAACCTCATACCATGCACTCGTTGGAAGATTACCTACGAGCTACTTGAAACCCACCTATTAATTCCCGAAGCTTTCCGGTTATGCAATCTTGTGTTGGGGATACAGGGGAAGCACCGTGCACTCAACTCTAAACCTACATCCAGATGTATCCATCCGTCAACACATAACTAGTCATCTTCGGAAACTGTTTACCTCGGACCTTCGAAACGCATCCGCTATACTAACTGCGGCAATACTCCCGGACTATCTCCCCAGTATTGGGTGAAGTCGGGGTTATCTCACCACCAGACATGCATAGAAGAGTTTGTGACGACAACACCTCGGAGCTCAACTCCGCGGGACACTACCACAACCCCTAAATGATAGGAGGCATCGAGAACAATGTTCTCGTCACAAAGATATCGGAACAATCCAAACAATACCCGCGTGAACCTAAAAAAAATTGGTGAAATTTTGAGAGTAGAGGAGATAGAACGACGTCAGGAGTCCACACCAGAGCGATGAAGGGGATGAGGAGTAAAAAGAAATCCTACTCTCCGATATATATATAGGACTCAAAACATTTTGTGTGTGTGCCTAGACTCAACCGTCAGCGGTTCGATCAATCAGGGGGCTCCTAGGTCGGAGAAGGCTCTGAATACCAACTTGTAATGCCCAGGATGCAACTCTATGTCTCCTACGTGTCGAGGCATGACTTAAAGACATAAGCGCATTCTGGAATGATCTCAAGTATGGTATCTTTGCACATCTCATGTAAAAGTTCAGGGATGAAATTGTAAAAGATAGTTGGCTTACACTCGCCACGTCACACAATGAATACAATAACATACAATCATCCGAAACACAAGGTCCGACTGCGGACGAAATCCAAACGAGAAAGATACCATAAACACAAGGCCTGATCGCCCCTAGTAGGAACCACTACTGATCGTCGGGATACGAAACATAGTAACAACCACGCTCTTCATTTAACTCCCACTGAAGTTCTGATCCATCTCCTGCATCCTAGTCGGCTGTACCTGCATCTGGTGTGTGTAGAAAACTGTGAGCCACAAGGGCTTAGCAATCCCATTCCCGGGTATCAAAACTACCAAAGCCTTAGGTGTGCAAAGGCCATAAAATTGTTTGCAGCAAGCACTAAGCACTAGATTACGAGTTTAGAGCGAGATGAGAACAAGTGCCAACGGTCGCCAAGTTGATCAAGAAGTGATCCTGGCTACTCACGGTCAAACATAACCCCACTGTGTTCACTTCCCGAAGCCCTTTGGAAAGAGACAATCACGGTTACTCACATGGGTAGTGTATTCATAAAGATATGGTGTCAAGTTATCTACAACCGGATATTAACAAATTCCCATCTGCCACATAACCGCGGGCACGGCTTTCAAAATATCGAAACCTTGTAGGGGTGTCCCAACTTAGCCCATCACAAGCTCACGATCTGCGGAGTCGCAACTCCAAAGTGGGAACACCCGAGTATTGTCGGAATCTCGTGCTCAAGATATTTCGATAAAGGTAAAACTAATCCAGCAAGACCTCCTGGCGTGCCGACACCCTGATAGTAGCCACGCGTATCTCATCTCAGGCCACGACTAGATGGGTGATCCTACAGGTAAAACCAATCCTCCAGTTTCCTCGTGGTGGCCCCGCATAACCCCCAGTTTGGACCAACACTCAAGAGGAGCCCTGGCCCGGATTGTTGATTAAGATCTCGGGTTTGCAACGCCCTATGCAAGATTTAGACATCATTCTTAATAAGCATGAACTTAGAGCATACCCAAAAACTTGCTGGAACACCATTAAACAAGCATGGCAAGATTCAATAAGTTTATAGATTTCTCAGACTTAGTGAAAAATGCAAGGCATGGCAGAAATTACAACAAGTAGGCATGTTTGCAAGCTTGTGCAACTCAACCCAAAGCATACCATGGCATGTGAAGGTGACCAACAGCAAGAATACATGTTTGTGAAGCTACTCATGGCAAGAACATGGTCATAGGATTCATAGAACACTAGCTATTCACATGGCAAAAAAGAACTTGTTGATAACAGGCTGACAGATACATTTTATAGCCACTTGAGAGCATGAAAAAAACAAGCTACAGCAAGCCATCATGCAAGCAAAAGGCATGGGAATAACATGCATAACATGCTCTTCAAGAATAACCACATGGCTACTTATACAACATACTAGAACATGTCCCAAACATCATGGCAAAAGTGCAAAAGTTTATCCAGACTAGCAAAATCTGGGCATGCTGACAGAAACATTTTATAGCATCTTGAGGGCCTCAAAAGAACAAGCTATAGCATGGCATCATGGCAAACAAGAGCATGGATATATAGAGAATAACATATACATCAAGGAACACCCACTAGACAACTCTAACCATGCACAACAAAGACGGTGGCATCATGGGAACATGGCATAAAAATTAACAGATTCACACTTAGCAGAAATTTAACATCACGATGACATGTTAACAAGCTTGATGCACTCATCTCAAGACATATCATGGCATGAAAATGAATCTATCATGTAGAGCACATTCCCAAGAGCAAAACTCATGTTGACACCTAGCTCATATGACACATGGATGAATATACACAAGCAAGTCAAAACATCATCTCATAACAATTCCAGAAACTTATCAGCCACATGCACTTTTGCAATAGAGATAAACATGGCATAATGAAACCTATTGATACGTCTCCAACGTATCTATAATTTTTTATTGTTCCATGCTATTATTTATGAAGTCTTGGAAGTTTAATGGGCTTTATCATTCAATTTTATATCATTTTTGGGACTAACCTACTAACCCAAAGGCCCAGTCCAGATTGTTGTTTTTTTGCCTATTTCAGGGTTTTGCAGAAAAGGAATATCAAATGGAGTCCAGACGGATGAAACCTTCGCGAGAGATATTTTTGGAGAAAATCACGCTCGGGAAACGTCAGGACCAAGTCAGGGGACAGAGGGGCTGCCCTCGAGGGTGGGGGCGCGCCCCCCTTCCCAGGGCGTGCCCCCTGCCTCGAGGCCCCCTCGTGTGGCCCCCGGTGCCCTCCTTCTTCCTATATATACCTACGTACCCCAGAAACTCCATACGCAGAGAGAAAACCCTAATTCCACCGCCGTAGCTTCTGTTCCCATGGAGATCCCATCTTGGAGCCTGTTCCGGGAGGGGGATCCATCAAGGGGCCTTCATCATCATCATCATCGCCCTCACCATGAGTTGTTACTAGTTTACCACAGACCTTCGGGTCCATAGCTAGTATCTAGATGGCTTCTTATCTCTCTCTCTCTCTCTCTCTCTCTCTCTCTCTCTCTCTCTCT
>LR738713.1:99146402-99159766 GCA_902687465.1 Secale cereale
GAAAAACTATACTGGTTAGCATTCCACATCAAAAATTCTTTCTTTATCATTTACCTACTCGAGGACGAGCAGGGATTAAGCTTGGGGATGCTTGATACGTCTCCAACGTATCTATAATTTTTGATTGTTCCATGCTATTATTTATGAAGTCTTGGATGTTTAATGGGCTTTATCATTCACTTTTATATCATTTTTGGGACTAACCTACTAACCCAAAGACCCAGTCCAGATTGCTGTTTTTTGCCTATTTCAGGGTTTTGCAGAAAAGAATATCAAACGGAGTCCAAACGGAATGAAACCTTCGCGGGAGATATTTTTGGAGAAAATCACGCGCGGGAAACATCAGGACCAAGTCAAGGGACAGAGGGTCTGCCCTCGAGGGTGGGGGCGCGCCCCCTTCCCAGGGCGCGCCCCCTGCCTCGAGGCCCCCTCGTGTGGCCCCCGGTGCCCTCCTTCTTCCTTTATATACCTACGTACCCCAAAAACTCCATATGCAGAGAGAAAACCCTAATTCCACCGCCGTAGCTTCTGTTCTCATGGAGATCCCGTCTTGGAGCCTGTTCCGGGAGGGGGGTCCATCACGAAGGCCTTCATCATCATCATCTCCCTCACCATGAGTTGTGAGTAGTTTACCACAGACATTCAGGTCCATAGCTAGTGTCTAGATGGCTTCTTCTCTCTCTCTCTGGATCTCAATACAAAGTTCTCCTCGGTCTTCAAGGAGATCTATTCGTTGTAATCTCTTTTTGTGGTGTGTTTGTCGAGATCCGATAAATTGTGAGTTTATGATCAAGGTTATCTATGAAAGATATTTGGTTCTTCTCTGAACTTTTTATGTGTGCTCATAATATCCTTGCAAGTCTCTTCGAATTATTGGTTTGGTTTGGCCTACTAGATCTATAGTTTTTGCAATGGGAGAAGTGCTTGGCTTTGGGTTCAATCTTGCGGTGTCCTTTCCCAGTGACAGTAGGGGCAGCAAGGCATGTATTGTATTGTTGCCATCGAGGATAAAAAGATGGAGTTTTCATCATATTGCTTGAGTTTATCCCTCTACATCATGTCATCTTGCTTAAGGTGTTACTCTGTTTGTATGAACTCAATACACTAGATGCATGCTGGATAGCGGTCGATGTGTGGAGTAATAGCAGTAGATGCAGAATCGTTTCGGTCTGCTTGTCTCGGACGTGATGCCTATATACAATGATCATGCCTAGATAGTCTCATAATTATTCGCTTTTCTATCAATTGCTCGACAGTAATTTGTTTACCCGACGTAGAATATCGCTATCATGAGAGAAGCCACTAGAGAAAACTATGGCCCCCGGGTCTATTCTCAACATATCAATCTACATCTACTTTACTTTTCTTGCTTTTATTTGTTGTTTTATTAAACCAAAAATACCAAAAATATAATTATCATCTCTATCAGATATTACTATCGTAAGTGACCGTAAAGGGATTGACAACCCCTTATCGCGTTGGCTGTGAAGTTCTTATTTGTTTGTGCAGGTGCGAGGGACTGGCGCGTGGTCTCCTACTGGAGTGATACCTTGGTTCTCAAAAACTGATGGAAATACTTATGCTACAGTGCTGCATCTCCCTTTCCCCTTCGAGGGAATACAACACAATCTCAAAAGGTAGCACCTATCATGCTTGCAAATGCATCCATCGTGAAGAGCATCACAAGACGAACATCTGGACATATCATACACTCCATTTGGACCAACATGCACAAAGTTACTAGCTCACGAACATGCCCACAAATTTACACAGACAACAAGTGCTGAAACAGTTACACCACGAAGCACTCTTGCCATGAATATTAAGACATCTAGATGATCTCTATCATGCATGAAACTGATGCTAACATGTAGAGCATGTCGAGATGAACATTTAGATATATCATGCATGCAAAACGGAGCTACGAGCACAAAATTACCACATGATGAAGGAGGCAATGAATTTACACGGATCTGCGACTTAGTGGAATTTATACCTCCGCGAAAGTCAACGCAGGACGGGACGGATCCGGGACGGAGGGATCCAGGCGTTTGGATGTAGGAACTGGTGGATCTGATCCACCCTCGGGTGGATCAAGGTCTAGCCGGGGCAGGGCCGGAGTTGGCCGGAGCGGGGCGGCGCGCGGCGGCCTGAGCTCGCCGGAGTTGGCGAGGAGGGAGCTGCCGCGGCGGTGGTTGATGGAGGACGCGGCGACGACGGTCGGAGGGCGAGCCGGCGGAGATCCCGTGGTGATAGGCGGTGGCGGCAGCGCCCGAGGGCGCCCGGCGCCAGAGGCGACGGCGACGGCCGGCTGCCCGGCGGCGCGGCGCGGGGAACTGGGGCGCGGGCGGAGGAGAGAGAAGGCGGTGGCGGAGCGACATGGCACGACGTGGTTGGTTGGGGTGCGGGGCGGACGTGTACGGCGTGGGTCGGATGCGTCCGGCTACGCGAGGTAGGCGGAAGCTAGGGTTTTGCCTGAAAAATGGAGGGGATGGGGCCTTTTTATAGGTAGAGGGAGCTAGGAGTGTCTAAATGAGGTGCGGTTTTTGCCCACACGATCACGATCCGACGACCGAGAGGATGGAAGTGGTTGTGCTGGGTTAGTGGGATGTTGTGGAGGGGTGTTGGGCCAAAAGAAAGACGAGCTTTTAGCCCATGAGGTTAACCGTTGGAGTAGCAAACGACCTCCAAATGCGACGAAACTTGACAGGCGGTCTCCACGTACTAAAACAACAACGTACGACAAGTCTCACCTCATTCCGAGAACGTTCTACAGCCACATACGAAAGAAGGACTCGGAGGTGCCACGGGCACATGTGTGAGTGTCGGAACTCGAAACGGACAACGGGAAGAGACGAGCATGACCGGGTGCAAGTGACAACACGAATGCAATGCAATGCACATGATGACATGACATGGATGATATGCACACACGCACACGGCAAAACGAAGAAACCCGAAATGAAGGAAGAGCCCAGAATGGAATTGATGAAGTCAACGATGCATATATTGCCATAAATGGAATTGTTACATCCGGGGCATTACACCACGCGCGAGTCCCTCGCACCTGCACAAACAAATAAGAACTTCGCAGCCAACGCGATAAGGGGTTGTCAATCCCTTTACGGTCACTTACGAAAGTCAGAGGATAGTTTGATATTTTTGGTATTTTTGGATATAAGAACAGAAGTAAAAACAGCAAAGTACAGTATATTGTAGATTGATATGTTGAGAATAGACCCGGGGGGCATAGGTTTCACTAGTGGCTTCTCTCATAATAGCAGAATTCTACGGTGGGTGAACAAATTACTATCGAGCAATTGATAGAAAAGCGAATAATTATGAGAATATCTAGGCATGATCATTATATATAGGCATCACGTCCGTGACAAGTAGACCGAAATGATTCTGCATCTACTACTATTACTCCACACATCGACCGCTATCCAGCATGCATCTAGAGTATTACGTTCACAAGAACAGAGTAATGCTTTAAGCAAGATGACATGATGTAGATGGATAAACTCAAGCAATATGATATAAACCCCATCTTTTTATCTTCGATGGCAACAATACAATACGTGGCCTTGCTGCCCCTGCTATCACTGGGAAAAGACACCACAAGATTGAACCCAAAGCCAAGCACTTCTCCCATTGCGAGAACTATAGATCTAGTAGGCCAAACCAAACCGATAATTCGAAGAGACTTGCAAGGATATTATAATCATACATAAAAGAATTCAGAAAAGAACCAAATATTTCACATAGATAATCTTGATCATAAACCCACAATTCATCGGATCTCGACAAACACACGGCAAAAAGATTACATCAAATAGATCTCCTCGAAGACCGAGGAGAACTTGGTATTGAGATCCAAAAAGAGAGAAGAAGCCATCTAGGTACTGACTATGGACCTGAAGGTCTGTGGTAAACTACTCACAACTCATGGTGAGGCGATGGTGTTGATGTAGAAGCACTCCGTGGAAGATCCCCCCTCCGGCGGAGCTCCGGAACAGGCCCCAAGATGGGATCTCACGGGAACAGAAGGTTGCGGCAGTGGAATTAGGGTTTTCTCTGTTGCTTCGATGTTTTCAGGGTACATGGGTATATATAGGAGGAAGGAGTATGTCGGTGGAGCAACATGGGGCCCACGAGGGTGGGGGGCACGCCCAGGGGGAGGGGGCGCGCCCTGGACCCTTGTGGCCACCATGTGTCCCCTCTGCCTTGGTTCTCAAGTCTCTCGTGAAGATATTGTTCCAAAAATAACTCTCCCGAAGGTTTCATTCTGTTTGGACTCCGTTTGATATTCCTTTTCTACAAAACCCTGAAATAGGCAAAAAACAGCAATCTGGACTGGGCCTTTGGGTTAATAGGTTAGTCCCAAAAATAATATAAAAGTGTATAACAAAGCCCATTAAACATCCAAAACATTATATATAATATCATGGAACAATCAAAAATTACAAATACATTGGAGACGTATCAAGCATCCCCAAGCTTGATTCATGCTCGTCCTCGAATAGGTAAATGATAAAAATAGAATTTTTGATGTGGAATGCTAACCAACATAATCTTCAATGTAAATCTCTTTATTGTGGCATGAATGTTCAGATCCGAAAGATTCAAGAGAAAAGTCTATATTGACATAAGAAATAATAATACTTCAAGCGTACTAACAAAGCAATCATGTCTTCTTAAAATAACATGGCCAAAGCAAGTTATCCCTACCAAATTATATAGTTTGTCTATGCTCCCTCTTCATCACACAAAATATTCATATCATGCACAACCCCGGTTTCAGCCAAGCACTTGTTTTCATACTCAATTTTTCAAACCTTTCAACTTTCACACAATACATGAGCGTGAGCCATGGATATAGCACTATAGGTGGAATAGAGTGGTGGTTGTGGCGAAGACAAAAAGGAGGAAGATAGTCTCACGTCAACTAGGCGTATCAATGGGCTATGGAGATGCCCATCAATAGATATCAATGTGAGTGAGTAGGGATTGCCATGCAACGGATGCACTAGAGCTAAAAATGTATGAAAGCTCATCAAAAGAAACTAAGTGGGTGTGCATCCAACTTGCTTGCTCATGAACACGGCATTTGAGGAAGCCCATCGTTGGAATATAAAAGCCAAGTTCTATAATGAAAATTCCCACTGGTATATGAAAGTGACTAAACAAGAGACTCTCTACCATGAAGAACATGGCGCTACTTTGAAGCACAAGTGTGGAAAAAGGATAGTAGCATTGTCCCTTCTCTCTTTTCTCTCATTTTTTTGGAGGGGCTTTCTCTTTTTTTAGCCCCTCTCTATATATTTTTTTTGGCCATCTCCTTTTTTTTGGCCTTTCCTCACATGGGACAATGCTCTAATAATGAAGATCATCACACTTTTATTGATTTACAACTCGATATTACAACACGACACTAGAACAAAGTATGACTCTATATGAATGCCTCCGGCAGTGTACCGGGATGTGCAATGAATCAAGAGTGACATGTATGAAAAATTATGCATGGTGGCCTAGCCACAAATACTATGTCAACTACATGATCATGCATGGCAATATGACAATATGAAGCGTGTCATATGAACGGAGCGGTGGAAAGTTGCATGGAAATATATCTCGAAATGGCTATGGAAATGCCATGATAGGTAGATATGGTAGCTGTTTTGAGGAAGGTATATGGTGGCTGTTTTGAGGAAGGTATATAGTGGGTGTATGGTACCGGCGAAAGTTGCGCGGTACAAGAGAGGCTAGCAATGGTGGAAGGGTGAGAGTGCGTATAATCCATGGACTCAATATTAGTCAGAAAGAACTCATATACTTGTTGCAAAAATTTACGAGTCATAAAAACAAAGCAATCAACGCATGCTCCTAGGGGGGAGGTTGGTAGGAGTTAACCTTCACGCGCCCCCGACCTCCACACAAAGGATGACACTCTACAAATACCTCATGCTCTAACTTCGTCACATAGCGGTTCACCATACGTGCATGCTACGGGAATCACAAACTTTAACACAAGTATTTATCAATTTCATAATAACAGCATGACTCTAATATCACTATCCCCATATCTCAAAACAATCATCAAGTATCAAACTTCTCATCATATTCAATGCACTTTGTATGAAAGTTTTTACTATATTCATCTTGGATGCCTATCATATTAGGACTAGTTTTATAGCCAAAGCACATTACCATGCTGTTCTAAAAGACTCTCAAGAGGATATAAGTGAATAATGAGAGATCAACAATTTCTACAAAATAAAATCACCACCGTGCTCTAAAAGATATAAGTGAAGCACTAGAGCAAAACTATTTAGCTCAAAAGATATAAGTGAAGCACATAGAGTGTTCTAACAAATTCTAGAACATATTTATATCTCTCAAAAGGGTGTGTCCAGCAAGGATGATTGTGGAAAACTAACAAGCAAAGACTCAAATCATACATGACGCTCCAAGTAAAACACATGTCATGTGGTGAATAAAAATATAGTCCCGGGTATAGTTACCGATAGATAAACACGGAAGAGGGGATGCCTTCCCAGGGCATCCCCAAGCTTAGGCTTTTGGTTGTCCTTGAATTTTACCCTGGGGTGCCTTGGGCATCCCCAAGCTTAGGCTCTTGCCACTCTTTGTTCCATAGTCCATCAAAGCCATACTCAAAACTTGAAAACTTCACAACACAAAACTTAGCCAAAAATCTCGTGAGCTCCGTTAGTATAAGAAAACAAACCACCACTCAAAGGTATTGTAATGAACTCATTCTTTGTTTATATTGGTGTTAAACCTACTGTATTACAACTTCTCTATGATTCATGTCCTCCAATACTACTCACAGATTCATCAAAATAAGCAAACAACACACGAAAAACAGAATCTGTCAAAAACAGAACAGTCTGTAGTAATCTGTAACTTTCGCATACTTCTGTAACTCCAAAAAAATTGAAATAAATTGGTAAACGTGAGGAATTTGTCTATTAATCATCTTCAAAAAGAATCAACTAAATAGCACTCTCCAGTAAAAACTGGTGACTATTCTAGTGAGCGCTAACGTTTCTGTTTTTTACAGCAAGATCATATAAACTTCACACAAGTCTTCCCAAAGGTTCTACTTGGCACAAACACTAATTAAAACACAAAACCACATCTAAACAGAACCTAGATGCAATATTTATTCCTAAATAGAAGCAAAAACAAATAAAAGAAAATTGGGTTGCCTCCCAACAAGCACTATCGTTTAGCGCCCCTAGCTAGGCACGATACAAGGATAGATCTAGGTATTGTCATAATGATAGGATATATCACGAAAACTCATCTCATATTCCCTACGTTCAGCAGCAAGTTTTCTTTGTGGCAAGCAAAAGTAATCAAAAGGGATAAATTTAATGGGACAAAATTCCCCCATATCAAGCTCAGGAGGTATAGGTTACTCTTTTGGCCCTTTATAGTGTACAACCAATTCATCATTATAGGCATTCTTTTAGCAGAAGGTCTTGAGCCTTCGCTCAAGGGAAAAACCTAACCCATTGTTTTGAATAGCAAAATCATCATTCAATTCAGAAATTCTATCAACCAAGACATCGGTAGGAACCTTTTTTCTAAGGTTTTCATTAAAAGCAACATGATCAGGAGATCGCAACCGCATTATGTCTTCTTGATTAAATAAGATAGCCTCTATGGGAGGTCGACCGGTATCTACCTCGTAATGAGCAAAGATTTCTTTGTCCTCTTTCATGATAAATCTGAATTCATGAGCCAAAAAGATAGTAGCCGCACGCTTAACAGAAGAACGCTCAATATTCGAAAATTCCGGAAAGATTCTTTGAATACAAGGATGCATTTGGATAAATTGCCTTTCAATTTAAACTACAAGCATAGATATGGCATCCACAAGGCTACTAGTTCAATGAAGAATACGACCACCCATAGTGGGCAAAGCATCGACACAAGTAAAGAAGTCTTGAAGAACTCCTTTTCCATTGATATTACCACTACCAACCCGGAACTTCTTAATATGTAAAGTGGTAGTTTCATCTGGAGGGTCAACATAGACGTTGCCCTCAACATTGCTACCCTTCTCGATAAAATCTTGCCCCATCTCAGACATGAGGACAACCGAACGACAAACACACGGCAAAAAGAAGGGCAAACAAAACGGCAAAGGTGAAGTGGGGGAGAGGAAAACGAGAGGCAAAAAATGTAATGTGAAGGATAAGGGTTTGTCATAGGTACTTGGTATATGACTTTTGCGTAAGCCTCCCCGGCAACGGTGCCAGAAATTATTCTTGCTACTTCTCGAGCTTGCGTTGTGTTCCCTCGAAGAGGAAAGGGTGATGCAGCACACTAGCGTAAGTATTTCCCTCGGTTTTTGAGAACCAAGGTATCAATCAAGTAGGAGACCACACGCGAGTCCCTCGCACCTGCACAAACAAATAAGAACTTCACAGCCAATGCGATAAGGGGTTGTGAATCCCTTTACGGTCACTTACGAAAGTGAGATCTGATAGATAGAATAGTTTGATATTTTTGGTATTTTTGGATATAAGAACAGAAAGTAAAAACAGCAAAGTAAAGTAGATTGTAGATTGATATGTTGAGAATAGACCCGGGGGCCATAGGTTTCACTAGTGTCTTCTCTCATGATAGCAGAATTCTACGGTGGGTGAACAAATTACTGTCGAGCAATTGATAGAAAAGCGAATAATTATGAGAATATCTAGGCATGATCATTATATATAGGCATCACGTCCGTGACAAGTAGACCGAAATATTATGCATCTACTACTATTACTCCACAGATCGACCGCTATCCAGCATGCATATAGAGTATTAAGTTCATAAGAACAGAGTAATGCTTTTAGCAAGATGACATGATGTAGAGGGATAAACTCAAGCAATATGATATAAACCCCATCTTTTTATCCTCGATGGCAACAATACAATACGTGCCTTGCTGCCCCTGCTGTCACTGGGAAAGGACACCGCAAGATTGAACCCAAAGCCAAGCACTTCTCTCATTGCAAGAACTATAGATCTAGTAGGCCAAACCAAACCGATAATTCGAAGAGACTTGCAAGGATATTATAATCATACATAAAATAATTAGGAAAAGAACCAAATATTTCTCATAGATAATCTTGATCATAAACCCACAATTCATCGGATCTTAACAAACACACCACAAAAAGATTACATCAAATAGATCTCCTCGAAGAGCGAGGAGAACATGGTATTGAGATCCAAAAAGAGAGAAGATGCCATCTAGGTACTAACTATGGACCCGAAGGTCTGTGGTAAACTACTCACAACTCATGGTGAGGCGATGGTGTTGATGTAGAAGCACTCCGTGGAAGATCCCCCCCCCCTCCGGCGGAGCTCCGGAATAGGCCCAAGATGGGATCTCACGGGAACAGAAGGTTGCAGCGGTGGTATTAGGGTTTTCTCTGTTGCTTTGATGTTTTCAGGGTACAAGGGTATATATAGGAGGAAGTAGTACGTCGGTGGAGCAACGTGGGGCCCATGAGGGTGGGGGCGCGCCCTGGACCCTCGTGGGCACCACGTGTCCCCTCTGCCTTGGTTCTCAAGTCTCTCGTGAAGATATCATTCCAAAAATAACTCTCCTGAAGGTTTCATTCCGTTTGGACTCCGTTTGATATTCCTTTTCTGCAAAACCTTGAAATAGGTAGAAAATAGCAATCTGGACTGGGCCTTCGGGTTAATAGGTTAGTCCCAAAAATAATATAAAAGTGTATAATAAAGCACATTAAACATCCAAAACATCATATATAATAGCATGGACAATAAAAAATTATAGATACGTTGGAGACGTATCAATGAAGCACTAGTCTGAAACATTTGAAAATTTCAAAGAATTTCAGAGTGAAGTAGAGAATCATCATAACAAGAAAAGAAAGTTTCTACGATCTGATCGCGGAGGCGAATATTTGAGTTATGAGTTTGGTCTTCATTTGAAACAATGTGGAATAGTTTCACAGCTCACGCCAGCCGGAACACCACAGCGTAATGGTGTGTCCGAACATCGTAACCGTACTTTATTAGATATGGTGTGATCTATGATGTCTCTTACCAATTTACCACTATCATTTTGGGGTTATGCTTTAGAGACAGTTGCATTCACCTTAAATAGGGCACCATCTAAATCCGTTGAGACGACGCCTTATGAACTGTGGTTTGGCAAGAAACCCAAGTTGTCGTTTCTTAAAGTTTGGGGCTGCGATGCTTATGTGAAAAAGCTTCAACCTGATAAGGTTGAACCCAAGTCGGAGAAATGTGTCTTCATAGGATACCCAAAGGAAACTGTTGGGTACACCTTCTATCACAAATCTGAAGGCAAGATATTTGTTGCTAAGAATGGATCCTTTCTAGAGAAGGGGTTTCTCTCGAAAGAAGTGAGTGGGAGGAAAGTGGAACTTGATGAGGTAATTGTACCTTCTCCCGAATTGGAAAGTAGTACGTCACAGAAACTAGTTCTAGTGATTCCTACACCAATTAGCGAGGAAGCTAATGATGATGATCATGAAACTTCAGATCAAGTTACTACTGAACCTCGTAGGTCAACCAGACTGCATTCCGCGCCAGAGTGGTACGGTAACCCGGTTCTGGAAGTCATGTTACTAGACCATGATGAACCTACGAACTACGAGGAAGCGATGATGAGCCCAGATTCCGCAAAATGGTTTGAGGCCATGAAATATGAGATGGGATCCATGTATGAGAACATAGTGTGGACTTTGGTTGACTTGCCCGATGATCAGCAAGCCATTGAAAATAAATGGATCTTTAAGAGGAAGACTGACGCCGATGGTAATGTTACTGTCTACAAAGCTTGACTTGTTGCAAAAGGTTTTCGACAAGTTCAATGAGTTGACTACGATGAGACTTTCTCACCCGTATGGATTCTTAAGTCTATCTGAATCATGTTAGCAATTGCCGCATTTTATGATTATGAAATCTGGAAAATGGATGTCAAAACTGCATTCCTCAATGGATACCTCAAAGAGGAGTTGTATATGATGCAACCAGAAGGTTTTGTCGATCCTAAAGGTGCTAACAAAGTGTGCAAACTCCAGCGATCATGGACTGGTGCAAGCATCTCGGAGTTGGAATATACGCTTTGATGAGGTGATCAAAGCATATGGTTTTATACAGACTTTTGGAGAAGCATGTATTTACAAGAAAGTGAGTGGGAGCTCAGTAGCATTTTTGATATTATATGTGGATGACATATTGTTGATTGGAAATGATATAGAATTTCTGGATGGCATAAAAGGATACTTGAATAAGAATTTTCCAATGAAAGACCTCGGTGAAGCTGCTTATATATTGGGCATCAAGATCTATAGAGATAGATCTAGACGCTTAAATGGACTTTCACAAAGCACATACCTAGATAAAGTATTGAAGAATTTCAAAATGGATCAATCAAAGAAAGGGTTATTACATGTGTTACAAGGTGTGAAGTTGAGTAAGACTCAATGCCCGACCACTGCAGAAGATAGAGAGAAAGTGAAAGTCACTCCCTATGCCTCAGCCATAGGATCTATCATGTATGCAATGATGTGTACCAGACCTGATGTGTGCCTTGCTATAAGTTTAGCAGGGAGGTACCAAAGTAATCCACGAGTGGATCACTGGACAGCGATCAAGAACATCCTGAAGTACCTGAAAAGGACAAAGGATATGTTTCTCGTTTATGGAGGTGACAAAGAGCTCACCGTAAATGGTTACGTCGGTTCAAGCTTTGACACTTATCTGGATGACTCTAAGTCACAAACTGGATATGTATTTTTATTGAACGGTGGAGCTATCAGTTGGTGCAGTTCCAAGCAGAGCGTCGTGGCGAGATCTACGTGTGAAGCGGAGTACATAGCTACTTCGGAAGCAGCAAATGAATGAGTCTGGATGAAGGAGTTCATATCCAATGTAGGTGTAATACCTAGTGCATCGGGTCCAATGAAAATCTTTTGTGACAACACTGGAGCAATAGCCTTGGCGAAGGAATCGAGGTTTCACAAGAGAACCAAGCACATCAAGAGACGCTTCAATTCCATTTGTGATCAAGTCAAGGAGTGAGACATAGAAATTTGCAAGATACATATGGATCTGAATGTCGCAGACCCGATGACTAAGCCTCTACCACGAGAAAAACATGGTCAGCACCAAGACTCCATGGGTGTTAGAATCATTACAATGTAATCTAGATTATTGACTCTAGTGCAAGTGGGAGACTGGAGGAAATATGCCCTAGAGGCAATAATAAAGTTGTTATTTATATTTCCTTATACATCATGATAAATGTCTTTTATTCATGCTAGAATTGTATTAACCGGAAACTTGATACATCTGTGAATACATAGACGAAACAGAGTGTCCCTAGTATGCCTCTACTAGACTAGCTCATTAATCAAAGATGGTTATGTTTCCTAATCATAGACATGAGTTGTCATTTTATCAATGGGGTCACATCATTAGGAGAATGATGTGATGGACAAGACCCATATGGTAGCTTAGCAACTTGATCGTTTAGTTTTTTTGCTATTGCTTTCTTCATGACTTATACATGTTCCTATGACTATGAGATTATTCAACTCCCGAATACCGGAGGAACACCTTGTGTGCTATCAAACGTCACATCGTAACTGGGTGATTATAAAGATGCTCTACATGTGTCTCCGAAGGTATTTGTGGTGTTGGCATAGATCGAGAATAGGATTTGTCACTCCGAGTATTGGAGAGGTATCTCTGGGCCCTCTCGGTAGTACACATCATAATAAGCCTTGCAAGAAAACGACTAATGAGTTAGTCACGAGATGATGTATTATGGAATGAGTAAAGAGACTTGCCGATGATGAGATTGAACTAGGTATGATGATACCGACGATCGAATGTCGGGCAAGTAACATACCGATGACAAAGGGAACAATGTATGTTGTTATGCGGTTTGACCGATAAAGATCTACGTAGAATATGTGGGAGCCAATATGAACATCCAGGTTACGCTATTGGTTATTGACCGGAGATGAGTCTCGGTCATGTCTACATAGTTCTCGAACCCGTAGGGTTTGCATGCTTAACGTTCGATGAGAATTGGTATTATGAGTTTATGTGTTTTGATGCACCGAAGGTTGTTCGGAGTCCCGGATGTGATCACGGACATGATGAGGAGTATCGAAATGGTCGAGACATGAAGATTGATATATTTTAAGGTTATATTTGGACACCGGAAAGGTTTCAGATGAGTTCGGGCATTTTCCGGAGTACCGGGAGGTTACCGGAACCCCCCCCGGGAGTATATGGGCCTTAATGGGCTTTAGGGGAGAGAGAGAGGG
>LR738713.1:99183358-99196791 GCA_902687465.1 Secale cereale
ATGAAAGCATTCTATGTAATTCTTCTTCTAGTACTTGAGCACGATTTTCCTTCCCATCATTTTCACGAAAGATATTAAAAAGATGAAGCATATGAGGTAACCTCAATTTCATTTTTTTGTAGTTTTCTTTTATAAACTAAACTAGTGATAAAACAAGAAACTAAAAGATTCAATTGCAAGATCTAAAGATATACCTTCAAGCACTAACCTCCCCGGCAACGGCGCCAGAAAAGAGCTTGATGTCTACTACTCGACCTTCTTCTTGTAGACGTTGTTGGGCCTCCAAGTGCAGAGGTTTGTAGGACAGTAGCAAATTTCACTCAAGTGGATGACCTAAGGTTTATCAATCCGTGGGAGGCGTAGGATGAAGATGGTCTCTCTCAAACAACCTTGCAACCAAATAACAAAGAGTCTCTTATGTCCCCAACACACCCAATACAATGATAAATTGCATAGGTGCATTAGTTCGGCGAAGAGTTGGTGATACAAGTGCAATATGGATGTTAGATATAGCTTTTTGTAAAAATATAAAACAGCAAGGTAACTAATGATAGAAGTGAGCATAAACGATGTTTCAATGATAGGAAACAAGGCCTAGGGTTCATACTTGTGACGCCCCCGATTGGACCGTACACTAATCATGCACGCAAATGTGTACGACCAAGATCAAGGACTCACTGGAAGATATCACAACACAACTCTAGACACAAATTAAAATAATACAAGCTTTATATTACAAGCCAGGGGCCTCGAGGGCTCGAATACATAAGCTCGAATACACAAGAGTCAGCGGAAGCAATAATATCTGAGTACAGACATAAGTTAAACAAGATTGCCTTAAGAAGGCTAGCACAAAACATCAACGATCGAAAAGGCAAGGCCTCCTGCCTGGGACCTCCTAACTACTCCTGGTCGTCAGCTGTCTCCACGTAGTAGTAGGCTCCGTCGGGGTAGTAGCAGTCGTCAAGCGTAGCATCTGGCGCCTGGACTCCACCATCTGGTTGCATCAACCATCAAGAAGAAAGAAGGGGTAAAAGGGGGAGCAAAGCAACCGTGAGTACTCATCCAAAGTACTCGCAAGCAAGGATCTACACTACATATGCATCGGTATCAATGAAAGGGAGTAGTATCTGTGGACTAAGCTGCAGAATGCCAGAATAAGAGGGGGAGAAGCTAGTCCTATCGAAGACTAGCATCTTCTGGAAACCACCGTCTTGCAGCAACAAGGGGGAGTAGAGTAGTATAACATAAGTCATATTTATGTTGTTGTTCCAACGCTCCGGGATCCTTTCTCGACTCCCGAAGAAATGTATCCGAACAATGCCTCAGCATCCAGTTCTAGTTGTAGCGATCGGGATACAACTCCAAGTGTCCGTTACCATAGGACAGGCTATCGATAGATGTTTTCTTCCCTGCAAGGGTGCACCAACTTACCCAACACGCTTGCTTAACTCCGGCCGGACACACCATCAGGTCATGCCCGCCCTCGGCCAAACAATACGCCGCAACCCGACCTAGGCTTAATAGAGAGGTCATGCACGCCGGACTAAACCCTATGCCCCCAGGGGTCATGGGCCAATCGCCCCGGGAACTCCTGCACGTTGCGTACGCGGCCGGTGAGCAGACCTAGCAACCACCTTTAAAAAGGTACGAGCCTAACCAGTCCAACCCGGCGCGCGCCGCTCAGTCGCAGTGACGTCAGTTAAGATTCGGCTGATGCATACGACGCAGAACGCCCATACTATGCCCACGTGATGGTTAGTGCTATCAGGCCAGAGGCCCCTTGGATCAAATATCCAAACCGTTTAGTGTCTTGGGGACGCACGGTAACGAGCAGAGACTCACGATAATGTGACTCCATCGCCCCGTCTCGAGAACTTGCGGCAAGGGCGAGTGCCCGGCCACGCCTCGTATTATCTCGCGGGCACCTTCCAGGTCAACCCGACTACACATCACTCGCAATTAAGCTCGCGCGGGTACCCCTCTGGGTCGACCCGTCTTTAGTAACCAGGTTCAGTGTAAAGTCATAGTAACCAAAGTAACTGTGTGTTTGACACCAAAGGAAAACCTGAGGAAATCACCCTCGATGGAATTCCACCTGATGTTTATCGTCAAGGTGAACGAAAGAGGAGTCACCCTCGAGGTCCACTCTTGAGGAGTTGCATGACAGTGTCGTTATCGGTAGTGGAGAAAGAGGAATCACCCTCGATGACCACAACCGATGAACTAACCTACAAGGTTAACATCAGAAGTGATGATGAGGTCTCACCCTCGGCACTCGATAGTAACCCAGTAGTGTCGAGCAACTAAGGGGAAAGTGATGTGTGGTGCCGGGTCCTGGTCTTCGATCCCGTTGATCGGGTCTTCTGATAATCCAGCGGGGCAGTCGGGACAAGGTAGGGGGTCACTGGTGGATCTCTAACCAGCCTATACTAAGCAGTTTAGTATAAACATGTAAGGTATGAAAGCAGTATCAACAACAGGCTATGCATTAGAATAGGATCATACAGAAAAGCAGTAGCAGTTCTAATGCAAGCATAAGAGAGAAGGGAATGGGCGATATCGGAATGATCAAAGGGGGTTGCCTTGCCTGGTTGCTCTGGCAAGAAGGAGGGGGGTCGTCAACACCGTAGTCGATCACCGGGGCATCTTCGGTCTTGGGGTCTACCAGAGAGAAGAGGGGGGAGAAACAATAAATACAAAGCATACAGATGCAATAAAGAAGCGCGGCAAGTTAACACGCAGTGCTAGGGTGCTCTAACGCGGTGGTACACGGTACCGGCGAACGGGGATATCACTCGGGAAAGTATCCCCGACGTTTCGTGTTTTCGGTCAGATGAATCGGAGGGGGAAAGTTGCAGGTTCACTGTGATAGAGATGTGTGGCGGACGAACGGACAACGTATTCGGATTCGTCTCGTCGTTCTGAGCGTTTTTCATATATAAAACTTTTTCATCCGAGTTACAGATTATTTTATATGATTTTCTAAAGTTTTAAACATTTTCTGAAATTTATTTAATTAAATTAAATCAACATTATCCAGAATAGTAGGTGATGACGTCAGCATGACGTCAGGGTGATGTCAGCGGTCAGTTGACTTAGTCAAACTGACATGTGGGGCTGTGCTGTCATTGGCTCAACTAACTAACTACTACTTAAATTAACTAATCTAATTAATTAGGTTAATTAAGATTAATTAATTAATTATTATTATTTTAACATATATTTTTTTTTAACTTTCTTTTTTTATTAAAGGGGCTGGGGCCCAACGTCAGTGGCCCCTGGGGACTTAACGGGGCGGGCGAAACGGGCAGGGGCGCCCGTGGTGCGTTTGACGGCGCCCATCGGGGCGGGGGAACGAGGCCAGCCCCCGAGGTTGTGCCCGGCGGCAGCGTGGCCACGGCGAGGTGCCAGCGCCCGTGCCTGGGCACTGCGGGCGGCGGCGCTAGGCGGTGCCGGGCGCCGTAACGGAGGAGGGCGGCGCCAGAAGTGGGGGCCGGCGCGGGCAGAGCTCGCGAGGCATGGAGGCGTAGTGTGCGGCGACGGGGATGCTGCGTGGCCGTGGTCGAAGCTGGAGAGCGGTGCCACGGCAACGGATGTCGGCGGCTGGAGGCGGGGGGTGTCGTCCGGCGGCGGTCGAGGGAACGAAAGGGGGCCGGCGGCAGGGGTGCAGCCGACGACTGCGGCAACGGCGGGCGGTGCGGGGACGTGCGGCAGCGGGGCCTCGGCCCTAGCTAGCTACGGTAGGGGTGCGGGGCAGAGGAAGGAAGGAGGTGAGGCGGGGCTCACAGCGGTCCGGCAGGGCAGGGCAGCGGGCTCGGAGAGGCTCCGGAGACGACGGATCGAAGCGGCGGCATCGGTGATCGGAGAGGAAGCAGAAGACGTGGTGACGACGTTGCGGCTCCCCGAGCTCGATGAAGTGGCATGGATGATGAAGAAGGGCGGGACGCGGCTGCTAGAGAACCTCCCGAAGCTACGGGAGCATGATGGTCGCGGGATCGACGTAGGCGCGGAGAAGCTCGGCCGGATGCGGGGGCTAGGGTGACGGCGTGTGGGAGGGAGAAGTGGCGGCTAGGGTTTGACCGAGGGAGAGGGGAGGGGCTTGGTGCCCTTGTAGTCATCGGGGAGGCGGGGGATGGCCGCCACGCACGGCATGGCCGGCGGATGGGCGCCACGATCCCATGTCTCCCTGTAGCAGGTTGAAGGAGAGGGTAGGTGGGCTGGGCCTCTCATTTTGCTAGATGGGCCATAGCGCCAATAGATTAGGTCCCCTTCTTCCTCTTTCTTGTTTTTTTTAAGAATTGCAATATTTGAGGTGCCAAAAGGATTCTGTAAAATGTGGGACTTGGCCACATAATTACATTGCAATAGTTGGCACTGCCACAAAAGATTGTGAGGCCTTTGAAATTGTTTGCAACTCTTATAATTTAAAAAGGCATTTAATATATTGTTTTAGCCGCTGTGTTAAATAGTTTAGTGCACTTAAACACTTTGCCAAAATGTTGGTTCGCTACTAATATTGCTTATGGATTATTTGGCACATGAGGAACATTTTAGTTTTCATGTTTGACAAATTTTGAATTTCACCTATGTTTTGAATTTGAATCTGAGTTTGACTTTTACCCAAGGGTAATTACTCATAACTAACAGGGTGACATGGCACCATTAGGTTAGGATTACTGTATCATGATTCTCGGGGTGTCACAAATCTCCTCCACTACAAGAAATCTCGTCCCGAGATTTAGGAGGTAGATTATAGGGAGAAGGACTCGGGAAGGACGGAGCTCAACACAAGATAGGTTCCTGGGGACTATCTCAGTGAACGTGGCATGGATGCATCTCTCGAGTTGAAATTCAAGAAAGCCATCGAGAGCAAAGTAAGGAGTGCAATTACAAGCTTCAACCGGGTAAGCAATCGTTCGTTGCCTGAAACAGAGGTTGCAAGGGGTTCAGAGCAATGGAAATAAGTATTGCGTCTGATGCCAAAATAGATCACTAGGAATGTGGCTCGTGATTTACATACGAAGCCAAGTACGATGATCAACTTTGGAAAACAGGGATGTACAGGAGAGTCAGGTTTCGATCATGTGGAACTGTGGGTTATGGGCCCACCATGTGGGATAAAATAGGAAGGGCACTAACATCCGGCGCGGTTATGAAAGCAATGAATGTCGGAGAAAAACCCGTCAGTTATGTCGGCAACAACGTTGGTACCAAGGGCGAGGGACGAAGAGAACCACTTTCCTGCTCGTTGAAACGAGGCGGACCAATAGGCAAAGTTCTCGTCCATCTGTGGTTACCGGTGTTATCAACAATAGTAACTGGGTCTTACTGACAGAGTCGTGCACCAAGATGTTTACATAAGCAGAAAGTTATTACTGCTTAGATTATAGGTAGATCAAAGAAAGGTTAGACAAACAAATGGAAGGAAAATGTGTTTAAACACAATGAATAGGAGTATATCATTCCCAAGATTATGCAGGGCATGATATACATGTCAGGATATCAAAGTCATGACCATATAGATAAAAGGGTAAGAAGAACTATGATATGTACCCACACAACGATGTTGGATAGTTGATCAAGAAACATTTAGTGTGTTGCTTCCAATGTTCCTTTTGATATTCGGGATGCCACAATCATGCCTCGAGGTAGTGATATTATGGTGTGTCAAGGAAAGGTTGGCTCTGAAGGCCTCAAGAATACACAGGGAATAACTTCAGTAATAGCAAGAAAACAAGGTATGAGCAAAACATAACCAAGTCTGTGTTGGCGGGAATACAAGGAGGTTGTCGATGATATCACACATCATCGAGGGGCAGGGATGGTATTTCTAGCCATGAGTTCAATTGCCATCTCCGAAGAAGCCAAAGGGTTGACAGTCATCACGACAAATTTTGTCGAGAGACTCTATGAAGATGCCATCGAGTAGCGACGACAACAAGCAAAAGGAAGGATGAAGTGAAAGGCTATGAGAACCATGGATTCGACACAGGCTCGAAGTCAATCTTGTTGTTCGAGGTGAAATGATAAGAAGAGGAAGATCGACGTAAGCTTAGCTCATCGTCGAAAATTGAGCTCCAGGTAGAAGGACCAGGTAGCAGCTAAAAATTTAGCACGATAATTGTATAGCCGATCAGGCTAGGAATGACTTGAAGGATTATTAAACTCGCAAGCAACAGAAATTACTTAGAGTTATTGAATTGGAGTGCGGAATCAATTCACTTATCGGTGTTCTCGAGTCCGTATTAAAATAGCACGAAGCTATTCTTTCCTTTCGATCTATAATAGAGTTTGTACTAGAATAACACCTTAAGATACAAATCAACCAAAATCTTAATGTCACCTAGATACTTCATTGTCACCTCAAGTATCCGTGGGCATGATTATACGATATGCATCACACAATCTCAGATTCATGTATTCAACCAACACAAAGAACTTCAAAGAGTGCCCCAAAGTTTCTACCGGAGAGTCAAGATGAAAACGTGTGTCAACCCCTATGCATAAGTTCACAAGGTCACTGAACCCGCAAGTTGATCACCAAAACGTACATCAAGTAGATCACGTGATATTCCATTGTCACCACAGATAAGCACATGCTAGACATACATCAAGTGCTCTCAAATCCTTAAAGACTTAATCCGATAAGATAACTTCAAAGGAAAATTCAATTCATCACAAGAGAGTAGAGGGGAGAAACATCATAAGATCCAACTATAATAGCAAAGCTCGCGATACATCAAGATCGTGCCATCTCAAGAACACGAGAGAGAGAGAGAGAGAGAGAGAGAGAGAGAGATAGAGATCAAATACATAGCTACTGGTACATACCCTCAGCCCCAAGGGTGAACTACTCCCCCCTCGTCATGGAGAGCGTCGGGATGATGAAGATGGCCACCGGAGAGGGATTCCCCCCTCCGACAGGGTGCCAGAACGGGTCTAGATTGGTTTTCGGTGGCAACAGAGGCTTTCGACGGCGGAACTCCCGATCTAGGTTATTTTCCGGAGGTTTCAGTATATATAGGAGGTGTTGGAGTCGGGGACAAGTAAAGGGGGTCTCCGGGCTGTCCACGAGGCAGGGGGCGTGCCAGGTTCAAGCAGCTGGCGCTCGCACGTCGTAGCTGGCGGGCCGGCCCACGAGAAGATGCGTAGCGGAAAAGAATTTATAGCGCAAAAAAATCCCGTACAAATGCTGCGACAGTCAAGATTCGAAGTCACACAGTCAAGCTTCAGAGACTGTTGCCTAACCTTTAGACCAACCAGCCCGTACCGAATAATAACAGTGCCATCTCTTTAAGAATATGTGCAGCCACGCTATTTACTGTATATAACTTTTGGAAAAACGAGATTTTTTTGAAGAGAATTTGAAAGTTCACATCTTTCAGAACAAATCACGAATTAGAAAGAAAAAAAACACCTATATCAAAAAAGTTCACAAACATGAAAAGAAGTTCATCAATTTGAAAAACATTTCATCTATTTAGGAAAAAGATCATCAATTTTGGAAAGAAGTTCATCAATTTTGAATAAAAGCTCATCGATTTGGAAAAGAAAATCATCATTGTTTTAAGCAAAGATCATCAAAAACAATTAAAAAAATCCGTGGCCTTTGAAAAAAACTCATCCAACATGAAAAAAGTTCATCAAATTAGGGAAAAGGTTAGTCGAATTTGAAAAAATGTTCATCGGTTTTGAAAAAAAATTCATCGAATACATAAAAAGTTCATCCAACATGAAAAAGTTCATCAAATTAGGAAAACAATTCGTCGAATTTGAAAAAATGTTCATCGATTTTGAAAAAAGCTTATGGAATACACAAAAAGTTCATTGAATTTGAAAAAAGTTCATCAAATTAGGAAAAAAGTTCGTCGAATTTAAAAAAAAAACATCGATTTTGGAAAATGTTCACCGAATACAGAAAAACGTTCATCCAGCATGAAAATTTTCATCAAAATTGAAAAAAAACGTCAATTTTGAAAAAAGTTCATCGATTTTTAAATAGTTCATCTATTTTGGGAAAAATTTATCGAATTTGTAAAAAAGTCTATTGATTTTGAAAAATGTTCATCGATTTTGAAACAGTTCATCGGTTTTGGAAAAAGTTTTTCAAATTTGGAAAAAAATATTTTGAAAAAAGTTCATCAATTTTGTAAAAAAGTATATCAATTTTGAAAAAAGTTCCTCGTATTTGAAAAAAAAATCATTGAACTTGAAAATACTTCATCAATTCTAGGTAAAAACATTGAATTTTATGAAAGTTCATGATATTCGAAAAAAGTTCATGGATTTAAAATCATGAATTTGAACCAAGTTTGCGCATTTAAGAAAATAAAAAATATAAAAAGGAAAACGGAACAAGAAAAAAAGGAATAAGAACCGCTACTAGGGTAAAGAATAAAAGACAATAAGATGTATTTACTCATGAGTGAGGTGGTGTCCTAGGGTGTGTTTGGTAGCATGCATGGACCTAACCTAGTTGTTCTCCTCTCATACATGCTGAGTGTAGACATGTTGAGTCCATGCAGTTGATGTTGTTTGGCAGCGATGTATGCGCTGAGACATGCTGAGGTGAGACTTTGTTTGGCAGCCTGCATGTGTTTAGATATGCTGAACAATTTCAAAAAACCGGCGTACACCCTCTTCCTCCTTGGGCTCGGCCCATTAACATATTTACCTTTTTGGGTCGCAAACATTTTATCGCACGTGTAGTTTTCTGTTCGACGTTTTGTCATGCGCGTGTTTTTTTTTGGAAGCGAACCCAGCCGGTTTTATGAAGCTTCTCACGATTTTTTTCTCTTTTCCTTTTAAGGTTTTCATGACGGTTTTATTTGGTTTTTCTTTTCTTTTTCATTTTTTAGATGCGTGAACTTTTTCTTTAATTCGTCCTTAAATTCATGGACTTTTTCCAATATTGTGTAACTCTTTCCCTCAAAATCGTGAACTTTTTTTCCAAATCCGTGAGACACGCGACCTTTTTCCAAATTTGTGAACTTTGTTTTCACATTCATGAACTTTTTTGAAATCCGCAAACTTTTTCAGAACTCGTGAATTTTGTCAAGGTCGTGAATTTATTTTCAAGTGTATGAACTTTTTCTGAATCCCGTGAACTTTATTTAACACATGAACTTTTCAAGTTCTTGAACTTTTTTCAAATTCATTAACTTTTTGAATCCCATAGAAAAATTGAACTCATGGACTTTTTTGAGTTCGCGTTTTTTTTAACCGTGATTTTTTTAAAAAATCACAAACATTTTTTTGAATTCCTGATTTTAAAAGAAAACTTGAAAGTCAACAGTAAATGGTCAATAGTGGACCGGTCAACCATGACCAGCGAGCCAGGAAAACCGGAGCCTCCCAATCGAAATGCTCGCATCCTTGTGTGGGCCGGCCTGAAATGGACCCTATTTTCAGAAGTTAGTTTGAGGATTTGTCTAGGACAAATGTTAGAATGGAGAGTGCATGATTTGTGCAGCATATCACATCCCTCTTAATAATACATTTTCTCTCGCATCTAAAACTTTATAATTAATGAATTCAGTTTATGTTGGAAATGTCAATGCAAATTCTAATGCACGTCAACGGTCAGCTACATGCATGGTTATTTTCTTTATGAAGCTCATTCTTCATAGTGGAAAGGGTAGAGAAAATGAAATTGAGAAATGTTTTTATGGTGATAGCTCATAGTATATCGCAAGACCGAACGTTTGTGTCCCCCAAAAATTATGAAGCTCATTCCAATATGATTTTGCAGTTTCAGTCATTTATCTTAAAGTGTCAGGGTTTGAGATCTTCAAGGCTGCAACTTTGCAAACCACAAGAGACTAGATCATTGAACAAAACATCACATGCCAACAAAAGAGCTATATTTGCTCCAAAGAAAACAAATACAAATCTACAAGTTTTCGAGGTCTTGCATTTCATGCTAATGTCAAGAAAATGGTAGTATTATCTTCAGTTTACCGATCCTCTAAAAGGGCCTCTTCACAAGTTTAAGTATGCTACTGCTGCGCCTATGATGATCTGTATAACAGCTTCCAAAACGACACATGGTAACGCAGGTAAATTGAATGGTTAGTGGAGAACTCGTTTATCTCAAACACAAACTGCATTCCCCGCTCGAGACTGCCAAAATCATCTCTACATGTTCAGATCAAGCCCAATGTTCATCCCGTTGTACGCAATCGGCGCGTACATCCACATTTCATCAGAGCTGAGGACCTGAAAATTTAAGAGAGAGAAATTCGTCAGTCGCAATGTCCGGCACGGAACAATTTGTCTGATGTCGAACCGAACTAAATTGAGCAACTGCTCACCTTGATCTGAAGTTGCAGGAATTTGACATACTGGACTGCCTCTTCAAGCATGGTGCTCATATCTACCTGCAAGATCAATACGAAAACATTGTTGATTTAGCCATTGGATCTTAGCATTTTTATTCATGTAGGCTATCAGTAGCATGAATGTTCAGAAGCATACTTTGGTTCCATTGGGCACAAGGGTCTGCAGTGTCTTCAGCCTCTCGTTGATCCTTTCCCTCCTTTTCTGCTCAAGCAAAGAACAGAGAATTAGTACTTCACATTCAGTTGCAAAATATAATTCCTTCAGATGCGAAAGAGATGATTACTGGCAGTACCCTTGCATAGAGGCTCTGGGGATCGGTTGCCGCCCCGCGCCCAGCCCGGGCCTTGCCTTTTGGAGTAACAACAGCATCTGCAGACTCTTGAGAAGCATTCGAGTCATTGTCAGAGGTGCAGCAGCTCGCTTCAGTTTGCTTGGCGTTCTTTGCTCGCTTCGGTGCAGCCTTCCTTGCGCATTTCCGACCCTGCAATTAATCAATTACAGTGAGTATCCACACTAACAGCATGAATATATATCTTTCTAAAAGAAATAGCCGGTGAACAGAATGATCAGTCATCCTCGGGACTTACTCTTGCTTGGCCATCGATTTCTTCTTCCACCGAGTGCTTTCTCTTGTTAGTAGCACTGAGCGAGTCGAGACCCTCGCAGCTTGACTCGCCGTTCCCGTACAAATCATGGGAAATGCTTGGGATCATATTCAGAAACTCGGTTGCACCTTGCTCTTGGACCAAGTTCAGGTCTTGTGTTGCAGTGCAGGAGCTGATGCCCGGGGCCTCACTTGAATCACCCAAATAGTAGCCCATACACTCGGATGGAACAGCAAAGCTACTAGCATTGCTGTCACTGCACCCACTTGTATGAACATCAGTGTCATAGTAGGATGGATGGGAAGCCTGATACCAAGGCAGATCCTGCTGGGCTTCATAGCCATGGGAGGAGGGGAAGGTGCCAAGCAGCTGCGCCATGATATCGGACTCCTCGCCCTGCGGCGGGAAGTCAAACATGGTCCAGCCAGCCTCCGAAATCAGGCCTCCAGCCTCCATTGAGATGTGAATTTGGGACTTGGGAGCCTTGGAGGCGAAGGGTGGCCTGAGGAGTGTGGTTGGAGAGGCACTTGCTGTTGAGAGGGGTGAAGACAAATACATAACAGTTCAGGTGCTTTTATACTGTTCAGAATTCTTAGGAGGCTGCAGATGACAACATCTGCAGAATAAAGAAAATGTGACCATGAGTAAACAAATGCCAGTCAATGGGATTGGGTGGCATGAAGTGTGTGGTGATAGGTTAGCGATCAGCAACAGCCATGGTATGTTGTGGGGATGTGGAGAGCTGAAGACGACAAGTTTGCAGAATTTCAACTGCTGGTTGGTGGGCAAGACAGTGACTTGTCCAAGATTACAGTTATGTGGCCTGTCTCCGAAGAAACCGCACAATGATTAGAGACATTTTACCAATCATTGGTCCATGATTCATCGAGGACAGGCAAAGGAAGTCTATGAGCTCTGAACCGGAATAGCAAGAGTTTACCTCGGAATATAATAGGATAAGATCCAGACAACTGTGTGCTCATGCTGCTTTCTTGCAAAAATATGTGTACTTGTGTTGGTTAGAGAGATAGAATAAACAAAAGTAGGATATGCAAAGACAGGCCTGCACGAACATGTTGGAAGGAATCTTAACATTCTTATAAGAACTCAAAGAGGATACGAAAGCACACCTCTATGGATATCAAGGTGTTGATCTGCAAACAATTCTCACACCCTGCCCCCACAGCAGCAACATTGATGTTGTTGAACACTTAAGAGATTTTGGAGGTTGGTATCCTGAAAGATTTACCACATTGACATTTTATTTACACACGATAACCGACATCAATCTTGTTAAATTTTCTATCCTGAACTTACAAAGAAATATTAAGTTTCTGCCAACAGCATCAAACCAAAGAAATGCAGTGATAATGGACCAGCAAAATGTACTGCAAAAATGAATAGATCTGTATCATTCATTGTCATCGGTCGGTTTGCTCGTTCTAACATATCCGAAGGTCGACATGGTAACATACAGCAACATTCCCAAAAAACTCTGCAGAAACCTCAGTTAGATCTTAAATTCAGATGATGGCACGTTTTAACAATCAATGAGCATGTGCATCATCAGAATGGGTGCCACAATGTAGGTCTCCCTTTAAGGTGTCAAGCTTGCGCGACATCCGACATGGAGATCTGATCCTGCTATCCTCATGGGTAGGAAGTGATCTGCGTATATATCTAGTAATCAATAGCTGCACATGACTCAGATCCACCACAATGCACAAATCAGCTGTACTTCTGTCATGTTCTGCGAAAAGATTGCCTGCCCCTCTTTGGTAAACAAGAACAGCTAAGATGCTGGCAAGGAGAATGATTCAAAGGAAACAATACGAGGTTTGTTTATGGCCCATGATCCCTACCCTTTAGCTGTATGAAAGAAGCAAGGACGCCTCCGATGTTACGCGGCAACATTGCATGCTTATGCAATTATGCACTATAGAAGACCTAAACAAGCAAGCGCATATCATTAACAGAGTAAAATGAATAGCTTGACATAAGATCATTACTAAATATGAGGTTACGTTTATATTCCGGTTCCCAGAAGGTCAACTTCGTAGCATAGGAAAGCCAAATTGCTTCTGAGATTACTCCCTTTCGAATATCCTAAAAGACATTCTCTTGTTAGTGTTTCTTAGCTCATAAATTATGTGCACAAACTGGCACTAATAAACTATGTTGAGGACTAGCCTTCCCCTGCTATGGTTTCTCTAAAGAACAATAGTATTTTAGATGAACATAGTTGCTTCAAAAGATAGCTAAGCTTCTAGATCTAAGAATATCTCTACATGTCCTTCTCTCAAAGTGATATCATAATTTTAAGTTTTTGACATTAGGAGCACCCTGACCCCCTAGCCGCCCGGGGAAAACCCTAGCCGCCGTAGGCTCGTTCCCCGCCTCCAACCCACCCCCGCGTCGCGTCACCGGAGGTCCACTCCGGCTGGCTGTGGTGCTCTCCATCGACCCCATGGCGCCGGGCGCGCC
>LR738713.1:99196924-99207390 GCA_902687465.1 Secale cereale
CCCCCCTCCAACCCCCTCCCTTTGAGCTTCGGGCTGGCCTCCTCGGGAGGCAGCCTTGGAGGCGGCTGGCTGCACCCAGCGGTGGCGGCTTCTGGCCACGCGCCGTCCGGGTTTTGGTTGTGCGCGAGTTCCCTCATCTTCCACCTGGCAGGAGCGGCTTCAGCCCGGTGGCCATGGACCTGCGCCTCCTATGCTCCTGGCCTGTCGGCGCGGCTTCAGACCCGGCGCGCCCTGGGAGCTCCATTTTTCGGATCCCTTGGCTCGCTGGCTCCTCAACATCTCCGCGTCACCACCACCCTGTCGGTACCTTGGTTGGCCGTCCATCCCGGCGCATCTTCGCCTCCGGCACGCTTCGGGAGCTACGTCACCTTCCGGCTCCCCTCGGCACGCCGGTGTCCCTGCTGCTCCGGTCCCGACGGCCTAGATCTGCGATCCTTTCCAGATCATGCCTCGTCCGAGGCTTCGGCCACCATCGCATCCCCGCCACCTTTCACTCGGCTCAGCCATGCAACCTCGTCCTCCTCCGAAGCTCACGCGTCCAGCGGTGTCTGGTGCCTCCTTCGGCGTCGTGTGCGGCTCCCCTTCCGGCAGTCGCTGCTTCGACGTAGGCTCGAATGCCTCGTATCCGATTTGTGCTCCGATGGCTTGGGATTGCTCGGAATTTGGCCAGGGCGAAATCCCTGCAGCTTATGCTGGCAGCGGCGACATCCGCGGATGTCGTTCCCTTCTTGAAGGTGTTGCCCTTGCCATCTTCTGCACCCCTCTTCAAGCTTCAGGGGAAACCCTAGGTCCGGTTTTCCGGACCAGACGACGACGACGTCTAGGTGTCGTTCTCCTTCGTGAAGGTGTTGTCTTGTTTTGCTCGTGGCGTCCTCGGTGCTAGTTCTGGAGATGTGGGTAGTTTGGTTGTTAGTTGCATAGCTTCTCTGGTAGGAGAGTGTAGCTGTGTTCTTCTTTGCTTGGGTTGAGTATCCCTCGTTTTTCCCGCTTTGGGCACCATGTTCACGCCCCTTGCGTTCGTGTCATGTGTTGTACCACCACCTCATGTACTCATTCTATCTTCTTCTATCAATGAAATGATACGCAAGCTATGCGTATTCCCGAAAAAAAAAGTTTTTCACATTATTATAAAGTTTAAGATGGGAAATACAATGGTATGGTAGGCTTTATAAACAAAATATAGTATATTTTTGTATAAAATTAGGAAATTGAATGTTAAGAAAATGCAGTTAGTTTGTATACCTGCTCATGGTAAATATACTAGGAAAGAATTTTGGAGAGGTGGGAGCAATTTACCATGTCAACATCACAATCCACAGGATTCTAAATCACTGAATATATTACTAAATAAAAGCAGAACTAAGAATATGAGAGTTCTGATATTTCTGTCACTTTCAGTTGACAAAAGTGATGACATATTTTTACAATTTCCATATTTGTATTGATCACACAGAAGTCAATATGATAGTTTACTAAGAAACCAGGTTCCTCAATGTATTTTCGGAAGTTAATAGCAGGGAAAAATTAGGGCATTATTACTAACTAGTAAAAATTGTTGACAAGGCCATCTAAACTAGTCAAACACATACATTGTGCTATGACTGAACTATGCAGCTCCCAAAAGAATACATGCATTGACACCACAACATCAGATACAATTTCCATTCAGCTCAAACATATTCAATGAGAAAGCATTTTATCAAAACCATATACATATACATATACTCCCTCCATTCCTAAATATAAGCCTTTTTAGAGATTTCAATATGGACTACATACGGAGCAAAATGAGTGAATGCACACTCTACAATACGTCTACGTACATCCGTATGTAGTTCATATTGAAATCTCTAAAAAGACTTCTATTTAGAAACAGGGAGTACATATGAAACTAAATTCAAAGGGAAAGCAACATGCATATAAACTTCAGACCTATGGAGTTTTCACTGGTGCCCTACTGCTGCTAATAGCAACATATTGCTCGGTAATACGAATTTCTATGTTCATGACAGAAGTATTTCTTAATCCATCCTCTATCTTAATTCAAATCAGAAAAGTAACCATTTTTTGTCCAGTCAGCATGCTGAACTCCAAGAAAATAGAAGAGAAACAAACCATAAATATGAAGGGAGGTTACACAGGGATATATAGAAGCCCCAGTACCATATAAGCAAAGATGTATCAGGACTTGACCAAATTATAGCAACCTATTAAGTATGTAGGCACCAATGTCAAGATAATATATTTCTTTCTTCAGATATGAAGAGTGATGGTAGTTACACTACCCCTATCAAAGAAAAATTTGGGCGCTCATCAGTTAATGCCAGGCAAAGAAGTCAAAGTAAACAGATGAAACTTTCAAAGAAAATGAAACAAATTAGAAGTCAGAGATTATACATAATAGCTCAACGTCAAAAGGTAATCATGAAACTATTCCCTGAATGCATACAAAACTAGGAAGTCAAACAATACTCTGGCATCTTCGATTAGGACATCAGAGAAGGAAGCATCAGAATTAATTCACAAATTGTTGACTAAGGCTGCCAAAAAACACACCTAGCAAAACATGCTCAGAAAGAAATGAAATTCCAACTGGATGCAAAACTACTGAAGTTCCGGTGTCCATTAAAATTACATTCTCACAGTTAGGTAGGACAGTTCAATTATAGCATGATGGTAACCCAAAAATTTCAAACAAGAACAGAATTATAGTTGGCAAAGATTCAAGATCCCGATCGACCTGAGCAACTATTTTTCATTCAGAAGTGCAATTCTATCTGGTGACTTTTCAGCCATATAGTAAGTAGCTATGATCAACAGCATGCATGCCCACATGCAACTCATAACTTGACTGACGCAAAGATGGTAAAATGTACACTTGGGTAGACACGCATCGAACTACAAAAGCATAACCATAACCCCAATACGATCAATGGTCATGGAAGAGACACATCCACGAGTTTACTAAGTACAGACACTACAAAAATCTCAGATAAATGCAGGAGATCTGCATACATCAACAAAAAATGGGTCACCAATTTTCAGTCATGACAAGCACCAACAAAGCATGGAAGTGAATAATGCTAGCAAGTAGCAACAGAAACAAACTTCATTACAGACTATCCTTCATTGACATGAATAATTTGCACTGTTTTTTGACAGAAATAAGCCACGTATTACAGGGAACAACAATCAAGTCTGCATTCCAAGACAGTTCCAGGACAAATTTAAAGAAGGAACTTTTATTGAGCAGCTCCAGATAGAGCTAACTAAGATTGTAACGGATATCTTTGCTGCTTCCAGTATAGTTCCAGAAGGGAAACAACATTGGAACAACTAAAGAGTCACAACTTGTTTCATACTGATTCGTCTGCCTGCACAAGGACAAAAACTGGCCTGTCCCCCAACTTGTCCCGGCCCTGAAATACATGCCATGGTTAAGACATACATGCAGAAGGGAAACATGAATGGAACAAAGCAAAGTTCTCATAATAAGCAACTATAGATCATATCCAACTAGAATTCAGTTTTGCTCAAACATGATAATTATGATTCATTAAGCTTCAAAATTCATGACCTTAGGCAGTTAATCAATTATTACTTCAAAAACTGCAGAAAAGCTTAGTTTAAGTGTTTCACTGGTGAACTTTTGGTCATGGTTTGCAGTTTTGCACATATTTCCTTCCTTGTAGCTAGGCCTCAAGTCATAAGCGTCTGCTTGTATCAACGGCATTGTGCTGAACTAGGCATTGTGTTATCCAACTACATGAGGATGAAAGCAGATAGAACTTTACGGGTGAAACTGTCTAATCCTAGTATATTTAGGTGGATAACAAATCCTCAACAGAATCACATCAAAGGGAAGTTCCTTTGTCCTTTATTCGTGCAACTAATTCTCATAGTTGCATGTGTTATTGTTAGCTACATGGAAGCAAACCTCACAATTATTACTCATCAAAAGCTAACCAAACAAAAAATACATGAATGGAAAGTCCTACTAAGAGCATGACAATAATTCCAACAATCAAGTATGAACAATGTTTTGTTCACCTAAACAGGGAGATATGTATTGGAAGTAAAATGTACCTTCAACTCTGGCAGTTCAATAACACAGGCACACTCAACGACCTCTGCTCCAACACGCTCTACAATGTAGAAGGGCATAATTAAGATGACTGAATCACCATATGATAAACAACAGGAAAGAAATGCAATAAGTTTGGGGTGCAAGCGCGTAAGCTTTAGGGTACCCTCTAACACTCTTTAGTTGAAACAAATGAACTAGTTTTCCAAAAGTGACGTGAGCACCCTAAGGGTCACCAAATCACACCTACTCCCTCCGTCCCAAAATAAGTGTCTCAACTTTATTACAACTTTGTACTAAAGTTGAGACACTTATTTTGGGGCGGAATGAGTATAATATAAGCATAATTGGACTGCAGTCCGTTCAGAACTTGGAAGGTATGTCACCATTTGAAAGTGCATTCCGCCCCAGTGGGTTTTGGTGATAAATGACAAACCATTAAGGAGCTAATCATTTTCATGAGTGAAAGCTCAGATTTAGTCCCACAAAAGTGAAGTGAACCGATATTAATGAATCCCCAAATCGAAAAGTTAAAAGACAGCAAAACTAAAAGAATATTAGTTTTCCCTAGGCTTAAGTGATCAAACTTACATGTCGGCATATGCAAGTTGTACGATTAAGGGGGGTTGCATGGAACGCCCATGAAATAGTCGGTGCACATTGCTCGAACCTTGTCACCCAAAGACAAAACTCTTACCTATATGCAAACCAAATCTATGTGAACCAGAGTACTTGGGTTGGAGCCAGACAAACCGAGCTTGTTTTATCAGGCCAATCCAAACCCCTCGGCCGAGAATGGACATGTTTCGGCTCCCTAGAGAAGCCTTTGTGGCTCCCTATGATGAGCAGCCAAAGTGGACCAGGTGGAAACCGAAGTGTCTAGATCTGACCCAGACTGTCCGGGTCTGGATCGATTGACCCTGTGTGAACGTCTCAGCTGACCCCAGACATACCTAGGCTACCACAAGAGGCCTTTGTGGCTACCAGAGTCTCCAGGTGGAAGTCGAGGTGTCTAAAAACCAATAGTCCGGATGAGAAGCAGTTGCTCGGTTGTGCGTGCTAGCTGCCACATCGGCCAAATGGTTGTTGGTTATTGAATCGGGAGTGCCAGATCCGAGTAGGACAGTTACCTATCAAGGTGTTTGCAGAAAAATCCCGACGGCTAGTTTTTTAGAAGGAGCTAGTTAAATACTTTTGGTGCATATGCACGTATGTGGACATTTAATTTATGAAGGAATTTTGCTTTTTACTTTGGATCAAAGTTCAAAGATGTCGGCTAGAGGGGAGGGGTGAATAGGCAACTACCAAATTTTATTCCAAGTTAGATCTTTTCTTAGAATTGCAGAATTGAAATATTTTATGAATATGAAATGTTTTTAGATGTTAAACCTTTTAAAATAATTGCAGAATTAGAAGGTTCTCTAATGCAAAGCTAGGTGGAATAAACTATATGAGCTAAGCAACTACTGGCACAAGCAACCAAGGTAAGAAGCTAGTAAAGTAGGCGGAAAGAGTAAACTAACAAGACCACAATTTGTTGCCGAAGTTTGGATACTTGGGGAATCTTATGTTTTAAGGTGTCCAATAACGAAAGTCAGGCCTGGCTCTCTCTCTCTCTCAAGCTTATTCCTCTCGAGGGAGCTCCATGTGTCTCCCAGATTTCCTTTGAAAGGTAAACCATAGCCTTTACAAACTTCTCGAGTCTATCAACAAACTACTCTCAAGGGACTTGAACCGTCTAGAAGACCCTAATCTCCAAGAGAAATAAGTTCGATGAATCTTTGGAGATGAACTCAATGCTTTCCTCAGTGTAGGTTTCAAATCTCAAAACATATCTCTGGTCTTCCTCTCAAGGATTATCAGTAGGTGCTTCGAGGGAGGTGGGAGAGCACTTGAGGATGAGGAACCAGGAAATTCGCTGGCATATAGTTCCATGTGGTTGGCAGCTATCTCAAGTTTGGGTGGGGGTCATATATTTTGCAAGTCGTAAGTTAAATGAACCTTGATTAACAAGGTTTTCCATTTACACATTTAAGATAGTTTCTACACAGGAACAAAGCACGTTATGAACTGAATATAGAAGCTCACCTATAAGTTTGGCAGCGGCACAAAGGGTCCCCCCTGTGGCAATTAGATCATCCACAATAAGGACCCGGTCTTTGGGCTGCACAGCTCCTACGTGCATTTCGATTTTGTCCGTGCCATATTCCAGAGAATATTCTTCCGATATCACCTCACCTAGTATAGATACGCAACATTATTAGCTAATGCATCCAGTTCGAGACCTGAAGTATACCTGTACAATAAAGCTAGCAGTTGCATATTAAGCACTGAAAGAACATACCAGGTAGCTTTTTTGGCTTCCTTATTGGAACAAACTTCGCACCTATGGCTAATGCAATGGGAGGACCAAAAATGAATCCTCTAGCTTCAACGCCTGATAATAATAGCAACAAATATGATAAATGAACACCAGAGAAAACAAGAACCAGAATTTTATTTACACTTTTGGCCTTTTAAAATAATAGGAACACATAATACAAAAAGGCATTCTTCTTAATTTCACATTACCAGCAACTACAGTTATGTCTTTGTCCTTGTATCGCTCGACAAAGAGGTCGGTGGTGTCACGGAACGCCTGCGTATCGAGAAGCAAGGTTGTGATGTCCTGAAATAAAATCCCTGCACAAAGAAACAACAGGATACATGATTAAATAAAACAACTCCTTACATGTAGTAACAATCTAAGCACGCATGATGCTGCTCTAAAGGCACACTTGCCATTTACCAACAGCGCAGCACCACACAAACCAATAGTTCACATGTGGGTGTGGCCCATCATTACAGGAAAATCAGGGGGTGACCATTAGCAAATTCTTACCAGCCAGAATCAATTCCCTGCCATAATTTAAGTCCCCGTTCACTAGCCTATAAATGATAAGCAATTGTATAAATCTACTATTAAGAAATCTATAGTAGTCTGCTACTTTGCTTAGATTCCTACACAAGTTGTTACAGCTGTTGGCAAATGGCAATGGCAATTGACACATCCTGCTTGTAACGATTATTGGTTCACCATAAAAACTCACAGGAATTTCTTACTCCCTCCGTCCCATAATATAAGAGTGTTTTTGACACTAGTGACGGAGCAGCAGCAATATGCTACAACACCAATTTACACTCTTTAGTTAGTTCTAATCTAGGAGATGTATGGTCTATACACTTGTGAGCTTAAGTTTACCTTACCAAACTTTCGCCATTGTATTGAGCAAAATATATGGCTGTCGTTCTGTTCAATGCCATGATTTCCCTAAGATTTTATTTTCTCCAGCCCTAGCTCGGTTATTTAGCAACACCTTATGCTGGTCATACTAAATTTAGCGCTGCTGCACTCGGGCAAAATACACCAAACCGGCGTCCACCCGCTGCTACCCTGTGAAGTCTAAGAAATGATAACCACAGGACAAAACTGCGTAACCCACAGGGACTAGCATATCTTAGCCGACTTCCTCGACACACTAGGCAGCAACCCGCCGCCGCCGCCGCCGCCACAGCCACTGGGCATCCACCAGATCGACCCGCCCACCCGAGCGAGCAAGCGAGCAGCTAGGGGTTCTAGAGGGGGGAGCGGGGAGAGGCATCGACGATGTGCGCTCACCTGGCTTGGGGAAGTTGGGGATGGCGCGGATGCTGGACGCGATCCGCTCCACGCGCCCGTCGGATGCCATCGCGACCGCCGCCGACCCTCGCCCGCGCCGAAGCCGCACGCCTCCGGGGGATCCGAACCGCAGCGCGACCGAGCTCGGCGAGCGCGCGACGCCGGGGAGTGTCGGAGTCCGAGTCGGGGCCGGCGCGGTGGGGCAGTGCGGGAGGAGCAGGAAGCGAGAAGGGAGCATGCCTCTTTAACCAGCTGCGCCCTCGCCGCGGGCGCCGTCAATTATAACGGCGACAGCCCTGGGGAGAGGTCAACCGGAGCTGACACGTGGGTCAATGCTGAGGGCAGGTCCCACCCGTCATTGTGATTGGTGTTCCTTGCGATTGGGTCGGCGTGGTGTTCTCGGTTTATTTTGATTCGCTCGCGACCGCGGGGTGGCGGGCCCGAGGGGGGCGCGAGGTTCATGCGGCCTCCACCAACCAGGAACGGCTCGGATATGTGGGCCCTCACCGTGGAGGGTTTGTTGGACGGCTGACGTGTGGGCCCGCCGCTGCCCCGACGACCGGTACGACGGCCTTTCTCTTGCTGTCTCGTGTAAACGTACTCCGTGAAGTGGAAAAAATTTCGTGTTTTGACCCTTTTTTCCATAGCAATTCAGGATCTGACCCCAGTTTGAAAAAAAAAACGAGATTTGACCATTTTTCTTACCACCACGAGCCCATGGCGATAGGGTACTTAGAGCATCACCAACCGTTCGCCCCCCAGGACGCCGAAAAAACGTGTCTTGGGGGCGATCCGGCGAGAATTTAGGCGTGGGGGCGACTGCGCTCCCAGTCGTCGCCCCCAGGTCGGCCCCAGGGCTAAACAAAGTCGGCGTTTTTTGACACAAACTCGTCGAAATTCATGCAAACTCGGCGACATTCATTCAAATATGTACAAAAAACAAAATAAAAAAACAAACACGGCCTAGCTACGCCGCGCCTCGCCGCCGTCCGGCTTCTACATGCCTAGGCGCTTGTAGAAGACGGTGTAGTCGCCGCCGCCGTCGTCGTCGCCCTCGTCCTCGTCCTCGTCGTCCTCGTCCTGTCACCCGCCGTCGTCCTTGCTGCAGCCCTGTCCAGGGTCGCCGACGCGGGATGGCCCGGCCTCCTCCTCGTCACTGTCGAGGTAGAGGACGCCGTCCACCTCGCGGACGGGCCGGCGGTGGCGCGCCTTGTGTTCCTCAAGGACGCGGCGCTGGCGAGCCACATGCTCGCGGACGTAATCCTCCCTCGCCCACCTCATGGCCGTCTCGTCGGCGGCGGCCATGGCGAGGTGCTCCGGCTTCACCGGGAGCAGCTCCGCCTCGGTTTTCGGCTGGACGAAGCGCAGGCTACCGCCGCGGCCTTCCTCGGGGATGGTTAGGGCACCGCTGTGGGTGCGGCGCCCTAGCGGGGACTCCCCGACCGTGTCCTGTGGCTCGGGTTTGATGGCGAAGGCCACCGGCGAACCGCCCGAGGAGGACGAGGTCATCGCGTCCGACATCCCCCGCGGCATCCACGAGCTGCCACGGCGGCGAGAGAAGGACGGGGGTGCGGGGCCGGGGTACTCGAGGCGCGGCGTGTTGCCGGCCTCGAGGTAGCCGAGGACGTGCTCGAGGGTGCGGCCGGGCACCCCCCCCCACCACCACTCGCGCCGTCCTTCGGCGTTGTGGGCCGCGCGGCACGACGCCGTTGGTGGAGGCGATCAGGCCGTCGCGGCGGCGGTCGAAGTAGAGCGTCCAGAAGGCGGTGTTGTCGGGGAGTACGCCGGCTGTCGCCGCTCCTCCTTCGCTAGCGACGACCTAATGCGGGCGATCTCTGCCCGCCTGTCCGCCCCGGTGGGAGCGGGTGGCACCGGCACGGCGCTGGCGCTCAGACGCCACGCGCCCGGCACCCTCATGTCCGGGGAGCCGGGTAGTCGGCCTCGAACAGGAGGCGCGCCTCCCACTCATGTAGGTGGAGGCGGCTGAAGCCGTTCTTCGCCGCCGAATTGCCTAGGTACCGTGCTGCCATCGCTCGTCGGCAGGGGAGTGGAGTGTGTGAGAGGGAGGGAAGAGAGGCGAGGTGCTGCGGTGTGGCGTCACCGGCGAGGCGGGCGGCTTTTATAGCCGGAGCTTGGGGCGGTGGGAGGCGCATGTCAGGCGATGCGTGGCAGGCGGCCGTGGTGCTGGGCGACGCGACGCTTCACTGTGCGGCATCAATGTGCATGCTGACCGACGCGCTGCATCGTGGAAGGCGCGGCATCAATGGAGGCGACGGCGAGGCAGCGCGGCAGCTTTGGCATTGATTCCCGCGGAAAACGAGGCGATGTGGACGACGAAGCGGCGCGTCGCTGATAGGGCGGGCCCATCACAGTTCGCGCCAAAAACAGTCCGTCCGGCGCCCCCAGGCGACCCCCAGCGCGTCGGGTTCGAGTTGGGTACGTCGGCGTCAATTTCGGCCCAATCCGGCGGAAAACGGGCTCCTGGGGCGCGACTGGGCCATTTTTCCGGCGCCGGCGCCGAAAAAGTGGCCTAGGGGGCTGTTGGGGGCGCGGATGGAGATGCTCTTGTCCACGTCAGCATGCGGAGACGGACGCCGTTCCCCTCCGTTGCACCCTACCGCCAGGGCATCTGGCGGTAGCCTGTCTAACCCTACCGCCAGGACCCGTGGCGGTAGGGTCCGGGCAGTTATTTCGTCTGAGACCCCGCGCCCCTGCCCATCTCCC
>LR738713.1:99207515-99289265 GCA_902687465.1 Secale cereale
CGTCGACAGTTTCTCCTTTCTTTCTCCCCCAAGTCGCCACTCTCTCCCTCTCTCATCTCTTCCACTCTCCCCCTCGGATCTTCACCGATTCTTCATCGTTTTTGCGGATCGAGATGGCCCCGAAGAGAGAAACGTAAGCTCCTCCAATCCCTCTAATTAGTTTTTACAAACTTGCTTCCAATTCGACGCATTATTTGCTTGAAATCCCTCATATTTTTGAACTTAGATTGGATTTTTTTTCACCTAAGATTGTTTTAGTTTGATTGTAGTTCTAATTCTTAGTTCTTTAGTAACTAGTGGTATTGAATATGAACTATAATCAATAGTTCATATGTTAGTGTGAAGATGAACCCTAGTTCATAATTTTTTTTTGTTAAAAAAATGATGATGTAATGTTGATATGAGGATGAACCCTAGTTTGATGATGCATGTTGATATGATGATATGATGTAGTGTGAAGATGAACCCTAGTTTTATGATGCATGTTGATATGATGATATGAAGATGTTTTTTGGACAAAAATATGATGATATGATGTATGTTGGAGGATTTTTTTATATGATGCATGTTGATATGATTTGATCCATCGTGTGTAGTAGATGTTGTTGGACGAATATGCTTAAGATTTTATTTTGATATGATGCGTGTTGATATGATTTGATTTCATTGTTTGTTTAAGTATGCTTATGCTTATGATGCTTTTGTTTATGAAATTCTATTAAGGCGGCCACCTCTTGCGAACAACATCGGCCCACGGTACTCCGTGCTGGGCTGGGCATTCGACAAGGGTCATCGTGCCCGTTTCATAGAGAACGGAGAGGTAAGTGATATGAATGAAATATTGATCAAAGTTTTTGGATTGATGAAAATAATTTCCTAACTTTTGGCGTTCACTTTTTGACAGATGCTCCAGCCACTGTGCATGAGGGGTCACGGGGTTAATGGGAATATGGACTACGACGAGCGCTACGCGCCGTTCTTCAAGAAAGCCCATCTGTTGGGTTTTGTGTTACAGTTCAAGCGTCAGCCGCCGACGCTTGTCCACGCAGCTCTGATGGCGTTGATTGACCGGTGACGACCGGAGACCCATTCTTTCCATCTGCCATGCGGGGAGATGACGGTGACCCTCGAGGATTGGGCGATGATTACTGCCATGCCGATCGAGCGTCATGCACTCACCGGGCGAGTGGAGAGGACCAACTGGCAGGAGAGGGTTGCCACCCTCATTGGCGACTGCCCCGCTGCTAAGGGTAACCATACATCAGGTGTGCCATTGATCTGGCTCTCGGAGCATCGGCAGAAATGCCCCAAAGGCACCGACGAGACGATTGTGGAGTGGTACGCGAGGGCCTACCTGTGGTACATTCTGACGGAGGCCGTATTTCCAGACAGCTCCGGGAACTCTGCCAACTGGTTGTATCTCTTCTTCCTAGCGGACTGGGATGCATGGTACAGTTGGGAGACCGCATCTCTCGCCTACCTAAATCGTTCGGTAAGACAATATCTAATTGCCTACCTACCTACGAAAGTGTGTCCATGACGTTTTGTTATATATGATCCTTATTTGATGTTTTGCAGCTTGATGACGCAACGTAGAGGACGGGAGACAAGTCCAATATGGGTGGCTTTGTCTGGGCCTTCTCCATTTGGATATGGGAGCGGCTGCCGGCGGGGCGTCCGGAGAAGATGCCAAGATGCCCATGGGGTGCCTATAGCGAAGACGGTGACGAGACTCGACACCCCATCGTAGCTTACGAGTGGGACATTGTCAAACTCTACACGGGCCTAAACAAGACATTGTATAAGACCAACACCAACGAGTTGGACGCTTTGACGCATACGCAGGTATATGAACTCGCTCAACACCTTTCTCTTTGATTCCACTTTTGACCGAGAGTGGGAACTTACCAACGTATATGTAATAGGTAAACTAGTGTCCGTATGACCGAGAGTGGGACTTTGATCTGAATGTGATGTGTGATGCGGACTGTGGTCTCTGGCGGTGCATCGTGCCCATGATCTGTGTGTAAGCCGTCTAGTGGCACTTGCCACACCGCGTGGCCACGCAGTTTGGGGTGTATCAGCATACCCCACCGGGCCAGCCCACCGATACCGGCGGCCACGCGCTCCACCTGTGAGCGCTTTGTTCTCTATGCACATGATTTCATTGCATGGCGACTTTATTATGGTGTTTCTTGGGGCCTATGCCTTGGAAGATGAGCCGGCAGATGAATCAGCCGATCACAGACTGGAGAGAGGAGCATAAAACTCATGTGACAGAGTGGAACGAACGGAAGTATCGTAAATATAGGGAGAGGAGAGTGACCGACTGGAATGATTACGAGGGCCGACACATGAGGTGGTACGATGATGGCCAGAAGCACCGTCTTCATCTCAGGCCTCGGTGGACGGCGGAAGACATCGCGGAGCTGGAGAGGGGTGACCCCGAGGAAGAGGCCTACCAGACCGACATCAGAGACATGCACAGTGGATTTAGGGAGTTTGCACCCCTCATCAACAGACTGGTAAGTTTGAATGGACGGTTGTATTTAAATTATTGTATTCATCATCGTGACTGACTTATGCCGTTGCAGTCTGGTGAGCTGAACAGATGCATCTTTGAAGCCTCAGATGCACTAGGTGATATCCCCGGGAGTGTACAATCTGAGAACAAAATGAGGGGGGCGATGAAGGTACAATATCAGCCTCCTCGGAACAGATGCATCTTGTTCAGTTGCAATCATAAACCTGATACTTATTATGCCCTTGTTTCATTGTGAGTGCAGAAGTTCGTGAAGCGTTGTTGCAAACTAGTAGGGCTGCTTGGGTGTGCTGGAGCTGGGTCGGTTGAAGCTTATCGGCCTGTAGCCACACAGGGTCACATCAGCTCATCGAGCCATGTTCCGTCGTTGTCTAGGTTGGCTGAGGAGGAGGAAGAGGAGGAGGAGGAGGAGGCCACATATGAAGAAGGGGATGAGGAGGATGAGGAGGATGAATGCAATGGGGAGGAGGAGTACGATGAAGATTATGGACCTCCACCAACTCAATCATCTCAACCACCTCAGCTGCCGAAGAGGAATCCGAAGAAGGATTTGCTGAGTCCGGACCCTTTCCAGAGACCGGTTACTCGATGGTCCAAGAAGAAGACTGAAGAGACTCGTTCAAAGAGTAACGAGGACCGTACCTCCAAGAGGGGAAGGAGCAACTGATTATGCTCTTCGATAGTTGGCTCTTATAGTTGGGTTGTCTATGTGTTTGCTATCTGGTTGAACTTCGTTTTGTTGAACTTGTCTAGTGGTTGTGAAACTACGTGGAACTATGTGTTTGCTATTTGTGAAACTATGTGGAACTCCGTTTACTATTTGTTTAAGATCTGTGATATTGCTGTCATATTTGTGAAACTTGATGTGATATTGTTGTCATATTGAATTTGAAAAGAAGCAAGCTAATGAAATTAAAACAATAAACACAGGACCCTACCGCCAAGGTTCCTGGCGGTAGGGTCACATAGCCTACCGCCGCCTCCCTTGGCGTCAGGGCGAACCTACCGCCAGGGCCCCCACATATTTCGTTACAGGAGGTTTTAACGGCAAAACCCACCCACAGCCTACCGCCAGGGGCTCTGGTGGTACGGTTAGACAGCCTACCTCCAGGGGCGGCGGCGGTAGGGTACTTATCCACGTCAGCACAGGCAAACGGCCGCCATCCCCCTCTGTCGCACCCTACCGCCAGGGGCCCTGGCGGTAGGCTGTCTAACCCTACCGCCAGAGCCCGTGGCGGTAGCAAACGGGTCAAATCCCGAGTTTTTTTTTAAACCGGGGTCAGATCCTGATTTTCTATCAGAAAAGGGTCAGAACGCGAAATTTGGCCGCGTGAAGTAGGGGCGTGTTTGGTTGCAGGTTGCTACAGTACCCACATTGCACGTCTATCTCCAGTCAGCTTGGTTCTTCATATGCAGCCTCATATGCAGCCGATGCAATTTGTTTGGTTGCCTGCATCGCATGAAAGGAAACTTACCCCTGCTGTTTGATTGCCATTTTTGTGCTTAGGGTGTGAGTTGATGCAAACTTCAGTTGTTTGGTTACAAACAACGTTTGTGTTCTACTCATTCCATTCAAATGTGGTGGTCTTACCATCACATGATCAGCACAACAACAAGCACAACTGACAGCAGATCAAAGAGGCAAGCACTGACAACAAACAAAACAAAAAACCAAATAAGACCAAACAAAGCAAGCAACGGAAATGACAGAAAACTACTTAGATTAACAGCAGGGGCATCCTCCTTCCCTGCTCCACACCAGAGTGCTGCTCCTGGCCAAAATATTGACAAGTTCACAGCACAAGTACCATAAGTCCTAGCCACAAACCATAACAAGTTCAACACTAACACCTTAGTTAACTACATTGCATGCTCAATGTCACCAACACAGTTGTGCTTGCTGCAACAAAACCTGCACATGATCGAGGAGTTGTGGTTGTAGATTTGGACCTTCAGGGCGAGTCCTGAGATGCGCACAACGACGAGGTCGCTGGGGACGATCCGGTGGCGGCGGCAGAAGAAGTTCCAGCCCCGACCAAGCACCATGTGCCCCTCGAAGTTCTGGACCTGCACCCAGAACGCGCACCTCTTGTTCGCCGACAGCCTGACCACGCGCGGGGGCCGCTTGATGACCAGCCACTCGTTCATCACCTCCACGAACATGCGAGGGATGACGAGCATGGCGAGGTCTTCGATGCCCTTGATCTGCTGGTAGAAGTGCAGCGGCTCCCGGGCCCCCTCCTCGTGGCCGGTCCTCGGAAATTGTCCCCTTGAATGAGGCAGGATCATGAAGGCGACCCTGCCAGGCAGGTCCACCCTCTTGAGCCACTTGTTCGTGGGGATGAGATCCTCGGCGCCCTCAGCTCCGGTCACCACTTGAGCTCCTCCACCCGCCACGTCCCAGACACTCTTCAATATCTTGTCAGGTAAGATGACAAGTATTAGAGGTGCTTGCAAAATGAACAACTACTGACCAGTGGCATTAGCTCTTCTGCAAATGCCACTGATCAGTTGCACTAGCACTACAACAAATGGCACTGATCAGAGACATTTGCCCAAGAGCAAATGCCATTGACCAGTGCACAAACTCTTTGCCAAATGCCACTTATCAATGGCCAGTGGCACTTGCCCAAGAGCAAATGACACTGATCAGTGGTAGTTGCCCATGAGCGGATGCCACTGATCAGTGGTATCTGGTCTTCTGCAATTGCCACTCATCACTGCACTATCCTAACACATGGAAACATCTAAAAATAGCACCCGTGTGCACCCATGCACATTTGGCAGCATACTAAAATGGTCCATTACATGAACATATAACAATCTAGAGCATGAAACACAAACCCTAGCTTGAACATGTATGTAGCAACATTATCCTAGAACGCACACTGTAGAAAACAAGAACAAATCGGTCGGATTTGATACGATTGGAATCGCATCGAATCATATATACTCGAATCCCATCTAATCCTATCGAGTCCACTAAGTACTAGCACATGCCTAAGAAAGAAACCCCTAATCTACATCTACAAGCAAGCACTGGGGATTCTTTGACTCACTGGAGCTTGCGCGGTCGTAGCGAACCGAGGCCGGGGCGAAAACCCCGGCGGGAAGGAGAGAGGTGGCAGAGCAGTGGAGGAGTCGGCCCTGGCGACGGCCGGCGGCATCGGCCCCATGCTCATGGCCACATCGGAGGTCGAGGAGGACGGCGCACCGACAGAAGAAAACCCTTGGACGGGGTCAAGAAAACCCCCTGCCCAATGGGGTCCCAATAAGTGGCGGCTCTGTGGACGGCGCCGACGTCGAGCCCACGACCACGAGGTCCGGAAAAGGCGATGGAGCAGGAACGACCCGCACCACATTGACCGGCCCTCGTGGTGGCCGGCAACATATGGGGGACGGCGCTTGCATCGCCGACTCCAGGTCCCTGCCCTAGTTCTGGAGCCCGGCCACCCGGCGTTCGTGGATCCTGGCGATCCGCTGGTCGACGGGGGTTAGAGGACAGCGCGGCGGTGGGCGAGGCGGAGCCATTGGAGGAAAGGAGAGGGAGGAGCAGTGAGGCAAAAGAGGAGCGGTGGGAACAGTGCAGGGCGGTGATAGGAGAGTGGGAGGGGAGTTATGAGACGTCCCCTCCGTCTTCCGCGCTGCCAGGCTCGCGAGAAACTACCGATTCGGCAATTTCCGCCGGGCCAGGCTTAGGCCTGCTTTAAGTTTCGTGTGGGCCACGAATCGCATGCAGCCCAGCCAACCAATAGGCTAAGCACATCCCGTGCGGGCCTAGTTGGGCTGCATGCAGGCAACCAAACACGCCCTAGATATTTCTGGATTCTTGTACAAGGCACCCTCATGCCGCCCTAATTGTCCGGACTGCACGATTCAAACGTATTTTGCCATTCAATGCGAACATATAGCAGTCTGTCGATCGAGCGAACGTATATTTCAGTGAGAGGATACGTGTTTGTCGACCAATCCGAATGTGATGTTTGCGCACGCAAGGAATCGATCATGGAATCTCCCTATTTCTTGGGCGCGCGCCCTAGCCACTGTGTCATCCTCGGCTTCGTGTACAGAAGGGCGCGAAATACTAGAAGGAAAACGAGCCGGTTTTCATGCAGGTTCATTCATTTTCCTGTTTTTCTTTTGCTTTTTCCTTCTCCATTTTTTGTTTGGTTTTCTTTTTTTCTTCTCCATTTTTTTCTAATGTTTGTTTTTGTTTTCACTATACATTTTTGTATGTCAAAACATTATTTTAACAAGTGATCAACATTTTCTGTATACATGTTCAACATTGTCCAAACACTTATTCAACAATTTTCAAATAGTTATTCAACATTCTAATACTTATTTAACATTTTTCAAATAGTTGTTCAATATTTTTTAAATACTTGCTCAATTTTAATACATTTTCAACATTTTTTAAATATTTGTTCAACATTTTTTAATGCTTATTGAATATTTTTGAAATAATCATTCTACATTTTTTAATACTTATTCAACATTTTTAATTATTTGTTCATCAGTTTCTTAAATACTCGTTCAACAATTTTTTTAACTTATTCAACATTTGTCAAATACTTGTTCAACATTTTTAATACTTATTCAAAAATTTCAAATACTTGTTCAATATTTTTAATACTTATTCAACACTTTTCAAATACTTGTTCAACATTTTTTAAATGTGTTTATGACGATTTTTTTTCTTGTGTGTGTATATATATATATATGTAGAATATTTTAAAGTATACAAAAAGTACAAAAATAAAGAAAAAAACGAGAACATAAAACAAAAAAACAAAAATAATAGGATGTGGTCTCCCGCGCAGCTGGGCTGGCCCATCTGGGCTCCCCCAACGCGAGGCTTCCTCCGTGCTCGCTTAAAGCGAGACATAGGGGTGCCCGGCCCAGAGCATGCAACGACCGACTTTGATGCTGAGTGACGTGATGGAAGAGTGGCGCTGACGGACGCGACCTCTCGGCCATCGTCGTTCAATGTGGACGTCGCGTCCCTAGAAATTAACACCGCCTGCTTGTGCCACATTGAAGTGGATTGACCAACCCTTCGCATGGCCTAGTAGCGGCTATTTAAGTCATGCACCTGCGATGCACACATCCACACTTCCTCTCTGAGCCCCTTCACCTTCCCGAGCATCTCCAACTCCAGCGATGCTGAAGTTATGGTCCTCTGCGCCGATAGGCGGAGGCGGTGGCAGTTCTTCCTCGGGCGGTCATGGCGCCACCGCCCTCGCTCTCTGGGTCCCTCGGCATCCACGACAGTCAGCTCCTCTAGCAAGGAGGATATCTATTCTCCTCCGACGACAAGGAAGACTAGGCTTTCCCGTGGGAGCAGCAGCAGCCACGCCTCCTCGCGGAGGCTGCTCCGATGGACGAGGAATTCATCCGTCTGATGGAGCTCATAATGGAGCGATCGCTTCGTCAGATGGGCCCGGTGCCACCATCACCGCCGCGTGTGGTCAAGAAGGAGTTGGCATCCCCGCCGCACAACCGTGTGAAGCGGGATCCGGTGTCCCTGATGGGGAACGTAGTATTTCAAAAAAAATCATACGATCACGCAAGATCTATCTACTAGAAGCATAGCAACGAGAGGGGAGAGTGTGTCTATGTACCCTCGTAGACCGAAAGCGGAAGCGTCTAGTGACGTGGTTGATGTAGTTGAACGTCTTCGTGATCCAACCGATCCTAGCATAGAACGTACGGCACCTCCGCGTTCAGCACACGTTCAGCTTGATGATGTCCCACGAGTTCTTGATCCAGTTGAGCTTCACGTGAGAGTTTCATCAGCACGACGACATGGTGACGGTGATGATGAAGCTACCGGCGCAGGGCTTCGCCTAAGCACTACAACGACATGACCGAGGTGTGTAACTGTGGGGAGGGGCACCGCACACGGCTAGAATCAACTTGTGTGTCTATGGGGTGCTCCCTCCCCACGTATATAAAGGAGTGGAGGAGGAGAGGACCGGCCCTCTACTATGGCGAGCCCTAGGGGAGTCCTACTCCCACCGGGAGTAAGATTCCCCCCTTCCATGTAGTAGGAGTAGGAGAGAAGGAAGGGGAGGAGAGGGGAAGGAAAGAGGGGGGCCGGCCCCCTCGCAATTCAGATTGGGCTAGGGGCGCGCCCTCCACCTTTTCCCGTCCTCTCCTCTATTCCACTAAGGCCCATATACTCCCCGGGGGGTTCCGGTAGCCCCCGGTACTCCGGTAAATGCCCGAACTCATCCGGAACCATTCTGATGTCCATATATAGGCTTCTAATATATCAATCTTTATGTCTCGGACATTCCGAGACTCCTCGTCATGCCCATGATCATATCCGGGACTCCGAACTACCTTAGGTACATCAAAACACATAAACTCATAATACCGATCGTCATCAAACGTTAAGAGTGCAGACCCTACGGGTTCGAGAACTATGTAGACATGACCAAGACTCGTCTCCGATATATAACCAATAGCGAAAACTGGATGCTCATATTGGTTCCTACATATTCTACGAAGATCTTTATCGGTCAAATCGCATAACAACATACGTTGTTCCCTTTGTCATTGGTAGGTTACTTGCCCGAGATTCGATCGTCGGTATCACCATACCTGGTTAATTTCATTACCGTCAAGTCTCTTTACTCGTTTCGTAATACATCATCTCGTGACTAACTCATTAGTCATTTACTTGCAAGGCTTATTATGATGTGTCTTACCGAGAGGGCCCAGAGATACCTCTCCGACACTCGGGGTGACAAATCCTATTCTCATTCTACAAACACCTTCGGAGAGACCTGTAGAGCATCTTTATAATCACCCAGTTACGTTGTGACGTTTGATAGCACACAAGGTGTTCCTCCGGTATTCGGGAGTTGCATAATCTCATAGTCATAGGAATATGTATAAGTTATGAAGAAACCAATAGCAGTAAAACTAAATGATCAAGTTGCTAAGCTAACGGATGGGTCTTGTCCATCACATCATTCTCCTAATGATGTGATCTCATTGATCAAATGACAACCCATGTCTATGGCTAGGAAACATAACCATCTTTTATCAATGAGCTAGTCTAGTAGAGGCATACTAGGGACACTCTGTTTTGTCTATGTATTCACACATGTACTAAGTTTCCGGTTAATACAATTCTAGCATGAATAATAAACATTTATCATGATATAAGGAAATACAAATAACAACTTTATTATTGCCTCTAGGGCATATTTCCTTCAGTCTCTCACTTGAACTAGAGTCAATAATCTAGATTACATAGTAATGATTCTAACACCCATGGAGTCTTGATGCCGATCATGTTTTGCTCGTGGTAGAGGCTTAGTCAACGGGTCTGCAACATTCAGATCCGCATGTATCTTGCAAATTTCTATGTCTCACTCCTTGACTTGATCACTGATGGAATTGAAGCGTCTCTTGATGTGCTTGGTTCTCTTGTGAAATGGATTCCTTCGCCAAGGCTATTGCTCCAGTGTTGTCACAAAAGATTTTCATTGGACCCGATGCACTAGGTATTACACCTAGATTGGATATGAACTCCTTCATCCAAACTCCTTCATTTGCTGTTTCCGAAGTAGCTATGTACTCCGCTTCACACGTAGATCCCGCCACGACGCTCTGCTTGGAACTGCACCAACTGACAGCTCCACCGTTCAATAAAAATACATATCCGGTTTGTGACTTAGAGTCATCCGGATCAGTGTCAAAGCTTGAATCGACGTAACCATTTACGACATGCTCTTTGTCACCTCCATAAACGGGAAACATATCCTTTGTCCTTTTCAGGTACTTCAGGATGTTCTTGACCGCTGTCTAGTGATCCACTCGTGGATTACTTTGGTACCTCCCTGCTAAACTTATAGCAAGGCACACATCAGGTCTGGTACACAACATTGCATACATGATAGATCCTATGGCTGAGGCATAGGGAATGACTTTCATTTTCTGTCTATCTTCTGCAGTGGTCGGGCATTTAGTCTTACTCAACTTCACAACTTGTAACACAGGCAAGAACCCTTTCTTTGATTGATCCATTTTGAACTTCTTCAAAACTTTTATCAAGGTATGTACTTTGTGAAAGTTCAATTAAGCGTCTCGATCTATCTCTATAGACCTTGATGCCTAATATATAAGCAGCTTCACCGAGGTCTTTCATTGAAAAATTCTTATTCAAGTATCCTTTTATGCCATCCAGAAATTCTATATCATTTCCAATCAACAATATGTCATATATATAATATTAGAAATGCTACAGAGCTCCCACTTACTTTATTGTAAATACAGGCTTCTCCAAAAGTCTGTATAAAACCATATGCTTTGATCACCTCATCAAAGCGTATATTCCAACTCCGAGATGCTTGCACCAGTCTATAGATGGATCACTGGAGCTTGCACACTTTGTTAGCACCTTTAGGATGGACAAAACCTACTGGTTGCATCATATACAACTCCTCTTTGAGGTATTCACCAAGGAATGCGGTTATGACATCCATTTGCCAGATTTCATAACCATAAAATGCGGCAATTACTAACATGATTCGAGCATACTTAAGCATCGCTACAGGTGAGAAAGTCTCATCGTAGTCAACTCCTTGAACTTGTCAAAAACCTTTCGCAACAAGTCGAGCTTTGTAGATAGTAACATTACCATCAGCGTTGGTCTTTGTAATGCCCAGGATGGAATTATACCTCCTACGTGTCGAGGCACGACTTAAAGGCATAAGTCCATCCTAGAATGATCTCAAGTTTGGTAATCTTTGCACAACTCATGTAAAAGAGGGATAGTAAACTGAAAAATAGTTGGCTTACAATCGCCACGTCACAGAATAACAGTACAAGTCTCAAACATCATACATTAAGATCACTACAACCCTCTAAGGGCAAAAGCCAAAAGTCAAAGTACCAAACTCAGATAAAACAACCACAGGCGGATCGAATCCTAGTAAGAGACTCCACTACTGATCGTCCGGGTAGCGCACGTAGTAACGACTTCGCTCCTCGTCATACTCCCAATCCAGCTCGGTGCCATCACCTGGATAGCTCACAGCTGGACCTGCATCTGGTGTGTGAAGTAACTGTGAGCCACAGAGGACTCAGCAATCCCGTTCCCGGGTAACAGAACTATTTAAGCCTTTAGGTGAGGGAAAGGCTGAAGAAAGAACAAGTCTGCAGCAGCAACTAGCATCTATCTTACGCAAGTGAGAGCGAGAAGAGAAGGCATCGCGAGAAGTGATCACGAAGTGATCCTAGCTACAAGCTCTCAAACATAACCCCTCCGTGTTCAACTCCCGAACCCCTATTCGGAAATTGACAGTCACGGAACACACGCTGGTAGTGTATTAGTATCATTGTGTCAAGTTTTCTACAACCGGAATTAACAAGCTCCCATCTGCCACATAACCGCGGGCACGGCTTTCGAAAGTTCAAACCCTGCAGGGGTGTTCCAACTTGACCCATTACAAGCCCACGATCCGCGGAGTCGCAACTCCAAAGTGGGAAGACCCGAGTATCCTCGGAATCCCGTGCTCAAGATATACCGAGCTAAGGTAAGGCTAATCCAGCAAATCCTCCCGGCGTGCCGACACCCTGATAGTAGCCGCGCGTATCTCGTCTCAGGCCACGACCGGATGAGCACAGCGTACAGTGGCCGAAACCCAAGTTGCCAAGGGGGGCCCCGCACACGACTCTAGTTTGGACCAACACTCAAATCGAGCACTGGCCCAGGGGGGGTTGAATTAATTAAGCCTCGGGTTAATTACTCCCTCGGAAAGGTTTTAGTTGTGTTAGGCGAATAGTACCAATGTTGGGACTTGCTGGAAAAGACTTAGCACTTAGCGGTTTATCGAGGGGGTCCCATACACCCCAACCGTGTTAGGAACGCATAATCAAGGAACATAAAACCGGCTTATACGGATCCTAACGGCATGAGTGGAACAAAACACCAAGCAAAAGGCTTAGCCTTCCACCCTTGCCAATATATAGGTGATTTCAATTAAAGCATTTATATAGTGTGATATAACCCAACCAAACTTCAACATGGAGCAAGCATCTTCACTTCACCTGCAACTAGCAACGCTATAAGAAGGGTTGAGCGAAGCGTACTTAGCCAAGCAACGGTTTGCATAGGTAGGGTGGTTAAACATGGCAATTGGTTACAAGTAGGAGGCTGACAAGAAGAACATGGGCATCGAGGCAAAACTATAGATCGAGACTACTAGCAATAGGCAAAGATAGTAATGTTATCGGGGTTCGGTCATCTTGCCTGAAGAGAAGACGTTCGGATCAAAAGAAGGGTCCTCGTGCTCAAACTCGTTGGAAACCTCGTTGGAAAACTCGTGCTCAACTTCCGGCTCTAAACAAGACAAACACACCAAGCACCAATCAACACGATGCAATGCGCACTCGAAAAACATGTATGCATGATGGATGCACTAGTGAAGCACATGGAGCACGGAAAACATCACTCAAGAAAAACACCTCAAAACAAGATAACAACCTGATATTATTAATCTACACAGAAAATCACCCAAGTTTGATATAAGATTCGCTGAAATCGGAGTTACGGGCTAAAAGTTATGCCCGAAACAAGATTTGAGCGAAAACTGAAAATTACAGCAACATAGCATCTTGGGAGCTCAAAATAATTAATCTACAGCACCCAAAAAGCATGGCAAAGGACTTGAACATAAACTAGATATAATGTACAGCAACTAGGTCCAAAGTGCACCCCCAACGGAGTCACGGATCAATAGCAATGATCTTGGACATATTGAACTTTGAAATAAAATTCTGGCAGCAGAATTTTATTGAAAGTTTGGAGCAAAAGATAAGCATGCTACAGCCACTCAAATGGACATGTGAGGACATGGATGGAAAGACAACAATATATACTACAAGGAACAATCAAAATCCACCCCAAAACTATCATGCTTTGTCCTACAACATCACACGAACATGGCATCGGAACGTTACAGATTTCAGACTTAGTGAAATTTCACTAAGTCCTAAAACAGCAACATCATCATAGCATCAAAAAGAGCATGTTTAAGACACCTCGAAACTAAACATGGCAAAGGGTAAGCACCTCATCAAAATACATATGACGGTGATCCCGAAACACACAAGCATGCATCATTGTGGTGAACACAACGATTGCAACGAGCTCAACAAGATGGCATTTCATAACAAGTGAAAACACAACATGTGAACATGGCATCTTGCAACGATGATAACAAGGAAACAATAAATCTACCATGCAACCTATCACACACAACACGTAGTTCGTGACGAGACGAACACGTGGACATGTCATTTGCATCGTTTGGACAAACGAGCTAAAAGATATCACATGTCAAAGGTGGCACAAAAATAACACATAACAGCAGTTTATAACATCATGCACTCTTGCAACAGCAAAACAAGTGCCAAGATGACATCTAACATGCATGACTACAACAGGTAAAACGTAGAGGACAACTCCACGAACATCTGGACATGCTACACGCGCAAAACGGAGCTACAGGCACAAAGTTAGGGCAGGTCAAAGTAGGCATACCAGATCAGGAATAAAAGGACTTAGAGGAATTTGAATTAGACCTCAGATCTGGATCAGAGGATGAACAGTGACGGGCCCGCGCGGAGCTACAGTGGCGGCCCAGTGCGCGGTGAAACTGTGCGGCGGCGGCGGACCGTCCGGCGCGCGGCCTGGGGAAGAGGCCCACGAGCGGCGGGGTGGTGCGGCCGGCCCGAAGCGGAGGCCCGGTCGTCTGGCGCTGGCGGCGCGGGGGTGGCGCGGCCCAGGTGGCGGTGCGGCGGCCCGCCACGCGGAGCGGAGCAGTGCGGGCGGCGCAGGAGGCCTGGGGAGGCGCGGCGAGTGGGCCGAGCCCGACTGGCAGCTGACGAGGCACCGCGCGGGGCGGCGAACTGGTCCCCCGCCTGGGCCTCCGAGCGGCGCGTACGGCCCGGTCGCTCGAGGAACAGCGACGCGGCCTGGCGCGGTCGACGCGGCTGCGGTCGAGGGATTCGGCTGCGGGCGATCTGTCGCCTGGCTCGGGGCGTTGACTCCGGCTGCCTCGATCGAGGTCCAGTCGGAGGGCTGGTTTGGATCGAAGGATCCTCGGGATCCGATCAGGATTTTCTGGATCTGAAGAGTAGAAGAGAAAAAAAAAAGGAAAGGAACTAGAGGAGGAAGAAGAAGGGGATAGAGATGCCCAAAATAGACTAGGGGGGTCTATATGTAGCAGAAATTTAGGGTTAAGAGGAGTTTTAGGGCGCTAGGAGCCCTCCGATCGTGATCCAACGGATCCGATCGCGGGGATGATTTAAAAGGACTAGACGGAGATAACAGACTGCGGTAGGGGTATTTCCGGGACACGAAGTGAAGGCACATCGGACCCACACGGACAACGAAGGGAAAAGTCAACGGAGTCCAAACGAGACGAGACTTGAGAGGCGGGTTGCACACAACAAAACAACAACACACAACACAACCTCGCGGCACACCGGTAACGAAAAACGCCCGAACAACAAAGTAGGCCTACGGGACGTCACGGACACGTGAGGGAGCTCCGGAACACGAAACGGACAACGGGAAGGAACGCCACGAACCGGATGCAACCCACAACACAAATGCAATGCAATGCACATGTCTACATGATATGAATGAATGCCACACACTCACACAACAAAACGACGAAAGCCCGAAAGACAAAGAACCCGAAATGGAATTAGATGAAGCCGGAGATTTATTATATACCCAAAAGGGAAAGTATTACATCCGGGGCATTACAAACTCTCCTCTACTACAAAAAGATCTCGTCCCGAGATCTAGGACTGGAAAAAGGAAGGGTACTCGGAACGAAGATGATCTTCTCGTTCCCAGGTAGCTTCTCGGTCTGTGTGATGTGACCACTTGACTTTCAGAAACTTGATGGATTTGTTGCGAGTCTTGCGTTCGGTTTCTTCGAGAATTGCAACTGGATGCTCTCGGTAAGAAAGGTCTTGTTGAAGATCAATCTCCTCAAACGGAATCATGCGCTCAGGTGCCTTGAAGCATTTGCGAAGCTGAGACACATGGAAGACATCATGAACATTTGCAAAGTTGGAAGGGAGCTCGAGCTGATAGGCTAGATCGCCTCTTTTGCCAAGAATTTTGAAAGGCCCGACGTATCTAGGAGCAAGTTTTCCTTTGATACCGAACCTTTGGGTTCCTTTCATCGGAGACACTCGGAGATAGACATGATCACCGATGTCGAAAGCCAAATCACGATGCTTTCCGTCATAGTAGCTCTTCTGACGCGACTGAGCGGCCTTTAGATTCTCACGTATGACTTTGCACATTTCTTCGGCTTCAGAGATCAAATCATTGCCAAGAAGTTGGCGTTCACCTGTTTCAGACCAGTTGAGAGGGGTACGGCACTTTCTGCCATAGAGAATTTCAAACGGTGCTTTGCCTGCACTTGCTTGAAAGCTGTTGTTGTAAGAGAATTCTGCAAATGGAAGACAGTCCTCCCATTTCATGCCGAAGGAGATGACACAGGCTCTGAGCATATCTTCAAGGATCTGATTCACACGCTCGACTTGACCACTAGTCTGAGGGTGAAAGGCAGTGCTGAACCTGATCTTCGTGCCCATGGCGGACTGAAAGGAGTCCCAGAACCTTGATGTGAACAAGCTGCCACGGTCTGAGGATATCACTTGAGGAATGCCATGTAGGGACACAATTCTGGAAGTGTACAGCTCTGCAAGTTGAGCTGCATTGATTGATTCTTTGACTGGAAGAAAGTGAGCGACTTTGGTAAGCTTGTCAATCACCACAAAGATAGCATCATTGCCTCGCTTGGATTTAGGAAAGCCAGTGACGAAGTCCATTTCAATGTGGTCGAACTTCCACTCAGGAATAGGAAGAGGTTGGAGAAGACCGGCTGGACGTTGATGTTCTGCTTTCACTCTTCTGCATACATCACATTCATTTACGAATTGGGCAATCTCCCTTTTCATGCGTGTCCACCAGTAAGATTGCTTGAGGTCTTGATACATCTTGGAACTGCCAGGATGAATGGAAAGGAGAGAGTCATGAGCTTCTTCCATTATGAGCTTCCTGAGATCACCTTTTGGAACAACGAGTCTGTCCTCGAAGAACAAGGTATCTCTCTCATCAACACGGAAGCACTTGTATTTTGGAGTGCCCTTTGCAATCCCATGTTTCACCTTCTTCACCATGGTATCACTGAGCTGGGCCTCACGGACTTGATCTTCCAAGGTAGGAGCAATTTGGAGATTTGCAAGAAAACCCTGCGGAACAACCTGAAGGTTGAGCTTCCTGAAAGCTTCACAAAGCTCAGGCTGGTGTGGCTTGATAAGAAGGCTGTTGCAATATGCCTTTCTGCTCAAAGCATCTGCAATCACATTCGCCTTGCCTGGAGTGTACTCAATGCTGGGGTTGTACTCTTGGATCATCTCGACCCAACGAGTCTGGCGGAGGTTCAGATGCGGCTGTGTGAAGATGTACTTCAAGCTCTTGTGATCAGTGAAGATGTCGACCTTTCTGCCCAACAACAGATGTCTCCACGTAATCAGAGCATGTACCACAGCTGCTAGCTCGAGATCATGTGTGGGATAGTTCTTCTCAGCTGGCTTTAGCTGACGTGAAGTGTATGCCACAATTCTCTTCTCTTGCATAAGCACACCACCAAGACCTTGAAGAGACGCGTCACAGAACACTTCATAGGGCTTGGATTCATCTGGAGGAATCAGAACTGGAGCTGAGACAAGCTTCTCTTTGAGGGTTTTGAAAGCCACTTCACACTCGGGAGACCAAAAGTATTTGACATTCTTCTGAAGGAGGTTGGAAAGAGGCTTGGCAATCTTGGAGAAGTTCTCCACAAACCTTCTGCAATAGCTGGCAAGACCCAGAAAACTGCGGAGCTGCTTGACGTTCTGAGGAGCTTCCCAGTTGACAATTGCTTCAACTTTCTCGGGATTAACCGCAATACCGTCAGCTGAGATAATGTGGCCCAGGTACAAAACCTTATCGAGCCAAAACTCGCACTTTGAGAACTTGGCATAGAATTTATGCTCTCGGAGTCGATCAAGAACCAGACGCAAGTGCTTTTCGTGATCTTCTTCATTCTTGGAAAACACCAGAATATCATCCAGATACACTAGCACAAACTCGCCTGTATAGGGGTTGAAGATGTAATGCATCATCCTTGAAAAGGTAGGAGGAGCATTGGCGAGACCGAAGGACATGACGGTATACTCATATGAATCGTAGCTCGTTCTGAAGGCCGTCTTGGGAATGTCTTCCTCGCGAATGCGAATTTGATGGTAGCCCATTCGGAGGTCAAGCTTAGAGAATACTTTAGCTCCTTTGAGCTGCTCAAAGAGTTCGTTGATGTTGGGGAGCGGATACTTGTTCTTAATCGTCTTCTTGTTCAGTGGCCGGTAGTCAACACAGAGACGCTCCGTGCCATCTTTCTTCTTGACAAATAAGACACCACAGCCCCACGGAGATGTACTAGGCCGTATGAGACCCATACGCTCCTGTTCATCCAACTGTTTCTTCAATTCCTTCAATTCATCTGAAGAGAGCTTGTATGGACGCCGGCAAACAGGTTCGGTGCCCGGCTCAAGTTCAATGACAAACTCCACCTGACGGTGTGGAGGCATGCCTGGAAGTTCTTCTGGAAAGACGTCTTGATATTCATTCACCACTGGAATTTGCTCTATGGCATTAATTTCACCCTTATCATTAAGAGAGAAAAGCCGAATAGTATTATCCCTGGAGGCGAAGATAATAACATCATCATCCGAATGAGTCAATTTGACTTCCTTTTGAGCACAATCAATATGAGCATCGTGCTGAGAAAGCCAATCCATTCCGAGAATGAGGTCAATATCAGAATGACCAAGAACCACCGGATTAGCCAGAAATCGATAATCACCCATGCGGATAGAAACATTCGGAACAAAGTTGTTGGAGTTCATGAGCAAACCCGGAGAAAGCACAGACATCGGACTCGGCAAAGCTTGCAATGGCATATCATGTGACAATGCAAAAGGTCTTGACATGAAAGAATGTGAAGCACCTGAATCGAACAAAACTTTAGCTGGAAAAGAGTTCACTGAGAGATTACCCAAAATGACATCAGAAGAAGCCTCCGCTTGTGCTGCATTCATCAGATTAACCCTTGCAGACTTTGGATCATGCTTGACAATAGCTGAACTCATCGGTGGTGGAGGAGGAAGACGCTTCGAATTCGGACATCTGTTGGCATAGTGACCTTTCTGAGTGCATTTGTTGCAAGTCACTTCTGAGAGAGGACGGAACTGAGAGCCACTGGACTTGGAGCCTTGAGACTGAAACTGCTTCTTCGACTGGTTGCTTGGGTTGGGTGGGTGGGAGAAACCACGGCCACTGGAGTTCTTGTTGTTGGAGTTGTTGAAGTTGCTGGAGTTGTTGTATGGAGCTCGAATCATTGGAGGAGGAGGAAGCCAGAATTTCTGTTGTTTCGCAGCCAACTGAGACGATGAGGTAGAGTGAACAGCATCTCGAATTCTCTTCTTAGAAGCCTCCATCTTGAGCTGAGCTGCTTCTTGTTTCAAAGCCATATTATAGAACTTATCGAATTCGTCTGGCTCGAACAAGGTGAGAGCAAGCTGAAGTTCATCTTTGAGACCTCCACGGAACTGATAGATTTTGCTCTTAGCATCAGGAATGTCTTGCTTTGCATAGCGAGCGAGGTTTTGGAACTTGACATTATACTGATAGACTGTCATGGAGCCCTGCTTGAGGTTGCGGAATTGCTCACGCATACCCTCGATAACACTTGTAGGAATGTGATGCGAGCGGAAATCCTTGCAGAAATTCTTCCATGAGATCACTTGACCCGGCCTTGAGTCTTTGTACTGCTGCCACCAATCAGCTGCTTGATCTTTCAGTTGGAAGGCTGCAAACTTCACATAGTCATCTTCTTTCACGTTACTGCACTCAAAATGCTTCTTTATGTCGGTCAGCCAATCCTCAGCATCAAGAGGGTCGACACAGTAACTGAAAGCTTTAGGATTGTTGGCCAAGAACTGGTTGAGAGTAGCATGGTGCTGCTGGAAGAAGTTGCCTTGGTTCATAGGAACGCCCTGATTAGCTTGATTAGCTTGCATAGCTTGCATTTGCTGCATCATCTGCATCATCAACTGAGTGTTCTGAGCAGTAGTCTGCATAATTGCTCTCCAAGCCTCAGGCGGAGGAGGAGGTGAAGGAGGATGCTCTGGGACCTCTTCCACCTCTGGGTTGGCATTCAGAACCTTTTTCGGAGCCATCCTGTAAGAGATGACCACGAATCAGCAATTGATTGACAAAAGGAATAAGCGGAATCAATGGAATGAAGTGCAACAAGTCTTCACAATAATCATTCGAACAATAAGAACGAATGAAATCATCCGAACAAGAGGAACGAATGAATTTCTCAGTTAATTGGTAACATCAGTCTTCACGAGAAGCCACATAGGGATCAAAAGGATAAAATAATAAAACAACAAGGTACGGAAAAGAACAAACACAAGAAAGGAGTTTCGTTCTAACATCTTTGTGCTGAAAGCATATGAACGCGTTACGAAAAGGTTTTGCAATCCCCGGATCAGCATAGCCAAGGACCCTTTAAGATGCAACTCCTGATAGTAACCTCGGTCATATAACTCCTTCACTCAATGTCGAACCCCGAACTCACTAACCTGCATTCGTTGGAAGAATGCCTACGATCTACTGGATAAAACCCACCTATAGCTTTCCGAAAGATTCCAGTTATGCAATCAGGTGTTGGGGATACACGGGAAGCACCGCGCAATCAACTCTAACCTACATCCAGGTGTATCCATCCTTCAACACATAACCAGTCTTTCTCGGAAACTGTGTACCTCGGACCTTCGAAAAGCATCCACTATAACAAGCTATGGCAATACTCCCGAACTACCTCCCCAGTACTGGGTGATGTCGGGGTTATCTTGCCACTGGCCGTATAGGGGAGATTTTCGATGTCGGCCGTCTTAAGTATTTAGTACTGTCGCGATATGCTTGTTGCAATGATACCCCGAAGCTCAACTCCTCGGTAACAGGAGGCATCGGGAATAATATCCTTGTCACAAGAACATCGAAACAATCCCAGAATACTCGCGGGATTCCTAAAAAAAAAATTTTGTGCAAATTTTGAAGATAGGAGAGACAAGAGTAGACGTCAGGAGTCCTCACCAGAGAGAAAGGGGATGAGAAGCAAAGAAATCCTACTCTCCGATATAATATAGGACTCAAAAAGTTTTCAGTGTGTGCCTAGACTCAACCGTCAACGGTTCGATCAAACAGTGGGGGCTCCTAGGTCGGAGAAGGCTCTGAATACCAACTTGTAATGCCCAGGATGGAGTTATACCTCCTACGTGTCGAGGCACGACTTAAAGGCATAAGTCCATCCTAGAATGATCTCAAGTTTGGTAATCTTTGCACAACTCATGTAAAAGAGGGATAGTAAACTGAAAATAGTTGGCTTACAATCGCCACGTCACAGAATAACAGTACAAGTCTCAAACATCATACATTAAGATCACTACAACCCTCTAAGGGCAAAAGCCAAATGTCAAAGTACCAAACTCAGATAAAAAAAACAACCACAGGCGGATCGAATCCTAGTAAGAGACTCCACTACTGATCGTCCGGGTAGCGCACGTAGTACCGACTACGCTCCTCGTCGTACTCCCAATCCAGCTCGGTGCCATCACCTGGATAGCTCACAGCTGGACCTGCATCTGGTGTGTGAAGTAACTGTGAGCCACAGAGGACTCAGCAATCGCGTTCCCGGGTAACAGAACTATTTAAGCCTTTAGGTGAGGGAAAGGCTGAAGAAAGAACAAGTCTGCAGCAGCAACTAGCATCTAGCTTACGCAAGTGAGAGCGAGAAGAGAAGGCATCGCGAGAAGTGATCACGAAGTGATCCTAGCTACAAGCTCACAAGCATAACCCCTCCGTGTTCAACTCCCGAATCCCTATTCGGAAATTGACAGTCACGGAACACACGCTGATAGTGTATTAGTATCATTGTGTCAAGTTATCTACAACCGGAATTAACAAGCTCCCATCTGCCACATAACCGCGGGCACGGCTTTCGAAAGTTCAAACCCTGCAGGGGTGTTCCAACTTGACCCATTACAAGCCCACGATCCGCGGAGTCGCAACTCCAAAGTGGGAAGACCCGAGTATCCTCGGAATCCCGTGCTCAAGATATACCGAACTAAGGTAAGGCTAATCCAGCAAATCCTCCCGGCGTGTCGACACCCTGATAGTAGCCGCGCGTATCTAGGTCTCAGGACACGTCCGGATGAGCAGTACGTACAGATACCAAAGACCCCAGCGAACCGGGTGGTATCCGCAAGTGGCTCTAGGTTGGACCAACACTCAAGTCGAGCACTGGCCCAGGGGGTTGAATTAATTAAGCCTCGGGTTAATTACTCCCTCGGAAAGGTTTTAGTTGTTTAGGCAAATAGTACCAAGGTTGGGACTTGCTGGAAAAGACTTAGCACTTAGCGGTTTATCAAGGGGGTCCCATACACCCCAACCGTGTTAGGAACGCATAATCAAGGAACATAAAACCGGCTTATACAGATCCTAACGGCATGAGTGGAACAAAACACCAAGCAAAAGGCTTAGCCTTCCACCCTTGCCAATATATATGTGATTTCAGTTAAAGCATTTATATAGTGTGATATAACCCAACCAAACTTCAACATGGAGCAAGCATCTTCACTTCACCTGCAACTAGCAACGCTATAAGAAGGGCTGAGCGAAGCGTACTTAGCCAAGCAACGGTTTGCATAGGTAGGGTGGTTAAACATGGCAATTGGTTACAAATAGGAGGCTGACAAGAAGAACATGGGCATCGAGGCAAAACTATAGATCGAGACTACTAGCAATAGACAAAGATAGTAATGTTATCGGGGTTCGGTCATCTTGCCTGAAGAGAAGACGTTCGGATCGAAAGAAGGGTCCTCGTGCTCAAACTCGTTGGAAACCTCGTGCTCAACCTCGTTGGAAAACTCGTGCTCAACTTCCGGCTCTAAACAAGACAAACACACCAAGCACCAATCAACACGATGCAATGCGCACTCGAGAAACATGAATGCATGATGGATGCACTAGGGATGCACATGGAGCACGTAAAACATCACTCAAGCAAAACACCTCAAAACAAGATAACAACCTGATATTATTAATCTACACAGAAAATCACCCAAGTTTGATATAAGATTCGCTGAAATCGGAGTTACGGGCTAAAAGTTATGCCCGAAACAAGATTTGAGCGAAAACTGAAAATTACAGCAACATGGCATCTTTGGAGCTCAAAATAATTAATCTACAGCACCCAAAAAGCATGGCAAAGGACTTGAACACAAACTAGATATAATGTACAGCAACTAGGTCCAAAGTGCACCCCAAACGGAGTCACGTATCAATAGCAATGATCTTGGACATATTGAACTTTGAAATAAAATTCTGGCAGCAGAATTTTATTGAAAGTTTGGAGCAAAAGATAAACATGCTACAGCCACTCAAATGGACATGTGAGGACATGGATGGAAAGACAACAATATATACTACAAGGAACAATCAAAATCCACCCCAAAACTATCATGCTTTGTCCTACAACATCACACGAACATGGCATCGGAACGTTACAGATTTCAGACTTAGTGAAATTTCACTAAGTCCTAAAACAGCAACATCATCATAGCATCAAAAAGAGCATGTTTAAGACACCTCGAAACTAAACATGGCAAAGGGTAAGCACCTCATCAAAATACATATGACGGTGATCCCGAAACACACAAGCATGCATCATTGTGGTGAACACAACGATTGCAACGAGCTCAACAAGATGGCATTTCATAACAAGTGAAAACACAACATGTGAACATGGCATCTTGCAACGATGATAACAAAGAAACAATAAATCTACCATGCAACCTATCACACACAACACGTAGTTCGTGACGAGACGAACACGTGGACATGTCATTTGCATCGTTTGGACAAACGAGCTAAAAGATATCACATGTCAAAGGTGGCACAAAAATAACACATAACAGCAGTTTATAACATCATGCACTCTTGCAACAGCAAAACAAGTGCCAAGATGACATCTAACATGCATGACTACAACAGGTAAAACGTAGAGGACAACTCCACGAACATCTGGACATGCTACACGCGCAAAACGGAGCTACAGGCACAAAGTTAGGGCAGGTCAAAGTAGGCATAACAGATCAGGAATAAAAGGACTTAGAGGAATTTGAATTAGACCTCAGATCTGGATCAGAGGATGAACAGTGACGGGCCCGCGCGGAGCTACAGTGGCGGCCCAGTGCGCGGTGAAACTGTGCGGCGGCGGCGGACCGTCCGGCGCGCGGCCTGGGGAAGAGGCCCACGAGCGGCGGGGTGGTGCGGCCGGCCCGAAGCGGAGGCCCGGTCGTCTGGCGCTGGCGGCGCGGGGGTGGCGCGGCCCAGGTGGCGGTGCGGCGGCCCGCCACGCGGAGCGGAGCAGTGCGGGCGGCGCAGGAGGCCTGGGGAGGCGCGGCGAGTGGGCCGAGCCCGACTGGCAGCTGACGAGGCACCGCGCGGGGCGGCGAACTGGTCCCCCGCCTGGGCCTCCGAGCGGCGCGTACGGCCCGGTCGCTCGAGGAACAGCGACGCGGCCTGGCGCGGTCGACGCGGCTGCGGTCGAGGGATTCGGCTGCGGGCGATCTGTCGCCTGGCTCGGGGCGTTGACTCCGGCTGCCTCGATCGAGGTCCAGTCGGAGGGCTGGTTTGGATCGAAGGATCCTCGGGATCCGGTCAGGATTTTCTGGATCTGAAGAGTAGAAGAGAAAAAAAAAGGAAAGGAACTAGAGGAGGAAGAAGAAGGGGATAGAGATGCCCAAAATAGACTAGGGGGGGGTCTATATGTAGCAGAAATTTAGGGTTAAGAGGAGTTTTAGGGCGCTAGGAGCCCTCCGATCGTGATCCAACGGATCCGATCGCGGGGATGATTTAAAAGGACTAGACGGAGATAACAGACTGCGGTAGGGGTATTTCCGGGACACGAAGTGAAGGCACATCGGACCCACACGGACAACGGAGGGAAAAGTCAACGGAGTCCAAACGAGACGAGACTTGAGAGGCGGGTTGCACACAACAAAACAACAACACACAACACAACCTCGCGGCACACCGGTAACGAAAAACGCCCGAACAACAAAGTAGGCCTACGGGACGTCACGGACACGTGAGGGAGCTCCGGAACACGAAACGGACAACGGGAAGGAACGCCACGAACCGGATGCAACCCACAACACAAATGCAATGCAATGCACATGTCTACATGATATGAATGAATGCCACACACTCACACAACAAAACGACGAAAGCCCGAAAGACAAAGAACCCGAAATGGAATTAGATGAAGCCGGAGATTTATTATATACCCAAAAGGGAAAGTATTACATCCGGGGCATTACAGTCTTCCTCTTGAAAATCCATTTATTTTCAATGTCTTGCCGATCATTGGGCAAGTCAACCAAAGTCCACACTTTGTTCTCATACATGGATCCCATCTCAGATTTCATGGCCTCAGGCCATTTTGCGGAATCTGGGCTCATCATCGCTTCCTCATAGTTCGTAGGTTCATCATGATCTAGTAACATGACCTCCAAAACTGGGTTGCCATACCACTCTGGTGCGGAACACACTCTGGTTGACCTACGAGGTTCAGTAGTAACTTGATCCGAAGTTTCATGATCATCATCATTAGCTTCCTCACTAATTGGTGTAGGAATCACTGGAACTAGTTTCTGTGATGTACTACTTTCCAATTTGGGAGAAGGTACAATTATCTCATCAACTTCTACTTTCCTCCCACTCACTTCTTTCGAGAGAAACTCCTTCTCTAGAAAGGATCCATTCTTAGCAACGAATATCTTGCCTTCGGATCTGTGATAGAAGGTGTACCCAACATTCTCCTTTGGGTATCCTATGAAGACACATTTCTCTGACTTGGGTTCAATCTTATCAGGTTGAAGCTTTTTCACATAAGCATCACATCCCCAAACTTTAAGAAACGACAACTTTGGTTTCTTGCCAAACCACAGTTCATAAGGTGTCATCTCAACTGATTTAGATGGTGCCCTATTTAACGTAAATGCAGCTGTCTCTAAAGCATAACCCCAAAATGATAGTGGTAAATCTATAAGAGACATTATAGATCGCACCATATCTAATAAAGTACGATTACGACGTTCGGACACACCATTACGCTGTGGTGTTCCGGGTGGCGTGAGTTTGGAAACTATTCCACATTGTTTCAAATGAAGACCAAACTCGTAACTCAAATATTCGCCTCCATGATCGGATCGTAGAAACTTTATTTTCTTGTTACGATGATTCCCTACTTCACTCTGAAATTCTTTGAACTTATCAAACGTTTCAGACTTGTGTTTCATCTAGTAGATATATCCATATCTGCCCAAATCATCAGTGAAGGTCAGAAAATAACGATACCCGCCGCGAGCCTCAACACTCATAGGTCCACACACATCAGCATGTTTGATTTCTAACAAATCAGTTGCTCCCTCCATTGTTCCGGAGAACGGAGTTTTAGTCATCTTGCCCATGAGGCATGGTTCGCAAGCACCAAGTGATTCATAATCAAGTGATTCCAAAAGTCCATCAGTATGGAGTTTCTTCATGCGCTTTACACCAATATGACCTAAACGGCAGTGCCACAAATAAGTTGCACTGTCATTATTAATCTTGCATATTTTGGATTCAATATTATGAATATGTGTATCACTACGGTCGAGATCCAACAAGAATAGACCACTCTTTAAGGGTGCATGACCATAAAAGGTATTACTCATATAAATAGAACAACCATTATTCTCTGATTTAAATGAATAACCGTCTCGCAATAAACAAGATCCAGATATAATGTTCATGCTCAACGCTGGCACCAAATAACAATTATTTAGGTCTAATATTAATCCCGATGGTAGATGTATAGGTAGCGTGCCGACGGCGATCACATCGACTTTGGAACCATTTCCCACACGCATCGTCACCTCGTCCTTAGATAATCTTCGTTTAATCCGTAGCCCATGTTTCGAGTTACAAATATTAGCAACCAAACCAGTATCAAATACCCAGGTGCTACTACGAGCATTAGTAAGGTACACATCAATAACATGTATATCAAATATACCTTTGTTCACTTTGCCATCCTTCTTATCCGCCAAATACTTGGGTCCGTTCCGCTTCCAGTGTCCAGTCCCTTTGCAGTAGTAGCACTAAGTTTCAGGCTTGGCTCCAGACTTCGGTTTCTTCGTGGGAGTAGCAACTGTCTTGCTATTCTTCTTGAAGTTCCCCTTCTTTCCCTTACCCTTTTTCTTGAAACTAGTGGTCTTGTTAACCATCAACACTTGATGCTCCTTTTTGATTTCTACCTCCGCAGCTTTGAGCATAGTGAAGAGCTCGGGAATTGTTTTCTGCATCCCTTGCATGTTATAGTTCATCATGAAGCCTTTATAGCTTGGTGGCAATGATTGAACAACTCTATCAATAACACTATCTTCGTCAACTTTGCATCCAAGTTGAGTCATATGATTGTAGTACCCAGACATTCTGAGCAAGTGTTCACTAATAGAACTGTTCTCCTCCATCTTGCAGTTGTAGAACTTATTGGAAATTTCATATTTCTCAATCCGGGCATTTGCTTGAAATATTAACTTCAACTCTTGGAACATCTCATATCCTGCATGACGTTCGAAACGTCTTTGAAGAGCTGGTTCTAAGCCGTAAAGCATGGCACACTAAACTATCGTGTAGTCATCAGGACGAGCTTGCTAGACGTTCATAACATCCAGGGTTGCTCCTGCAGCGGGCCTATCACCTAGAGGTGCTTCCAGGACATAATTCTTCTGTGCAACAATGAGGATAATCATCAAGTTACGGACCCAGTCCATGTAATTGCTACCATCATCTTTCAACTTAGCTTTCTCTAGGAATGCATTAAAATTCAAGGGAATAGTAGCACGGGCCATTGATCTACAACAACATAGATATGCAAAAACTATCAGGACTAAGTTCATGATAAATTAAAGTTCAATTAATCATATTACTAAAGAACTCCCACTTAGATAGACATCCCTATAGTCATCTAAATGATCACGTGATCCAAACCAACTAAACCATGTCCGATCATCACGTGAGATGGAGTAGTTTTCAATGGTGAACATCTTATGTTAATCATATATACTATATGATTCACGCTCGACCTTTCGGTCTCCAGTGTTCTAAGGCCATGTCTATACATTCTAGGCTCGTCAAGTTTAACACGAGTATTCTGCATGTGCAAAACTGTCTTACACCCGTCGTATTTGAACGTAGAGCTTATCACACCCGATCATCACGTGGTGTCTCGGCACGACGAACTTTCGCAACGGTGCATACTCAAGGAGAACACTTGTACCTTGAAATTTTTGTAAGGGATCATCTTATAATGCTACTGCCGTACTAAGCAAAATAAGAAGCATAATAAGATAAACATCACATGCAATCAAAATATGTGACATGATATGGCCATCATCATCTTGTGATTTTGATCTCCATCTCCAAAGCATCATCATGATCTCCATTGTCACCGGCTTGACACCATGATCTTCAGCATAGCGTCGTGGTCGTCTCGCCAACTATTGCTACTACTACTATCGCTAACTCATAGTGATAAAGTAAAGCAATTACATGGCCTTCACAATTCATACAATAAAGAGAAAATCATAAGGCTCCTGTCGGTTGCCGATAACTTTACAAAACATGATCATCTCATACAATAACGTATAACTCATCACGTCTTGACCATATCACATCACACCATGCCCTGCAAAACAAGTTAGACATCCTCTACTTTGTTGTTGCAAGTTTTACATGGCTGCTATAGGCTTAGCAAGAACCGTTCTTACCTACGCATACAAAAACCACAACGATTTTTTGTCAAGTATGTGATGTTTTAACTTTCACAAGGACCGGGCGTAGCCACACTTGATTCAACTGAAGTTGGAGAAACTGACACCCGCCAGCCACCTGAGTGCGAAGCACGTCGGTAGAACCAGTCTCGCATAAGCGTACTCGTAATGTTGGTCCGGGCCGCTTCATCCAACAATGCCGCCGAATCAAAGTATGACATGCTGGTAAGCAGTATGCTATTATCGCCCACAACTCATTGTGTTCTACTCGTGCATATCATCTACACATAGACCTGGCTCATGATGCCACTGATGGGGAACACAGTATTTCAAAAAAAAAATCCTACGATCACGCAAGATCTATCTACTAGCAGCATGGCAACGAGAGGGGAGAGTGTGTCTATGTACCCTCGTAGACCGAAAGCGGAAGCGTCTAGTGACGTGTTTGATGTAGTCGAACGTCTTCACGATCCAACCGATCCTAGCACCGAACGTACGACACCTCTGTGTTCAGCACACGTTCAGTTTGATGACGTCCCATGAGCTCTTGATCCAGTTGAGCTTCACATGAGAGTTTCGTCAGCACGACGGCGTGGTGACGGTGATGATGAAGCTACCGGCGCAGGGCTTCGCCTAAGCACTGCAACAATATGACCGAGGTGTGTAACTTTGGGGAGGGGCACCGCACACGGTAGAATCAACTTGTGTGTCCATGGGGTGCTCCCTCCCCACGTATATAAAGGAGTGGAGGAGGGGATGGCCGGCCCTCTACTATGGCGCGCCCTAGGGGAGTCCTACTACCACCGGGAGTAGGATCCCCCCTTCCATGTAGTAGGAGTAGGAGAGAAGGAAGGTGAGGAGAGGGGGGAGGAAAGAGGGCCCCCCCTCCCAATTCGGATTGGGCAAGGGGGGCGCGCCCTCCACCTTTTCCCTTCCTCTCCTATATTCCACTAAGGCCCAATAAGGCCCATATACTCTCCGCGGGGTTCCGATTACCTCCCGGTACTCCGGTAAATGCCTGAACTCATCCGGAACCATTCCGATGTCTATATATAGGCTTCCAATATATCGATCTTTATGTCTCAGACATTCTGAGACTCCTCGTCATGCCCGTGATCATATCTGGGACTCCAAACTACCTTTGGTACATCAAAACACATAAACTCATAATACCGATCGTCATCAAACGTTAAGCCTGCGGACCCTACGTGTTCGAGAACTATGTAGACATGACCGAGACTCATCTCCGGTCAATTACCAATAGCGGAACCTGGATGCTCATATTGGTTCCTACATATTCTATGAAGATCTTTAGCGGTCAAACCGCGTAACAACATACGTCGTCCCTTTGTCATCGGTATGTTACTTACCCGAGATTCGATCGTCGGTATCACCATACCTAGTTAATCTCGTTACCGACAAGTCTCTTTACTCATTCCGTAATACATCATCTCATGACTAAGTCATTAGTCATTTGCTTGCAAGGCTTATTGTGATGTGTATTACCGAGAGGGCCCAGAGATACCTCTCCGACACTCGGAGTGACAAATCCTATTCTCGACCTATGCCAACACCACAAACAACTTCTGAGACACCTGTAGAGCATCTTTATAATCACCCAGTTACGTTGTGACATTTGATAGCACACAAGGTGTTCCTCCGGTATTCGGGAGTTGCATAATCTCATAGTCATAGGAACATGTATAAGTTATGAAGAAAGCAATAGCAGTAAAACTAAACGATCAAGTTGCGAAGCTAACGGATGGGTCTTGTCCATCACATCATTCTCCTAATGATGTGATCCCATTGATCAAATGACAACCCATGTCTATGGCTAGGAAACAAAACCATCTTTTATCAATGAGCTAGTCTAGTAGAGGCATACTAGGGACACTCTGTTTTGTCTATGTATTCACACATGTACTAAGTTTCCGGTTAATACAATTCTAGCATGAATAATAAACATTTATCATGATATAAGGAAATACAAATAACAACTTTATTATTGCCTCTAGGGCATATTTCCTTCAGTCTCCCACTTGAACTAACAAACACTTGCACACAACGCGGAAAAGGGGTTGTCAATCCCTTCAACGTCACGAACAAGAGTGAGATCCGATATAGATAGATTTAGAACTAAAGTAAAAAAAGCAAAATAAACTAAACACAAAATAATTGCAGCAAGGTATTTTTGGGTTTTTGGTTTTATAGATATGAAAATAATAGATATAAAATAGACCCAGGGGCCATAGGTTTCACTAGAGACTTCTCTCTTGAATAAAGCATACGGTGGGTAAACAAATTACTGTCGAGCAATTGATAAAAAAGCGCAAAGTTATGACGATATCTAAGGCAATGATCATGAATATAGGCATCACGTTTGTGACAAGTAGACTGAAACGGTTCTGCATCTACTACTATTTTAAGGAAATATGCCCTAGAGGCAATAATAAAGTTGTTATTTATATTTCCTTATGTCATGATAAATGTTTATTATTCATGCTAGAATTGTATTAACCAGAAACTTAGTACATGTGTGAATACATAGACAAAACAGAGTGTCCCTAGTATGCCTCTACTAGACTAGCTCATTGATCAAAGATGGTTATGTTTCCTAGCCATAGACATAAGTTGTCATTTGATCAATGAGATCACATCATTAGGAGAATGATGTGATGGACAAGACCCATCCGTTAGCTTAGCATAGTTTTACTGCTATTGCTTTCTTCATGACTTATACATGTTCCTATGACTATGAGATTATGCAACTCCCGAATACCGGAGGAACACCTTGTGTGCTATCAAACGTCACAATGTAACTGGGTGATTATAAAGATGCTCTACAGGTGTCTCCGAAGGTGTTCGTGGTGTTGGCATAGATCAAGAATATGATTTGTCACTCCGAGTGTTGGATAGGTATCTCTGGGCCCTCTCGGTAATACACATCATAATAAACCTTGCAAGCAAATGACTAATGAGTTAGTCATGAGATGATGTATTACAGAACGAGTAAAGAGACTTGTTGGTAACGAGATTGAACTAGGTATTGAGATACCGACGATCGAATCTCGGACAAGTAACATACCGATGACAAAGGGAACAACGTATGTTGTTATGTGGTTTGACCGATAAAGATCTTCTTAGAATATGTAGGAGCCAATATGAGCATCCAGGTTCCGCTATTGGTTATTGACTGGAGATGTGTCTCGGTCATGTCTACATAGTTCTCGAACCCGTAGGGTCCGCACGCTTAATGTTTGATGACGATTGGTATTATGAGTTTATGAGTTTTGATGTACCGAAGGTAGTTCGGTGTCCCGGATGAGATCACGGACATGACGAGGATTCTCGGAATGTCCGAGACATAAATATTAATATATTGACGACTATATTCGGACACCAGAAGTGTTCCAGGTGTTATCGGGTAAAACCGGAGTGCCGGAGGGGGTTACCAGAACCCCCCGAGGGAGTATGGGCCATAGTGGGCCTTGAGGGAATAGAGAGAGGCAGCCCATAGGGCTGGCCGCACCCTCCCCTAGGATTTCTAGTTGGACTAGGAAAGGGGGGAGGCGCCCCTCTTCTTCCTTCTCCTCTCCTCCTTCCTTTCCTACTCCTAGTAGGAATAGGAAGGGTGATTCCTATTCCTACTAGGAGTAGGAATCCTACTCCTCGTGCGCCATACTTGGCCAGCCGCACCCCCCCTTGCTCCTTTATATACGGGGGCATGGGGGCACCCAAAGACACACAAGAAACATTGTTCTAGCCGTGTGCGGTGCCCCCTCCACAGAAACACACCTCGGTCATATCATTGCAGTGCTTAGGCGAAGCCATGCGCCGGTAGCTTCATCATCTCCGTCACCACATCGTCGTGCTGACGAAACTCTCCCATGAAGCTCAACTGGATCAAGAGCTCATGGGACGTCATCGAGCTGAACGTGTGCTGAACGCGGAGGTGCCGTACGTTCGGTGCTTGATCGGTTGGATCGTCAAGACGTTCGACTACATCAACCGCGTCACTAGACACTTCCGCTTTCGGTCTACGAGGGTACGTAGACACACTCTCCCCTCTCGTTGCTATGCATCTAGTAGATAGATCTTGCGTGATCGTATGAATGTTTTTAAAATACTACGTTCCCCAATAGTGGCATCATGAGCCAGGTCTATGTGTAGATGATATGCACGAGTAGAACACAATGAGTTGTGGGCAATAATAGTCATACTGCTTACAAGCATGTCATATTTTGATTTGGTGGTATTGTGAGATGAAGCGGCCCGGACCGACATTACGCGTACGCTTATGCGAGACTGGTTTCACCGTTACGAGCACTCGTTGCTTAAAGGTGACTGGCGGGTGTCTGTCTCTCTCACTTTAGTTGAATCGAGTGTGGCTACGCCCGATCCTTGTGAAGGTTAAAACAACACATACTTGACGAAAAATCGTTGTGGTTTTTGTATGTGTAGGTAAGAACGGTTCTTGCTAAGCCCGTAGCAGCCACGTAAAACTTGCAACAACAAAGTAGAGGACGTCTAACTTGTTTTTGCAGGGCATGTTGTGATGTGATATGGTCAAGACGTGATGAGTTATACGTTATTGTATGAGATGATCATGTTTTGTAAAGTTATCGGTAACCGACAGGAGCCTTATGGTTTTCTCTTTATTGTATGAGTTGTGAAGGCCATGTAATTGCTTTACTTTATCACTATGAGTTAGCGATAGTAGTTCGGTGTCCCGGATGAGACCACGGACATGACGAGGATTCTCGGAATGTCCGAGACATCAAGATTAATATATTGTACGACTATATTCAGACACCGGAAGTGTTCCGGGTGTTATCGGGTAAAACCGGAGTGCCAGAGGGGGTTACAGGAACCCCCCGAGGGAGTATGGGCCATAGTGGGCCTTGAGGGAATAGAGAGAGGCAGCCCATAGGGCTGGCCGCACCCTCGCCTTAGGAATCCTAGTTGGACTAGGAAAGGGGGGAGGCGCCCCTCTTCTTCCTTCTCCTCTCCTCCTTCCTTTCTTACTCCTAGTAGTAATAGGAAGGGGGATTCCTATTCCTACTAGGAGTAGGAATTGGCGCGCCATACTTGGCCAGCCGCACCTCCCCTTGCTCCTTTATATACGGGGGCAGGGGGCACCCAAAGACACACAAGAAATATTGTTCTAGCCGTGTGCGGTGCCCCCCTCCACAGAAACACACCTCGGTCATACCGTTGTAGTGCTTAGGCGAAGCCATGTGCCGGTAGCTTCATCATCTCCGTCACCACGCCGTCGTGCTGACGAAACTCTCCCGTGAAGCTCAACTGGATCAAGAGCTTGTGGGACGTCATCGAGCTGAACGTGTGCTGAATGCGGAGGTGCCGTACGTTCGGTGCTTGATCAGTTGGATCGCGAAGACGTTCGACTACATCAACCGCGTCGCTAGACGCTTCCGCTTTCGGTCTACGAGGGTACGTAGACACACTCTCCCCTCTCGTTGCTATGCATCTAGTAGATAGATCTTGCGTGATCGTAGGATTTTTTTGAAATACTACGTTCCGCAACACTATTACTCCACACATCGATCGCTATCCAACATGCATCTAGAGTATTAAGTTTATAAGAACAGAGTAACGGCTTAAGCAAGATGACATGATGTAGAGGGGTAAACTCAAGAAATATGATATAAACCCCATCTTTTTATCCTTGATGGCAACAATATAATACGTGCCTCGCTACCCCTTCTATCACTTAGTGAGGACACCGCAAGATTGAACCCAAAACTAATCTCCTCTCCCATTACAAGAACAACCAATCTAGTTTTCCAAACCGAACCAAATTCGAAGAGAAATACAAATATATCAAATCATGCATATAAGAATCCAGAGAAGATTCAAATAATATTCATAGATAATCTGATCATAAATCCACAATTCATCGGATCTCGACAAACAAACCGCAAAAGAATATTACATCAAATAGATCTCCAAGAACATCGAGGAGAACATTGTGTTGAAGATCAAAGAGAGAGAAGAAGCAATCTAGCTACTAGTTATGGACCCGTAGGTCTGTGGTAAACTACTCACACATCATCGGAAGGGCAGCAAGGTTGATGTAGAAGCCCTCCATGGTCGAACCCCCCTCTAACAGAGTACCAGAAAAGGCCTCCATATGGGATCTCACGAGATCAGAAACCTGCGGCGGTGGAAAAGTATTTTCGTGGATGCTTTTAGGGTTCCGAGAATAGTTCCGAATATATAGGCCAAGGAAGGGGGTCAGGGGGTCTCCGAGGGGGCCATAAGCCCTAGGGGCGCGCCCCTGGCTTGTCATCTCCTTGGGGACTCTCTGACTTGGACTCCAAGTCATACGTGTGTCTTCTGGTCCAAGAAAAATCATCGCAAAAGTTTTACTCCATTTGGACTCTGTCAGGGATATTACTGGCAGGTATAAACTGGCCAGGAGGGTCCGGATTACACTGACAAGGTTGTATTATTACAAGCCCGATAGATTATGTAACAAAGAGGTCATAGCCCATAGAGGTTTTGGGCCCATGTATAAGGCTCACGGTCTGTAAACTGTCGTACCATGTAACTTGGGATGTAAGATAGAAAGAGTAGAGACCGAGGCGGACGCGTTTATGAGCCGGCCTCGGGACTCTATAAACTGGGCCGGGTGTAACCTCCTATATAAAGGGACGACCCGACGACGGTTCAAGGACAAGAAATAAGAGCTCGAGACACATGCAAGCGGATTCGCTCCCTGGTCATTGAAGCCCAAGCAATACCACACCAAACTAGACGTAGGCTTTTACCTTCATCGAAGGGGCCGAACTAGTATAAAAATCCTTGTGTCCTTCGTCCTCTTTAACCCCTTCAAGCTAACCCAAGTGATGGCCTCACACCTAAGTCCGCTAAAACGGACATCTGCCGTGCTAATTCCACGACAGTTGGCGCCCACCGTGGGGCTATCGCACGATGGTTTCGAGTTCTTGAAGGGCAACTTTGAAGGGCTCAAGGGCTACGCAGTGGGCCGGATGACCAAGATTCGTCGCGGCCGGATCTACATCGACGATGCAGGCTGGGGCCCCGAGGCCGATTCAATCGAATACGGGTACCGGGTCCCCTTCGGCGGCATCCACGTCTTCATCGGCAAGATCGGCGAACCGGGACCTGAGTCGGACATCTTCCCCAACATCGTCGAGCCGGCTCAGCATGCGAGATCGGCCCAGATTCAGCCCGCCGTGAAGCATGTTTTCGTTGGAGCAGTGTATGAAGTATAAGCCGAGGACGGATCGGATTCCGGTGGCGAGACAGTTGTCTATTCCGACGATGAATCTTCATCCGGAGAGACCGAATCTTTGTATCTGTTGCAGGACGGCCGGTCCGAGGGTGTGTCCGATGGCGATAGTATTCCGGACCCCTTTGATCCGCCAAACAGGGTTGCTGTTTTCATGGCCGGATCACAATCTACGCAACAGCCCTCGACGACCGGGGCATTAACCTCAGAGGCAGCGGGAGCCAGGGTTGAGGACCTTCTCCCGTCACCCTCTGACGTCCTATCCACCTTGGTCGGCACCTTGACGGCGCTCGCAACAGCAGAGGTAGCCCAGGCCGACAAGGCGCATCATGATGCGGAGATCACTCAGCCGAAGAGCCGGATTGAGCAAGCTAAGCTGGATCTGGATGCGGAGAAAGCCAGGATGGCTACAAGGCAGGCAGAGCTAGACTCCCAAGCTTTTCGGCTCAGGCTGGATCAGAACGCTTCACAGGAGGTAATGTACAGAAGGCAACAAACTCGTCTACCGCCGGTTTATGAGGCAAGGAATCTCTTTGGCACACCAGGAGCGGGAGCCAGTAACCGCCCGGAGATAAACCGGGGAGGAGCTCCGGGGGCACGCGCGTCGGTTTAGCCACCAGCCACAGAGCGGAACAGCCAAGTTGTGCCAGCACCGCATGTACCCATCCCTCCCGGTCATTATTCTAACCCGTCGGATAACATTGTCGCTGCCGCTTCACGGCTGGCCGCTCTTCCCATTGAGGGGACGTCCCCCATAGCAATGGAGGCACGACAGGCTAAGGAGTTGCTGGACACGACGTTAACACCACAACAGGCGTATTCTTATAGCCGAGAGAGGATTCATTCAACCCCCCGCCCGAGCCGGAGTTACACGAGGCACCTGGATGAACCGGCTGTATCTAGCAGTGCGCGGAGACGGCACATACAGAGGCAGGATAATCCGGCAGGAGCAGGAGCACATGCCCAGGAGGCGGTGGACCAGGCTAGGCAAGCAACGCCGGTTCACCCCACCACCACAGAAACAGGAAGCATGTCCAGTTCCTTCGGGGTGCAGTGTCTCATCCCCGCTTTACGAAACGTGAAATTACCCAAGGACTTCAAAGGCCCGCGCAAGGTACCCAACTACACAGCGGATCTAGCTCCAGAGGCATGGGTTGAAAGTTATGAGATGGCTATGGAGATGCTTGATGTGGACGAAGTTGCGTGTGCTAAATACTTCACAATGATGCTTGAGGGCACGGCCCGGACATGGTTAAAGGGTTTACCACCTAACTCCATCAGATCATGGGGTGAGTTGCGTCGCCGGTTTATCAGTAATTTCAAAGACATGTGCAAACAGCCGATGTCTGTGGTTGACTTAGCAGCATGTGTTCAAGGAGAGCAAGAGACCACAAGCAGTTGGGTGCGGCGAGTATCAGAAATCTTGCACTCCTCCAATAGCATCAACCCCAGTACGGCGATAGTGACCTTGGAGAACAATTGCGGGTTCGAGTCTTTGAGGCTGAAGCTGGGACGGCTCAAGCGCGATTGCAACGACATGGGAACGCTCATGAGCGCTTTGGTAAAGTATGGGGACTCTGATAACACCAAGTATCCAGATGCAGACGGAGACAAATCCGGGAAGGCGAGCAAAAACGGCAAACTGGCGCAAGCCAATCCGGCAGGTACAGGTTACAATGGAAAGCATAAAGCGGAGGGCGGCTCAGACTTTGTGGCCAGTACTAACGTTCAAGACAACGGGAAGCGCCGCAAGGGTAGACTGCCCCCGCGCAACGGGAGGCCACCCATCAATCTAGATCACCAACTAAATGTGCCTTGCCCAAGACACGGTACAGAGGAAAATCTGGCTACGCATCTTTGGAAGGAATGCCATATCATGCAGGCGGTTATGAAACATGCCAAGTATAACCACGCCCCCCCCGGCGGCGGACCAGGTCCCAGCTTTCAGGGTCCGGGTTACCAGGGTAGCGGATCCGGATCAGGATATCATGGCGGTAACAATAACCACAATGGCAACAGTCAGCATCAACATAACCAGCAGCATGGTCAGGGCGGATACAACAACCAAGGCAATCAACAGCGTCAGCAGCAACAGCATTCCGGATATCAGAATAATCCGAAGGAGCTAAGGAGTGGCCAATATCATGTCTTCACCACAAGTTTGTGCAAACGGGATCAAAAGGTTCTGAAGAGAGCAGTGCATGTTGTTGAACCGACGATACCACGTTTTTTACGTTGGTCAGAGCAGCCCATTGTGTGGAGCAGAGAGGATCACCCGCCACGGGTTGATAATCCGGGTCAGCTAGCCTTGCTGGTGGCTCCACAGGTGGGTGGCTATAAGTTCACAAAGGTGATCATGGATGGAGGCAGCAACATCAATATCCTATACTATGAGACTTTTCGACTTATGGGGTTGACAGATAAGAAGCTCCGGCAGTCCAACACAGTGTTCCATGGAGTGGTGCCAGGTAAATCGGCTTACCCAGTTGGAAAAGTCGATCTGGAAGTAACCTTTGGGGATGAGCAGGACTCTAAATCGGAGACAGTGACCTTTGAGGTTGTAAAGATCAGGAGCCCATATCATGCTCTATTTGGGAGGCCGGTTTATGCCAAGTTCATGGCTAGACCATGTTATGTTTATCTGCAGCTCAAGATGCCGGGTCACAAGGGAACCATCACGGTGCACGGGAGCCGCAAGATCGCATTGCAATGCGAGGAAGGAGACGCATCATATGCTGAGGTAGTTTGTGCTACGGAGGAGCTGAAGTTCTACAAAGACAATGTTAATCCGGCAGATATGCCCCCGTTGAAGAAGCCAACTACAAAGCATGATCCGGCGTTAAAGTTTAAGTCGGCAGAGGAAACCAAGCAGGTTGACTTTGTTCCGGGGGATTCGTCCAAGTAGTTTACCATCAGCGCTAACCTAGACCCGAAATAGGAAAGCGCGCTCATCGAGTTCATCCGTGAGAACCGGGATATCTTTGCATGAAAGCCTTCTGACATGCCAGGTATACCGAGGGAACTCGCTGAGCACAGTCTTAATATTGATCCGAAGTTCAAACCGGTCAAGCAGTATTTGCGCCGCTTCAATGAGGAGAGGCGCAAGGCTATAGGTGAAGAAGTGGCTAGGCTCTTGGCCGCAGGTTTCATAGTTGAAGTGTTTCATCCAGAGCGGTTGGCAAATCCGGTGCTGGTGCTCAAGAAAAACGGAACTTGGAGGATGTGTGTTGATTACACAGACTTGAACAAGGCTTGCCCGACTGATCCTTTTGCTCTCCCCCGTATTGATCAGATTATCGATGCTACGGCGGGATGTCAGCGGCTAAGTTTTTTGGATGCATATTCAGGTTATCATCAGATCAAGATGGCAGTTAAGGACCAGGAGAAGACAACTTTCATAACTCCCTTTGGAGCCTTTTGCTATGTATCCATGCCTTTTGGGCTCAAGAGTGCCCAAGCAACATATCAGCGTTGTGTGCAGAACTGCTTCAAAGGGCAGATTGGAAGAAATGTCCATGCCTATGTTGATGACATTGTGGTGAAATCCATGAAGGAGGAGACACTAATAGAGGACTTAAAAGAAACCTTTCACAACCTTCGGGCTTACAAGATGATGCTCAATCCGGAGAAGTGTGTTTTTGGTTTTCCAGCAGGCAAACTCCTTGGATTCTTAGTATCAAACAGAGGAATTGAGGCTAATACGGAGAAGATCAAGGCGATCACATCCTTGGCTAAACCGGCTTGTATCAATGATGTCCAGCGCGTGGCAGGCCGTATTGCAGCCTTGAGCCGGTTCATCAGCCGTTTAGGAGAAAAGGCGATCCCGCTTTACCAGATGATGAAGAAAACGGACCGTTTTGTATGGAGCGATGCTGCAAACGTTGCGTTCGAGGATACGAAGCGGCAATTGGCAGAACCACCAGTCCTTGCTGCCCCGGTTGACAAGGAGCCGCTGTTGTTATACGTGGCCGCCAATGCCCGTGCAGTTGATGGCTTCTCGCTCCTCGTTGGTTACTCCAAGTGGAAGGTTTGAGATGCAGTGTAGCGGAAGTTTTCCCTTGGCAAAGATACCAAGGATCAATTTCCCCTGAGACTCCCAGTTTCAACAAGAAGGTGTCAACTGCTAACGGCGCCAGCTATTAGCAATCAACGTGGACCTGCACACAGATACAAATAACTTTGCTCCCAACGAGTACAGAGAGGTTGTCAATCCCTCCGGCCTTGTCGTTTACAAAGGGTCAAACGCAAGTGATAATAGTGATAGGTATTGCTGCAAAAAGTAAGTAAAAGCAGAAAGTAAATAGCGGATGTGATCAGTGATGGTAATATGGACCGGGGTCCCATGATGTTCACTAGTGATGTCTCTCTCCCAAAAGACGATAAAACAGCCATGTGAGGTAAACGAATTACAGCTGGGCAATTGACAGAATTATGTGCGCAAACCAATGCTAACTATGTTGCAAGAAAGGTAGAGGTTCAAAGCATGGGCGGTACGCCAAGGCAAGTAGACCGAAATCCATCTGCATCTACTACTAATCATCCACCTTGAGATATCTATCCAGAACATCTCGCTGGTATTAAGTTGCGAGTCCCACCCATAGTGTAAACTCAAAGCAACAGACAACTGCATTAAAAGAACTTTGCGTAAAGTAAACAATCCTTGCACCCGCAGGCACAAGCACCGTTGTTTTCCCCCTTGTGGCAACAGCACATCCCCTAGACTCATGTTTTTGTCACTCAAGCTAGTCATCGAGGGGCATGAACCCACAATCAAGCATAACGTTCCCTCTTGGAGTCACTACCTACTACTTGGCCAAAGCAATAAATAGCAACGGAGAACATGTAAGAATTACTTACGAACATAAATATAAAAGAGGTAAATCAAATATATTACTCAAACACAATCTGAACATAATCTCACAATCCATCGGATCCCAGCAAACTCATCATAGCAATAGCATAAGGATTACATATGTGCCTCGATCATGTAGGGCAGCTCACGAGGACTAATTAGTGAAGCACAAGAACGGGAGGAGAACATCACATAGCTACTGGTCATGGACCCATGGTCCAAGGGAGACTACTCACAACTCATCCGGGAGGCGTCCATGGTGGAGGAGAGGCTCCCGGTGGTGATCCTCCCCTCCGGCAGGGTGCCGGGAAGAGTTCTCCTGGTGCTCCCGATCTTGGAAACGCGGCGGCGGCGGAACAGAGATGAGATCGCGAAAAAGGGTTCCCGTCTCGAGGGTTTCGGAACACGATATAAATATATGCCAAAGGGGGGCATCAGCGGAGGCCTGGGGGGCCCAGGCACCCTCCCGGCGCGGCCAGGAGGGGGGCCGCGCCACCAGGGCACCTGGAGCCCTGGTGGCCCCCCTCCGGCTCTACTTCGGGTGCCGGGAAGCTTCTGGAACACTGATTTTTTATATAATTTTTCCGGGATTTTTCTGGCAGTTTTCGTGACGGGAAAACCTGAAATACAAAAACAGCAGAAAACAGAAACTGGCACTGGGGTGCACTGAGTTAATAGGTTAGTCCAAATATGATCAAAAGTGTATGGAAGTGTATAAATATCATAGCAATATCACCCAAAAGAGGCATGGAGCAAGCAGAAATTATAGATACGTTTTGGACGTATCAACATCCCCAAGCTTAATTCCTGCTCGTCCTCGAGTAGGTAAATGATAACAAGAATAATTTCTGTGGTGACATGCTATTAACCATATAGGACTTTTTCATAGTCATATGACAAAAGCTTACTGAGACAATGAATCTGTAGTAATTAAGTTGCCTCATGAGAAAATCACAAAGAACTGAAAGTTCTACAATATGATACTGAAACATCAAATAGATTTGTAATGAGCATGGTGTGCAAATATGATAAAGTGATATCTCGCTTGCCCCCTTTAGTGAAGCAAAACATAAATGCAGGGACACCTCCAAGGTTTAAGTGATGACTAGATACAATGATTTCAAAATAAACGATATCACAATCATGCAGAAGACAATGCTACTTTGGGACAATGCACATTACACTCAGAATGACAATCATGCTCTCAGTAGTTTGTGCTTTAAAATAAGGTGGAGACTCTCGAACCGTGGCTTTTGTTGGCAAGGTTGAAAACCCGTGGTCGGAAACAAAGACAAAACATGTACCAGAGCTCTTGGTTTTAGAAACAGAGGTAATAATTATTATTTTTAGATTATGCATGTTCCGTCAACGAATGCTAGCAGATAACTCAATTACTTCTTGAGATGGACAAGTTTCGAGGAACGGCTCCCGAATGAGGACGATCACATCCTCTTAATCTCCTTTGTTTATCACTGCCAAAGTTTTCTGATTTCTCATGAACAAAGCGTGAAGGAGGGTTTGTTTGTTATATTAATTTTGAGCCGGGCGCACTCTTTGCCAGTTCCTTCTCGTATTATGGGTTTGCACATTAGACATGCAATCCCAGGGTGAAGCTTGTCCAACTTAGAAAGATCATGAATTAACTACTACTTCCTCATGAACTAAAAACAGAGGCACAAAATAGGAATGCTTTTTTTTTAATAATTTCGAGATGGTACATGCAAGTCTCCGTTAGGAATGGCAGGTAAATACCATGTAGGAAGGTATGGTGGACTCATATGGCATAACTGGTTTAAAAGAATTTGGATGCACAAGCAGTCAGTCCGCTTAGTACAGGTGGAGGTTAGCAAAATACTGGGAGCGACCAACTAAGAGAGCAATGACGGTCATAATCGTGCAGAGCGACAAAGCAACATTGAATCAGGCATGGTAGTTATATCGCTACTCAGAAACAAAAGATCATCAAGGCTTGACAGACTTTCTTTACAGTCTTAAATATGCGTGAGCATACGCCAAGTCAATCAAAATAAATTCTTGAAGGAAGATATTACTAAACCATACCACATCATAGGCAAACAAATCATGTTGGTACTCCAATAACACATTGGGAACCCCCTAGCTATTTGAGACTAACCATAAGAAAACATGAATTACTAAGCACCATTATGCACGTAGCATCTTTATCATAGACATACCAACCAATGCAACGGAAGCAAACTCTTTTAATAAGATAATCATGATAACTAAAGAGAGTTCAAGCAACCAACTAAACAAAAGCTCTTTAAAAAGATAAGCATGAAAACTAAGAGCTGAACATGATAGTAGCTATTGAAAGACAAAGAACACACACAGCAAAGATAGACATGAAAATTCTATGTTATGTTCTAGGTAGAAGTGGAGTGTGTTTCTCTCCCACACAAAGAAAGTTGAGTTCCGATTCGTTATGAAAAGCTAAAGAAAACTAAAAAGGAAACTAAAAGCAAGACGCTCCAAGCATAGCACATAACAAATGAAGTGATAAAAATATAGTGGAACGAAAGACGAACTGATAATGTTGATGGAGAAGGGGATGCACGAGGGCATCGCCAAGCTTAGACGCTTGAGTCTCCTTGAATATTTCTTGGGGGTGCATGGGGGCATCCCCAAGCTTGAGCGTTTGACACTCCTGAATCTTTTTATCATCTTCCCTCGCACACTTGAAAACTCCCTTCATACATAACTCATCATAATATGATTAGCGAGGTTAGTACCCATAATAAAATAATTGTTCATGGCTGGAAATAAGGATATTCTTGAAGGTCTACTGTTTCTCAAGATTGCCAAAAGCTTTTTGCAAAGAAAAAGCAAGCTCAAGGTTTGCAAAATGAAGGAAAGGCAAAACAGGACAGAATCTGTGAAAAACAGAACAGCAGGTAGTAAATGATTTTTTCGGGGCACTTCTGCCACTCAAATAAAAAAACTCAGAACAGACGCCCGAAAGCCAATTGTATAGAGCACGTTGTCAAAAAAATTAAGATCAAAAAGATGTTCTGGTGATTTTATACGAATTTTTCTGTCCAAGGACAGAATCTGTTTTCTGGACTGCACGTCACAACTTTTGAACTTTCTTGCAATCAGAGGCTAAACTTGGCACAAAGCTGAAAAATAAAGTTACAATGATGTTTCTACAGTAGTAACAAACATCACGACCACTAAAAACTGAAAGAACAAACTGAAAGCAAAGATAACAAGGGTTGTCTCCCTAGAGCTCTTTCTTTATAGCCATAAAGATAGGCTTAAGACTTTAATGATGCTCTCGTAGGAATAAGAGTTGAAGAACAAAAGAGAGCATCAAGAAGCAAATACCAAACACATTTAAGCCTAACATGCTTCCTATGCATAGGAATATTGCAATAGAATAATTCACTGAAGCACAAAGCAATAAGCATAGGAAGACAAAACAAGTGCAGCTTCAAAACCTTCAACATAAAGAGAGGAAACTTCTTATTATTAAGATATTTAGAACCATGTCTCCCTCTCTCATTATAAATTTCAGTGGCATCATGGATGAACTCAACAATATAACTATCACATAAGGTATTATTTCCATGATCCAAAAGCATAAAAGTGTCATTACTCTTCATATAAGCAAAATCTTTCTTATTAGGAATAGTGAGAGTAAGACTATCATGACCATCATCATATTTAGGAGGCATATCATAATCATAATAAATTTTATCCTCAATAGTAGGTGGACTAAAAAGCTCACATTTATCATTGTAATCATCATATATAGGAAGCAAAGTATTATCAAAGTAAATTTTCTCTTCAAAAGTTGGGGGACTAAAAATATCATGTTCATCAAACGTGTCATCCCCAAGCTTAGAGCTTTCCATGTCATTAGCAATATTGATATTCAAAGAAAGCATACTAATAACATCACCACCATCATGATTGTTATGCAAATAATAAAGTTCCATAGGTTTTTTAACTTTCTCTTCAAACACATCATGTCCCAAAGCAAGGTAGAGCTTATAAAGCTCTCTCATATTTTCGTTGTTTTCCATTAAGCAAAACTAGTGAAAAGACATAAAGAAAACTGAAAGGTAAACTAACAAGACTAAAAAGCAAAGATAAAAGATAGCGTGCAACTCCCCTATCTTGAAGAGTGGAGTCCCCGGCAACGGCGCCAGAAAACTTCGCTTGATGGCTTCTCGCCCCTCGTTGGTTACCCCAAGTGGAAGGTTTGAGATGCAGTGTAGCGGAAGTTTTCCCTTGGCAAAGATACCAAGGATCGATTTCCCCTGAGACTCCCAGTTTCAACAAGAAGGTGTCAACTGCTAACGGCGCCAGATATTAGCAATCAACGTGGACCTGCACACAGATACAAATAACTTTGCTCCCAACGAGTACAGAGAGGTTGTCAATCCCTCCGGCCTTGTCGTTTACAAAGGATCAAACGCAAGTGATAATAGTGATAGGTATTGCTGCAAATAGTAAGTAAAAGGAGAAAGTAAATAGCGGATGTGATCAGTGATGGTAATATGGACCGGGGTCCCATGATGTTCACTAGTGATGTCTCTCTCCCAAAAGACGATAAAACAGCCATGTGAGGTAAACGAATTACAGCTGGGCAATTGACAGAATTATGTGCGCAAACCAATGCTAACTATCTTGCAAGAAAGGTAGAGGTTCAAAGCATGGGCGGTACGCCAAGGCAAGTAGACCGAAATCCATCTGCATCTACTACTAATCATCCACCTTGAGATATCTATCCAGAACATCTCGCTGGTATTAAGTTGCGAGTCCCACCCATAGTGTAAACTCAAAGCAACAGACAAATGCATTAAAAGAACTTTGCGTAAAGTAAACAATCCTTGCACCCGCGGGCACAAGCACCGTTGTTTTCCCCCTTGTGGCAACAGCACATCCCCTAGACTCATGTTTCTGTCACTCAAGCTAGTCATCGAGGGGCATGAACCCACAATCAAGCATAACGTTCCCTCTTGGAGTCACTACCTACTACTTGGCCAAAGCAATAAATAGCAACGGAGAACATGCAAGAATTACTTACGAACATAAATATAAAAGAGGTAAATCAAATATATTACTCAAACACAATCTGAACATAATCTTACAATCCATCGGATCCCAGCAAACTCATCATAGCAACACCATAAGGATTACATATGTGCCTCGATCATGTAGGGCAGCTCACGAGGACTAATTAGTGAAGCACAAGAACGGGAGGAGAACATCACATAGCTACTGGTCATGGACCCATGGTCCAAGGGAGACTACTCACAACTCATCCGGGAGGCGTCCATGATGGAGGAGAGGCTCCCGGTGGTGATCCTCCCCTCCGGCAGGGTGCCGGGAAGAGTTCTCCTGGTGCTCCCGATCTTGGAAGCGCGGCGGCGACGGAACAGAGATGAGATCGCGAAAAAGGGTTCCGGTCTCGAGGGTTTCGGGACACGATATAAATATATGCCATAGGGGGGCATCAGCGGAGGCCTGGGGGGCCCAGGCGCCCCCCCCGGCGCGGCCAGGAGGGGGGCCGCGCCACCAGGGCGCCTGGAGCCCTGGTGCCCCCCCCTCCGGCTCTACTTCGGGTGCCGGGAAGCTTCTGGAACGCTGATTTTTTATATAATTTTTCCGGGATTTTTCTGGCAGTTTTCGTGACGGGAAAACCTGAAATACAAAAACAACAGAAAACAGAAACTGGCACTGGGGTGCACTGAGTTAATAGGTTAGTCCAAATATGATCAAAAGTGTATGGAAGTGTATAAATATCATAGCAATATCACCCAAAAGAGGCATGGAGCAAGCAGAAATTATAGATACGTTTTGGACGTATCAGCTGTTAGCATGGCCATTGTGGTGGAGCGCAAGTAAGCAGGCAAGAAATATCCGGTCCAATGTCCGGTTTACTACATAAGTGAGGTCCTCATTGAGTCGAAGCAAAGATATGCACATTGGCAAAAGTTAGTGTATGGTGTGTTCATGGCAAACCGGAAGTTGAAGCACTATTTCCAGGGCCACCCAATCACTGTTGTTAGCTCAGCTCCGTTGGGGGATATAATCCAGAACAGAGAAGCCACTAGCAGAGTGGCGAAGTGGGCTATTGAGCTTAGCCCACACGGATTAAAATATGTGCCCCGTACTGCTATAAAGTCCAAGCACTGGTGGATTTCATCAATGATTGGACGGAGTTGCAAGGACCTGAGGAGAAGCCAGATCATACGTACTGGACTATTCACTTTGACGGTTCAAGGCAATTGGAGGGCTCGGGGGCTGGAGTCGTGTTAATTTCCCCACGAGGTGATAAGTTCTGTTACGTCCTTCGATTAATGTTCCCTTGTACTAACAATGCTGCTGAGTATGAAGCTCTCCTCCATGGTTTGCGGATGGCCAAGGAGATGAACTTGAGCCGGGTCAAGTGTTTTGGTGACTCAGATCTGGTGGCACAACAAGTATCCGGTAAGTGGGACTCTAAGGATCCGCTCATGGCGGCCTATCGGCGAGAGGTGGATGCAATAGCAGGATGCTTCAAGGGTTATCAGGTGGACCACATAGACCGGCAGAAAAATGAAGCGGCAGATGCATTAAGCCGGCTGGGCTCTCAGCGTAAACCGATTCCACCTAATACCTTCTTGGATGAATTGCATAGTCCGTCAGTACAGATACCTTCAGAGGAGGATTTAGCTGTTCCTGATTCGGAAGCACAGCTAGTTGCAGCACTTCACGTTATTCCGGATTGGACACTCCCTTACTTGGCGTACCTGAGCCGAGGTGAGTTGCCAGAGGATGAAATTGAGGCCCGGCAGATAATCCGGCGGTCTAAATCTATGACTATCGTCAATGGAGAACTTCATCACCGCAGTGTTTCTGGGGCGTTTCAGTGGTGCATATCATCAAAGGAAGGCTGTGATATTCTTCGAGAGATTTATGAAGGAGATTGTGGTCATCACGCCTGTTCAAAATCCTTGGTAGCTAAAGCTTTTCGTCATGGGTTCTACTGGTTAACGGCTCACGCTGATGCAGAGGACTTGGTCAGAAAATGTGACGCTTGCCAGAAATTTGCATGGCGTGCTCATGTTCCGGTGCAGGAGCTATGGATGATTCCAATTACTTGGCCATTTGCGACTTGGGGGCTTGACATGGTTGGACCCTTTAAAAGATCCCAAGACCAGAAAACCCACCTGTTAGTAGCAGTGGACAAATTTACAAAGTGGGTTGAAGCGGAGCCTGTCAGTAAGTTTGATGCGGCAACAACGGTTAAGTTCATCAAAAAAGTAATTTTCCAGTTTGGCTTTCCACACATCATTATAAATGATAATGGCACCAACCTATCTAAAGGAGAGATGGAAGAGTTCTGTCAAAGGGAGCATATTCGCCTTGATGTGTCATCAGTAGCTCACCCTCAGTGCAATGGCCAAGCCGAGAGAGCCAACCAAGAGATCCTGAGAGGCATCAAGCCCCGGCTTATGGTTCCTTTGCAAAGAATGCCGGGTTGCTGGGTAGAGGAGTTGCCTTCTATCTTATGGAGCATCAACACTACGCCTAACAGATCTACAGGATATACACCTTTCTTCATGGTGTATGGTGCTGAAGCGGTTCTCCCTAGTGACATCCGGCACGACTTACCACGGGTGGCAGCTTATGTTGAAGCGGATAATGAGCAAGCAAGGCAAGACAGCTTGGACCGGCTAGACGAGGAACGAGACACGACAGCAGCACGATCAGTAATTTATCAACAAGATCTGCGCCGATACAGCCGCCGGGTCAAGACCAGGACGTTTCAGGAAGGCGATCTGGTGCTCCGGCTCATCCAAGACCAGACAGATATGCACAAGCTATCCCCACCTTGGGAAGGACCCTTTGTGGTCAGCAAAAATCTCCACAACGGATCATACTACCTTATCGACGTTCGAGAACATAAGGACTCACGCACAGCAGAGGAGGAGACGAAGCGGCCGTGGAACATCGCTCTTCTGCGGCCTTATTATACTTGAGCCATTGGCTCCGCTTTATGTACAATGTATATATTATGATTAATAAAATAAATTGGCGCCCCCGGAACACCGGGTAATCAACCATCTTCTACGCAAAAGAGTATCACATGGGGGCTTCTAAAGAAACCTTCCATGGCCTCTTAAACCGGCGCCCCTGATAGAATCAGAGAATCAGCCGTGTTTTTCAAAGGAGTATCACATGGGAGTTTTCTACGAAAGCTCACCATGGCCTCCTAAACCGGCGTCCTTGATGCATCAAGGAATCAGCCGTGTTTTTCAAAGGAGTATCACATGGGAGTTTTCTACGAAAGCTCACCATGGCCTCCTAAACCGGCGCCCTTGATGCATCAAGGAATCAGCCGTGTTTTTCAAAGGAGTATCACATGGGAGTTTTCTACGGAAGCTCACCATGGCCTCCTAAACTGGCGCCCTTGATACATCAAGGAATCAGCCATTGACGATCATCGAGTTGATCACCTAAAGACAAGATCCTTACGAGGTTTTGAAACATTGGGTGGCTTGTCATCGATAAAAAGCCTCGAATTTGGAGCCTGGCAGCTCGTAAAAAGCCTCGACTACATGGTCTTATTTGCCCAAACAACCTTAATTCTATTTTTTATGATTTCATACATCTTGGTCGTCATGATCATTGGTTTTTAACCAAGTCCATTGATGCGAGACCGGACAACTACACGGTTGACCATATTTCTGCAAAGTTAAAGTCTGGGTCATGAACACCAGCGAGAGTTAAACCGGCGTTCATTATAACCCGGATTGGCCATCAGGCTAAGCCAAACAAGAGAGCCAGGAGCCTCATCAGCGGCTGCGCCTTTAATTATTCCTACCGGGTTAAGGTCGACAAGCACACTTAATCAGAGGTATGGTATATATTGGTGATCAGCAACTATTACTTTGATTTATATATCAGAGCAGTATAATCCGTCCGGTGGTAAACCGCCATGACATCTTTTAGCTTTGTTCATGCAGGCGCATATGATATAAACGGATCACACATTGCAAACAGAAGATTAAACTGAAAGATGCCAATTCGAATAGTGCTATAAACAGTGGGACAAAGGTAGTATTTCAGCTAATCCTATTACAAGGCACTTGCAGGCCCGAATGGATCAAAAGTTTCTCGCAAAGTATTCAGCAATTACAAGTTAAACCAGACGGTTTACGAATCCTCCTCACGCTGCGAAGGCTGAGGGTCAACTTGTTCCGGGTCTTCATCAACTTTAGGCAATGGCTGGAAACCAGGAGCACACCAGTCAATCTTGGAGAGGGCACGGAAATACACTTCTTCATTGATAAGATCTGAAGGGTGAATATCTGGAGCGGAAGTGTGGTTATGAACTGGCGGGATCAGATTCTCAGTGTCGTAAACCGGCCGCTCCACCCGCGAATTTTCTAGATCATAGGCCGGATGATACCTTGTCAAATCTGCTTCATCGGCAAGCTTGCTGGCGAGTGGGCGCATATCCTTAGTCAGAGCACGGAGATCTTCAGTAGAGAAGGTTGACCCGTCCTCTTTATTGCTGGGATAGCCGTTCATGGCTTCAGCCGGGTCAAAATCAGGGACCCATGCCTTGGCCCGGGTCAGCGCCATAAGAGAGCCAGCCTGCGCAGCAGACTTCTTCACCTCAACCAGACGCACAGGTAGGACAGATAGCTTCTCCAGGGTCGCTTGGATGGTAGTCGGCACCGGTTTATTGTGAGACATGGCACTGATAGCCCTTTGAGCGCCGGAGTAGAGCTGCTCCACCAGGGTATAAGCGGCCTTGAGCTTCTTCCGGACATTGTCTCCGAGATGAGTTATGTGCCTCCCTATATAAAAAGGCGAGTTAAACCGGGGCGTAACAAAGATTGCAGGGATGCAAAACATACAGAGACAGGTACTCACCGAAGATAGCAGAAGTCATGAGCTCTATTTGCTGTTTCAACCCGGATAGTTCCTGCGTAACCGGATTGAGAGCGGTTTCGGCATCCTTTGCTCTTTTTTCAAGAGCGTCCCTCTGCACCTCCCATGTGGACCGCTCCGCTTCAAAATATTTCTTCAATTTTCCATGTTAGTCAAAGCAAGGACGAGTTCTTCCTTAGCTTTGGCTGAAGCAGTCCCATGGAAAGCCAAACTATTCCGGAGCTCAGTTGCCTCCGAAGCCCTCCGGGTCAAGTCAGCCTGCAAGGAAATCAAACGGATTAAAAGGAAAGATCAATCAAGTCTCAAGCACATAACAAGTTATGCACTCGACACTTGGGGGCTAATGTACAATTGAAGTAAAGAAAGCAAAGTTTTCAGACAAAGTCCCAAGCACATAAACAAGTTATGCCCTTGGCACTTGGGGGCTAATGTACATTCATTGTCAGACACAAATAAAGTCCCGATTCACCTACGATGAAGCTAAACCGTCACTTGGGGGCTACTATGGTATAAAGGTATGATTGCAAAGTACAAAGCAGAAACAGAAAGCAAAAAGAAAGAAAGTCACCTCATATTTGTCCTTCATCATGTTAACTAAGCCGACTTCATAGTCACAGCTGGTGAAGAGCCGATTCAGAAACCCGAAATGAAGTTCCTGGGCACTCAGCTGAGCATAGCTTGATAGGTCTATACTCCATTTGCCTTTATCTTGTTGGAGTTTCTCTTCCTTGGAAGTACGTTTGACCAAGGTAACAGGTTCTGTGGGGGCAGTGAAGCCTAACCCGGTTATCTCAACATCTGCTGTTGAGGCAGCAGTTGGCTAGGGAGGATCAGCAGTGTGCACCGGACTGATAGGAGCCGGGCTAGCCCGGGGAGGACTTACCCGGACAGGGCTTGCCGGTTTAGCCGTATTTTCCATATTGTCACCGCCTAGCGCAGCAACATCTTCATGGTCCATAGGGGCGGGATCATCAAGCTGAATTTCAACATTGTCCTCTGGAGGGATAGCTGCCTCAGGGTCCTCGGCCGGTTCAGTGGTGGTGGTTTCAGCAGCCGGTTTACTTGCTTTTGCCTTTTTACTAGGCTTGGGCATTCTAATAAAGGGTCAGAGCAGTCGTAAGAATCACAAGGTCAAAAAAGGAAGATAAACCGGACGTTTGAAAGAAGGACTTACCCAGGGATGGTCTTGAGCACTGGGACTTGCGTAGCGGTCGACTCGCCGGAAGAGGACAAAGGAGCCTCCTGATAGTTGGGATCAGACGGTTTAAGTGGTTTACGTATAAGACCTGCTTTTGGATAAATGAGGGTTGGAGTGAGCAAAACCTCAGAGCGGCGTCTACGAGCCGGCGTAAGCGGTATTCCGGATGATTCAACCACATGGCCACTATGGCGCGTGGTCCGGCGAGCTTCATGCTGCCGTTTCTTCAAAAGAAAGTTGGGATCCAATTGAGCATAAGGGTGAGAAAATGGATATTTCCGGGACACCCGGCGGATCTTGGGTGGCAACGGTTCTGAATCAAAAGAGAGAGAAATTACCTCAACTCCCTCCGCTTTACTTCCCTCTGCCAGGTCCTACGAAAAGGCATTATTTAACATAAATTCATACAAAGGGGGATCAAAAGACATAAGGGTTAATTGATACCTCAGAATCCAGATCATCCTCTTCAGGGTGTGAACCGGAAGTGGCGATAGCTTTCTTCTTCTTGACAACATAGGTTTTCTTGCTTGATTGCTTGGCCGGTTTATCCTGAGATTTCCTCTTCCAGAAAGGATCGTTGGCCTGTGCAAAGGAATAATAACAAAGTTGAAGACAACTGATATGAACGGACTAAGATGAAAAAAAAGTCAGAAGAGCTTTACCGATGGCGCTTTGTTGGTTAAGCAGAATGGAGCCAAACCGGTCCGGCTGCAATCCTCCAGAGGGATGTTCAGCATTTTCTTCGCAGACTCAGTAACTTCATTATCAGGCAGTACTATCTTGGTGTGGCGTTGAGGATCTTCCGGTTTGCCGGTGTATTTGCACATCAAACTTGAGCGCCGGCTTAGTGGAAGGATGCTCCAGGAAAGCCAGCAGCAAAGGAAGTCAACGCCGGTTAAACCGTTCGCCACGAAAGCCCTGAGCTTGGAAAGCTGAGGGACAAATCGAGCCCGGTCTTGGGCGCATAGACGCTGTGGCAAATGATGGGTTGTTGTCAGACGATAGGCGCGGTAACCCGGCAGCGGATTCTCTCCTTCAGGTGAAGTGTCCCTGCAATAGAACCAAGTCTGGTTCCATTCCTTGGGGTGGCTGTGAAGAGTGGCGTGGGGAAAGCTCACATCCTTTCTTTTCTGGATGCTGACACCACCCAGCTCCTGATGAGGTCCATCAGTAAACTCCGTCCGCCAGTTCAGATGGAAGAAATCCCGGAACGATTCTACTGATGGTTCTTCTTGAAGATATGCGTCCGAGAAAACTTGAAAGTTACAGATCTTCGATATAGAATTCGGGCCTACATCTTGTGGGTGGAGTTGAAAAGCGGCTAACACATCCCGGAAGAATTTTGAACTGGGAGGACTGAAACCCCGGGCCAGATGATCATAAAAAACTATGATTTCTCCCTCCTTAGGCTCAGGAGGGCATTCCTTTCCAGGGGCCCGCCAGTGCAGAACTTTCTTAGGGCCCAGAACACCAATTGAAGCCGCTTCAACTAAATCGTTCTCCGTGATCCGGGAAGGAACCCAATTGCAAGCAACACTTTTTTTGGCCATCGTTTCTGATGAGGGAGTGCTGAAAAATACAGTGCAAAACCCGGTTTACCAGCCGCTAGATATAAACCAGTGCATTCTATAAAGGTATGGGCTTAATTGTCGGTTTAAACAAGGGACTAATGGTATTTACTAATCCGTAAGCAGGTATGAATGAGACAGCTACCGGTTCACGATGATACACGTAGAAAGTTAAACCGTCTATTGTGGAATACGGGTTAAATCTTACACCGTCAAAGCAAGCATATGATGCGCAGGGTATGGTTAAACCGGCAATGTAAGCGAGTTACATATCTAAAAGTGTGAAAAACAGTTTTCACATGAAGCTGAGGTAAATATGGATCTAAGGCGCAAGAAAAAGACGGAATAATACAAGTTATATTCAGGGAAGGCCGCGAAGGTTCTCTACAGATTCAATCTAAACTAGCAAAGCTAAGAGGAACTAAGGATATAACGATGGAGAAGAAGCGCACGGATGAGGATCAAGCCTAAACGAGTTTATAACTACAACTAAGAAAGACCTACGGAGATGAACTACAAGGAAACGAGAGTTCATGGTGAGCTACAGAAGAAACCCTAGAATACGATCTATGGGGAAGAAGAGGGAGTACCTGAGGAAACAGAGGACGGCGGCGAAGTTCTCTGGAAGCGTTCAGGTCGATGGAGCGGCCGGGCTCGAGGACGACGGCGAGCTCAAAGAACAACTGCGGAGCTTCGAGCACTGGAGACGGAGGAAGAAGAAAGCAGAAGGGGAAAAGAGATGTGCCTCGGCTGTATTTATAGGCCAAGGGGTTAAAACGGCAAGCACGGGAATCGAGGAGGCCGAAAATCAGATAAAGATTGAGCTGTCGCCTCGATTTTCGGTGCGGCAGTAAAGAAAGGTAACAAACAAGTGCGGGCATTAAATGCACAGATGACGTCACGACGGATTGAAACGATTTCAGGAGATGACGTCATGGACGGTTTATGAAGTAAACAAGTTGCAGAAAGGAAATTTGTACAAGACTTGGAAGACTGACATGAACAAGTTCAAATCAATATGGGGCCTAATGTCAGGGATATTACTGGTAGGTATAAACCGGCCAGGAGGGTCCGGATTACACTGACAAGGTTGTATTATTACAAGCCCGATAGATTATGTAACAAAGAGGTCATAGCCCATAGAGGTTTTGGGCCCATGTATAAGGCCCACGGTCTGTAAATCGTCGTACCATGTAACTTGGGATGTAAGATAGAAAGAGTAGAGACCGAGGCGGACGCGTTTATGAGCCGGCCTCGGGACTCTGTAAACCGGTCCGGGCATAAACTCCTATATAAAGGGATGACCCGGCGACAGTTCAAGGACGAGAAACAAGAGCTCGAGACACAGGCAAGCAGATTCGCTCCCTGGTCATCGAAGCCCAAGCAATACCACACCAAACTAGACGTAGGCTTTTACCTTCATCGAAGGGGCCGAACTAGTATAAAACTCCTTGTGTCCTTCATCCGCTTTAACCCCTTCAAGCTAACCCGAGCGATGGCCTCACACCTAAGTCCGCTAAAACGGACATCTGCCGTGCTAATTCCACGATAGAATCCGTTTGATATTCCTTTTCTGTGAAACTAAAAAACAAGGAAAAAACAGAAACTAGCACTGGGCTCTAGGTTAATAAGTTAGTCCCAAAAATAATATAAAATAGCATATAAAAAATCCAAAGTTGATAATATAATAGAATAGAACAATAAAAAATTATAGATACATTGGAGACGTATCAAGCATCCCCAAGCTTAATTCTTGCTCGTCCTCGAGTAGGTAAATGATAAAAACAGAATTTTTGATGCGGAATGCTACCTAGCATATTTAGCCATGTATTTCTTCTCTATTTGGCATGAATGTTCAGATCCATATGATTCAAAACAAAAGTTCATTGATATCAAAACAATAATACTTCAAGCATACTAGTAACAAAATTATGAAGCTTCAAAACATGGCTAAAGAAACTTATCCCTACAAAATCATATAGTCTTGTTATGCTCCCTCTTCTTAGCACAAAGTATAAATCATACCCACCCCGGTGTTAGCCAAGCAATTGTTTCATACTTTTTAACGCGCTTCAAGTTTTTCAACTCTTCATGCAAGACACGAGCGTGATCCATGGACATATATAGCACTATGGGTGGAATAGAAGGTGGTAGTAGACAAATGTACGGAGAAAGTCTCACCTCAACTAGGAAAATTAATGGACTATGGAGATGTCCATCAATTTATATCAATGTGAGTGAGTAGGGATTGTCATGTAACAGATGCACTAGAGCTATAAGTGTATGAAAGATCAAAAGAAAACTAAGTGGGTGTACATCCAACTTGCTTGCTCATCAAGACCTAGGGCATTTGAGGAAGCCTAACATCGGAATATACAAGCCAAGTTCAATAATGAAAAATTCCCACTAGTAATATATGAAAGTGTCAAAATAGGAGACTCTCTACAATGAAGATTATGGTGCTACTTTGAAGCACAAGTGTGGAAAAGGATGGTAACATTGTCCCTTCTCTCTTTTTCTCGCATTTTTGGAGACTCCTCCTTTGTTTTGGAGACTTTTTTCTCTTTTTTTGGAGACTCTTTTGGCCTCTCTCCTTTTTTTTATAATCTCACATGGGACAATGTTCTAATAATGATGATCATCACACTTTTATTTAGTTACAACTCAAAATTACAACTCGATAGGCATCACGTCCGTGATAAGTAGACCAAAACGATTCTGCATCTACTACTATTACTCCACACATCGATCGCTATCCAGCATGCATCTAGAGTATTAAGTTCATAAGAACAGAGTAACGCCTTAAGAAAGATGACATGATGTAGAGGGATAAACTCAAGCAATATGATATAAACCCCATCTTTTTATCCTTGATGGCAACAATACAATACGTGCCTCGCTACCCCTTTTGTCACTGGGTGAGGACACCGCAAGATTGAAACCAAAACTAAGCACCTCTCCCATTGCAAGAACTATCAATCTAGTTGGCCAAACCAAACCAATAATTCGAAGAGAAATACAAATATATCAAATCATGTATATAAGAATTCAGTGAAGATTCAAATAATATTCATAGATTATCTTATCATAAATCCACAATTCATCGGATCTCGACAAACACCGCAAAATAACATTACATCGAATAGATCTCCAAGAACATCGAGGAGAACATTCTATTGAAGATCAAAGAGAGAGAATAAGCCATCTAGCTACTAGCTATGGACCCGTAGGTCTGTGGTAAACTACTCACACATCATTGGAAGGGCAGCAAGATTGATGTAGAAGCCCTCCGTGATCGGATCCCCCTCCGACAAAGTACTGAAAAAGGACTCCAGATAGGATCTCACGAGATACGAAACCTACGGCGGTGGAGAATTATTTTCGTGGATGCTTTTAGGGTTTCAGGAATACTTCTGAATATATATGTCAAGGGGTTTCCTAGGGGGCCACAAGCCCTAGGGGTGCCACCCTAGGGCGCGCCCTGGCTTGTCGTCTCCTCGGGGACTCTCTGACTTGGACTCCAAGTCCTACGCATGTCTTCTGGTCCAAGAGAAATCATCGCGAAAGTTTTATTCCGTTTGATATTCCTTTTCTGCGAAACTCAAAACAAGGAAAAAACAAAACTGGCACTGGGCTCTAGGTAAATAAGTTAGTCCCAAAACTAATATAAATAGCATATTAATGCATATAAAACATCCAAAGTTGATAATATAATAGCATAGATCAATCAAAAATTATAGATACGTTGGAGGCGTATCAAGGAGGAGTCCTGATACGTCCAAAACGTATCTATAATTTCTGCTTGCTCCATGCTTCTTTTGTGTGATATTGCTATGATATTGATGCACTTCCATGCACTTTTGATCATATTTGGACTAACCTATTAACTCAGTGCACCACAGTGCCAGTTCCTGTTTTCTGCTGTTTTTCTATTTCTGGTTTCCCCCATATTAAAAGTGCTCCAAAAATTCCAGGAAAAATATAGGAAAAATCAGCGTACAGGAAGCTTCGCGAAGAACCAAAGATGGGCCAGAGGGGAGCCAGGGGAGGCCCAGGCGGCCACCTGGCGCGGCCCCACCCCTGGCCGCGCCAGGGGGGCGCCTGGGGCCCCTGCTCCGCCTCTGGCTGCCCCCCTTCGCATATATATCCCTCTCGTCCCGAAACCCTCGAGGACAGAACCCTTTTTCGCGATCTCGCCTCTGTTCCGCCGCCGCAGCGCTTCCAAGATCGGGAGCATCAGGAGAACTCTTCCCGGCACCCTGCCGGAGGGGAGAACCACCACCGGGAGCTTCTCCACCACCATGGACGCTTCCCGGATGAGTCGTGTGTAGTCCACCTTGGACCATGGGTCCATGATTAGTAGCTATGTGATGTTCTCCTCCCCTCTTTGCTCTTCATGGTTTAGACCTCGTGAGCTGCCCTACATGATCGAGGCACATATGTAATCTTTCTGCTGTTGCTTTGCAGAGTTTGCTGGGATCTGATGGATTATGAGACTATGTTCAGATTGTGTTTGAGTAATATATTTGATTCACCTCTTTTATATCTTTGTTATTGAGTAATTCTTGCATGTTCTCCGTTGCTGTTTATTGCTTTGGCCAAGTAGTAGGTAGTAACTCCAAGAGGGAGTGTTATGCTTGATTGTGGGTTCATGCCACCTGATGACTAGCTTGAGTGATATAAACATGAGTCTAGGGGATGTGCTGTTGCCACAAGGGAGAAAACAACGGTGATTGTACTTGCGGGTGCAAGGATTGTTTACTTTACGCAAAGTTCTTTTAATGCAGTTGTCTGTTGCTTTGAGTTTACACTTTGGGTGGGATTCACAACTTAATACCAGCGAGATGTTCTGGATAGATATCTCAAGGTGGATGATTAGTAGTAGATGCAGATGGATTTCAGTCTACTTGCCTTGGCGTACCGCCCATGCTTTTGAGCCTCTACCTTTCTTTGCAGCATAGTTAGCATTGGTTTGCGCACATAATCCTGTCAATTGCCCAGCTGTAATTTGTTTACCTCGCTTTGCTGTTTTATAGTCTTTTGGGAGAGAGACATCACTAGTGAACATCATGGGACCCCGGTCCATATTACCACCGCTGATCACACCTTCTATTTACTTCCTGTTTTTATTTCCTAGTTGCAGTCATAGCTATCATTATTATCTCTTGTGTTTGATCCTTTGTAAACAACAAGGCCGGAGGGATTGACAACCTCTCTGTACTTGTTGGGAGCAAAGTTATCTGTATCTGTGTGCAGGTCCCGTCAACCGCTAAGTTTCTGGCGCCGTTGACACCTACTTGTCGACCCTCGGAGTCTCACGGGATTCGATCCTTGGTATCTTTGCCAAGGGAAATTTGCCGCTACGCTACATCTCAACCTTCCACTTGGGGTAACCAACGAGGGGCGAGAAGCCATCAAGCAAGTTTCTGGCGCCGTTGCCGGGGACTCCACTCTTCAAGATAGGGGAGTTGCACGCTATATTTTATCTTTTCTTTTTAGTCTTGTTAGTTTACCTTTCAGTTTTTGCTTTAGTGTCCCTTACCAAAAATCACAAAAATAGTTATCTTGCTTGCTGCTGCTATGGTTTCCACCAAAAACACTAAGTGGGAGGAGTACACCCCTTCTTCCATCACGCCAATCACCACTGTCGGGATCTACAAAAGTAATAAACCTTGTGATTATGTTAGTTTTAATAGGGAGTTATGCCCATGGCATGGTCTTCCAGGAAAAAAGTATGAGCCTCTGTTTAAAGTTGCTCCCACACTTCCCCAAACTTGGGAAGACGTCCAAACTCTTATAATAGAGAGCAATTCAAACAAAGAAGATGACACTACAATTCTGCTCAATAATGATAAAATTGATTTTGATAATTGTAGTCTCTCAGAAGTTGTCACCTTTTTACAAAGAATGGCTAAAGACCCCCACACTAGCACACTTAATCTTGCCTTCACGGAGCATATCACTAATGCTCTCATGAAAGCTAGGGAGGAGAAGCTTAGGGTAGAAGCCTCCATACCTAGAAAGCTAGAAGATAGTTGGGATCCTATGATTAAAATTAAGTTGAATAACTTCTCTTGCTATGCTTTATGTGATGTTGGAGCTAGTACCTCCGTTATGCCCAAAAGAATGTATGATATGTTTGAATTGAAACCTTTTGATCCTTGTTCTTTTGGTGTTCGTCTTGTTGATTCTTCCGTAAAGAAACCTTTGGGGAAGATCGACGATGTTCTTATCATTGTCAATGACAATTATGTTCCTGTTGATTTTACTATTATGGATATTGAATGTGAACCTTCATGTCCAATTATTTTGGGACGTCCTTTTCTTCGCACCGTTGGTGCTATCATTGACATGAAAGAGGGGAATATAAAATTCCAATTCCCTCTCAAGAAAGGGATGGAACACTTCCCTAGAAAGAAGATTAAGTTGCCTTTTGAGTCCGTTACACGGGCTAGCTATTCTTTTACTCTTGATAAAACTTGATCTTCTCTTTTTGCATCATGCCTAGCTTAAAGGCATAAAAGAAAGCGCTTTTGGGAGGCAGCCCACAACGAATTAGGTTTTATTTTGATTTTGTTGTGTCTTGATGTTCGTTACTATAGTAGCATCATCATTGTATCTTTTCTTTTCAGCTTTGTGCCAATTTTAGCCTCCGATTGCAAGAAAGTTCAAAAGTTGTGACGTGCTGTCCAGAAAACAGATTATGTCCTTGGACAGAAAAATTTGAATAAAATCACCAGATCATCTTTTTTATCTGAATTTTTTTGACAGCGTGCTCTATACAATTGGCTTTCGAGCGTCTGTTCTGAGTTTTTTGATTTGAGTTGCAGAAGTGTCCCGAAAAAATTATTTACTACCTGTCGGTCTGTTTTTCACAGATTCTGTCCTATTTTGCCTTTTCTTCGTTTTGCAAACCTTGAGCTTGCTTTTTCTTTGCAAAAACCTTTTGGCAATCTTGAGAAACAGTAGCTCTTCAAGATTATTTTTATTTCCAGTAGGGAAAAATTATTTTATTGTGGGTACTAACCTCGCTAATCAGATTATGATGAGTTATGTATGAAGGGAGTTTTCAAGTGTGCGAGGGAAGATGATAAAAGAAGATTCAGGAGGGTCAAACGCTCAAGCTTGGGGATGCCCCCGTGCACCCCCAAGAAATATTCAAGAAGACTCAAGCGTCTAAGCTTGGGGATGCCCCCATGCATCCCCTTCTCCATCAACAATTATCAGTTCGTCTTTCGTTCCACTACATTCTTATCACTTCATGCGTTATGTGCTATGCTTGGAGCGTCTTGCTCTTAGTTTCTTTTTTTAGTTTTCTTTAGCTTTGCTTTCTGTTCATAACAAGTTAGAACCCAGCTTTCTTTGTGTGGGAGAGAAACACGCTCCACTTCAACCTAGAACACAACATAGGATTTTCATGCTTATCTTTGCTATGTGTGTTCTTTGTCTTTCCATAGCTGCTGTCATGTTTAGCTCTTAGTTTTCATGCTTTTCTTTTTAAAGAGCTTTTGTTTAGTTGGTTGCTGAACTCTCTTGAGTTTTCATGTTTATCTTGTTAAGAGAGTTTGCCTGTTGCACTGAGTTGTGTGTCTTAACTTAAAGTAGGTAATTGAGGTTGCTATTTAATTTTAGTAGTAACTTGCAATAGTTTTGAGGTATTGCCATGAGTAATGTCTGAACTTTTGGTGTCAAGAGCTTTAGCCTATTAGTGATAGATGTCGTATTTTGGGCAATCCGTGTTTATTTTCGAAAACCTACAAAATAGTTGAGAACTTTAGCTACTAGATGGATCACTAATCTTTGGAGGGATCGAATATTAGAGTACACTCACGTACCATGAGTCGAGGATGCGCAAGGATAACCAAACCCCCATACACTCCTCCTCGGGGTACTTGTCTCTTTGTGAACCTCCTAATTAGATTGAGAGTTACCGATAATAAGTGCATGAGTTCTTCGGACTAATGTGAGTATTCGAAAGTTGACACTTCCACCTAGCCATATTTTTCTAGCCTCTTCGGTACCGTGCATTGCCCTTTCTCACCTCAAGAGTTGGCGCATACTTCGCCGGTGCATCCAAATCCTTGGCAGGATACGCTCTGTCATCATAAGACTCATTATATCCTTCCTCAAAACAGCCACCATACCTACCTATCAAGGCATTTCCATAGCCTTTCCGAGATACATTGCCATGCAACATCCATCTTCTCATGACTTGATCTTCATGTCATACATGCTTTTTGCTTGATCGATGAGCCGCATGCTAGTTGGGCCTTGCCCTAATCATTGCTACATGATGCGCTAGTATCATTGCATATCCTGCTACACTGGCAGAGGCATACATTTGCATACAGCATGATAGTTTCATCTTCTTTATGTTGAGTACTTTTGTAAAGTGTGAAAGATCTTCTATACTTCTTGTAATATATAGAGTGTTGCCCCTAAAGTGAGGAAAAGATCCCAAAGAGGACAAAATCAAAAGATCCCAAAGAGGACAAATGAGAGTTAAATAGAAAGAGCCATTGAGGCCATAAAAAAAATAAAAAAATAGAAAAAAGAGAAAAAGAAATAAAAAAGAGAAGGGGGCACACTACTATCCCTTTTGAGAGATCCACACTCGTACTCCATCTTATACCTTGTACTCCATAGAGATTATCATTCATGCATATAGCTATGTGGGGACCTTCACACTATAGAACTTGCCTTGTATATTCCAATGATGAGCCTCCACAAAAGAGCTCTAGGTCTTCTTGAGCAGCAAGTTGGATGCACCCCCACTAGTTCCATTGGAGAGCTTACCTTAGCTCATATGTGCATCCGTTGCATGGCAATCCCTACTCCTCACATCATATCTATCATTTGGCTTTCTTTCGCCTATGATTGTCCTCATTGATGTGAGCCTTTCACACCTTTTTTGTCTTCCCCTTCATCATTTTTCTCTCTTTGCCATCCTAAGTGTCAACTTTCTTGCTTACGCTCAGCCATTGCATGAGTGCTCAAAATATCGAAAGGGAGTGGATCATTTTGACTTGTACCTGGCTAGTGGTCTGGGGATGAGTCAAGATAAGATTCCAAAGAAGACCAAGTGTGAAACTTTAGTAGATTAAGTTCTCAACAATACAAAAACTATGTTTTACTCTCTTGTATATCCCTATCCCCTTTCTTGCACGCAAACACCATTTGGAGACATTCGAGTCACGGACAGCGAGAGCTCTTGCACCTTTATGTTCTTATGTTGCTTGTTACAATGCTAATATAGACTCTTGCTTGTTATGACTTGAATTGAATTACATGCCTTGATTGCTTTACTTAAAAGTTCTTATATGGTTGATAGCATGTCACCACAGAAATTATGCTTGTTATCATTTACCTACTCGAGGACGAGCAGGAATTAAGCTTGGGGATGTTGATACGTCCAAAACGTATCTATAATTTCTGCTTGCTCCATGCTTCTTTTGTGTGATATTGCTATGATATTGATGCACTTCCATGCACTTTTGATCATATTTGGACTAACCTATTAACTCAGTGCACCACAGTGCCAGTTCCTGTTTTCTGCTGTTTTTCTATTTCCGGTTTCCCCCATATTAAAAGTGCTCCAAAAATTCCAGGAAAAATATAGGAAAAATCAGCGTACAGGAAGCTTCGCAAAGAACCAAAGATGGGCCAGAGGGGAGCCAGGGGAGGCCTAGGCGGCCACCAGGCGCGGCCCCACCCCTGGCCGCGCTAGGGGGGCGCCTGGGGCCCCTGCTCCGCCTCTGGCTGCCCCCCTTCGCATATATATCCCTCTCGTCCCGAAACCCTCGAGGACAGAACCCTTTTTCGCGATCTCGCCTCTGTTTCGCCGCCGCAGCGCTTCCAAGATCGGGAGCATCAGGAGAACTCTTCCCGGCATCCTGTCGGAGGGGAGAACCACCACCGGGAGCTTCTCCACCACCATGGACGCTTCCCGGATGAGTCGTGAGTAGTCCACCTTGGACCATGGGTCCATGATCAGTAGCTATGTGATGTTCTCCTCCCCTCTTTGCTCTTCATGGTTTAGACCTCGTGAGCTGCCCTACATGATCGAGGCACATATGTAATCTTTCTGCTGTTGCTTTGCTGAGTTTGCTGGGATCTGATGGATTATGAGACTATGTTCAGATTGTGTTTGAGTAATATATTTGATTCACCTCTTTTATATCTTTGTTCTTGAGTAATTCTTGCATGTTCTCCGTTGCTGTTTATTGCTTTGGCCAAGTAGTAGGTAGTAACTCTAAGAGGGAGCGTTATGCTTGATTGTGGGTTCATGCCCCCTGATGACTAGCTTGAGTGACAGAAACATGAGTCTAGGGGATGTGCTGTTGCCACAAGGGAGAAAACAACGGTGCTTGTACTTGCGGGTGCAAGGATTGTTTACTTTACGCAAAGTTCTTTTAATGCAGTTGTCTGTTGCTTTGAGTTTACACTTTGGGTGGGATTCGCAACTTAATACTAGCGAGATGTTCTGGATAGATATCTCAAGGTGGATGATTAGTAGTAGATGCAGATGGATTTCGGTCTACTTGCCTTGGCGTACCGCCCATGCTTTTGAGCCTCTACCTTTCTTTGCAGCATAGTTAGCATTGGTTTGCGCACATAATCCTGTCAATTGCCTAGCTGTAATTTGTTTACCTCGCTTTGCTGTTTTATCGTCTTTTGGGCGAGAGACATCACTAGTGAACATCATGGGACCCCGGTCCATATTACCACCGCTGATCACAGCTTCTATTTACTTCCTGTTTTTATTTCCTAGTTACAGTCATAGCTATCATTATTATCTCTTGTGTTTGATCCTTTGTAAACAACAAGGCCGGAGGGATTGACAACCTCTCTGTACTCGTTGGGAGCAAAGTTATCTGTATCTGTGTGCAGGTCCCATCAACCGCTAAGTTTCTGGCGCCGTTGACACCTACTTGTCGACCCTCGGAGTCTCACGGGATTCGATCCTTGGTATCTTTGCCAAGGGAAATTTGCCGCTACGCTACATCTCAACCTTCCACTTGGGGTAACCAACGAGGGGCGAGAAGCCATCAAGTCCCCTCCACGCAACTATAGCGTCCAGATCGGGTGCTGCGTGAAGGAGGATCTAGCTTCGCTGCCGGCGCACAGTTGCTACGCCCGTATTGACGGGCCTATGTTGCCGACCCGCCGTGATACGTCCATTTTGCATCATGTTTTCTTACTGTTATTTACAATGTTTTATAGCTATATTTCACTTTATGATGCAATTCTAATGCCTTTTCTCTCAAAATGCAAGATACATAGAATGAGGGGGGATTGCCGACAGCTGGAATTTTGGGCCTGAAAAAGCTTCAACAAAGATAACTATTCTACGGAGATCCAAAGGACCTGAATTAATGGAGAATTATTTTGGAATATATAAAAATATTGGAAGAAAGAAGTACTAGAGAAGAGACTCGGTGGGGCCACAAGGCACGGTGCCCCCTAGTGCCTTGTGGGGCCCATGGAGGTCCACTAATGCCCATTTTCCGCTATATAAAGCCATTTGCCCTAGAAAATAAAGAAGAGAAGACTTTCAGGATGAGTCGCCGCCTCTCGAGGTGGAACCTAGACAGGAGCACTTTTGCTCTCCGACAGAGCGATTCCATCAGGGAAACTACCCTCGAGGAGGGGGAAATCGAAGCCATCGTCATCACCAACGCTCCTCACAACACGAGAGGACTCATCTACATCACCATCTTACTAGCACCAACTCATCTCCAAAACCTAATTCATCTCTTGTGTTCAATCTTTGTATCAAACCTCGGATTAGTACATGGGGGTGCTAGTAGTGTTGATTACAGCCTGTAGTTGATACTAGTTGGTTTATTTGGTGGAAAATTATGTGTTCAGATTGTTAATCATATGATCATGAACTGTGAGTAGTTCCGTTTGTTCTTGAGACATGGGAGAAGTCTAGTTATAAGTAATCATGTGAAGTTGGCATTCCTTCAATGTTTTGATGATGTGTTATGTTGTTCTTCCTCTAGTGGTGTCGTGCGAATATCGACTACATGACACTTTACCATGTTTGGGCCTTGGGGAAAGCATTATGAGAATAATTAGTAGATGATGGGTTGTAGGAGTGATAGATGCCTAAACCCCAGTTTATAAGCTTTGGAGTGATAGATGCCTAAACCCCAGTTTATAAGCTTTTCCTTAAGGGCTGATTTGGATCCTTTCATTGAAGGATTTTCTATTTTTGTGCCCTTCGTTCCTTAGTTGTGCTAAGTTTTGCCCATGGCATCTAAATTTCCTCTCTTTTCCCTCCACTACTCGCCCCGTGCTAAAAAAAACCCAAATCGAGCCTTATCGTTGTGTCAAAGCAGTTGACCTTTACCTGCTCACTTATTGACGTGTGGGGTCGGAGATCTTAGGAAGGTGGGCCGCATATGATAGGTGGGTCGCGTATGACAAGTGGGTCATCTTGTCGTCTCATTGTCTGGCTTCTGGACTCTCCTCGAAGCTTCCTAGGTCTCTTTTAGTCTAGAGAAAATCGTGAAAAAGTTTCGCTGTGTTTGGACTCTGTTTGGTATGGAATTTCTATAAAACCAAAAACAAGCAGAAAACTATAACTGGCACTAGGCACTTGGTTAAAGGTTAGTTCCCAAAAATGATATAAAATTGCATATAAAGCATACAAGATTTATATAATAATAGCATGAAATAATAAAAAGATATAGATATGTTGAAGACGTATCAACATCCCCAAGCTTAATCATGCTCGTCCTCGAGTAGGTTATGATTAAAACTGAATTTTTTATGTTGAATGCTACCTAACATGTTTATCATGTAGTCTCTTACGGTATGAATATTGGGAAATGATGAAGTAATTGATATAAACATAATAATATTCATGAATAATAGAACATAATCATTACATTTCAAAATATACGATGCTTAAGGAATGTTATCCCTGCTCAATAAATTGTGTAAGCAGGGCATGACTCTGTGTTCCTAACATAAGTACAAATCATGAGCACCCCGATGTCAAATCAAGCAATTGTATTATACTTTTTCTCGCTTTCGCATTTTCAAATTCACTCAACAGATGAGAGTGATACATGGACTTAGCACTACATGTGGAATAGAACATGTTGGTAGAGATTTATAAGGGAAGACAAAAGTGGAGAAAGTCTCGCATCAACTCGGCAAATCGTTAGGCAATGGAGAGGCCTTTCAATCGATATCAGTGCGAGGAGTAGGGATTGCATAAGTGGGTGTGCATCTAACTTGATTGCCCATGAAGACCTCAGACATTTGAGGAAGCTCATCATCGGAATATACAAGCCAAGTTATATAATTAAAAGAATCCCACTAGTATATGAAAATGACAAATCATGGAGATTCTCTTTATGACGAACACGATGCTACTTTGAAGCACAAGTGTGGTAAAAGGATAGTAGCATTGTCCCTTCTCTCTGTTTCTCTCATTTTTTTCTCATTTTTGTAGAACAACATCATGAACCTCACGCCCACTTTTTGGAGGACTCATCAGTCCGTTGGGAAATGTTGCATGGAAAACACAAAAAAATTTACGCACACGCAATGATCTATCCATGGAGATGCATAGCAACGAGGGGGATAGTGTGTCTACGTACCCTCGTAGAAGGTAAGCGGAAGCGTTTCACAACGCGGTTGATGTTGTCGAACTTCTTTGTGCTTCAACCGAACAAGTACCAAACGCATGTCACCTCCGCGTTCTGCACATGTTCAGCTCGGTGACGTCCCTCACCTTCTTGATTGAGCAAGACGTCGAGGTAGTAGATGAGTTCCGCCAGCACGACGACACGGTCACGGTGACGGCGAAGTGATCTCCAGAAGGCTTCGCCTAAGAACTACGAAAATATGACCGAGGATGTGAACCATGGAGGGGGGCGCTGCACATGGCTAACAATTGATGTTGTTGTGTGTTCTAGGCGCCCCCTCATATATATAGGTGGGAGGGAGAGGGGAGAGGCCAAGGGGCGCCCCAAGTGGGGTCGAATCCCACTTGGGCTCCTGCCCTAGTTCGCCCCCCTTCCTCGTATAGGTGCTAGGGGGAGGAAGGGGGAGGTGGCGCTCCCCCTTTCCTTTCTCCCTTGAGGAGGGGAGGGAAGTAGGACTTGCCCTCCTCCCCTTTCCTTTCCCTAGGGCTGTCCGGCCTGGTGGAGGGGCGCACCAGCCCCTTGTGGGCTGGACTGTCCCTTCCCTTGGCCCATTAAGCCCATATCTCTGCCGGGGGTTAATGTCTACTACACAACCTTCTTCTTGTAGACGTTGTTGGGCCTCCAAGTGCAGAGGTTTGTAGGACAGTAGCAAATTTCCCTCAAGTGGATGACCTAAGGTTTATCAATCCGTGGGAGGCGTAGGATGAAGATGGTCTCTCTCAAGCAACCCTGCAACCAAATAACAAAGAGTCTCTTGTGTCTCCAACACACCCAATACAATGGTAAATTGTATAGGTGCACTAGTTCGGTGAAGAGATGGTGATACAAGTGCAATATGGATGGTAGACATAGGTTTTTGTAAACTGAAAATATAAAAACAGCAAGGTAGCAAGTGGTAAAAGTGAGCATAAACGGTGTTGCAATGATAGGAAACAAGGCCTAGGGTTCATACTTTCACCAGTGGAAATTCTCTCAACAAGGATAACATAATTGGATCATATTACTAGCCCTCAACATGCAACAAAGAGTCACTCCAAAGTCACTAATAGCAGAGAACAAACGAGGAGATTATGGTAGGATACGAAACCACCTCAAAGTTATTCTTTCTGATCGATCTATTCAAGAGTCCGTAGTAACGTTCAATCTATCATAGAGTTCGTACTAGAATAACACCTTAAGACACAAATCAAACAAAACCCTAATGTCACCTAGATACTCCATTGTCACCTCAAGTATCAGTGGGCATGATTATACGATATGCATCAAACAATCTCAGAAACATCTATTCAACCAACACATAGAACTTCAAAGAGTACCCCAAAGTTTCTACCGGAAAGTCAAGACGAAAACGTGTGCCAACCCCTATGCATAGGTTCCCAAGGTCACGGAACCCGCAAGTTGATCACCAAAACATACATCAAGTAGATCACATGATATCCCATTGTCACCACAGATAAGCATGTGCAAGACATACATCAAGTGTTCTCAAATCCTTAAAGACTCAATCCGATAAGATAACTTCAAAGGGAAAACTCAATCCATTACAATAGAGTAGAGGGGGAGAAGCATCATAAGATCCAACTAGAATAGCAAAGCTCGCGATACATCAAGATCGTGCCATCTCAAGAACACGAGAGACAGAGAGAAAGAGATCAAACACATAGCTACTGATACATACCCTCAGCCCCGAGGGTGGACTACTCCCTCCTCGTCATGGAGAGCGTCGGGATGACGAAGATGGCCACCGGTGAGGGTTCCCCCCTTCGGCAGGGTGCCAGAACGGGTGTAGATTGGTTTTCGGTGGCTATAGAGGCTTTCGGCGGCGGGACTCCCGATCTAGGTTATTTTCTGGAGGTTTCAGTATTTATAGGATTTTTTGGCGTAGGGCACAAGTCAGGGAGGCCTCCGGGCTGTGCACGAGACAGGGGCACACGCCCACCTGGAGTGGGCGCGCCCCCACCCTCGTGGGCAGCCCGTGGCTCTCCTGGCCCAACCCTTTTACTTTGGGGGCTTCTTTTGGTCCAGAAAAAATCACCAAAAATTGGCACGTCAATTGGACTCCGTTTGATATTCCTTTTCTGTAAAACTCAAAAACAAGGAAAAAACAGAAACTCACACTGGGCTCTAGGTTAATATGTTAGTCCCAAAAATAATATAAAAGTGTATGACAAAGCCCATTAGACATCCAAAACATCATAAATAATAGCATGGAATAATCAAAAATTATAGATACGTTGGAGACGTATTAAGCATCCCCAGCTTAATCCCCGCTCGTCCTCGAGTAGGTAAATGTTAAAAACTGAATTTTTGATGTGGAATGCTAACCAACATAATTTTCAATGTAATTCTATTAATTGTGGCATGAATGTTCAGATCTAAAAGATTCAAGACAAAAGTCTATATTGTCATTAGAAACAATAATACTTTAAGGATACTAACAAAGCAATCATGTCTTCTCAAAATACTATGGCTAAAGAAAGTTATCCCTACAAAATCATATAATCTGGCTATGCTCCCTCTTCATCACACAAAATATTCATATCATGCACAAGCCCGGTTTCAGCCAAGCACTTGTTTTCATACTCTATTCTTTCAAACCTTTCAACTTTCATGCAATACATGAGCGTGAGCCATGGACATAGCACTATGTAGAATATAGTGGTGGTTGTGGAGAAGACAAAAAGGAGGGTGTAGCGACCACGATCCGAATGGACCGAAGTCTCTGTGTTCTGTGTCATCCCTGGATCGGTATGCTGACACACACAGTACAAACATGATTTATAACAGAGGTAAATCACATGTATTAAGTAACATAAATACTATTACCTCAAATCGATCATAGCGGAAGCAACAGGGTTGTGGATTCCCATCAACACCAACGGCAAGGTTGAGTGTAGAAATCGTAACCCTAACGTAACAATTACTCGTCGTAAGATAATCCTACAACATGAGACGTTGCAGCCACAGAGGGTCAGTACATTGAATGTACTGGCAAATTCACACTGTAATGATAATGATGAATAAGGCCTACAACTACATGCATATTTGGCTGGTGGAGGCTGTAAGGTTAAAGTTTTTGCGTAAAGCCAATTTTTCCCTACTTCAAAGGAATATATTTTAATTAACTATCATGGTAGTTGAAACATCGTTGAGAAGATAGACATCCTCTCAACCCCAATTAAAGTTCATCATTAAACCCAACAATATTAAATAAGAGAGTGATGAGATCAGCAAATAATCCACTTCTAGATACTCAAAGATGTCCATAACCGGGGACACGACTACTCATGAATAGTTTGTACACTCTGTAGAGGTTTGTGCACTTTTCCCACAAGACTCGATCGCCTCCGTTTGGTTTCTCGCACTGCATGGTGTTTGAGAAACGGATGACCGAGACATAGTCTTTCCGAAGAGGTCCCCTTAACCAGATAGATAGGCCGGTACCACCTACAACCCCCTACATCTGCTAGCCCATCATGGAAAGGTTTCCCACAACTTACTCAACTATGTCAGAGCCCATATTGGCATGTGGTTGCACATGGAAGTTTCTAGGCATGAAATATTATATGATCCCTTTGAGCCTGGGTGGCATTCCAATAGGACAATCACACGGAAACCCCGGGATTTCCTAGGACAACACTGGCATCACCAGGTGTCCGGGCAATCCACTGGTTCACTCCCAGGGTGCCCCAACCAATCCACCCAGATGTGTATTCAAGTAGCCACCTTAAGTTGAATCCTTAATTAACAACTCACATATGTCATGGATTTCACTCAAACCCAAACCACGTCTACGAGCATAGCATGGCAACCTAAGCAAAATGTAGAAGTAACTCCCAGGGGTCTGAAAATAATGCAGGTAATAGGTTCTACCTCAATCTACTTCCCAGTCCCACAAGTTAAGAGATCCTACTGATGCAATGTGTTTGAGGATATAACTAATGCAATGAAAACTGGGTATTGGAAAAGTATGATCAAAGTGTGAACTTGCCTACAAAGTTGATGAAGATGATTCGCACTCAAAACTCTGGATATCTCTACTCGTCACACTCCAGTCAATCTATCGTAAGCAAGCAATAGTAACCACACATAAGCAATCACTCAGAAAGATCAGACAAAGCGAGTAATCACTTCGAAAAACTTCGAAAACACACGAATAACTCTTGAAACACAAAACAATTTCCAACAGTAGCAAAATTATGTGAATTTGGCCTTATCGGAAAGTTTAGGTCAAGAGCATCATTTTGCAAAAAGAATCAACTAAAACGGAGTTACGAAACTCAAGTTATGATCAAACGAAGTTTGAATCTAAAACTATTTGAATTCAAATTTTTAAAATTTTCAAAAACATGTTTAAGTTGTATTACTGGAAAGAGGGCTTTGTAACGAAGACGTGGGCGTTGGTTTCGTTGGATTTGGACCAACAAGTAAAAAGATATGGCCGTTTGAAGTGTAGGGACTATTCTGTAAATAGAATATTCACATCTAAGTCCCTGGCCGAAACTAAACAGAAAAAGAAAAAGCTATCAAGCGAACGTTCATTTTCAAGTCTTAACTAGTGAACGTTCACTGTATAACTAAACCCTAAAAAAACAAACTGATCTAAAACTAAAAACCTAACTAACCAAAAAAAAAGTCGGCGGTTTATACCTAGCGGTTTTCCGCGGCTTTGGCGAATCGAACCGGGCGGTTCGGCCGGTTCGGCTGTTCGACGATTTCGTCGCGGGAGAAGCTCGGAGCTCCGGCCGGCGGTGAGCTCCGGCCGGCGAGGCTGGCGACGGCGGGCGCTGCGCTGTCGGGGGAAACTGTCCACCACGAGCACCTATGGGACCGGAGCCCCTTGTCGTTGCGGTAAGGGAGCGGAGGGAGCACAAAGAGCAGATCGAGGAGAGCACGCGGGCAGTTTACCCAGGTTCGGGCCGCGCGGACGCGTAAAACCCTACTCCTGCTTGATTTTTATTGAGTTTGTGAGCTCGGGAGCTTGAAGAACTAGCTACACCGAGCGAGAGAGCTGTCTAGGTTCCGAACCCTTTCTACGTTGTGCATGGGCCTCCTTTTATAGCTCAAGGGGTCACCGACAGGTGTCAACGTAGAAGAAGGACAAAAATGTAACTTTGGTGGTAGTTGTAACAGTGCGGGAACAGTGTATGAACAGTGCGTGAATAGTGGTCTTCACCTAACTTGACAGTGGGGGACAAGAGCATTTAATGCCCGTCGCCGTCGACCCCAAAAGCACCCGTCCATGCGTCTCCGTTCGCCACGACGATAGCCTCGTCACCGTGGAGTGCCACCGTGCCCCCCAGGCTGCACAGCCATCCGCCACGCGTCCCTGGAAGGGCCCCAGGGCGACGCGTGGGCGATGAGCTGGAGCGCGGGCACACAGCGCAGGTTCCCCCGGCAAGCACCTTGCCGGGGTCTTGATCTTGCCGGGCTGGGAAGCTTGTCGCTCCCCGGGCCCTTGCCGGGGCGCATGCTGCGCCAAGGCATGTCTTCTGGAATGTAATCTTCTGGTCTTCCTGGCAAGCTCCTCTTGCCAGGGTCTTGTGCTAAATGCAATAGTCTTGAGCCTGGGACGGCCTTCCCGGCAAGCTCCACTTGCCGGGGCCTTAATCTTCTGTCTTGTATACTTTGTTTTTGAATGGTTTTATAAGGACCGCAAAGGTCTCCGGCGAGCACGTGGTGAGCCCTGCCGCGGGAAGCTGCTACTGCCCGTGCACAAGTTGGGGTACTAAGGTACCCCTATCTTAGTACACCGACAGGAGCCCCCGGGCCTGGGCCACACACGGTGCCGAGCGCTGTTGGGCCAGGCCCAAAACAGTGCACGGGCACACGCGGCCCACGGCACGCCGAATCCCCTTCCGCATCTGCCGCGCCCCTCCCTAACGGCACGCGTCTATTGCGGCGTCGTGGGAGAGATCGTGGCCACGTTCTTTAATGGAAAAGGCGAAACGTCCCCCACTCCCCCCTTAAAAGCAGAGGGAGCAGGGGCAGTTTCCCTCCTCCGCTTTCACTTCGTCTTCAACCTCCAGAAACCCCCGCTGCGCTCCGCCTCCACACCTCCTCCGCCCTCTTCCGCACCCGCGGCGCCGTCGAACTCCTCGCCCCTTCCCCCGCCGCCATCCGCCATGGCCCCGAAGGCCGAGAAGGCGAAAGCGGAGAAGGCCAAGAGGGAGAAATCCGAGCAGGCGGCGAAGCTCGCCGCCCTGCGGAAGAGGAATGTAGTCTCTGCGCCGAGGCTCAGCGCGAGGGAACTCTGGAACAAGTATTACCTCTTCTGGGCCAAGGAGACCAAGGCTCATCCCCGGACCAGAGTCTACCCCGCCAGCGCCAAAGATCTGCTTCCCGGCGGGTATTTCTTCTTCGCTGCCTTCTTCCACTACGGCTTGTGTCCTCCATTCTCGGAGTTTTTCTGCGACATCATGAACACGTACGGCCTCCATCTTCTAGACTTCACCCCCAACGCCATCCTTACGATGGCGGTTTTCGCACATCTGTGCGAAAACTATATAGGGATCTATCCAAATGTAGCGCTGTTTCGCCACTTTTTCATGCCTAGAGTAGAGGCCGGCGCCCCCCTCTCCGGGGGTATATCTTGGATCTTCCGCTTGAATAAGAAGGAGTCATATCTGAAAGGAGAGCTCCGCGGCAAGTGGGAAGAGTGGCGCGCGGACTGGTGTTGGATAGTAGAGGACCAGCCGGAGCCTTTCACAGCGCCGCGCACCACAGCCATAGTGCGCGGCAGGGACTGGAGCGAGTTGGCCCCGGATGATGTCAAGCTCAACGTCGCCCTTGTCAGAATACTTCGTCTCCGGGTAGCTAAGTTGACCATCGGAGAGGTAGGAGCAGATTTCCTCCGCCGCCGCATTACCCCTTTACAAGAGAGGAAAAGGCCAGCATGGGAGTTCGGCAATGCGGCGGACATTATGAGGCTGCGCCCGGGTCTAAACTTCAACTTCACGGCTCTGGAGCTGAAGGGGATGGTCCGGGAGCTTTTTAAGCACGACCCGGCCCATCCGGAGTGGTTTAGATCTCCCCGAGGAGTGGTGCCGTTATGCAACAGCACTGCCCGAGATGCTTTGCGCGCAATGATGCCCGCATGTGACTCTCATGGCGTCGACCCCACATGGATAGTGCCCACGCCGGATGCCATCATGAGCTTCTTTGATAACTTGGTCGAGCGGCCGAGGAACGCCGAGGAGAACAAGGGTCTCACTCGGGCCACCACAGAGCGGGACATAGCCTATATTGCTTCCCGGATGGAAGAGGCCGCCGCAGCTGCAGCAGCAGGAGACTTTGGATTCACCCTGGACGAGGCGCAGGCCGAGGACGAGGTGTGCCAAGCAGAGGAGGCTGAGATCCGCAGATTGCTCAAGCTTCCGCCCGACGAGCTTGCCGGGGTCCCTTCCTTGAGGCACGCCGGGATCCCCGGAGTCGTGAGCGAGGCCGCGGCAAGCGAGGCCGCCGGAGGGAACAGAGGTGCCGGAGGGAGCGGAGCCACCGGAGGGAGCGGAGCCACCGGAGGGAGCGGGGCCGCAGGATCAGATGCCGGACCCAGCGAGCCCGTCGGGGAGGAGGAGGAGGACACCGAGGCCGATGAGGACAGCGGTGGGTCTCTGTGACTCGATGACGACGCCTCATCGTCCTCGGAGAACTCCCCGCCTCGGGCCAGCCCCCAGCGAACACCGCTGAAGCGTCTCCGCAAGGCGCCTACAGCGACAAGGACGCAGGCGCCCCGACAACAGCCTGCTCGCCGGGCGACGCGCGCCACCAGAGCGAGCCAAGCCGCGACGGAGGCGCCCCGCGCACCAGCTGCGGCGGAGGCGCCCCGCGCACCAGCTACGGCGGAGGCGCCCCGCGCACCAACGCCAAGCGGAGGGGGATCTTCTCAGAGCGGAGCGGCCGCTCCGCCTGCTCCTCGGGCCTCGGCGTCGGCGGGGGCTGGGTCTTCGCAGCCCCCAGCCCCGGGGACCGCCAAGCGCCCGAGGGAGCCTTCTCCTCCTGCTCCCCGCGCCGGAGCAACTCAGGTGGAGTTCGACTTCTCCGCCCTGAGCGACGACGACGACGAGGAAGAGGAGTAAGCACTTGTACTTTGTAGCTTCTTCGATTCGATCTTGATTCTTTCATTGATGATTCTAATCTTGTTCTTGTTTTGATTTCAGGCCCCTGGCCCAGCGGATGGCGAAGCGGGCCAAGATCCCTGTGGTCGAGGTCGACGACGACTCGCCCGTCGCGGCGATAGGGGACGCGCCGGCGACGGACTTGCCGGACCCAACCGCTGCTCCGAGGAGCAGCCCCCAGCGCAGCCCCCAGCGTAAGTCTGGGTTTTAGACTTCTTTGCTCGTCGGGCGCGCTGGAGGTTTTAACTTGTACTGATATCTTGCTGCTTCATTTGTCTTGTGCAGAAGTGGAGCCACAGCTGCAGGAGCGCCCGGAGACTACTCCCGAGGAGCCGCAGGTCCCGCCATCCCCGCCAAGGGCGAACTCCCCGGCGAGGGAGAGCGCTCCTCCAAGGGCGGGTACTCCGCCAAGGGCGAGTACCCCGCCAAGGGCGAGCAGCCCGGCGAGGGTGGCCACCCCGCCAAGGGAGGGCTCCCCGGCGAGGGAGCCTGTCGTCGACGAAGTCCGCGAAGGTAAGTCTTGTAACTTCGTCTTCTTGGACTTGTCTTTTTTGGATATTTGCTTGAACTTTTTCTTTTCTTTTCTTCTTCTTCTAGATCCTCCCGCGCCGGACCGGATGGAGACCGAGGTCATCGGCGAGGAGGGCGTGCAAGGCGACGGCGGCAACGCCCCTGTCGTTGAAGACGTGGCAGGAGCCGATGAGCCTGCCGCTGAGGATACTGCTCCAACCGCAGACGCCGCGGCCGGGGAGCGGGACGGCGACCACACTGCCGGCCCGGAGGCAGCAGGAGAGTCGAGCGCTGCACCGGCCGCCGACCCCTCCGCCGATAAGGAGCAGCCCGACATCTATCTTGAGGCCCCCAACGGCGTCTTCATTCAAGTGCCGTGGGGGTCTTCGTCGCGAGCCCCCGTGGAGGGAGAGACCTTTGATGGAGAGGTCCTCGCCTCCGCGGGGCTGAAGATCGTTGAAGCGCCCGGCGGGAGCGATGAGCCCGAAGAGGAGAAACTTCTCCGCCAGCTCCTGGCCCTTTACCGGGCCAGGCAGGCGAAACTGGAGTCGCGAGAAGCCCTCACCGCCAAGGCCGGAGCAGACTTGGAGAAACACGCTGCAGAGCTCCGCCTCGCCAACCAGGCAGCTCTCCGCGACTTGGCGGAGGAGCGCGAGAGGCTCGCCGGAGAGCAGCAGGAGTTTCTTCTGGAGAAAGCTAAGGCCGAGGAGCAGCAACGACTTGTTGGTGTAGAGCTGTCCCGGCGAGAAGGGGCTCTCAACCAACGGAAGTTTGAGCTCGACGCCCATGACGACGAGCTCACCGCTCGGGAGCAGGCTCTTGGCGGGGCCCTGAAGGAGGCAAAGGAAGCCGCTGCCGCCGCGGAAACCGCCAAGAAGGACCTTGAAGCCAAGGTGTCGCAGCTGGAGGAGTACCTGAAGGCGAGCACGGAAAGGGTCACCGCGCTCAACATAGAGCGCGAGAAAGACGCCGATACCAACTCGGACCTCCAGGTACGCCTCTCCAAGCAGGGCGACGAGCTCAAAGCCGCCAAGGACTCGATTGCTGATCTAGAGTTGAAGGTTTCCACTTTGAGGGATTCACTTGATGCCGCTCGGGATCGCGAGACCAAGCTGAAGGGGGAGGTCCGCAAGGAGCGGGAGCTAGTGGAGAGCGCCGCCACCTCTACGAACATCTTCAAACAGGCGGTGGAGCAATGGACGGAGGAGCTGGTCACCTCCGCCGCCAACATCGACAAGGAGCTAATGGCGCTGAGGGTGGAGCACCTGGTGTACGCTCCGGACCCAAATCTTCCCCACAGCGCCAAGCTCAGTCTTTTCTTCAGGGGGATCGCGCCGGCGCTTGCACGTCTACAAGAGAAGCTCCCCGCGCAGCTGGCCGAGGAGTCGCGCCAGCTCTGCGCGGGTACCTTGGAGCGCGTCTTGACCAAGATTGTCTACCGCAACCCCGGTATTAATCTTGTCAACGTTCTCCGCAGTTTGCCGGCCGACGCAGATCAGGAGGCGCTGAAGGCGCAGGTCGCCCACATCATCGCCAAGGTGAACAAGATCTCCAGGCGCGAAGGCGATCGCGTAGACTAGGCCTCTTTCTTCTTATTTCCTTTGCTGCTGCAAAGTGTGCCATGAACATGAACTTATTAGTCATTGCGACAAGTTATCTCTGTAATATATTATCTTATTTCCGGGCAATTGATGCAATGTTATCTCCCTTGTTTTGGTCCTTTACTTTGTACGCTTTTTACCCTACGCTTTTAGGGAACTTGCCGACAAGGGACCCTTACCGCGAGCGCTGAGTGCTAGACTCTGAGCAGCCTGCTGGCAAAGGCCTTATCGGCAAGCAACCTTGCCGCAGCTAGTCGCAACGCACTTAGCTTGCTGAGCGAACTCGAAAACGAAGTAAGGGCGCGACACTAGTCGTAGCTCACTTAAGCCGTTGAGCGTACTCGGAAACAAGATAAGGGTGCGGCTAGCCACGGGTAGGTTCCTCCGCGCACAGGTTTTCCATACAAAGTGTGGTTGTTCAAGGAAGATAACTAGAATTTTAAAAATTTGAACTGCTCAAATTCTGGTAACTTAGCTTTCATAATCTGTTCGTTCTCCGGTAAGCTTCTCTTTCTTGAACAGCACTTGGTTCATCCTCCACCTCCTTCCCCCCGGCAAACTTGTGCGCGAGGAATGTTTCTTCTGCTTAAGAGGGAAAGAAAAGGAGAAGAGGGAACAAGTATAGGGTTCTTCGGCATGGTAATGCTTACCGGACATGTGTGTTGCACAAAATGCCAAATAATGCATGCAAATAACAAAGAAAAGCATGAAAATGGCAAAAAGTGCGAAAACACAAAAGCTTTACTGATGCACGGGATCTGCGCCCGGCTTTGTACAAAGGTTTACATGCAACAGCGGCAAGACTCGTACAAAAGGTGGTTGCCGGAGCGGATCACGACAACCGCGCCTTATGGGTGAAACTTTCGAAGATGCTCTATGTTCCAGGAGTTGCTCACCGGTAAGCCTTCTTCGGTCTCAAGGCGGACAGCGCCGGGCCTTGTGACTTGTCTCACCCGAAAAGGGCCTTCCCACTTCGGCGTCAACTTGTTGGAATTCTTGGCGGACTGAACACGCCGAAGAACAAGGTCGCCTTCCTCGAGACTCCTGGCCTTGACCTTGCGGCTATGGTAGCGGCGCAAGGCTTGCTGGTATCGAGCAGCTCGTACAGCAGCCTGGAGACGTTCCTCCTCGAGGAGCAGTGCATCATCATGTCGCAGTTGCTCTTGCTTGAGCTCATCATAAGCGAGCACTCGAGGAGATCCGTATACGAGTTCTGTGGGGAGAACTGCCTCTGCCCGATAGACAAGGGCAAAGGGTGTCTGCCCGGTGGCTCGATTTGGTGTCGTTCTGATTGACCAAAGAGCCGCCGGCAACTCCTCTATCCAGTTTCTTCCGCACTTGCGTAGCCTGTCGAAGGTTCTTGTCTTGAGCCCGCGCAGCACTTTAGCATTGGCCCTCTCCGCTTGACCATTGCTCCTCGGGTGAGCAACAAAAGCGAAACAGACCTTGGCGCCAAGGTCTTGGACGTACTGCATGAAGGTGCGACTAGTGAATTGTGTACCGTTGTCGGTGATGATCCGGTTAGGGATTCCGAAACGGCAAACAATTGACCTAAAGAACCTGACCGCTGACTGTGCTGTCACCTTTCTCACTGGTTCCACTTCTGGCCACTTTGTGAACTTGTCGATTGCTACGTACAAGTACTCAAAGCCCCCGACAGCACGGGGGAAGGGGCCGAGGATATCGAGCCCCCAGACCGAGAAGGGCCAGGACAAAGGGATCGTCTGGAGAGCTTGAGCTGGCTGATGAATTTGTTTGGCATGGAACTGGCACGCTTCACACTTGGTTACTTGTGCAGTTGCATCTTGGAGGGCTTCTTGCCAAAAGAACCCTTGCCGGAATGCCTTCCCGGCAAGTGCCCTTGCGCCAATGTGGTGGCCACATATGCCTCCATGTATTTCTGCCAACAGCTTCTGTCCATCTTCTCTGGAAATGCACTTCAACCTGACCCCATTGAGCCTTCTTCTGTACAGTTCATTGTCCACGAACTGATACATACTTGACTGTCTGGTTATTTTCTCTATCTCTGCTGGGTCGTCGGGAAGTTCTCCAGTTTGCAGAAAATGGACGATCTGCTGTGCCCATGCCGGAGCCCGAGGCTCAACGGCAAGGACTAAAGGCATGAGGGCCGCTGCGGGGACCCCAGCTTCTACGGCAAGAACCTCTGGTTCTGCCGGAGCTGATGGTCCCCCGGCAAGCCTGCCGGGGCAAGGCTTGTCGGGAACGCTTGCTTCAACTGTACATACCCTTGGGTCCGCAGGAGCAAACTGTTCCTCAGCGTTCTGGTTGTTGATCTTGGGGACCTTGGCGTCGGCTTCGGGAAGATCCGCCGGCAAGTAGTCGCCGGAGACCAACTTTCTCTTCTTGGGTTGCCCAATTGATGGTGTAACGGATGGCTGGGTCAGCTTGAGCAGGAAGGTCCCTGGTTCCACAGGTAACTTCATTGCGGCACATTTGGAAAGGCCATCTGCTATATCGTTCTGAGCTCTCGGGACGTGCTCCATTTGCAGACCTTCGAAGTGCTCTTCAAGCTTCCTCACTTCATCTACATAAGCTTCCATCAAAGGGCTCTGGTAACTCTTGTTGACTTGTCGGACCACCAACTGAGAATCTCCCCGCACAATCAGTTTCCTAATCCCAAGTTCAGCTGCAATCCTGAGGCCGGCAAGCAGACCTTCATACTCTGCAGTGTTGTTTGTCGCTTGTTCCCTGGGAAAGTGCATCTGGATAACATACTTGAGGTGTTCTCCGGTGGGCGCTATGAGTACCACGCCGGCACCGGCGCCTTGCAGTGAGAAGGCACCATCAAAGTACATTACCCATTCGCTTGTCGCTTCTTGTACGGGGGCGCTCGTCTCTGGAACTTCTTCATCCGGCGTTGGGGTCCATTCAGCTATGAATTCTGCCAAAGCTCCGCTCTATATAGTTGAAGTACTTTCAAACTTTAGACCAAAGCTCGACAGTTCCAGTGCCCACTCGACAATCCTGCCTGTTGCTTCTGGATTCTGCAGTATCCTTTTCAACGGAAAGCGAGTGACCACTGTTATCTCATGTGCTTGGAAGTAATGACGCAGCTTTCTCGAGGCCATGAGGAGGCCGAAAAGCAACTTCTGCACCCCGGAGTATCTTGATCTAGCCCCCTGCAAGAGAGAACTCACAAAATACACCGGGCGCTGCACCATCTTCTTCCGCACTTCTCCTTGCTCCTGCGCAGAGTTGTCCTTGTCGGGCCAGAGCTTGTCGGAGCAGCCCCCTGCTTGTCGCTGGATTCGCTTGCCGGTGGTGTAGACTCCTCGTCGGCCTCCCTCTCCGCTACTAACGCAGCACTAACCACTTGATTGGTTGCCGCTAAGTACAGCAGCAACTTCTCTTGTGGTTTAGGTGCGACAAGTATTGGAGTGGAGGATAGGTATCCTTTCAAATCTTGCAGCGCTGCCTCCGCTTCCGGAGTCCATTTCATAGGACCTGCCTTCTTCAAGATTTTGAAGAAAGGCAGGGCGCGTTCTGCAGATTTTGAAATGAACCTGCTGAGGGCTGCCACACAACCAGTAAGTCTCCTTACGTCCTTGACGCGCTTCGGGGCTTCGATCTGCTCGATGGCTTTTATCTTGTCGGGATTAGCTTCAATCCCCCTCTGTGACACAAAGAACCCGAGAAGCTTGCCGGAGGGGACTCCAAAGACGCACTTCTCGGGGTTCAACTTGAGCTGTATCTTGCGCAGATTTGCAAAAGTTTCTTCCAAATCTTGGATCAGGGTATCTTTGCTCTTGCTCTTGACCACTATGTCATCCATATAAGCTTCTACATTTCTGTGAATCTGTGGCTCAAAAGCAGTATGCACCACCCTTGAAAATGTTGAGCCTGCATTCTTCAATCAGAAAGGCATGCGAATAAAGCAATATGTGCCACATGGAGTAATGAATGCAGTCTTCTCTTCATCTTCCTTGGCCATAAAAATCTGGTGGTAACCTGAGTATGCATCAAGGAAGGAGAGCAGCTCACATCCAGCAGTGGAGTCAACAATCTGGTCAATGCACGGCAAGGGAAATGGATCCTTGGGACATGCTTTATTCACATCGGTGAAGTCTATACACAACCTCCACTTCCCGTTAGCCTTACGCACGACAACTGGGTTTGCTAACCACGTCGGATGGATCACGCCTCTAACCAGGCCCGCTGCTTCTAGCTTCTTGATCTCTTCGGTAATGAATTCTTGGCGCTCCACGGCTTGCTTCCTGACCTTCTGCTTGACGGGCCGCGCATGAGGACAAACAGCAAGCTTGTGCTCAATTACCTTCCTGGGAACGCCGGGGATGTCAGATGGTTGCCACGCAAACACATCGACATTCGCCCGCAGGAAGGCAACGAGCGCGCTTTCCTATTTGTTATCAAGTGTAGCACTGATGGTGAAGGTACCACCAGTGCCGTCCTCCTTGGCGGACACCTTCTTGGTTGCCGGTGGAG
>LR738713.1:99289275-99313909 GCA_902687465.1 Secale cereale
AATGAATTCTTGGCGCTCCACGGCTTGCTTCCTGACCTTCTGCTTGACGGGCCGCGCATGAGGACAAACAGCAAGCTTGTGCTCAATTACCTTCCTGGGAACGCCGGGGATGTCAGATGGTTGCCACGCAAACACATCGACATTCGCCCGCAGGAAGGCAACGAGCGCGCTTTCCTATTTGCTATCAAGTGTAGCACTGATGGTGAAGGTACCACCAGTGCCGTCCTCCTTGGCGGACACCTTCTTGGTTGCCGGTGGAGCGGCCATCCCTTTCTTGCACTTGCCGGTGGAGCTCGATGGAACGTCCTCGACGGCAGCGCAGCACTCCGAAGAGGTGCGTTTGCCGGAGTGGGCCCCAGAGCACTTGCCGGACTTGGTCTTGGTCTTCTTCCCCCCGGGAGCTTCAGCGGCAAGTGGGTTGCTCTCCGCCGCGGCTGCTGCATCCCGGTATATTTTGTCGGCGCAGATAAGCGCGTCCTTCTTGTCGCCATGGACAGAGATGACGCTTATCGGCCCCGGCATCTTGAGTACGTTGTAGGCATAGTGGGAAGCTGCCATGAACTTGGCGAGGGCAGGACGTCCAAGTATCCCATTATATGGCAGTGGGATATCGGCCACGTCAAAGGTTATCCTCTCCGTCCTGAAGTTGAGTTCCCCGCCAAAGGTCACTGGCAGAGTAATCTTGCCCTTCGGCTTGCTCCTTCCCGGGTTTATTCCTTGGAACGAACCGGTTTCTTCGAGCTCGCCGTCTGGGATCTGAAGTTTCTTGATCACAGCCGAGGAGATCAAGTTCAGGCCGGCCCCGCCGTCAACCAACATTTTGGTGACCTTGAGGTTGCAGATGGTTGGTGAAACCAACATCGGCAAGCACCCGACCGCTGTGGTGCGGTCAGGGTGATCCTCAAGATCAAAAATGATGGGCGTGCTGGACCACTTCAGCAGCCTGCGCGACTCAACGGGCGGCTCCACTGCATTTACTTCCCGCACCCACTGCTTGAGTTGGCGGTGGGAAGTGTGCAGAGAGGCGCCCCCGTCGACACATAGCACTTCTGTGGCCTTCTGGAACTCCTGTTCGCTGTTATCACCTTCATCCATGTCGTCGTCGTCATCTTCTTCCTCATCCTTTTCGCGGCCCCGGGGAGGTCGATCACCTTGCCGCTGCTTGGCCTTGCCGCGGCGTCCTCCCCGGCCATTGAATGGCCGCTTCTTGCTTGGCTCTCCTCCGCCACCTTGAGCCTTCTCCTTGTCGCGACGCTCGTATTCAGCTTTCTGCTGCTCTACGAGGTACTCGACGCGCTTGCAGTTCGAGAGGTCGTGGCCCTTGGTGCGGTGGATCTTGCAATATTGCTTGTCGGAGCCGTCCTGCTTGTCGGCTGCCGCTATAGGGGCAGGCTCCTTGCCGGAGCCGCCAGCCTGTGCTGTTTTGGCGGGAGCCTCCTTGCCGGACTTCTCAACGACCAACACTTCCTTGCTCTTCTTCTTTCTATTGTTCCGCCGCCGGCTCTTCTTTGCCGGGGCGGCATCCTCGCTGTCGCTTCCCCCTGCGCCAGCATCCTCCCCGGGGAGTCTCCTCCCCTCTTCGGCGCGCGCGCACTTGTCAGCCAGAGCGTAGAGCTCGCTGACGTTCCGGATCTTCGTCATGGCCATCTCCTCCCGCATGCGGCGGTTACGCACGTTCTGGTGGAACGCGCTGATAACCGCGGCGGGGTGGACGTCGGGAATGTTGTGCTGCACGCGGCTGAATCGTTGGATGTACTTGCGCAGAGGTTCTCCTTCCTTCTGGGCCAAGATGTGGAGATCACTCTCCTGGCCGTGGGGTTTGTGGCCGTCCGTGAAGGCGCCAACAAACTGGTGGCACAAATCTGCCCACGAAGAAATAGAGCCTTCCGGCAAGTGCATAAGCCAAGAACGAACGTTTGGCTTAAGCACTAGCGGGAAGTAATTCGCCAGTATCTTCTCGTCGCGCCCCTGGGCAGCCTGCACCGCGATGGTGTAGATACTGAGGAACTCCGAGGGGTGCGTCTTGCCGTCGTACTTCTCGGGTACGTCGGGCTTGAAGTTTTTCATGCTGGGCCACTGGACGCGCCGCAGCTCACGGGTAAACGCAGGGTAACCTGCCGCGTACGGCAAGTCACCTGGTTCACCGGGCGCGTGCGTGTCGACAGCGGTCCCAGCACGTTGGTGTGATTGTCGCCGGGCTTCTCGCCGGCGCTCGATCGTCGTTCGAGCGTCTTCTTGCCGCCGATCGTCAAGGACTTGGCGCTGGTCCCGACGAGCCCGCGGATCCGACGACGCCGTGGAGTCGTCGTCGACGTTGATCCGGCGGGGAGGCGTCTTCTGCTTCCGCGGCGGGGAGTGCACGGTGGTTGCACCCCCGGCGGTCTTGTCGCCATCGGCCTTCGTCTTCTCGACTTGCCGTGGCCGCGAGGTCGCCGGCTGCTGCGGCGTGTCGTTGTTGGCGAAGGCGATGAGGCTTTGGATTGTTGCCCTCCAGTCCTCGGACTTGTCTGCCGCTGGAGGGAAGTCGAGGAGCAATTGCGCTCTCGCGAGAGCTTCTGCTGGAGAGGAGGGGAGCGGTGGCGAGCGGTGCGAGGAGTGGGATATGCTCGGACTCCTAACAGGGTTAGAAGGAGCAGGGTCCCGCCCCGGCGACCGCGTCTTGCTCGTGCCAGGACGGTGGCCTAGAGCATCCCGCGATCCTCCGGTTTGCCCTTGCCCCAGCAAGCGGATGGTACCTCCTGTACCACGGCGCTGCTGGGTTGTCGTCTGCTGAGATGGACGTGGCGCGTCTATGGACACCGAGGCTCGGTCGTCCGTCTTGTCCTTGGATTTGGCGGTGCCGCGAGTTTCCTCGCCGGCGACCACCCTTCCGCCAGCGTCTCCTCCACCCGCCATTGGTTCTGGTGGCGGGGGAATCGACGCAGACGGGCCTGCGACCTCCGAAGCCTTCTTCTTCGGGGCCATGTTGCTGCTGCTGATGAAGTTGATGAAGTTGGAGAGGTTGATGAAGAATGCGCCCGCGTGAGTGCCGGATCAGGTTCGCACAACCTCGACGCCCCCTACCTGGCGCGCCAAAGATGTCGGGGGAAACTGTCCACCACGAGCACCTATGGGACCGGAGCCCCTTGTCGTTGCGGTAAGGGAGCGGAGGGAGCACAAAGAGCAGATCGAGGAGAGCACGCGGGCAGTTTACCCAGGTTCGGGCCGCGCGGACGCGTAAAACCCTACTCCTGCTTGATTTGTATTGAGTTTGTGAGCTCGGGAGCTTGAAGAACTAGCTACACCGAGCGAGAGAGCTGTCTAGGTTCCGAACCCTTTCTACGTTGTGCATGGGCCTCCTTTTATAGCTCAAGGGGTCACCGACAGGTGTCAACGTAGAAGAAGGGCAAAAATGTAACTTTGGTGGTAGTTGTAACAGTGCGGGAACAGTGTATGAACAGTGCGTGAATAGTGGTCTTCACCTAACTTGACAGTGGGGGACAAGAGCATTTAATGCCCGTCGCCGTCGACCCCAAAAGCACCCGTCCATGCGTCTCCGTTCGCCACGGCGATAGCCTCGTCACCGTGGAGTGCCACCGTGCCCCCCAGGTTGCACAGCCATCCGCCACGCGTCCCTGGAAGGGCCCCAGGGCGACGCGTGGGCGATGAGCTGGAGCGCGGGCACACAGCGCAGGTTCCCCGGGCAAGCACCTTGCCGGGGTCTTGATCTTGCTGGGCTGGGAAGCTTGTCGCTCCCCGGGCCCTTGCCGGGGCGCATGCTGCGCCAAGGCATGTCTTCTGGGATGTAATCTTCTGGTCTTCCTGGCAAGCTCCTCTTGCCAGGGTCTTGTGCTAAATGCAATAGTCTTGAGCCTGGGACAGCCTTCCCGACAAGCTCCACTTGCCGGGGCCTTAATCTTCTGTCTTGTATACTTTGTTTTTGAATGGTTTTATAAGGACCGCAAAGGTCTCCGGCGAGCACGTGGTGAGCCCTGCTGCGGGAAGCTGCTACTGCCCGTGCACAAGTTGGGGTACTAAGGTACCCCTATCTTAGTACACCGACATGCGCCGGAGAGCGGGGCGAGGGGCGGCGCGGCGAGCGCGAGGCAGGCGAGGGGGCGGTGGGGAGGCAGCAGCAGCGGCGGCGGCGGGCGAGATGTGCGGCGGCGGCGCGATTCGCGGCGGCGGCGGCGCAGCTTGAGGCGAGGAGAGGAGAAAAACGAGGCGGCGGCGGCGGGCTTTATAGGGGGCAGGGGGTCGGGTTTCCTTGGAGTAGGGGGCACGGCTGAGGTGACCTGACGGGGCACGCACACCGAGGCGGCGGCGGTGTCCATCGCCTGCACGGGGACGAAGACGGTGGCGAGCTGGGATGGGCCCGGCTGGAGCTGGGCCGGCCCAGTTGGTCCAGGAGACATTTTTTTAAACACATTTTTTTAACAGATAGAGAAAAATGAATAAAAGCAAAATAAAATAAAATACTCTATAGGCATATAATATATCAAAATTTGCAGAAAAATAAACCCTACAACATGAACATTTTCCTACTATGAAATAAATTGTCCACAAAATCTAATAAATCAAAAGGTGCTACTATTGCAATAAAAACCAATAAAAATCATTCTTAAAATACCAAAAGAATTCAAATTCATTTATCTCCAATTTTTTGCTGTAGGGAATCATGTTACCCTATTTTCCATGTAATTTATTTTTGGAGAAAAATAATTTGAATAAAAACCAAATAACTCAATATTTGAAATTGAGTTCAAGAAAATTTCAGAAAAACTTCCAACTCATATTTCCTATAATTTGAAGAAGTCATTTTATCTTCTCTCGGGAAAATCATTGAGTTGCTTAAAGGTTCTGAATTGAAAAGATTTCGGGAGTGAAATTCAAAATCCTTTCAAAACCCTTTATCATTTAAAATAAATGGAAGAAGTCATATTATCTTCACTCTAGGGTTTTGTGTTGAAAAGAATTTGAATTCCCTCGAAGATCAAAAGCAAAGTGAAAGTTTTGGGAAATTCATTTTATTCCCTCTCATTTAACTTTCAAAAGTTTCAAATTCACTCAATTTCACTCAGCACAACAACAAGCAATCAATTCTATCTATTTATTATAACATTCCAAAATTTAGAATTTTGGGATGTTACAGAAGGATATAGTCTCACATCGACTAGGCGTATCAATGGGCTATGGAGATGCCCATCAATAGATATCAATGTGAGTGAGTAGGGATTTCCATGCAACGGATGCACTAGAGCTAAATAGGTATGAAATCTCAACAAAAGAAACTAAGTGGGTGTGCATCCAACTTGCTTGCTCATGAAGACCTAGGACATTTGAGGAAGCCCATTGTTGGAATATACAAGCCAAGTTCTATAATGAAAATTCCCACTAGTATGTGAAAGTGACTAAATATGATACTCTCTATCATGAAGATCATGGTGCTACTTTGAAGCACAAGTGTGGAAAAAGATTGTAGCAATTGTCCCTTTTTTGGGCCTTTCTTTTTTTCTTTGGTCTTTATCTTTTTTTGGAGGGGCGTTCTTTATTTAGCCTTTCCTCACATGGGACAATGCTCTAATAATGATGAACATCACACTTTCATTGAATTACAACTCGATATTACAACTCGGTACTAGAACAAAGTATGACCTATATGAATGCCTCCGGTGGTGTACCGGGATGTGCAAAAAATCAAGAGTGACATGTATGAAAAATTATGCATGGTGGCCTAGCCACAAATACGATGTCAACTACATGATCGTGCATGGAAATATGACAATATGAAGCGTGTCATATGAACGGAACGGTGGAAAGTTGCATGGCAATATATCTCGGAATGGCTATGGAAATGCCATGATAGGTAGGTATGGTGGCTGTTTTAAGGAAGATATATGGTGGCTGTTTTGAGGAAGGTATATAGTGGGTGCATGGTACCGGCGAAAGGTGCGCGGTACAAGAGAGGCTAGCAATGGTGGAAGGGTGAGAGTGCGTAATATCCATGGACTCAACATTGGTCATAAGAACTCATCTACTTATTGCAAAAATTTACGAGTCATCAAAACAAAGCAATCAACGCATGCTCCTAGGGGGGAGGTTGGTAGGAGTTAACCATCGCGCGCCCCTGACCTCCACACAAAGGATGACACTCTACAAATACCTCATGCTCTAACTTCGTCACATAGCGGTTCACCATACGTGCATGCTACGAGAATCACTAACTTTAACACAAGTATTTCTCAATTTTATAATAACTCCACTAGCACGACTCTAATATCACTATCCTCATATCTCAAAACAATTATCAAGCATCCAACTTCTCATCATATTCAATGCACTTAGTATGAAAGTTTTTACTACATTGATCTTGGATGCCTATCATGTGAAGGCTAGTTTTATAGCCAAAGCATATTACCATGTTGTTCTAATAGACTCTCAAAAAGATATAAGTGAAGCATGGGAGATTAACAATTTCTTCAAAATAAAACCACCGCCGTGCTCTAAAACATATACGTGAAGCACTAGAGCAATAACAAACTACTCCGAAAGATATAAGTGAAGATCAATGAGTAGTTGAATAATTATGTAACTATGTGAAGACTCTCTAACATTTAAGAATTTCAGATCTTGGGATATTATTCAAACAGCAAGCAAAACAAAATAAACTAAATTGACGCTCCAAGCAAAACACATATCATGTGGTGAATAAAAATATAGTCCCGAGTATAGTTACCGACAGATGAAGACGAAAGAGGGGATGCCTTCCCGAGGCATCCCCAAACTTAGGCTTTTGGTTGTCCTTGAATTTTACCTTGGGGTGCCTTGGTCATCCCCAAGCTTAGGCTCTTGCCACTCTTTGTTCCACATCAAAGCAATACTCAAAACTTGAAAACTTCACAACACAAAACTTAGACAAAAATCTCGTGAGCTCCGTTACTATAAGAAAACAAACCACTACTCAAAGGTACTGCAATGAATTAATTCTTTGTTTATATTGGTGTTAAACCCACTATATTCCAACTTCTCTATGATTCATACTTCCCAATACTACTCGTAGATGCATTGAAATAAGCAAACAACACACGAAAAACAGAATCTATCAAAAACAGAACAGTCTGTAGTAATCTGTAACTTTCGCATACTTCTGTAACTCCAAAAATCTTGAAATAAATGGGTAAACGTGAGGAATTTGTCTATAAATCATCTGCAAAAGAATCAACTAAATAGCACACTCCAGTAAAATCTGGTGACCATTCTAGCGAGCGCTAACGATTCTGTTTTTCACAGCAAGATCATATAAACTTCACCCAAGTCTTCCCAAAGGTTCTACTTGGCACAAACACTAATTAAAACACAAAACGACATCTAAGCAGAAGCTAGATGCAATATTTATTCCTAAACAGAAGCAAAAACAAAGAAACTAAAATAAAGTTGGGTTGCCTCCCAACAAGCGCTATCGTTTAATGCCCCTAGCTAGGCATGATGATTTCAATGATGCTCTCATAAAAGATAAGGATTGAAACATAAAGGGAGCATCATGAAGAATATGACTATCACATTTAAGTCTAAGCCACTTCTATGCATAGGGATTTTGTGAACAAACAACTTATGGGAACGATAATCAACTAGCATAGGAAGGGAAAACAAGTACAACTTTAAATTTTTAAGCACATAGAGAGGAAACTTGATATTATTGCAATTCCTACAAGCATATGATCCTCTCTCATAATAATTTTTAGTAGCATCATGAATTAATTCAACAATATAACTATCACATAAAGCATTCTTTTCATGATCTACTTGCATAGAAATTTTACTACTCTCCACATAAGCAAAATTCTTCTCATTCATAGTAGTGGGAGCAAACTCAAAAAAATAACTAGCATGTGAAGCATAATCCAATTGAAAACAAAAATCATGATGAGAAGTTTCATGGTTATCATTATTCTTAATAGCATACAAGTCATCACAATAATCATCATAGATAGCAACTTTGTTCTCATAATCAATTGGAACCTCTTCCGAAATAGTGGATTCATCACTAAATAAAGTCATGACCTCTCCAAATCCACTTTCATCAATATAATCATCATAAATAGGAGGCATGCTTTCATCATAATAAATTTGCTCATCAAAACTTGGGGTACTAAACATATCATCTTCATCAAACATAGCATCCCCAAGCTTGTGGCTTTGCATATCATTAGCATCATGGTTATTCAAAGAATTCATACTAACAACATTGCAATCATGCTCATCATGCACATATTTTATGCCAAGCATTCTATGTAATTCTTCTTCTAGTACTTGGGCACAATTTTCCTTCCCATCATTTTCACGAAAGATATTAAAAAGATGAAGCATATGAGGTAACCTTAATTCCATTTTTTGTAGTTTTCTTTTATAGACCAAACTAGTGATAAAACAAGAAACTAAAATATTCGATTGCAAGATCTAAAGATATACCTTCAAGCACTCACCTCCCCGGCAACGGCGCCAGAAAAGAGCTTGATGTCTACTACACAACCTTCTTCTTGTAGACGTTGTTATGCCTCCAAGTGCAGAGGTTTGTAGGACAGTAGAAAATTTCCTTCAAGTGGATGACCTAAGGTTTATCAATCCGTGGGAGGCGTAGGATGAAGATGGTCTCTCTCAAGCAACCCTGCAAACAAATAACAAAGAGTATCTTGTGTCCCCAACACACCCAATACAATGGTAAATTGTATAGGTGCACTAGTTCGGCGAAGAGATGGTGATAAAAGTGCAATATGGATGGCAGATATAGGTTTTTGTAAATTGAAAATATAAAAACAGCAAGGTAGCAAGTGGTAAAAGTGAGCATAAACGGTGTTGCAATGATAGGAAACAAGGCCTAGGGTTCATACTTTCACCAGTGGAAGTTCTCTCAACAAGGATAACATAATTGGATCATATTACTAGCCCTCAACATGCAAAAAAGAGTCACTCCAAAGTCACTAATAGCGGAGAACAAACGAGGAGATTATGGTAGGGTACGAAGCCACCTCAAAGTTATTCTTTCTGATCGATCTATTCAAGAGTCCGTAGTAACGTTCAATCTATCATAGAGTTCGTACTAGAATAACACCTTAAGACACAAATCAACCAAAACCCTAATGTCACCTAGATACTCCATTGTCGCCTCAAGTATCAGTGGGAATGATTATATGATGTGCATCAAACAATCTCAGAAACATCTATTCAACCAACACATAGAACTTCAAAGAGTGCCCCAAAGTTTCTATCGGAACGTCAAGACGAAAACGTGTGCCAACCCCTATGCATAGGTTCCCAAGGTCACGGAACCCGCATGTTGATCACCAAGACATACATCAAGTAGATTACATGATATCCCATTGTCACCACAGATAAGCACGTGCAAGACATACATCAAGTATTCTCAAATCCTTAAAGACTCAATCCGATAAGATAACTTCAAAGGGAAAACTCAATCCATTACAAGAGAGTAGAGGGGGAGAAGCATCATAAGATCCAACTAGAATAGCAAAGCTCGCGATACATCAAGATCGTGCCATCTCAAGAACACGAGAGAGAGAGAGAGAGAGAGAGAGAGAGAGAGAGAGAGGGAGATCAAACACATAGCTACTGATACATACCCTCAGCCCCGAGGGTGGACTACTCCCTCCTCGTCATGGAGAGCGCCGGGATGACGAAGATGGCCACCGGTGAGGGTCCCCCCCTCCGACAGGGTGCGAGAACGGGTGTAGATTGGTTTTCGGTGGCTACAGAGGCTTTCGGCAGCGGGATTCCCGATCTAGGTTATTTTTCGGAGGTTTCAGTATTTATAGGATTTTTTGGCGTAGGGCACAAGTCTGGGGGGCCTCCGGGCTGTCCATGATGCAGGGGCACACGCCCACCTGGAGTGGGCGCGCCCCACCCTCGTGGGCAGCCCGTGGCTCTCCTGGCCCAATCCTTTTACTTCGGGGGCTTCTTTTGGTCCAGAAAAAATCACAAAAAATTGGCACGTCAATTGGACTCCGTTTGATATTCCTTTTCTGTAAAACTCAAAAACAAGGAAAAAATAGAAACTGGCACTGTGCTCTAGGTTAATAGGTTAGTCCCAAAAATAATATAAAAGTGCATGACAAAGCCCATTAAACATCCAAAACATCATAAATAATAGCATGGAACAATAAAAAATTATAGATACGTTGGAGACGTATCAGGGGTGCCCGGAACCCCTTCCGGTGACCCTATATGTACCAGGTACCCTCCGCAACACTTCCGGTGTCCGAACACCGTCGTCCTATATATCAATCTTTACCTCTCGACCATTTTTCGAGATTCCTCCTCATGTCCATGATCTCATCCTGGACTCCGAACAACATTCGGTCACCAAATCACATAACTCATATAATACTATATCGTCATCGAACGTTAAGCGTGCGGATCCTACGGGTTCGAGAACTATGTAGACATGACCGAGGCACCTCTCTGGTCAATACCCAATAGCGGAAACTAGATGCTCATATTGGTTCCTACATATTCTATGAAGATCTTTATCGGTCGGACCATTATGAAAACATACGTTATTCCCTTTGTCCATCGGTATGTTACTTGCCCGAGATTCGATCGTCGGTATCTTCATACCTAGTTCAATCTCATTACCGGTAAGTCTCTTTACTCGTTCCTTAATACATCATCCCGAGACTAACTCATTAGTCATTTGCTTGCAAGGCTTATTATGATGTGCATTATCGAGAGGGCCCACAGATACCTCTCCAATACTCGGAGTGACAAATCCTAATCTCGGTCTATGCAAACTCAACAAACACCTTCGGAGATACCTGTAGAGCATATATATAATCACCCGGTTACATTATGAAGTTTGATAGCACACAAGGCACTCCTCCGATATCCGGGAGTTGCATAATCTCATAGTCATAGGAACATGTATTTGACATAGATGAAAGCAGTAGCAATAAACCGTACGGTCATATGCTAAGCTAACGGATGGGTCTTGTCCATCACATCATTCTTATAATGATGTGATCCCGTTATCAAATGACAACTCATGTCCATGGTTAGGAAATCTTAACCATCTTTGATCATCGAGCTAGTCTAGTAGAGGCTTACTAGGGACACATTATTTGTTTATGTATTCACACATGTATTTAGGTTTCCGGTCAATACAATTCTAGCATGAACAATAAACCTTTATCATGATTAAGGAAATGTAATAATAACCATTATTGCCTCTAGGACATATTTCCATCAGTCTCCCACTTGCACTAGAGTTAATAATCTAGTTCACATCACCATATGATTAACACCAATAGAGTTTACTAGAGTCAATAATCTAGTTCACGTCGTGATGTGATTAACACTCTAAGGTATGATAATGTTTTGCTTGTGAGAGAGGTTTTAGTCAACTGGTCTGCAACATTCAGATCCGTGTGTACTTTGCAAATTTCTACGTCTACAATGCTCTGCATAGAGCTAATCTAGCTAATTGCTCTTATGTCCAATACACATCCAGATCGATACTCAAAGTCGCCCGGATTAGTGTCAAAGCTTGCATCGGTGTAACCCTTTACGACGAACTCTTTATCACCTCCATAACTGAGAAACATTTCCTTATTTCTTTAAGGATATTTTGACCGCTGTCCAGTGATCCATTCCTGGATCACTCTTGTACCCCCTTGCTAGACACATGGCAAGACACATATTTGGTCTGGTACACAGCATGTCATGCTTTATAGAACCTATGGCTGCGGCATAGGAAATGACTTTCATTCTCTCTCTATTTTTCTGCCGTGGTCAGGTTTTGAGTCTTTACTCAACTTCATACCTTACAACTCAGGCAAGAACTCTTTCTTTGACTGATCCATTTTGAACTAATTCAAAATCTTATTAAGGTATGTACTCATCGAAAGTCTTATCAAGCGTCTTGATCTATCTCTATAGATCTTGATGCCCAATATGTAAGAAGCTTCACCGTGGTCTTTCTTTGAACAACTCCTTTCAAACACTCCTTTATGCTTTGCAGAAAATTCCACATTATTTCCGATCTACAATATGTCCATTCACATATAATTATCAGAAATGTTGTAGTGCTCCCACTCACTTTCTTGTAAATACATGCTTTACCGTAATCTGTATAAAACCATATGCTTTGATCACCTCATCAAAGCATATATTCCAACTCCGAGATGCTAGCACCAGTCCATAGATGGATCGCTGGAGCTTGCATGCTTTTTTTTAGCACCTTTAGGATCGAAAAAACCTTCTGGTTGCATCATATACAACTCTTCTTTAAGAAATCCATTAAGGAATGCAGTTTTGACATCCATTTGCCAAATTTTATAAAATACGGGAATTGCTAACATGATTCAGACAAACTTAAGCATTGCTATGAGTGAGAAAATCTCATTGTAGTCAACACCTTGAACTTGTCAAAAACCATTCGCAACAAGTCAAGCTTTTGTAGACACCGATATTACCATCAGCGTCTGTCTTCCTCTTGAAGATCCATTTATTTTCAATGGCTTGCCGATCATCGGGAAAGACCACCAAAGTCCATACTTTGTTCTCATACATGGATCCTATCTCAGATTTCATGGCCTCAAGCCATTTATTGGAATATGGGCTCATCATAACTTCTTCATAGTTCGAAGGTTCGCCGTTGTCTAACAACATGACTTCCAGGACAGGGTTACCGTACCACTCTGGTGCGGTACGTGTTCTGGTCAACCTTCGAGGTTCGGTAGTAACTTGATCTGAAGTTTCATGATCATTATCATTAGCTTCTTCTCTAGTTGGTGTAGGAATCACGAGAACGGTTTTATCTGATGATCTACTTTCCAATTCGAGCGAAGGTACAATTACCTCATCAAGTTCTACTTTCCTCCCACTCACTTCTTTTGAGAGAAACTCCTTCTCTAGAAAGGACCCATTCTTAGCAACAAAAAATCTTGCCTTCGGATCTGTGGTAGAAGGTGTAGCCAACAGTTTCTTTTGGGTATCCTATGAAGACACATTTCTCCGATTTTGGTTTGAGCTTATCAGGCTGAAGCTTTTTCACATAAGCATCGCAACCCCAAAATTTAAGAAACGACAACTTTTGTTTCTTGCCAAACCGTAGTTCGTACGGTGTCGTATCAATGGATTTAGATGGTGTCCTATTTAACGTGAATGCAACTGTCTCTAATGCATAACCCCAAAATGATAAAGGCAAATCGGTAAGAGACATCATAGAATTCACCATATCCAATAGAGTACAGTTACGACGTTCGGACACACCATTATGCTGTGGTGTTCCAGGTGACGTGAGCTATGAAACTATTCCACATTGTTTCAAATGAAGACCAAACTTGTAACTCAAATATTCGCCTCTACAATCAGATCGTAGAAACTTTATATTCTTGTTACATTGATTCACTACTTCACTCTAAAATTCTTTGAACTTTTCAAATGTTTCAGACTTGTGTTTCATCAAGTAGATACACCCATATCTACTTAAATCATCTGTGAAGGTGAGAAAATAACAACGATACCCTCTGCGTGCTTCAACACTCATCGGACCACATACATCGGTATGTATTATTTCCAATAAGTCTTTAGCTCACTCCATTGTTCCGGAGAATGGAGTTTTAGTCATCTTGCCCATGAGGCATGGTTCGCAAGTATCAAATGATTCATAATCAAGTGATTCCAAAAGCCCATCAGCATGGAGTTTCTTCATGCGCTTTACACCAATATGACCTGAACGGTAGTGCCACAAGTATGTTGCACTATCATTATCAACTATGCATCTTTTAGCTTCAGTATTATGAAATATGTGTATTACTACGATCGAGATTCTATACTCCATTCACCTTGGGTGTATGACCATAGAAGGTTTTATTCATGTAAAGAGAGTAACAATTTTTCTTTGACTTAAATGAATAACTGTATTGCAATAAACACGATCCAATCTTGTTCATGCTCAATGTAAATACCAAATAACATTTATCTAGGTTTAACACTAATCCCGAAAGTATAGGGAGTGTGCGACGATGATCATATCAATCTTGGAACTACTACCAACACACTTCGTCACCTCACCCTCAAGTAGTCTCCATTTATTCCGCAACTCCTGTTTCGAGTTACTAATCTTAGCAACCGAACAAGTATCAAATACCCAGGGGCTACTATGAGCACTAGTAAGGTACACATTAATAACATGTATATCAAATATACCTTTGTTCACTTTGCCATCCTTCTTATCTGCCAAATATTTGGGGTAGTTCCGCTTCCAGTGACCATTTCCTTTTGAAAGTGCAATCATGCCCTTACATCATGTATTGATGTTGATGACAATATACATATAGGGGACTAACTTTGTTTGTCAAGTAAATCTCAGGTGTTAGTCCCCAGTTCATCTAATGGTGTGTGGATCATGAATAAACGGAGTTAATCCTACTCAAGGAAGAGATATCAAAAAGGTTGCATGTTTGTTTTCTTGAGTATAGGATCCCACACTATTAAGAGGGGATCGATAGGGTTAGTAAAAGACTTGCTCGTGCCACTTAATTCCTTCCTTGAAACATTTGGATCTATTAAATACACTTCATCTTTGTTTCTGCCCCTGGGAATGCCAAATGTCCGGCTGCTCCCCGGATGTCTAGGCTTGGCCCCAGATATCCAGCTTTATCTCTCCATACGTCTAGTAGTTTTTAGGTTCCACGCCAGATGTCCGGGTATTCGCTGGATGTCTAGGCCCTCCTGTCTCGCCGGATGTCTGGGCCCTCCCGTCTCGCCGGATGTCCGGGCCCTATCCCGGATGTCCAGCCCGTGCTACCCGTGGTACTGCTATGGTTCCGTAAACAAATTATAAGCTCTCCGGATGTCCGACAAACTGCCGGATGTCCGGGCCTTCCTGATGTGCCCGATGTCCGGGCTTGACTCCGGATGTCCGGCCCCTCTGTTCTATCCCCTCTTTCTGCCCTGTTCTTCGAGTGACTTGCCTGGCCGGATGTCCAGCCTGCCCGGTCACTTGCACTATGTGACGCCCGGGTAATCAAGCTACAGTAACCCTCTGGTAATGACGCCACATCACCATGATTACTGTTGTTAATCTCGCGTTAGTTCAAAACTGAATCAAAATCCAAACTCAAAAGCAATTCAAACAATTAAAGTTTTCAAAAGTAAAAAACTAAAATGTCCTCATTGTGACAAATAATTCATAAGATATGTTGGTGGAGAAACCAAGTCTTTATAAAATGGTTAAATGCAATAAACTAATTAAATCAGTAGCTAAAACCATTAATTAATTGCCTTTTATAAATTGTAAAATAGTAAACTATATAATTTTGGAATGAAACTTTTTGTGGTTTTGACATAAATTGTAACAACAATTTAGGTACCACTTTGGTATTTTATTAAAGCTAAAATAATTAGGAACTAAAAGGAAAACATAAGAGAAAATAAGAAAAGGAAAAAGAAAACAAAAAAAGGGGGAAAAGGAATTCCCCTCCCTCCACTGGACCCCTTGGCCCAATTGGCCTCGGCCCAGCCGGCCCCTGGCCTATAAACCCACTTCCCCCCGAAACCCTAGCCCGATCTCACACACTCCCCCCGATCCATTACCTCCTTCCCTGATCTGGATCGACCCCTCCTCCTCCTGACTCGCCTGCGCTCGAAGACCGACGCCGGCCGACGCAACCTCCGCCCTCGCGCCGCAACTGACCGGCGTCTGCCTTCCCGTCCCTCCCTGGCCAAGCTGTGGCCATGCCTCGGCGAGCGCGCTCACGCTCGCGGGCCATCTCCTGCACCGCCGGTCATCGTCGTCGACCAGTCGCCTCGGTGCCTCCCTGGCTGAGTCGAGCTCACCGTCGACCTCCTCCCTGTGAGCTTCGTCCATCCACTCACCCCATGCTCGCTCACGTCGACGCACACCGCGCGCCCCGGCTCCCCTCCGCACCACTGTGCATCGTGCGCCGCCCCGCATTGGGCCAACCCTTCCCCCTGCTGCGTTGTGGCCGCGAGCTCGCTCCCGACCGGCCTTTGATGCCGTTGCCGCTCGCCTAACCCGCCTCGGCCCCGCCTTCCACCACGGGCGTGCCCCTGCCTTTACCTGTCGACGAGCCGCACCGGCTCCGCCCGGCGCTGCCGCTGCTCAGCTGCCGCGGCTGCTGCTTTGCTGCTGCAGCTGGCGGCTGCCGCGCCATGCCCGCGTGCTGGCCCCAGGCCGCCAACGCGCACTGCCGCGTGCTGGCCCCAGGCCGCCGACGCCCACGCCCGCGTCCCCCTGGGCGTGCGCCCAATCGGGTCGCGCCCGCACCCAGCGCCCATTCTGGCGCCCGCTAAGGCCCCCTGCCAATGACATGCGGGGTCCACCCTAGAACGTTAAAAAAAGGAAAAACAATAAATAATAATAATAATAATTAAAATATTATTAATTAATTAATTAATTAATCATCATTAGCTTAATCTAAACACTAGTTAACCTAATTAATTCTATTTAGTTAAATCAGTCAATGACATGTGGACCCCACACATGAGCTTGACCCAGTCAACACCTCTGACGTCATGCTGACGTCATGGTGATGTCAGCATGCACTATTCTGGATAATGTCGATTTAACTTAATTAAATAAATTCTAAAAATGATTAAATCTTTTAAAATTAATATAAAATAAACCGTACCTCAGATGGAAAAACTTTATACATGAAAGTTGCTCAGAACGACGAGACGAGTCCGGATACACAGCCCGTTTGTCCGCCACACATCCCTAGCATAGCGAAGATGCAACATTTCACATATGATTCATCAGTCCGAAAACGTGAGACACCGGGAATACTTTCCTGGATGTTTCCTCCTTCGTCGGTGTCACCTCCTACCGCGTTAGGTCACACGTAGCACAACATTTTGCCATGTTATGCTTTGTGGTGCGATGTTTGCCTTATAATTATTTGTTTCTCCCCCCTCTTCTCTTCGATAGACATCGGGACTTGACTGCTGACGGTGCCTCTGTGATCGACTGCGTCGACGACGACCCCTCCTTCTTGCCAGATCAACCAGGAAAGCCCCCCTTGATCACCAGATATCGCCCATCCCCTCTCTCTTATTCTTGCATTAGGTTTGGTACTATTGATGATTCGATAGCTCCTATTCTGTTGCATAGCCTGTCATTGTTGCTACAACTGTTGGTATCTTTACCTGCTATCCTAATGCTTAGTATAGGATGCTAGTATTCCATCAGTGGCCCTACATTCTTGTCCGTCTGCCATGCTATACTATCGGGCCGTGATCACTCGGGTGGTGATCACGAGTATATACTTTACTATTACAAACACATGATGATGATTCAGAGATGGGGGCTGAAGGGGCAGGTGGTTCCACACAGGTAGTGGTGGGCCTGGGTTCCCGGCAGCCCCCTGATGGTTACTTTGTGGCGGAGCGACAGGGCGGGTTGCGACCACCTAGGAGACAGGTGGGCCTGACCCTAGTCGTTGTCCGCGGTTATTTCATAATAACACGGTTAACGAGATCTTGGTATTTGATCTGAGTCTAGCCATTGGCCTATACGTACTAACCAGCTACGTGGGAATAGTTATGGGCACTCGACGTCGTGGTATCAGCCGAAGCCTTCTTGACGTCAGCGACTTAGCGGCGCGCGTCGGGTTGGACCGCGTAACGCAACTTCCTTAGTAATGAAGGTTGCTAGGTCTACTCACCGGCCGCGTACGCAACGTGAAGGTGTGCGTTGGGCGATGGGCCCGGACCCCTGCGCGCCTAGGACTTAGACCGGCGTGCTGACCTCTCTGTTGTGCTTAGGTAGGGCTGCGACGTGTTGATCTTCCGAGGCCGGGCATGACCTAGGAAAGTGTGTCCGGCCAAATGGGATCGAGCGCGCTGGGTTATGTGGTGCACCCCTGCAGGGAAGTTAATCTATTCGAATAGCCGTGTCCCTCGGTAAAAGGACGACCCGGAGTTGTACTCTGACCTCATGACAACTAGAACCGAATACTTAATAAAACACACCCAGATGAGTTCCAGATATAACTCGGTGGTTTCTCTCTCATAGGGTGATGTGCGGGAGGATCGCCGGGTAGGATTATGCTACACGATGTTACTTGGTGAACTTACCATCTATTCTATTCTACTGCTGCAAGACGGAGGCTGCCATAAGCGAGGATACTTGTTACTTTCCAGCTACTCTCATCTACTGATGCAAGATGGAGGTGGCCAGAAGCGTAGTTTTCGATTGGATTAGCTATCCCCCTCTTATTCTGGCATTCCGCAGTTTAACCCACATATATTACCCCCTTTACACAGATATCATTGCATATGTAGTATTGGTCCTTGCTTGCGAGTACTTTGGATGAGTACTCACGGTTGCTTTGCTCCCCCTTTTCCCCTTTTGTCCCTTCTTCTCGGATGACACAATCAGATGGTGGAGTACAGGAGCCAGAGGATCCCGAGGATGTTTCTACATGGAGTTCGGCTTCGAGGAGTAGTTAGGAGGTCCCAGGCAGGAGGCCTTGCCTTTTCGATCATTGCTATATTTGTGCTAGCCTTCTTAACGCAGACTTGTTTAACTTATGTCTGTACTAAGATATTATTGCTTCCGCAGACTCTTGTGTTTTCAAGCTTTTGTATTCGAGCCCTCGAGGCCCCTGGCTTGTAATATAAAGCTTGTATTATTTTAATTTGTGTCTAGAGTTGTGTTGTGATATCTTCAAGTGAGTCCCTGATCTTGGTCGTACACATTTGCGGGCATGATTAGGGTACGAACAAATCGGGGACGTCACACACTAATTTGCTCCCACACTATATATAGCCCTCTTCCCCCTTGGGAGAGGGTTGACCATTCAATTTGAGCTTACCCAAGAACACATTTATCTCTCTCTCTCTCTCTCTCTCTCTCTCTCACTCTCACACACCAAATCTTAGATCCCCAAAGGATTTGAAAGCATTTGAGAGAAGTTGTCCACCCAAGTGATAGATCCACTCCTTCTCCTTCTTTGCACCAAAGGAATTTGTGATTTGAGCAAGTCTTGAGCTTTTCCCCATCGTTCTTGTTAATCTTGAAGGTTGGAGACTCCTAGGCGGTAGTAGTCTTTCGGAGAGGAATCGAACGTTGTGATTACCCCCGGCAAGTTTGTGAGGGTTTGGAGGACACCTAAAGGTCTACCACTAGTGGTTGGGAATTGCCTTCGTGGTGATATCTCAAAGAGAGAATAGGGTGAGACTTCGGGGCGTTGATGTGCCTTCGTGGTAACACCCACCTCTCTAAACGATGACGTAGCTTCCTTCCAAGGAAGTGAACATCGACATACATCCTCGTCTCTCGAAGTTGCGGTTATTCCTAACCCTATCTTTCTACTTGTGGTTATTTGTCTCTTAGTCCTTACTTGTATCTTATTGTGCTTGCTTACTTACATACTTGTGTTACTAGCTTACCTTGCTTAGCATATTACTTGCAATTGTTAGGCTCACTTTCATATTCCGCATTATTGCCTAAAATTGCTAAGTAACAATTAAAATTTGTAATTGTACCTATTCACCCCCATCTAGGTCCATCTCGATACTTTCAATTGGTATTAGAGCCTCGTGCTCTATTCTTGTGGCTTAACCGCCCTAGAGCGAGATGAACCCCGATGGGACTCCCCTTGTTGTGGATCCAAATAGTACGGACGTGGCTTCCACGGAAGTCAAGTCCTTCACTTCTGAGGATCTGGAACGGGCGCTTGCTAAGCAAAAGTAGGAGCATGATGCTTATTTTGAGGCCTTGGTCCAAATGAGACTAGCCACACTAACCACGATGCTTGCACCACTTTCTGGTGGTGCGGCATGGAGGCCAGCTGTGCCTACTCCTTCACTTGGTCAACAACCTCCTAGTAATGAACACTCCAGTGTTCCTTGGCTTTATGCAAGACCTCAAATAGAGAAACCAAGGTATAACCCACAAGGCAAACCTCCTTTACTTGATGACATTGCCGATTTTTCTTTGTGGAGAGTTGCTATGCAGGATCATCTTCGATATGGAAATGATGAGATGTTGGAGATCTTGGAGTATGGCTACCAAGTTGTTGACCGAAGAATCTTACTCAAAGAGAGGTATATGACAAGAATCTCAATGACACGGCAATCATGTGCATAAGGAGAGGTATGACTGACAAGCAAAGGAGACCATACATACATATCACAAGTGCCAAAGAATTATGGGATAGCATTGTGAGGACCAAGACCGGTACCTCCACTCTCCGGCTTGCTCAGTATGAAATTGCCAAGGGACAATTGCAAAACTTTTTTTATGGAGAAAGGTGAATCTCCCAAGCAACTCCTTTAGAGTCTCATAAATCTCACCGCCGACATCGAGTCATGTGAGTGTGACAAGACACAAGATGGATTCAACCTGACTAAGCGATTTCTCATGGACAAGTTGCTTCATGCTCTTGCTCAGTATCATCAGCAAATGGTGTGGGACATAATACAACACCATGGATTCAAGGAAATGACTCTAGATGACATCATGTCCACTTTCTGACTATTTGAAGAGTCAAAGGCAAATGCTACGAAACATCTTGCCATGCATGGTACCTCAACATCAAAAATCAATCTTGCATTGAAGGCCAAGCATGTATATGAAGAAGAGCAAAGTGAAGAAGAAGAAGATGATGAGGATGAACATGGTGATGAGATTGACTCCGATGAGAGCCCTTCATATGAAGACATTGCCCTCTTTGTCAAGAATTTTAGCACGAGAAAATTCACCGGAAGATTCTATAAGAAGAAAGTGAGAACATGTTACAACTGTGAAGAAACAAACCACTTCTCCAACGATTGCCCCTATGAGAAGAGAGAAGATAAACCAAGGTTTCCCAAGACCTTTCCCGATAAAAAGTTACCAAACCCTTTGAACTCAAGGCTCAAGAAGAGAGATGGGAAAGCAATGGTTGCTCATGAAGAATCTGATCCGGATAATGTTAGTGGTGTTGCCAGAGTTGCTCAAGATTCTAAAAACACCTTGAGACTAGTAAACAAAAGTGGTGATGTTGTCACCTATAACTATATGAAATACTACAAGGGCAATGCTCACAAGTGCCTAATGGCAAAGGCCATGGTAGAAGATGGAGAGGACCAAAACTCTCCTGACAAGGTCAAGGTAACTCCATGATCAAATCCTCCTCTCTTCACTCCTCTTACTCTAGTGATGAGTACCATGACGCGGAGGATAATCATGATGATAATGGTATAGATGACCTCATGTTTGCTAAATTAAATAAGGTCATGTGCTCCCTCAAAGGAAAGAAGCTCACTATGTTTCGTATGCTTATGGATATGGTGGGTAAGCACACCGTCACCATTAAGGAACTCGAAAACCTCGTAACCGAGGAAAAGGAAAAATGTGAAATCTTTGAGCGGAAAGTCCAATATGAGGAAGCATGAAATGATGAACTATGCTTGAAAATTGGTGCAAACATTGATGTTCATGATAAAGATCTTGCCTCCTTGAAAAAGGCTAAGGACTCTTGCGAAGAGTTAATGAATGATAAAAGTAAGCTTGTGAAGTCTCATGCTTCTCTATCTAAGGATTGTGAGCTCATATCCATGTCCCTCAAGACTAAGGAAGAAGAGCTCACCCTTCTTAAAAAGAGTTTTGAGACCCTCAAGCTTACTTATCTTGAAACTCTAGCCAAGGCTTACTCTTCGCCTATTATCAATGTCGATGCTTGTACTACTAACTCTAGTAGTGATCTAACATCTATTCTTGAGGAGAATCGTTTCTCAAGGCTCAAATCGAGAAAGGTCTCATGACATGTGCTCAAGGACAAAAGAACCTAAATGAGGTATTGAGCCAACACAATGAAGTGTTTGCCAAAGAGGGGCTCAAATTTGACCCAAGCACAAGCAAGAAGAAGATGTCTTCTCAAAAGTGCACCTCCCCTTTAGAAGAAACATTTGTATAAGAAGTGCACAAGGAGAAAGGTAAGGTTGTTAGTGGGAAGTCCACAAGGGGCATGTCCACTCTCAACAAGCCAAAAGAGTTTATGCCTCCATCCTATGTACTTCGTAAGACTAAGGATGGAGAAGTTTATGCAAAATTTGTTGGTCCTCGAAATGCATTCTGATTCTATGCTATTTGGGTCCCTAAGACCCTTGTGACTAACTTGAGAGGTCCCATTGCAAAATGGGTGCCTCTAACCAAGTCATAATTGTGTGTAGGTTGCTTTCTCTGGTGGAGTAAAATGGGTGATCGATAGTGGATGCACAAATCATATGACCGGAGATAGCAAATTGCTCTACAATTTCATGGAAGCTATTCAACCATTTATGAGCATTCTGTTTGGTGGAGGATCAAAAGGATAGGTACTTGGATTGGGCAAGGTGGCTATCACAAATGACATGTCTCTTGCAAATGTCATGCTTGTTCAATCCCTTAAATATCATTTGCTTTATGTTCGCCAATTGGCTTCTGTTGGTTATGATACAATCTTTGGACTAACGGATGTGAAAGTCTTTAAGAGAGATACTCTTGAAGTGGCCATTGTTGGAGAGTTGGATGGCAACCTTTACATGGTTGATTTCTCGAAAGAGAGCACATTCCATGCAACTTGTCTAATGGCCAAGGCTGACAAGGGGTGGCTATGGCATCGCCGGCTAGCTCATGTCGGCATGAGAAATCTTCAAGATCTCTTAAAGGATAATCACATCCTTGGACTAACCAATGTCTCTTTTGAGAAAGATCGTGTGTGTAGTGCATGTGTAGCCGAGAAGCAACATCAATGAAAGCACCCACCCAAGAATATCGTGTCTACTTCAAGGCCTCTAGAGCTCCTGCATGTGGATCTTTTTGGGCCTCCTTCATGGGATAGTCTTGGCAGGAAAAAGTATGGGCTTGTCATTGTTGATGATTACTCAAGATATACATGGGTGTTCTTTTTCAAGTCCAAGGACGAGACGAAGATCACCTTCATTGATTTTGCCAAGCAAGCACAACGCAAGTTTGACAAAGAAATCTTGGCAATAAGAAGCGACAATGGCTCTGAATTCAAGAACTACACCTTGGAAGAATTTCTTAGTGATGAAGGGATTGAGCATCAATATTCATCTCCATACACTCCTCAGCAAAATGGTGTAGCCGAAAGGAAGAACCATACACTTGTGGAGATGGCAAGGTCCATGTTGGATGAATACAAGTCGCCACATAGTTTTTGGGCCGAGGCTGTCAACACTGCATGCCATGCATCAAACCGGCTCTTCCTCCGCTCAATATTGGAAAAGACTCCATATTAGCTCCTAACTGGGAACAAGCCAAATGTCAAGTACTTTCGTGTATTTGGATGCAAATGTTTCATCCTCAATAAAAGGGAACGGTTAGGAAAAATTCAATCCAAAACAATTGAGGGCATGTTTGTTGGCTATGGATCAAACTCTCACGCCTATAGAGTCTACAAAAAATCCAATGAATGTGTTGTAGAATCTTGTGACGTGGTGTTTGATGAATTTAATGGCTCCCATGGGGAGCAGGTTGATCTAAGTGATGTAGGCGAAGAAGATTCTTCTCAAGATATTCTGACCATGGGTGTTGGTGCACTTCCAATGGAGCAAGAACCTCATGATGATGAAGAAGAAGATGGAAGCTTCACACATCATCAAACTACCTGAACACCTACACCATCACAAGCTCCTATTGCTCAACCAATGCCCTTACTTCAAGTACAAGAAGATGATCAAGGTCCTCTTCAAGAACAAGATCATCATCAAGGACAAGAACAAGAAAGTGCAATCATTGATGATGAACCTCAACAAATGCAATATGAAGAAGAATGTAACATCCCAAAATTCTAAATTTTGGAATGTTATAATAAATAGATAGATTTGATTGCTGTTTGTTGTGCTGAGTGAAATTGAGTGAATTTGAAACTTTTGAAAGTTAAATGAGAGGGAATAAAATGACTTTCCCAAAACTTTCACTTTGCTTTTGATCTCCGAGGGAATTCAAATTCTTTTCAACACAAAACCCTAGAGTGAAGATAATATGACTTCTTCCATTTATTTTAAATGATAAAGGGATTTGAAAGGATTTTGAAATTTATCCTCGAAATCTTTTAAATTCAGAAACTTTATGCGACTCAATGATTTTCCAGAGAGAAGATAAAATGACTTCTTCAAATTATAGGAAATATGAGTTGGAAGTTTTTCTGAAATTTTCCGCAACTTAATTTCATATACTGAGTTATTTGGGTTTTATTCAAATTATTTTTCTCCAAAAAGAAACTACATGGAAAATAGGGTAACATGATTCCCTACAGCAGAAAATTGGAGATAAATGAATTTGAATTCTTTTGGTATTTTAAAAATGGGTTTACTGGATTTTTATTTGCAACAGTAGGACCTTTTTATTTATTAGCTTTTGTGGGCATTTTATTTGACAGTAGAAAAATGTCCATCTTGTAGGATTTATTTTTCTGCAAATTTTGATATATCATATGCCTATAGGGTATTTTTCTTTATTTTGATTTTATTCGTTTTTCTGTCTGTTTAAATTTTTTTCCCTCCGGACCGAACTGGGCCGAAGGCCCAGCCGGCCCAGGACGCCGCCGCCTTCGAGCTCGGGACAGAGTCCCGAGCGAGCACGCGCGCCGCCATGGCCGCTCCGGCCACCTCGCCTTGGCCCTCC
>LR738713.1:99314383-99325999 GCA_902687465.1 Secale cereale
TGCCCTTCTCGCTGCCGCCTTCCTGCCGCCGCTGTTTCTCGCCTCCCGCAGCCGCACCTCGCCGCCGCTGCCCTTCTCGCTCGCCGCCCCTCCTCTCGCCATTGCCGTTCGTCGGCTGCCGCCTTCGCCGCCGGCCGGGTCTGAGCCCGAGTCGCTCCGAATCCGCCAAAAAACTGCCCCGAACCCACGGTTTTCTTCGAAAACCGCCTAGGTAATAAACCCCCCCGTTTTCTGGTTAGATCGGTTTTTTTTAGCTTGATATATACAGTGAACGTTCACCCTTTAGGACTAGAAAATGAACGTTCGCACTGTAGCTTTTTCTTTTTCTGTTTAGTTTCAGCCAGGGACCCATCTGTAATTATTCTTTTGCAGATTAACCCCTAATCTTCTTTCGGCCATAACTTTTTATCAGTTAGTCCAATTTCAACGAAACCAACGCCCACGTCTTCGTTACGATTCCCTCTATCCAGTAATACAACTTAAACAAGTTTTTGAAAGTTTTAAAATTTGAATTCAACTAGTTTTAGATTTGAACTTCGTTTGATCATAACTTGAGTTTCGTAACTCCGTTTTAGTTGATTCTTTTTGCAAATCGAAGCTCTTGACCTAAACTTTCTGATAAGGCCAAATTCACACAATTTTGGTACTATTGGAAATTGTTTTATGTTTCAAGATTCGTTCATTTTGTTTTCAAAGTTTTCTGAAGTGTTTATTCGTCCTTCTGATTTTCTGAGTGATTGCTTATGTGTGGTTACCATTGCTTGCTTACGATAGATTGACTGAAGTGTGACGAGTAGAGATATCAAGAGTTTTGAGTGCGAATCATCTTCATCAAAATTGCAGGCAAGTTCACACTTTGATCATATTTTCCAATACCCAGTTTTTCATTGCATTAGTTATATCCTCAAACACATTGCATCAGTAGGATAAATTAACTTGTGGGACTGGGAAGTAGATTGAGGTAGAACCTATTACCTGCATTACATTCAAACCTTTGGGAGTTATTTCTACGTTTGCTGTTAGGACATGCTATGCTCGTAGACGTGGTTTGGGTTTGAGTGAGATCCATGACAGATGTGAGTTGTTAATTAAGGATTCAACTTAAGGTGGCTAGTTGAATACACATCTGGGTGGATTGGTTTGGGGCACCCTGGGAGTGAACCAGTGGATTGCCCGGACACCTGGGGTTACCAGTGTTGTCCTAGGAAATCCCGGGGTTACCGTGTGATTGTTCTATTGGAATGCCACCCAGGCTCAAAGGGATCATATAATATTTCATGCCTAGAAACTTCCATGTGCAACCACATGCCAATATGGGCTCTGGCATAGTTGAGTAAGTTGTGGGAAACCTTTCCATGATGGGCTAGCAGATGTAGTTGGGTTTTGTAGGTGTACCGACCTATCTATCTGGTTAAGGGGACCTCTTCAGAAAGACTGTGTCTCGGTCATCCGTTTTCTCAAACACCATGCAGTGCGAGAAACCAAACGGAGGCGATCGAGTCTTGTGGGAAAAGTGCACAAACCTCTGCAGAGTGTACAAACTATTCATGAGTAGCCGTGTCCCCGGTTATGGACATCTTTGAGTATCTGGAAGTGGATTATTTGCTGATCTCATCACTCTCTAATTTAATATTGTTGGGTTTAATGATGATTTTTAATTGGGGTTGAGAGGATGTCTATCTTCTCAACGATGTTTCAACTACCATGATAGTTAATTAAAATCTATTCCTTTGAAGTAGGAAAAAAATTGGCTTTACGCAAAAACTTTAACCTTACAGCCTCCACCAGCCAAATATGCATGTAGTTGTAGGCCTTATTCATCATTATCATTACAGTGTGAATTTGCCAGTACATTCAATGTACTGACCCTCTGTGGCTGCAACGTCTCATGTTGCAGGATTATCTTACGACGAGTAAGTGATACGTTAGGGGTTACGATTTCTACACTCAACTTTGCCGTTGGTGTTGATGGGAATCCACGACCTTTGTTGCTTCCGCTATGATCGATTGAGGTAATAGTATTTACGTTACTACATGTGATTTACCTCTGTTATAAATCCTGTTTGTACTGTGTGTGTCAACATACCGATCCAGGGATGACATAGAACACAAAGAATTCGGTCCATTCGGATTGTGGTCGCTACAAGATGGTATCAGAGCACACGTTGACTGTAGGACGTGACCCTAGAAACTAGCCGGACCATAGGAAAGGATTTCTCTAAAAACTATCTTTTTCAAAGGATTCTTATCTCTCTTCTTTTCTGAGCTTTGTCAAACTTCTCTTTGACCTTAAATAGTTAGACAATACCTTTTGCCATTTGGACCACTTCGGAGTAAAGAGGATTTTACCATACATTGGAAATATTGAAGCCACAAAAATGGATACTCCGAAGATTTGAAGAGTTGACAACTTTGAAGAGATGATGACCTTTAGAAGACCAACCCCCTGTTATGTACTTACGTTAGGTGCGATGATTGTGAGCCGTCATTTGTTTGATGTTTTCTGACGGCCACACACTAAAACCGTCTTTTCAAAAACTTTTGTTTGTATTGAGTGTCCCTCTCCATCTCTCTTATCTCATTCCAAAACCTTTGGACCCAATAGAGGATGACTGAAGATAGGCTTGAAGTCTCTGGACCAATGACCCAACCGGAGGCAGAGCTATGGATACAAAATATGGAGGATCACTTCAGGAAAAATATGGTAGCAAGGAAGTATGATGTTCAATACGCTCTTCAGTACTTTAAAAAAAGTGCTGCAACATGGTGGAAGATGCATCAGGACATACAAGGGTGTAATAGAGCAGAAAATTGGGAAGAATTCAAGAAGACCCTGTTAGGACCCCGTCTCATCCGCAAGCGTGGTGAAAACCCGAAGAAGAAGCCTTGTGCCTGTAGGATTTGTGGAGAAATAGGACACACCCAGGAGGAGCACAAGGATGAATGCCCTAATTGTGAAGGAAGTCACCTAGCTGAAGAATGCCCAACTAGGCAGATTACTTGTTTCTTGTGTGAAGGGACTACCCACTACCCTGCTCAGTGCCACATTTTCCCCATGGTGCAACGAGCTGTCCAGCAGAAGAAAGAAGCAATGAAAGAAGTCCTCGAGGAAACCTTAAGGGAATCCACGATGGAGGAAGATATTGATGACCCTGATGGAGAAGGACTAGACAGATATTACTCACGTGCTTGCTACTCATGTGGAGAGAAAGGACATCTTTCACAGCAATGCACAAAGGAAAGCCATGAGTATGTGGGAGAATTCCCGACAGAAGAAGTGGAGTTTGATCCACAGAAGATAGAAGAATTGATAGGAACAAAGAAGTCAAGTAAGAGGAAGAACATGGGGCCCCAGAAGAACCCAATTTCTGCGGAAAAGGACCTGAGTGACATCACATGTTACCGGTGCAAGGATTTAGGTCATTATGCCACCAAATGCCCAACCAGGAAGCGAAGAATCCAGTGAACCAGGTTAGCCGCCAAGGAGTCCCTAGTTTTGTCTTATGACATTAGTTTACACTACAAGGAAGTAGAGCATTTTACCAAGAGAAGTTTCCCACCGGAGGAAAGATGACCAACGTAGTTGAGATCGTAATATTAGGATGAAGCATGTAGCTAAATGGAATACATCTTTATTACAATGTTGAGTTGAGCTATGGAAATAACATTGTAATAGTTCATGAAGCAAAAGAAGTTGAATTATCTTTGGAATCCAAGAAAGAAAAGTTGTGAGTTGTTGGATGAATGTTAGTGCCTCTCTTGCTATTCTCACCCTGACTAAAACCTAGAACCCTTGGAGTAGTTCACCCCAAACCTTTCTCGGACAAACAAACACAAGGAAATATCTACATTGTCCTGAGTGCCCTTTTATCTTATGCCTACATATGACAACCCTTTACGAGTCTTTTCTCAAAGGCCCGGAAACCATCATGACCCTGACTAGCGATCAGGATTATCCAAAGATCCTGAAGGACATGATGAAGCATATTCAACTGGAAGGAGATGCAGTTTACAAGGGTTATCCCTTGATGGAGAATGGAGTTGAACTTTGGTACGTGGAGGTACACCTCCACCGTGTGAAAGGAGTTTGCCCAAAGACTATGGGTCAATACTTTTTCATATCCCGAGTACCGCGAACAACATTCTTTGATTCTGTTCGTGAAGCTGCTATGGAGGCCATACGTCAGATTAGAGAAATACTCGAAGCAAGACTTCGTTTTACCCAGGGATGCCTGAGTATGATGCATGAAGAGATGGTGGAGATGAAGCACACAGCCAATAGTATGAAGCAAAAGATTGATGATTTTAAAAATCACATTGCACAATTCCAGTGGGACTGAAGCATTCTTAGCTAGGACGAATGGATATAGATGGAAGAACTTCTTGACCATACCAGACTATCTAGATAGTAGAAATTGTAGTGAAGCACCTTTGTAACTAGAGTGTTGAATACTGGTTCAAGTAGTAATACAAGATTTGGTATGAGGAGAATATGGATTATGGATGAACCAGTGCATTTTGTTTAGTTGAACCTTACTAAGTGAACTCTGGACCAATAGAAAGGAAAGTATTGCTCTAAGGAGTAGAGTTGCACAAATAAGTTGGAGTTTATTTTGATATGAAGCTTACCCCAAGAGTATGAAGAAAAGAAGTACAATTGGAATTTTAAAGGGGGTAATGCTGGAGTATGGGACTACAGTAACCCCAAGGATTGAGTTAAGGATATATAAGTTCTAACATGGACCCTAGCCGAGGACCTAAGGAGGCTACGTAATCACAAGGGAACCACGCAACTGGTCAGAAGTATTATGTTTCTGCTGTAGTAAAGCAGGGCATTTTGCTATAGATTGTACCAAGAAGAAGGAGTTTTGTGCTAAGTATTGGAGTTGACGCCTGCAATCGAAGTGCAGTAGATCGGAGTGAATTGAGGATCAATACAGTTGGTGTCATGGTATTGATTTTTGGATAACATAAGTTGGTACAATAAAGGTGATGAGTGAAGACATGATGCATGGAAGAAGATTTTGAAGAAACTAGTGTTATTCATATTAAGTGTGGTAGAATCCAACACCGTTACCCGAATACACTAGCTAGTGGTTAGTTACGTCAGACTTGGAATGGACTGCCCAAAGATGAGTCTGAGTAATTACATCATAGTTTACCCACAGAGAAGTAAGGTATAATTGGATGGATTTAAGAAAGCCAAGGAAGTTGGATGTTGGAAGAATGATCAGTTGCAACCTGATGATGAGACCAAGTGTTGCTAGTGATGAGATGGGCCATAACCCACATGCCCCAGGACCTGTCAGGAAAGCAAGCACACTCTTGCTGAAGGAAAACCCCTGGAAGAAGTTACGACCTTATCAACTGACGATCTTATAGGTGGTTACGTTAAACCCGAGGGTTGTGAAAACGTTAGATGTTTTGATTGGCTTGCAGAATCAATGGATACATCCGAACTCAGTTCGTTGACAAGATGAAATTCTGCAATGCTTGTGAGGATGACCGGGTGTTAGAATGCGAGATTCACTAAACCATATACAGGGTAATGATTTGGGTGTGGGATGGATTGATCACCATACCGACTTACTCTTATCATTCGCCTATGCTATACGGGATGGTAAATCTGAGTGACTTACCTATAGTAGAGAGACGACGATGTCAAAACCTTGCTAAGCCTTAGAAAGGTATAGAAGTTTTTCCCTTGTACACATCATGCTGTTGCCAACCGTAGGAATATACAGTGAGGATGAAGCCCAGACCCGTTTCCTGCAGGGACCCTGTTAACTTGGTTGATGACCACCATAAGAGATCGATATTTGTTTAGCATTGGCGCAAGACCGGTTAGTTAAGAAGAACCAGTCCTGAAAGAGCCTTACCAGGATGAAAGGATACAAGGATTGAGGACAAAGATTTTGCCATTACCGAAAGAACTAGAGAAGGAAATACCCTGAAGATTTGAGAAGACCAACGCCGTCAACTCAAAGGATGGAGTACCTGAGCTTTGATGGAACCGTATCCATGTCCCTAAGTGTGGTAGCACACTAGGCCACACCAATCAGTGGATTTGTTAGGAGACCCCCAAACCCTAACCTAATTCTTGCTAGCCTCTCCGAATCTCGTGGACGAGATTCATTTTAAGTGTGGTAGGTTTGTAACATCCCAAAATTCTAAATTTTGGAATGTTATAATAAATAGATAGATTTGATTGCTGTTTGTTGTGCTGAGTGAAATTGAGTGAATTTGAAACTTTTGAAAGTTAAATGAGAGGGAATAAAATGACTTTCCCAAAACTTTCACTTTGCTTTTGATCTCCGAGGGAATTCAAATTCTTTTCAACACAAAATCCTAGAGTGAAGATAATATGACTTCTTCCATTTATTTTAAATGATAAAGGGCTTTGAAAGGATTTTGAAACTTATCCTCGAAATCTTTTAAATTCAGAAACTTTATGCGACTCAATGATTTTCGAGAGAGAAGATAAAATGACTTCTTCAAATTATAGGAAATATGAGTTGGAAGTTTTTCTGAAATTTTCCGCAACTTAATTTCATATACTGAGTTATTTGGGTTTTATTCAAATTATTTTTCTCCAAAAAGAAACTACATGGAAAATAGGGTAACATGATTCCCTACAGCAAAAAATTGGAGATAAATGAATTTGAATTCTTTTGGTATTTAAAAAATGGTTTTACTGGATTTTTATTTGCAACAGTAGGACCTTTTTATTTATTAGATTTTGTGGGCATTTTATTTGACAGTAGAAAAATGTCCATCTTGTAGGATTTATTTTTCTGCAAATTTTGATATATTATATGCCTATAGGGTATTTTTCTTTATTTTGATTTTATTCGTTTTTCTGTCTGTTTAATAAAAAAATCTTTTCCCTCCGGACCGAACTGGGCCGAAGGCCCAGCCGGCCCAGGCCGCCGCTGTAGGATCGAAAGTAGGTCTAGAGGGGGGGTGATTAGACTACTTGACAATATAAAAAATCTGCCTTTAGATCATGCAAAGTTTTTGGCAGTTTCACAAACAAGATCAAATCAAGTAACACCCTACACATGCAATTCTAGAGTATATGCAGCGGAAAGTAAATTGCACATGTAAAAAGGAGGTGGAGAAGATCAAACGCAGTTTGGTGACACGGAGATTTTTGTCGTGGTTCCGATAGGTGGTGCTATCGTACATCCACGTTGATGGAGACTTCAACCCACGGAGGGTAACGGCTGCGCGAGTCCACGGAGGGCTCCACCCACGAAGGGTCCACGAAGAAGCAACCTTGTCTATTCCATCACGGCCTACGCCCACGGAGGACTAGCCTTACTCGGGGTAGATCTTTACGAAGTAGGCGATCTCCTTGCCCTTACAAACTTCTTGGTTCAACTCCACATCATCAAGACGGAGGCTCCCAAGCGACACCTAACCAATCTAGGAGGCACCACCCCCCAAAAGGTAATAGACGGTGTTGATGATGATGAACTCCTTGCTCTTGTGCTTCAGATGATAAACTCCCCAACACTCAACTCTCCTCACTGATATGGCTGTGGTGGAAGAAAGATTTGAGTGGAAAGCAACTTGGGAAGGCTAGAGATCAAGTTTCATATGGTAGGAATGGAATGGCTTGATCTCAACACAAGGGTAGGTGGTTCACTTCTCAGAAAGTGTATGGTAGGAATGGTGGTACTTTCTGATGGCTCTCCTCACGAATGAGGAGGGGGTGGAGGGGTATATATAGCCTCCACACAAAATCCAACCGTTACACACACATTTGACCAATCTCGGTCAGACCGAAGTGAAAACTCGGTCAGACCGAAAGTTCAAATATAGTGAACGTTGGGATTTTCGGTGGGACCGAAAATACCATCTCGGTGTGTCCGAAGTGAGTCAAAGGTTAGGGTTTGCCATCTCGGTGAGACCGAAGATATAAACTCGGATATTCCGAATTGATGTCAACTGATCACAGAAGGTTGGCAGCCCTTTTTCGGTGGGACCGAAACTCAGAATCGGTTTGACCGAGAAGCTAGGGTTTGGAGAAACAACTGAAGTGGTTCATCTCGGTGGGACTGAGTTGGAGAAATCGGTGTGACCGAGATGTTAGGGTTTGTAGAGATAACTTCATCTCGGTGAGACAGAGTTGGTTTGACCGAGATTACTTATGGGTGTGTGTTAAGTAGTGAATAGTGCTGATAGTTGAGGGAGTTGGATCACCAAGCACTTGAGCAACAAGAACATTAACACAACCTCATCCCCTTTTAATAGTATTGGCTTTCCTATGGACTCAATGTGATCTTTGATCACTAAACCAAAAATAGAGTATTGAGCTTTTGCCAATGCTTGTCTTAGCATTTTGAGGGGTCCACTTCTTCAGACATTTCCATACCCATATCATCGAACTTCTCTGAAATGATTCTCAAGATAATATTAGTTCAATGATATATATGTTGTTATTAATTACCAAAACCACCCGGGGATTAGTTGCACTTTCAATCTCCCCCTTTTTGGTAATTGATGACAACATATAGATCAAAGCTTCGACAAAAGATATAATCAATGAATAATATCGTCGCTTTGAGAAGTATGTGATAAACAAGAGCTCCCCCTAAATTTGTGCATTATTTAAAATTTGCGTTTGAATGCAAATGCACAATCGATTAGGATTATGGGTCACTCTTCCATGTCACATACATCTTGGTGGAGCGCACAAAATGATAAGAATGAATAACATGCACTTAATCACCAAGACAAGAGTAAATAGCCATACAATAAGGAATATCATAGGATAAGCAATAAGCACACATTAAAGCATAGTATGGCTAAGCACTCATTAAGGTAGCATCAAACGTAGTAGCAAGCACACTTAAAGTATCTGGAACCAAAAGAAACCAATGTATCACAGAGAAACCGGCAAAAGACGAAAAAAAAACGAAAGAGCACACTCTCTCTCGAAGCCCTATGATCTATAACAATTTCTCCCCCTTTGGCAACAAGTTACCAAAAAGTTCGAAAAGGTATAGAGCTAAACGTCACTGCGGGCTCGGCTGGCTGCTCCCGTCTGGGTCGATGTCGGTGTAGAGATAGCTGCATCTGCGAAGACCTCTGCTGATGTCTGCGGTGGAGGAGTGGATGCTGGAGCTGTAGGAACTGCTGGAGCTGTAGCTGGTGCTGAAGTGGTAGCCCTGGAGTCTGTCACTGGGATAGCTGCAGATCTGGATCCTCTGGGAACCTGAGCAGCCTGGCGATGAGAGTCCTGGACTAGATCATCCTGCATAAGCTCTGCTCTCTCCTGCCTAGTCTCCTCCATGTCTGCCTCAAGCTTGTTGACAGACACCTGAATCTCAGTCAGCTTCACGTCTAGAGCGTGGATCTTGTCCTCGACAATCCTCTCAAGGCTCTCCTGAGATTGCTCAATGCTGGCCAGGCGTTGTTCAATTCTCTGGGTTGCTTCAAGAATCTGTTCTCCAAAGCTCTTTGGCTTAGCTGCTGCTGCTGCTGCCTCTTTGTCAGCTTTGGCTTTCTTTGCAGCTTCGATCTTGGCTTGCCCTTCAACTGAGGTGGGATCCTCTTCATCCATCACAACTACGTTGTCCTCATGCTCTGGCTGCAGTGGCAAGTGCTTCCTATCCAACATGAATTTGCCCGTGCCAAACTTGGTGTTGATGAGCATCTGTATCTGCGGTGCAAACCCACATGACCTCTTTTGGTCAGCTGCAGTCCTCTTAATGGTCTCTACCATCAAGTCCATCACCTTAAAAGGTGCCTTCTCATCGAGAATGTGCAGCATGTTGATAGAATAGCCTCGTATCATCCGGTGGTCACCTGACTTAGGCATCAAAGTATGCCTCAGAATAGTGTTAGTGGTGGTCAGACCTGCCTGGAGATAATACACTGAGCCGAGCTTCCATCCCTCCAAATCAGCAGCTGGGATCTCCTTGTACATATTCTTCATAGAATCATGACTCTTCTTAGGAATCCCATAGACATCAATGTCGTCCTCTCTCTACACAGGAGCGTTCAGAAGTTCTGCCCATTCTGCAACAGTCGAAGAAAACCTTTGACCTTCAGTCATCCAGGTGATCTTGCCATCGGGGTAGAAGTGGGCTGTGGCATAGAACTGCATGATCATCTCGTCATTCCATGCTGTCAGTTCTTGACCCACAAAATCAGCAACTCCACATGCAGTAAAGCTCTCATGCACATGGGGAAAGAAGTCCCGGTGCTCTTCACTGTCAATGTACTCCCAGTCAACATACCTGGTGTCAGCAACAATGGGCTTCTTATCCATTAGCACGGTCTCATAGAAATCCTGCTGCTCTCTGGTGTGGAATCTGGGGTCCACAGCAGTCCTTCTTCTTACGGCATATGGATCAGACTGTCTCCATAGCCTGAGACCTTTGTCCTTCCTTGCCTTCATGTCCTCAGCTTGAGGATGAGCATCATTGTGGAGTGGCAACTTGGGACGGAGCTTGAGCAACACATGCTCTTCATCTGACTCAGAAGGTGGCATCTCACCTTTGTTCTTCTCAGAAGCTGGAATGCTTCTGGTTGTCCTCTTGGGCTTCGCTGGAGCTGCCTTAGCTTGAGCAGGCTTCTTGGGCTTGGAGGAGGCTTGAGCCCGAATAGCATCACCCATGAACTTAGCTTTCTGAGGAGGAGGCTGGGGTGCATCTTCTTCTTCTTCTTCTTCAGCAACATCTTGAGGTTCAGCATAAACAACCCTCTTCCTCTTGGAAGTCTTCTTCACCTTGCTTGGAGCTGGCTCTTCCAAGATGAGCTTCTTGGCAACTGCTGATTGCTTCACTTTACTTGTGCCTTTCCTTGTTTGCTGCCCTTGGTGCTCTTTGGCAACCACATTCTTCTTGGGCTTGGAGGTAACTTCCTCAGCAACAAAGTCGGAATCCTCATCATCAGAGGTTCTCTTCTTCCTGGTTCTCGTAGCTGCGGGAGGCAAACCACTAGGGGTGCTCCTCTCACCATCATCACTAGAGCTGCTTGCAGGACTTGTATCTGCCTCTGGAATTTCAGCAAATGGTGATTCAGACCTGTTCTGGCTGTCACTGACATCTGACATGGCTGAAAGACCTGTGAAAAGATAAGGTGTAGGCAGAGTAGAAGAGTTATCACAACTGCAGAAGTTTTTTTAAAAAAATGAGTTAAAAACTTAGTTTTGAGTTTTCACAGAATGTATTTCGGTCAAACCGATTTCAAGTTTCGGTGTAACCGAAGTGTTCAACAGAACCTACACACCACTTTCGGTCAGACCGAAATGGGTTTCGGTCCTACCGAAAACTTAGGGTTTCACAGAAACTTCAATTCGGACATTCCGATTTCCACAACTCGGTCAGACCGAACTATGTAGTGCAATGGTCAGAGACCAAATCGGTCAGTCCGAGTTTCAGGAATCGGCTTCACCGAGATGCATTCCGTGGAAACCTAAACCTAAGAATTTTCCTCGAAACTAGAAGATCTGAACAATGTATTGGGATCATATCAAACGTGGATTGAATCAGGGCAGTCCTATCATGCAAGAATCAGAAGTGGAGCATGAAAGGGATCGGGACACACCCTAACTTGGTGGTGTCCCTCTACGGCGGCAACGGCGGAGAAGATTACCGTTGA
>LR738713.1:99329823-99434962 GCA_902687465.1 Secale cereale
TCCGCCGCCGCCGCGCACTTTCGCCGCCGCCGTCGCATCGCCTAACCGCCGCCGCCGCTGCCCTTCTCGCCGCCGCCTGCCTGCCACCGCTGTTTCTCGCCTCCCGCAGCCGCACCTCGCCGCCGCTGCCCTTCTCGCTCGCCGCCCCTCCTCTCGCCATCGCCGCTCGTCGGCTGCCGCCTTCGCCGCCGGCCGGAGTTCACCGCCGGCCGGGTCTGAGCCCGAGTCGCTCCGAATCCGCCAAAAAACTGCCCCGAACCCACGGTTTTCTTCGAAAACCACCTAGGTAATAAACCCCCCCCGGTTTTCTGATTAGATCGTTTTTTTTAGTTTGATATATACTGTGAACGTTCATTGTCGTGGAATTAACACGTCAGATGTCCGGTTTAGCGGACTTAGTCATGAGGCCGCGCATCTATGTAGTAGCTTGAGAGGGGGTTGAGCGGAATCGAGAGACGCGATGCAAGACACGGATTTAGACAGCTACGAGCCCCGGGAAACATCGTCCGGTAATAGCCCTACATGCTGTTTGAGGCTAGGTCTCGTTATGATCCTCGTGGTGTTGCCGGTAAATCGGCTCTTTGTGTCTAACCCTAGAAACTTGTCTAAACCTCTCCTCTAAAACTTGTCTTACTTCTCCTCTTTGGGGAGCCCTGCCCCTCCTTATATATGTTGAAGGGGCGGGTTACATGTAGAGTCCTAGTAGGATTAGGATTGCTTTATTACAAGGAGTCCTAGTCTTGCTTCCTTTGTAGGAGAATATCCCTTGTGCTTTCTTCATAAACCGGCCCACTATTAATATGAACCGGCCTTCTGGGCCTTGGGTCTTATCATCCATGATCCGCATGCCGGGTTACCAGTAACTTGCCAAATGTAAACCATCTTAAGTAAACCACCAAGTCCGGCCGGGTTATAATTCCGGCCGGTTTATATCGCGGGGGTATATCCCCGACATTAGCCCCCAAGTTTAGCTTGGATTTATCCATGGTAAACTTATGCTGCAAAATACACACAAGAACAAATCTGATAGGTTGTGCTCCAGGTTGAGAATTCTTGTAAACTGGCACTTGATCATCTTTAAGTCCTTGTCTTTCCTTCTTCTAGAAAATCCGGGTCAACAGACCAACTTCATAATCAACTTGCTTGCATAAGAAATATTGTAAATAAAGAATCCATTTGAATCGGCCTTTAATGCTCTGACTTGACAAAAATATTGGTCTTTGAAATATTCAACTGATATCCAGCCGGCTTGAAGATGTAGAACTTGCCGGTTTATGATTACAAAAATTGCCGGGTCACACAATTAATCTGATTTGCCAGAACTGAAAATTTGAAGATGTTCCTCCTTTATATGCATATTACCTGTAGCCCCCAAGTCTTAAGAGGAGAACATAATGATATCTTAAGACTTGTTTCAATATAAATGTTGCAATCTTGAAGAAATCCGGATTGTTCATCCCAATCACTATGAAACTGAATATTCCATATCACGTAGCCCCCAAGTGCCGGGTCATTATGCAATAATGAGCAGGGACTTTGTATATACTTTATTGAAAATAGCATTGTATAATATTTGAAGAAATCCGGATTGTTCATCCCAATCACTATGAAACTGAATATTCCATATTATGTAGCCCTCAAGTGTCGGGTCATTATTTAGTAATGAGCAGGGACTTTGAAAATATGATTATGTAAACTTGAATAGCAACATGTAGCCCCCAAGTGCCGGGTCATTATGCAATAATGACCAGGGACTTTGTAGATATAATCATTGAAAATAACATTATATAATGTAACTTCCATCGCGGGCTTTGAATCCACGTCCAGAAGGTTAAGAGCTTTGTGCTCTACCAACTGAGCAGTGGACCCTTCAATATAATGGATTAATACTTGTGTACCTTGAATTGTTGACAGGAGCGATTGGTAGTCCCCAAGGACCGGCTCATTATGATGATGAATCGGGTCTTCAATAAGGCAAGCAAAAAATGACTTTGCATTAGCCCCCAAGTGTCATGGTGCATGCTTGCAGCGACATGAGACTCGTGTATTTGATGTAATCTTTAACTTGAATAATGTAGCCCCCAAGTGCCGGGTTGTAAGCCTGCAACAACTCGGGACTATTCCTTTGTAGAATAAATCACTTCCATCGATGAAATAATATCCATTGCGCTTGAAGCGACTTTGAAAACCTTAATCATAATATTGATAATTATAATAAAAATCCAGCCATGTTGGCTATTGAAGAATATAATCCGGTTTGAAGACTGGTTCCAGTGATGTTTGATCACAATCAGGCCGGGTTAATAAACACCGGTCATTATTTTGTCTCATACTGGCGACGTATAGTCAAAGCCAGGCCGGTTTAATAAACACCGGTCATTATCTTACCTACGATTAAGTGTACCTGACGTCCTTAATCCGGTAGGCATAATTGAATGTGTAGATTCTGATGAGGCCCTTGGCTCTCTTGACGTTTGCCCAATGATTGTTCCAGGTTATGATAAACGCCGGTTTAAATAATGCTGGAGTGTTGTGTCCAGACTTTGAAGATATGTGGTCAACTCTGGAGTTGTTCCACTCCGGTTTAGATAATCATAAAACATAAACACCAGAAATGCAAGTTTTGCAAATAAGACCATGTAGTCGAGGCTTTTTACGAGCTGCCAGGCTCAAAGCAAGGTTCAGCCAATCAATGGAATGGGCTTACCATCCAGAGGGCCGATCGATGGATGCGGGTACCATCCATAGGAACCATAAGAAAAAACTCTTAGCCAATCACTGGATGGCTGTCGCCTGTCCAGAGGGCCTCCATGGTTCCATGGAACCATAGGTAAATCTTTAGCCAATCACTGGATGGCTGTCGCCTGTCCAGAGGGCCTCCATGGTTCCATAGAACCATGGGTAAATCTTTAGCCAATCACTGGGTGGCTGTCGCCTGTCCAGAGGGCCTCCATGGCTCCATAGAACCATGGGTAAATCTTTAGCCAATCACTGGATGGTTGTCGCCTGTCCAGAGGGCCTCCATGGTTCCATAGAACCATGGGTAAAACTTAAGCCAACCATTGGATGGCTGTCGCCTGTCCAGAGGGCCTCCATGGTTCCATAGAACCATGGGTAAAACTTAAGCCAATCACTGGATGGCTGTCGCCTGTCCAGAGGGCCTCCATGGCTCCATAGAACCATGGGTAAATCTTTAGCCAATCACTGGATGGCTGTCGCCTGTCCAGAGGGCCTCCATGGTTCCATAGAACCATGGGTAAAACTTAAGCCAATCACTGGATGGCTGTCGCCTGTCCAGAGGGCCTCCATGGTTCCATAGAACCATGGGTAAAACTTAAGCCAATCACTGGATGGCTGTCGCCTGTCCAGAGGGCCTCCATGGTTCCATAGAACCATGGGTAAAACTTAAGCCAATCACTGGATGGCTGTCGCCTGTCCAGAGGGCCTCCATGGTTCCATAGAACCATGGGTAAATCTTTAGCCAATCACTGGATGGCTGTCGCCTTGTCCAGAGGGCTTCCATGAAGTGTCCTCTTTGGTCCGAATACGACCTCTGTTTGAACAAGAATCCCTTCAGTGATCCCATCGGCATAGTACATATACGGGAGTTGCCCTACACAACCAGATAGACTGATCAAAGCATCTTATTTTCTTAATGAAGAATGATATATAACAAGAGAAATAATACTGTAGATGGATATCACCTGAGTGAATTTGAACCGGTATGTTGAATAGACCGGATCACAGGGTGGACAGTAAAACGACCGCAATATCAGAAGCGGCTCAAACAGATGAACCGGCTGTGGGGTTGTAAACCGGCGGAGACGAGTAAGTTGTCCTCCGTGTTGTAAACCAGTGCGGATGCGTGAACCGGCTGTCCGTTTCATCAAGTAATGTGACACAGAAGTAAAAACGCCGTTGTAGAACGTGGCCAGTGCGTGTTTTATATCCGTAGTATAACAAGGATTTTACCTGTATATAGAAAACACCAATAGGGTAGTGTAATGGTGCTCAGGGGAAAAAAATGATAAAATATATAGGAGGGATAACACCTGATTTGCTTGAATAGCCGATGGCTCGTCCGGCGCCGACGGGCTAGTTGCCTTCCTCGTTGTGAGCCGGCGTAGTCGTGAGAGACGGCCACGGCGTTGCAAACTGTTGTGAGCCGGCGTAGTCGTGAAAGACGGCCACGGCATTGCAAACCGTTGTGAGCCGGCGTAGTCGTGAAAGACGGCCACGGCGTTGCAAACCGGTGTGGTCGAAAGAGACGACCACGGCATTGTAAACCGGCGCGGTCACGAGAGACGGCCAAGGTGTTGTAAACCGACGCTTGAATCCGTGGAATAACGACGATCACTTGTGCCGAATAATGTTTGGTGTGCCTCCCTCTTCCCGGTATAATACCATCTTGTAATGTATAATTTTCCTGCGTATAAAATATAGCAGGGCGAGGTATTTTTGCTCGGATGAATTAATAGGTATTAAAAATAAATAGGAAAGATATCACCTGATCCGCCCAGACAGCAGATGAGTCGGCAGCGGCATTGTAAGCCAGCGCGTGCGGGTGAGTTAATCGTAGGTGCGGACAGCGTAATGTTACTATAGACCGGACCATGAAAACGGCGGCGTGCGCTCGTCCATTGGCGAGGGAGTCGGTCGTGGTGCTGGAGGCCAGCATGCGTGGGTGCGGACAGGCGAGCTGGCCGGCGCATTGATGTAAACCGGATCGCAACACGCATGCTCGTGAAGCCGCGCAACACAACTGAACATGCATCCGCGGCATACCCCAATGATGATCCGGTCTGCCGCTTTTAGTAGTCGTCCTGCGTAAAAAATATTATGTGCAAGAGTAATTGTTCTCGGAAGAATTAATATGTGCTAAAAATACTAAGAACAGATGGCACATGACATTTTTCGTTGGGTCTGAAGAATCAGGTTGTAGTTGGCGGCCGAGCGAAGCGATGGCCGCGCCCAAATCTCCGGGTCGTTGACTCCCGAGCCAAACCTGTTTTCAATTCCAGGCCGTACACATCCCTTGCTACTTTTCTTCCTTCCCTTTTTTTTATGAACACAGCAGCTTGGAAAGCCTTGCGTAAGGTCAATTTATGGTAATGATGGCCCAGGAATTTGTCCCTTGAAAAGGTATGCTTCTCCGTGTAGCAAACAAAAACTAGAAAACTGATTTGGAGATGTCCGGTTGGTAGCCCGTGATGTACGCTGAGCAATCCGACTTTAAATCATCTTTATTCCTATTGTATGTATAGCAACCTTGGCCACTAGCAATACGTCTCGGGGATGTGGCATCCGATCGTAAAACAAAAGCCGGACTAACTCTGTACTAGTGCCTCCACACGTCATAGTGGATGGGCGGCATAGTAGTTAGTGATTTGATTTTTTGTCTCTCTGAGAAGGAATCCACGCCCGGTCACATCTGCAATTATGGTCATCTCACATAAAGTAGCAGCGGTAGATCAGTGTTTGCCTGGGGACTTGACTCCGCCTGGGGAAACACTTCCGTCCCCGTCCATGTTGATGTATTTGGTCCGTCTTGGACTTGTATATCTTTTGGTATGCGGAGAATGAATCTGATTTGAACTCCGTGCCGACCGTGTTGACGATTCAGACTTCTTGCGTCTGCAACTCCGGCTCTGTCAGGTTGCACCTTGTGCTCTTCGTATAGCATATTCGACCTATGATTTGATATGTTGACCGTAGGAATTTGATGTCTTGGCACGTAGAACGATGATTGATGTACTGTACGCTGAACCTTAGCAGCTTGGCTGACTGCGGCGGCGCTGATGTGGAAAGAGGACACCTTACGATGGATCACCCATATCTGATATACGCTGCTATCAAAGAAACTTTTTCCCTCTGATCTGTTTTACGCGGACACTGAAACTTTTTTCAATCTGAATTCAAAGTTGATGTAGATTCTTCTGCGCCCGCTTTTTGTCACCTGAAACCAATTGCAATCTTCTCGAACCCTAGAAAAGCACCCTCCAAGAACTCAACACCACCGTGCGCAGGCCCCACGGTGGGCGCCAACTGTCGTGGAATTAACACGTCAGATGTCCGGTTTAGCGGACTTAGTCGTGAGGCCGCGCATCTATGTAGTAGCTTGAGAGGGGTTGAGCGGAATCGAGAAACGCGATGCAAGACACGGATTTAGACAGCTTCGGGCCTCGGGAAACATTGTCCGGTAATAGCCCTACGTGCTGTTTGAGGCTAGGTCTCATTATGATCCTCGTGGTGTTGCCGGTAAACCGGCTCTTTGTGTCTAACCCTAGAAACTTGTCTAAACCTCTCCTCTAAAACTTGTCTTACTTCTCCTCTTTGGGGAGCCCTGCCCCTCCTTATATATGTTCAAGGGGCGGGTTACATGTAGAGTCCTAGTAGGATTAGGATTGCTTTATTACAAGGAGTCCTAGTCTTGCTTCCTTTGTAGGAGAATATCCCTTGTGCTTTCTTCATAAACCGGCCCACTATTAATATGAACCGGCCTTCTGGGCCTTGGGTCTTGTCATCCATGATCCGCCTGCCGGGTTACCAGTTACTTGCCAAATGTAAACCGTCTTAAGTAAACCACCAAGTCCGGCCGGGTTATAATTCCGGCCGGTTTATATCGCGGGGGTATATCCCCGACATTCACCCTTTAGGACTAGAAAACGAACGTTCGCACTGTAGCTTTTTCTTTTTCTGTTTAGTTTCGGCCAGAGACCCATCTGTAATTATTCTTTTGCAGATTAACCCCTAATCTTCTTTCGGCCATAACTTTTTATCAGTTAGTCCAATTTCAACGAAACCAATGCCCACGTCTTCGTTACGATTCCCTCTATCCAGTAATACAACTTACACAAGTTCTTGAAAGTTTTAAAATTTGAATTCAACTAGTTTTAGATTTGAACTTCGTTTGATCATAACTTGAGTTTCGTAACTCCGTTTTAGTTGATTCTTTTTGCAAATCGAAGCTCTTGACCTAAACTTTCTGATAAGGCGAAATTCACACAATTTTGGTACTGTTGGAAATTGTTTTATGTTTCAAGATTCATTCGTTTTGTTTTCGAAGTTTTCTGAAGTGTTTATTCGTCCTTCTGATTTTCTGAGTGATTGCTTATGTGTGGTTACCATTGCTTGCTTACGATAGATTGACCGAAGTGTGAAGAGTAGAGATATCAAGAGTTTTGAGTGCGAATCATCTTCATCAACATTGCAGGCAAGTTCACACTTTGATCATATTTTCCAATACCCAGTTTTTCATTGCATTAGTTATATCCTCAAACAAATTGCATCAGTAGGATAAATTAACTTGTGGGACTGGGAAGTAGATTGAGGTAGAACCTATTACCTGCATTACATTCAAACCTTTGGGAGTTATTTCTACGTTTGCTGCTAGGACATGCTATGCTCGTAGACGTGGTTTGGGTTTGAGTGAGATCCATGACAGATGTGAGTTGTTAATTAAGGATTCAACTTAAGGTGGCTACTTGAATACACATATGGGTGGATTGGTTTGGGGCACCCTGGGAGTGAACCAGTGGATTGCCCGGACACCTGGGGTTACCAGTGTTGTCCTAGGAAATCCCGGGGTTACCGTGTGATTGTTCTATTGGAATGCCACCCAGGCTCAAAGGGATCATATAATATTTCATGCCTAGAAACTTCCATGTGCAACCACATGCCAATATGGGCTCTGGCATAGTTGAGTAAGTTGTGTGGAACCTTTCCATGATGGGCTAGCAGATGTAGTTGGGTTTTGTAGGTGTACCGGCCTATCTATCTGGTTAAGGGGACCTCTTCAGAAAGACTGTGTCTCGGTCATCCGTTTTCTCAAACACCATGCAGTGCGAGAAACCAAACGGAGGCGATCGAGTCTTGTGGGAAAAGTGCACAAACCTCTGCAGAGTGTACAAACTATTCATGAGTAGCCGTGTCCTCGGTTATGGACATCTTTGAGTATCTGGAAGTGGATTATTTGCTGATCTCATCACTCTCTAATTTAATATTGTTGGGTTTAATGATGATTTTTAATTGGGGTTGAGAGGATGTCTATCTTCTCAACGATGTTTCAACTACCATGATAGTTAATTAAAATCTATTCCTTTGAAGTAGGAAAGAATTGGCTTTACGCAAAAACTTTAACCTTACAGCCTCCACCAGCCAAATATGCATGTAGTTGTAGGCCTTATTCATCATTATCATTACAGTGTGAATTTGCCAGTACATTCAATGTACTGACCCTCTGTGGCTACAACGTCTCATGTTGCAGGATTATCTTACGACGAGTAAGTGATACGTTAGGGGTTACGATTTCTACACTCAACTTTGCCGTTGGTGTTGATGGGAATCCACGACCTTTGTTGCTTCCGCTATGATCGATTGAGGTAATAGTATTTACGTTACTACATGTGATTTACCTCTGTTATAAATCCGGTTTGTACTGTGTGTGTCAGCATACCGATCCAGGGATGACACAGAACACAGAGACGTCGGTCCATTCGGATTGTGGTCGCTACAAAGAATATATTATTCCACACACTAATGATCCATATGTTGAGGACGTGGATGATGGACATGAAGTTTAACCTCGCGAAACCCTAACCTCCATCATGCCTCCTAAGGCCGATCATGTTGATGTTGGCAAAATTCTCACCGACATATCGGAAGGTAGAGTCACTCGTAAACATTTGACAAACTTTTGTGCTCACTTCTCGTTTGTGTCTAGTGTTGAGCCTCTCAAGGTACAAGATGCATTGATACACAACAATTGGCTCATTGCTATGCAAGAAGAGTTGAACAGTTTTGAATGCAACCAAGTGTGGTCATTAGTCGAGAGGACAACTACTGAGCACAATGTCATTGGAACAAAATGGATTTTCAAGAACAAGCAAGATGAGAATGGTGTAATCATACGTAACAAGGCAAGGTTAGTGGCACAAGGGTACTCACAAGTTGAAGGTTTGGACTTTGGTGAGACCTTTGCCCCCGTTGCCCATCTTGAATCTATCCGCATCTTACTTGCTTATACTGCTTTCAATGGTTTTACATTACATCAAACGGATGTGAAGAGTGCTTTCATTAACGGTCCTTTGATAACCCACAAGTGTAGGGGATCACAACAGTTTTCGATGGTAAAGTATTAAACCCAAATTTGTTGATTCGACACAAGGGGAGCCAACGAATACTCTTAAGTATTAGCAGCTGAGTTGTCAATTCAACCACACCTGGAAACTTAGTATCTGCAGCAAGATAGTTTAGTAGCAAAGTAATATGATAGTTGCAGTAGTAGCAATAAAAGTAAAGATAGTGTTTTTGTGATAACATCAACGGAAAATTAAGTAAACGACTAGAAATACATGTAAAGCTCATAGGCATTGGATCGGTGATGGGAAATTATGTCGGATGCAATTCATCATGTAGAAGTTATAACCTAGGGTGACACAGAACTAGCTCCAGTTCATCAATGCAATGTAGGCATGTATTCTGAATATAGTCATATGTGCTTATGGAAAAGAACTTGCATGACATCTTTTGTCCTACCCTCCCGTGGCAGCGGGGTCCTATTGGAAACTAAGGGATATTAAGGCCTTCCTTTAATAGAGTACCGGACCAAAGCATTAACACATAGTGAATACATGAACTCCTCAAATTATGGTCATCACTGGGAGTGGTCCCGATTATTGTCACTTCGGGGTTGCCGGATCATAACAAATAGTAGGTGACTATAGACTTGCAAGATAGGATCAAGAACACACATATATTCATGAAAACATAATAGGTTCAGATCTGAAATTATGGCACTCGGGCCTGCTACCTCTTGAGCTTGCGTTGCATTCCTTCAAAGAGGAAATGGAGATGCAACACAGTAGCGTAAGTATTTCCCTCAGTTTTTGAGAACCAAGGTATCAATCCAGTAGGAGACCAAGCGCCAGTCCCTCGCACCCACACAAACAAATAAGAACTTCGCAGCCAACGCGATAAGGGGTTGTCAATCCCTTTACGGTCACTTACGAGAGTGAGATCTGATAGAGATGATAATTATATTTTTGGTATTTTTGGTTTAATAAAACAGCAAATAAAAACAAGAAAAAGTAGAGTAGATGTAGATTGATATGTTGAGAATAGACCCCGGGGCCATAGTTTTCTCTAGTGGCTTCTCTCATGATAGCGGTATTCTACGACAGGTTAACAAATTACTGTCGAGAAATTGATAGAAAAGAGAATAATTATGAGACTATCTAGGCATGATCATTGTATATATGCATCACGTCCGAGACAAGTAGACTGACTCCTGCCTGTATCTACTACTATTACTCCACACATCGACCGCTATCCAGCATGCATCTAGTGTATTGAGTTCATACAAACAGAGTAACGCCTTAAGCAAGATGACATGATGTAGAGGGATAAACTCAAGCAATATGATGAAAACCCCATCTTTTAATCCTCAATGGCAACAATACAATACGTGCCTTGCTGCCCCTACTGCCACTGGGAAAGGACACCGCAAGATTGAACCCAAAGCCAAGCACTTCTCCCATTGCAAGAACTATAGATCTAGTAGGCCAAACCAAACCAATAATTCGAAGAGACTTGCAAGGATATTATGAGCACACATAAAAAGTTTAGAGAAGAACCAAATATCTTTCATAGATAACCTTGATCATAAACTCACAATTCATCGGATCTCGACAAACACACCGCAAAAAGAGATTACATCGAATAGATCTCCTCGAAGACCGAGGAGAACTTTGTATTGAGATCCAGAGAGAGAGAAGAAGCCATCTAGATACTAGCTATGGACCCGAAGGTCTGTGGTAAACTACTCATAACTCATGGTGAGGGCGATGATGATGATGATGAAGGCCTCCGTGATTGATCCCCCTCCCGAAACAGGCTCCAAGATGGGATCACCACGGGAACAGATGCTACGGCGGTGGAATTAGGGTTTTCTCTCTACGTATGGAGTTTGTGGGGTACATAGGTATATATAGGAAGAAGGAGGGCACCAGGGGCCGTGTGGGCCAGCCTCGAGGCAGGGGGCGCGCCCCCCACCCTCGAGGGATGGCCCTTTCGTCCCCTGACTTGGTCCCGAAGATTCCCGAGCGTGATTTCCTCCAAAAATAGCTCTCGCGAAGGTTTCATTCCGTTTGGACTCCCTTTGATATTCCTTTTCTGCAAAACCCTGAAATAGGCAAAAAAACAGCAATCTGGACTGGGCCTTTGGGTTAGTAGGTTAGTCCCAAAAATGATATAAAAGTGAATGATAAAGCCCATTAAACATCCAAGACTTCATAAATAATAGCAAGGAACAATAAAAAATTATATATACGTTGGAGACGTATCAAGCATCCCCAAGCTTAATTCCTGCTCGTCCTCGAGTAGGTAAATGATAAAAAAGAATTTTTGATGTGGAATGCTAACCAATATAGTTTTTCAATGTAATTCTCTTAATTGTGGCATGAATGTTCAGATCTGAAGGTTTCAAGATAAAAGTCTATATTAACATAAGAAATAACAATACTTCAAGCAATACTAACAAAGCAATCATGTCTTCTCAAAATACCATGGCTAAAGGAAGTTATCCCTACAAAATCATATGGTCTGGCTATACTCCCTCTTCATCACACACAAAATTCATATTATGCACAACCCCGATTTCAGCCAAGCACTTGTCTTCATACTCTATTCTTTTCAAACCTTTCAACTTTCACGCAATACATGAGCATGAACCATGGATATAGCACTATGGGTGGAATGGAGTTGGTTGTGGAGAAGACTAAAAAGAGGAAGATAGTCTCACATCGACTAGGCATATCAACGGGCTATGGAGATGCCCATCAATAGATATCAATGTGAGTGAGTAGGGATTGCCATGCAACGGATGCACTAGAGCTAAATGTGAATGAAAGCTCAACAAAAGAAACTAGTGGGTGTGCATCCAACTTGCTTGCTCATGAAGACCTAGGGAATTTGAGGAAGCCCATTGTTGGAATATACAATCCAAGTTCTATAATGAAAACATATGAACGTGACTAATCATGAGACTCTCTATAATGAAGATCATGGTGCTACTTTGAAGCACAAGTGTGGAAAAAGATAGTAGCATTGTCCCTTCTCTCTTTTCTCTCTTTTTTTGGAGGGGCTTTCTCTCTTTTTTTGTTTGCCCCTCTCTATATTTTTTTTGGGCCTTCTTTTTTTTATTGGCCTTTCCTCACATGGGACAATGCTCTAGTAATGATGATCATCACACTTTGTATTACAACTCGAAATTACAACTCGATACTACAACAAGTATGACTCTAAATGAATGCCTCCGGCGGTGTACCGGCATAAGCAATGAATCATGTGTGACATGTATGAAAAATTATGCATGGTGGCTTTGCCTCAACTACGATGTCAACTACATGATCATGCATGGTACTATGACAATATGATGCGTGTCATATGAACGGAACGGTGGAAAGTTGCATGGAAATGTATCTCAGAATGGCTATGGAAATGCCATGATAGCTAGGTATGGTGGCTGTTTTGAGGAACAATATGGTGGCTGTTTTGAGGAAGGATATATAGTGGGTTTAAGGTACCGGCGAAAGTTGCGCGGTACAAGAGAGGCTAGCAACGATGGAAAGGTGAGAGTGCGTATAATCCATGGACTCAACATTAGTCATAAGAACTCATATACTTATTGCAAAAATCTACGAGTCATCAAAAACAAAGTAATCAACGCATGCTCCTAGAGGGGAGGTTGGTAGGAGTTAACCATCGCGCACCCCCGACCTCCACACAAAGGTTGGCACTCTACAAATACCTCATGCTCTAACTTCGTCACATAGCGGTTCACCATACGTGCATGATACGGGAATCACTAACCTTAACACAAGTATTATTCAATCTCATAATAACTCCACTAGCATGACTCTAATATCACTATCCTCATGTCTCAAAACAATTATCAAGCTTCCAACATCTCGTTCTATTCAATGCACTTGGTGTGAAAATTTTACTACATTGACATTGGATGTTTATCATGTGAAGAATAGTTTCTTTAGCCTAAACACATTACCATGCTGTTTTAATATACTCTCAAATAGATATAATTGAATCATGAGAGTTCAACAATTTCTACAAAATATAACCACCGCCATGCTCTAAAAGATATAAGTGAAGCACTAGAGCAAAAACTATTCAACTCAAAAGATATAAGTGAAGCACATAGAGTGTTCTAATAATTTCTAGGCCATATTTAACCCTCTCAAATAGGTGTGTCCAGAAAGGATGATTGTGGCAAACTAACAAGCAAAGAATCAAATTATACAAGACGCTCCAAGCAAAACACATAGCATGTTGCGAATAAAAATATAGCTCCAAGTATAGTTACCGATGGATGAAGACGAAAGAGGGGATGCCTTCCCGGGGCATCCCCAAGCTTAGGCTTTTGATTATCTTGATTTTACTTGGGGTGCCATGGTCATACCCAAGCTTGGGACTTTGCTACTCCTTGTTCGATAGTCCATCAAAGCAATACTCAAAACTTGAAAACTTCACAACACAAAACTTAGACAAAAATTCTCGTGAGCTCCGTTAGTAAGAGAAAGCAAACCACCACTCAAAGGTACAGCAAGGAATTCATACTTTGTTTATATTGGTGTTAAACCTACTGTATTTCAAGTTCTCTATGATTCATATTCTCCAATATTACTCATAGATGCATCGGAATAAGCAAAGAACACACGAAAAACAGAATCTGCCAAAAACAGAACAGTCTGTAGTAATCTGCTGGGTTCGCCTACTTATGGACCTCCGAAAAATTCAAACTAAATTGGTAAATTTGCGCAATTTGTTTAACAATCATCATCAAAAAGAATCAACGAAAAAGCATGCTCCAGTAAAATCTGAAGACTACTTTAGCGAGCGCTAACGATTCTGTTTTTCACAGCAAGATCAAATAAACTTCACACAAGTCTTACCAAAGGTTCTACTTGGCACAAACACTAAACAAAACATGAAAACACATCTAATCAGAGGCTAGATGCAATATTTATTCTCTAACAGAAACAAAAGAAAAAACATAAAATTGGGTTGCCTCCCAACAAGCGCTATCGTTTTACGCCCCTAGCTAGGCACGATACAAGATAAATCTAGGTATTGCCATCCTTGGAAGGCAATTCTTTAATTAAGCACTTGTGATTTTTGGGCACTTCTTTGTCCCTATGAATAATCAAACTCTTGGGCAAGAAATCAAGAAATTCTAAAGTGTCAAAAGGGTCTCTTGCAAAAGTAAGAAAATTAGGATGAACACTTATGGATTTGAGATCCGCAAGTCTAGAAGTTTCACCCTTGTCTTTAGGGACATACATGAACTTAGATAATTTAGTGGAGGTATTTGGAGTGGTTTTTATAGCGGAAAGAGTGGAACCCACATTAGTGATAACATCCTCAAGCTTATTGATTCTAGTAGAATCCTGTTCTAGCTTTTCTTTAACTATAGGTTCTTTTTCCTTAAGATTTTTCAGAACAACTCCTACCTTAGATCCATATTGGGTAATTTCATTGTGAATTTTTCTATCCAGGTTCTCTAACAATTCTACTGTAGCAACTTTGTTCTCAATGATTTCTAACCTTTGCATAACATTCTCCAAAGTTAAAACGGTCCCATTAACCATAAGAGGTGGTGAGCCAAATAATTCAGTCATAGCTTTATAAGAATCAGCGGTGTGGCTACCCAAGAAGTTCCCTCCGGTAATGGTATATAAGATAAATCTACTCCATGGAGTTATGCCAATATAAAAATTGCAAAGAAGCACGGAAGTGGAAAGCTTCTGATTAGATCTATTTTGAGCAATGCAAATTCTATACCAGGCATCTTTTAAGTTTTCTTCCTCCCTTTGTTTAAAGTTGAGGACCTCACTCTCGGGAGTGGTGATAATGATAGGTGTGCTAGACATGATGACAAGCAAGCAAGCAGCACACGAGCAGACAAGAAGCAAGCGAACGAAAAATACACGGCGGAAAACGGGCGAATAAAACGGCAAAGGTGAAGTGGGGGAGAGTAAAACGAGAGACAAATACATGTAATGCGAAGGATAAGGGTTTGTGATAGGTACTTGGTATATGACTTTTGCGTAAGCCTCCCCGACAAAGGCACTAGAAATTCTTCTTGCTACCTCTTGAGCTTGCGTTGTATTCCCTCGAAGAGGAAAGGGAGATGCAGCACAGTAGCGTAAGTATTTCCCTCAGTTTTTGAGAACCAAGGTATCAATCCAGTAGGAGACCATGCGCTAGTCCCTCACACCTGCACAAACAAATAAGAACTTCGCAGCCAACGCGATAAGGGGTTGTCAATCCCTTTACGGTCACTTATGAGAGTGAGATCTGATAGAGATGATAATTATATTTTTGGTATTTTTGGTTTAATAAAACAGCAAATAAAAGCAAGAAATGTAAAGTAGATGTAGATTGATATGTTGAGAATAGACTCGGGGGCCATAGTTTTCTGTAGTGGCTTCTCTCATGATAGCGGTATTCTACGGCGGGTAAGCAAATTACTGTCGAGCAATTGATAGAAAAGCGAATAATTATGAGACTATCTAGGCATGATCATTGTATATAGGCATCGCGTCCAAGACAAGTAGACCGACTCCTGCCTGCATCTACTAATATTACTCCACACATCAACCGCTATCCAGCATGCATCTAGTGTATTGAGTTCATACGAACAGAGTAATGCCTTAAGCAAGATGACATGATGTAGAGGGATAAACTCAAGAAATATAATGAAAACCCCATCTTTTTATCCTCGATGGCAACAATACAATATGTGCCTTGATGCCCCTACTGTCACTGGGAAAGGACACCACAAGATTGAACCCAAAGCCAAGCACTTCTCCCATTGAAAGAACTATTGATCTAGTAGGCCAAACCAAACCAATAATTCGAAGAGACTTGCAAGGATATTATGAGCACACATAAAAAGTTTAGAGAAGAAACAAATATCTTTCATAGATAACCTTGATCATAAACTCACAATTCATCGGATCTCGACAAACACACCGCAAAAAGAGATTACATCGAATAGATCTCCTCGAAGACCGAGGAGAACTTTGTATTGAGATCCAGAGAGAGAGAGAAGAAGCCATCTAAATACTAGCTATGGACCCGAAGGTCTGTGGTAAACTACTCACAACTCATGGTGAGGGCGATGATGATGATGATGATGAAGGCCTCCGTGATGGATCCCCCTCCCGGAACAGGCTCCAAGATGGGATCTCCACGGGAACAGAAGCTACGACGGTGGAATTAGGGTTTTCTCTCTGCGTATGGAGTTTCTGGGGTACGTAGGTATATATAGGAAGAAGGAGGGCACCGGGGGCCGTGTGGGCCAGCCTCGAGGCAGTGGGGCGCGCCCTGGGAAGGGGGGCGCGCCCCACACCCTCGAGGGCTGGCCCTTCGTCCCTTGACTTGGTCCCGAAGATTCCCGAGCGTGATTTCCTCGAAAAATATCTCTCGCGAAGGTTTCATTCCGTTTGGACTCCATTTGATATTCCTTTTCTGCAAAACCTTGAAATAGGCAAAATCATCAATCTGGACTGTGCCTTTAGGTTAGTAGGTTAGTCTCAAAAATGATATAAAAATGAATGATAAAGCCCATTAAACATCCAAGACTTCATAAATAATAGCATGGAACAATAAAAAAAATTATGGATACGTTGGAGACGTATCAGGGCCCTAGTGACAAGCATTAAGCATAGCAAAGTCATAGCAACATCAATCTCAGAACATAGTGGATACTAGGGATCAAACCCTAACAAAACTAACTCGATTACATGATAGATCCCATCCAACCCATCACAGTCCAGCAAGCCTACGATGAAATTACTCACACACGAGGGTGAGCATCATGGAATTGGTGATGGAGGAAGGTTGATGATGACGATGGCGACGATCTCTACTATCCGGAGCTCCGAACGGACTCCAGATCAGCCCTCCCGAGAGAGATTAGGGCTCGGCGGCGGCTCCATCTCGTGAAACGCGATAATTCTTTCTCCTTGATTTTTCTCTCCACAAAACGGAATATATAGGACCTGGGGATACGTCGGTGGAGCATCGGGGGGCCCTTGAGGACAGCCCGTGGCCCCCCTAGTGTGGATCTTCTTGCAGGTATTTTTTATAATTTCTGAAATAAATCTTCGTTGATTTTCAGGTGATTCCGAGAACTTTTTATTTCTGCACAAAAACAACACCATGGTAGTTCTGCTGAAAACAGCGTCAGTCCGGGTTAGTTCTATTCAAATCATGGAAGTTAGAGTCCAAAACAAGGGCAACAGTGTTTGGAAAAGTAGATACGTTGGAGACGTATCAACTCCCCCAAGCTTAAACCTTTGCTTGTCCTCAAGCAATTCAGTTGATAAACTGAAAGTGATAAAGAAAAACTTTGACAAACTCTGTTTGCTCTTGTTGTTGTAAATATGTAAGCTAGCATTCAGGTTTTCAACAAGATCATGAACTAACCACATTCACAATATCTTTCAGGTCTCAAGACTACTCACATCAATGGCATAATCAACTAGCGGGCAATAATAATAAACCTCGGATGACAACACTTCTCAAAACAATCATGAGATGATATAACAAGATGGTATCTCGCTAGCCCTTTCTGAGACCGCAAAACATAAATGCAGAGGACCTTTAAAGATCAAGGACTGACTAGACATTGTAATTCATGGTAAAAGAGATCCAGTCATGATCATACTCATTGCAAATTAATAGTAATACATGCAACGACAGAGGTGCTCTCCTACTGGTGCTTTTTGATAAGAGGATGATGACTCTGCATAAAAGTAAATACATAGGCCCTTCGCAGAGGGAAGCAGGGATTTGTAGAGGTGCCAGAGCTCGATTTTTAAATAGAGATGAATAACATTTTGAGCGGTATCCTTTCATTGTCAACATAACAACCAAGAATCTCGATATCTCCCATGCTACGCACATTATATGCGGTTCCCAAACAGAATGGTAAGGTTTATACTCCCCCAACCATCAACAAGCACACTCCACGGCCAGCTGAATCCACGGGTTACCGTCCAAACAAGCAAAAACCCTAGGGGAGTTTTGTTTAATTATTATGATTTTAAGCATGGGACTGGGCATCCCAGTTAACAGTCATTTTATCGTGAATGATGAGCGGAGTCCACTCATCGTGAGAATAACCCACCTAGCATGGAAGATATAGACATCCCTAGTTGATACATGAGCTGTTTGAGCATACAAAACAGAATTTCATTTGAAGGTTTAGAGTTTGGCACATACAATTTTACTTGGAACGGCAAGTAAATACATCGTATAGGAAGGTATGGTGGACTCATATGGAACAACTTTGGGGTTTATGGAAGTGGATGCACAAGCAGTATTCCCGCTTAGTATAGGTGAAGTCTAGAAAGAGACTGGGAAGCGACCAGCTAGAGAGCAACAACGGTCATGAACATGCATTAAAATTAATCAACAATGAATGCAAGCATGAGTAAGATATAAATCACCATGAACATAAATATCGTGAAGGCTATGTTGATTTGTTTCAACTACATGCGTGAGCATGTGCCAAGTCAAGTCACTTAAATCGTTCAGAGGAGGATACCACCCATCATACCACATCACAACCATTTTAATGTCATATTGGCACGCAAGATAGACCATTATAAACTCTCAGCTTATTAAGCATGGCATAAGCAACTATGATCTCTAATTGTCATTGCAAACATGTTTCATTCATAACAAGCTGAATCAAGAACAACGAGCTATCATATTTACAAAAACAAGAGAGGTCGAGTTCATACTAGCTTTTCTCATCTCAATTAGTTCATCATATATCATCCTTATTGCCTTTCACTCGCACAACCGAACGGTGTGGAAAATAATAATAGTGCACGTGCATTGGACTAAGCTGGAATCTGCAGACATTTTAGTACAAGAGAGAATACAAGGTAATATGGCTCAAGATTAAATCAACAATAGAGCATATGAGAGCCACTAAGCATTTTCTATCATGGTCTTCTACTCTTAACCCCTAAAGAAAAGAAAAGAAACTATTTACATGGGAAAGCTCCCAACAAGCAAAAGAAGAACGGGAATTCTTTTTGGGTTTTCATTTTTAGTTACTACTACAAGCAAAGAAAGTAAACTAGCTAGAAGCTTCAACTAATATTTTTGTTTTGTTTTTCTGGGTTTTTCTAGCACACAAGAAAAAGACTAAGAAAAAGAAATTTACTGAGCATGGATGGTACAGTGAAAGAGTGTGAGTACCGACAACTAAAATATGTGTGTGAACATGAATGTAAGTCAGTGAGAAACACGTACTCCCCCAAGCTTAGGCTTTTGGCCTAAGTTGGTCTATGGGCACGGATCGAAGCCACTCCCTCTAGTGTACTGAGATGTGTCCTCTGGATGCCGCTGGTTGGCGAGCTCGTCCAGATCCCACCCATAAACAGATTGACGGGAAGGATCAAGTGGTGGTTCTGGCTCAGGCTCTGAAGCTTGTGCCTGGCCTTGGTATTGGTAGAAGACATCTGAGGTGACGAGGAATACGCCTGTAGACAGATCAAACAAAGAAGGTGCAGGCAAGGTAACAATTTCATAGTATATTTCATCAAACCTCAATTTATAATGGAGCTGCATATTTTTGTCTTTAACAATAAAGTCATGAGCTACCATGCTCTTATAGTCTAGATAAATAGGGGCAAGCAATTTTTCTTCCTTCTCATGATGCCTAATTGGTATATTAAAATGTTCAGCAAGGCGAGAAGCAAAGATGCCTCCAAAGACGCCCCCCCTTGAGCGGTTAAGACTCAATCGTTTGGCAACGACGGCGCCCAAGCTAAAAGTTGTGTCGCGAAACAAAGCATGGCGTAAAATGATAATATCAGGGGCACTAAGTCCCACTGTTCCCGCGACCAATTAAACACCTACTAGCAAATAAAGCAAAGTGGCGCAGAACAAGGAAGTGTATACTAGTGATTCTTGCCCATGCAGCTTGTCTAGTTTCACCTTTGGCTATCATATCAATAAACCATTCGACGTCTTCATGACGTGGTTCATCAAGTCTATCTTCAAAGGGTACTTTGCATATTTCACAAAAGTCTAACAGTGATATCTCCTTAACCACATCATATAAGCAAAACCCCACCGTAGGTGGTGTTTTCCTAGAATGAAAATGAAAACTTTGCGTAAAAATATTGGTGAGTAAGAGATACTGTTCTTTTTGGTCAATGATGAAGTTGGTGAGGCCTGCATTATTCGCCATCCAATAAAAGTCTTCGTAAATACCGGCGGACATCATGAAATTATTACAAGGCCATTCGCATGGTCGAACTTCCACCATGCGAGGAAGATGATACTTGGGCTTCTTATTTTCTTGTTTCTTCTTCTCCTCTGAGCTCTTGCTGGAAGAGCCCCTCAATAATCTTTTTAACATTTTCCTGTTCTGAAATTTTCTGAAATTTTTAGTAACCACAATAGAAGTTAACCAAACTCAATAAGAATGATAGCAACGACTCCTATAAGTGACTAGAGGCTATATCATGCATTAGAACTACTTGGGACCAAGAAAATTTGACATGCAAGCTCAAGAACAAGGTCACCACAGCAGCACAAATTTGCAACAAATAAAGCACTAGAACAAAAACTAATTGGACCAATGGAGGAGTCACATACCAAGGAACAATCTCCCCAAACAGTTTGGTGAATGGTGCTTTGATCAAGGTGATAAAAAATGGTAGCAAAATGAGCTAGAACTCGGGTTTGAGCTGGTTGGGGATTTTTTTGGGAGGAAGAAGAAGAGTATGGGTGAAAGTATAAGTGGAGGGGGGCCACGTGGGGCCCTCGAGGCAGGGGGCGAGCCCTGTGAAGGGGGGCGCGCCCTGTGCCCTCGAGGCCACGTGCTGGCCCCCCTCGATGTGTATTCAGCCATATTTTCTTAAATATTCTAGAAAAAAAATCATATTTCATCTTCATGGCATTTGGATAACTTTTATTTTTGGGATATTTTTTATTGCACGGATAAGTCTGGAAATAGACAGATAATTCTATTTTTCTTTTATTTAACCTAATTAATAGAAAATAAAAGGAGGGTACAGTAGGTTTGTGCAATCTAGATTCACCTATCCCATGTTCATCAAAAGGAATCCATTAACAAGGTTGATTAGGTCTTGTTAATAAAATCTTCCCGAGTAACATGAAACCGGAGAATTTTCGAATAACACTATGTTACCTCAATGGGGATATGTATGTCCTCAACAATAAGTATGTTATATGCCTTCTTGATAGTAGGAATAGGAAACTCAAAACCTCCAATAGTAATTGTTGAAGTTTTTCCAGTATAATTGATACTGAAGACCTGAGGTTGTTTCCTCGGAAAGTGTACCGTATGCTCATTACCATTGACATGAAAAGTGACATTGCCTTTGTTGCAATCAATAACAACCCCTGCAGCATTCAAAAAAGGTCTTCCAAGAATAATGGAGATACTATCATCCTCGGGAATATCAAGTATAAGAAAGTCCGTTAGAATAGTAACATTTGCAACTACAACAGGCACATCCTCACAAATACCGACAGGTATAGCAGTTGATTTATCAGCCATTTGCAAAGATATTTCAGTGGGTGTCAACTTACTCAAGTCAAGTCTACGATATAGAGAGAGAGGCATAACACTAACACCAGCTCCAAGATCACACAAAGCAGTTTTAACATAATTTCTCTGAATGGAGCAAGGTATAGTAGGTACTCCTAGATCTCCTAGTTTCTTAGGCATTCCACCCTCTAAAGTGTAATTAGCAAGCATGGTGGAGATTTCTACATCAGGTTTCTTTCTTTTGATGGTAATAATATCTTTCATGTACTTGGCATAAGGGTTCATTTTAAACACATCAGTCAAACGCATACACAAAAAGATAGGTCTAATCATTTCAGCGAAGCGCTCAAAATCTTCATCATCCTTTTTCTTGGATGGCTTCGGAGGAAAAGGCATGTGTTTCTGAACCCATGGTTCTCTTTCCCTACCGTGATTCCTAGCAACAAAGTCTCTCTTATCATAACGTTGATTCTTTGATTGTGGGTTATCAAGATCAACAACAGGTTCAATCTCTACATCATTATCATTGTTAGGTTGAGCATCATCATGAACATCATTATTAATATTATCACTAGGTTCATGTTCATTACCAGATTGTGTCTCAGCATCAGAAATAGATATATCATTGGGATTCTCAGGTGGGTGAGCTACAGGTTCACTAGAAGCATGCAAAGTCCTATCATTTTTCTTTTTCTTCTTCTTAGAAGAACTAGGTGCATCTAAATTAGCTCTCTGAGAATCTTGCTCAATTATCTTAGGGTGGCCTTCAGGATACAGAGGTTCCTGAGTCATTTTACCACCTCTAGTTGCAACTCTAACAGCATAGTCATTATTCTTACTATTTAACTCATTGAGAAAATCATTTTGAGCTTTAAGTACTCGTTCTACTTGAGTGGTGACCATGGAAGCATGTATACTAATAAGTTTCAGTTCATCCTTAGCATTCGATAGATAATTACTCAAGCGTTCAATCATATAAGCATTGTGTTGTAATTGTCTACCAACATAAGCATTGAAGTTTTCTTGTTTCACAATGAAATTGTCAAACTCATCTAAGCATTGGCTAGCAGACTTATAACGAGAAATATCACCTTCATCAAATCTATAAAGAGAATTTACCTTTACTACCTGTGTCGGGTTATTAAGACCATGTATTTCTTCAATAGGCGGTAAATTTTTAACATCTTCAGCTTTAATACCCTTTTCTTTAATAGATTTCTTTGCCTCCTGCATGCCTTCAGGACTGAGAAATAAAACACCTCTTTTCTTCAGAGTTGGCTTAGGGGCTGGTTCAGGAAGTGTCCAATTATTTTCATTGGTTAGCATATTATTCAATAGTAATTCAGCTTGTTCCACTGTTCTTTCCCTGAAAACACAACCAGCACAACTATCCAGGTGGTCTCTGGAAGCATCGGTTAGTCCATTATAGAAGACATCAAGTATATCATGCATCTTAAGAGGATGATCAGGCAAAGCATTAAGTAATTGGAGAAGCCTCCCCCAAGCTTGTGGGAGACTCTCTTCTTCAGTTTGAGCAAAGTTATATATTTCCCGTAAGGCAGCTTGTTTCTTATGAGCGGGAAAATATTTAGCAGAGAAGTAATACATCATATCCTGGGGACTACGCACACAACCAGGATCAAGAGAATTAAACCAAGTCTTAGCATCACCCTTTAAGGAGAACGGAAACAACTTAAGGATATAGTAGTTGCGAATCTTTTCATCATTGGTAAATAGGGTGGCTATATCATTCAACTTGGTAAGATGTGCCACAACAGTTTCAGACTCATAGCCATGGAAAGGATCAGATTCAACCAAAGTGATTAACTCAGAATCAACAAAGGATTCATAATCCTTATCAGTGACACATATAGGTGAAGTAGCAAAAGCAGGGTCATGTTTCATCTTAGCATTCAAGGACTTTTCTTTCAGCTTAGCTAATAATTTCTTAAGATCATATCTATCACTGAAAGCAAGAAAGTCTCTAGCAGTTTCTTCATCCATAACATAACCCTCAGGCACAACAGGCAATTCATATCTATTGGGAGTAGTTTCATCATCACTTTCATAAATATGATCAACATTTGCACTCTCCCTAACCTTAGAAATTTGTTCATCCAGAAATTCACCTAGTGGCACAGTATCAGGCATAGAGGTAGTTTCATCATACATAGCAGAAGTAGCATCATCAAGAACATACGACATATCATATTCAATAGTAGGAGTAGGTGTCGCAAGTTTACTCATAACAGAAGGAGAATCTAGTGCAGAGCTAGATGGCAGTTCCTTACCTCCCCTCGTAGTTGAGGGTAAGATCTTGGTTTTTGAGTCCTACAAATTCTTCATTGTGATAAGCAGATATAAATCCCAAGTGACTTAAAGAATAGAGCTATGCTCCCCAGCAACGGCGCTAGAAAATAGTCTTGATAACCCACAAGTGTAGGGGATCGCAACAGTTTTCGATGGTAAAGTATTAAACCCAAATTTGTTGATTCGACACAAGGGGAGCCAAAGAATACTCTTAAGTATTAGCAGCTGAGTTGTCAATTCAACCACACCTGGAAACTTAGTATCTGCAGCAAGATAGTTTAGTAGCAAAGTAATATGATAGTGGCGGTAGCAGCAATAAAAGTAAAGATAGTGTTTTTGTAGTTTTTGTGATAACAGCAACGGAAAAGTAAATAAGCGACTAGCAATATAGGTAAAGCTCGTAGGCATTGGATCGGTGATGGGAAATTACGTCGGATGAAATTCATCATGTAGAAGTTATAACCTAGGGTGACACAGAACTAGCTCCAGTTCATCAATGCAATGTAGGCATGTATTCCGAATATAGTCATACGTGCTTATGGAAAAGAACTTGCTTGACATCTTTTATCCTACCCTCCCATGGCAGCGGGGTCCTATTGGAAACTAAGGAATATTAAGGCCTCCTTTTAATAGAGTACCGGACCAAAGCATTAACACATAGTGAATACATGAACTCCTCAAACTATGGTCATCACCGGGAGTGGTCCCGATTATTGTCACTTCGGGGTTGCCGGATCATAACACATAGTAGGTGACTATAGACTTGCAAGATAGGACCAAGAACACACATATATTCATGAAAACATAATAGGTTCAGATCTGAAATCGTGGCACTCGGGCCCTAGTGACAAGCATTAAGCATAGCAAAGTCATAGCAACATCAATCTCAGAACATAGTGGATACTAGGGATCAAACCCTAAGAAAACTAACTCGATTACATGATAGATCCCATCCAACCCATCACCATCCAGCAAGCCTACGATGGAATTACTCACACACGGCCGTGAGCATCATGGAATTGGTGATGGAGGAAGGTTGATGATGACGATGGAGACGATCTCCACTCTCCGGAGCCCCGAACGGACTCCAGATCAGCCCTCCCGAGAGAGATTAGGGCTCGGCGGCGGCTCCGTCTCATGAAACGCGATAATTCTTTCTCCTTGATTTTTTTCTCCACGAAACGAAATATATAGGACCTGGGGCTACATCGGTGGTGCATCAGGGGGCCCTCGAGGCAGGGGGCGCCCCCCGCCCCTCGAGGACAGCCCGTGGGCCCCCCGGTGTGGATCTTCTTGCAGGTATTTTTTATATTTTCTAAAATAAATCTCCATTGATTATCAGGTGATTCAGAGAACTTTTTATTTCTGCACAAAAACAACACCATGGCAGTTCTGCTGAAAACAGCGTCAGTCCGGGTTAGTTCCATTCAAATCATGCAAGTTAGAGTCCAAAACAAGGGCAAAAGTGTTTGGAAAAGTAGATACGTTGGAGACATATCATCCTCTACAAGAAGAAGTATATGTATCGCAACCACCTGGGTTCGTTGATCCCTATCACAAAGACTATGTGTACAAACTTTATAAGGCTTTGTAAGGCCTCAAACAAGCACCTCATGCTTGGTATGATCATCTTAAGAAGTTTTTACTCGATAATGGTTTTGTGAGAGGGGTGATCGATCCCACTCTTTTTACTAAGAGGGACAAGGGTGATTTGATCTTATCCAAATCTATGTAGATGATATCATTTTTGGTTCTCCTAACATTCATTTGTGCAAGGAGTTTGCGGCCTCCATGACCAAGAACTTTGAGATGTCACTCAATGCGGATTTGAAGTTCTTTCTCGGTTTCCAAATTCAACAATTTCAAGAAGGAATTTTCTTGTCTCAAGCAAAGTATCTCAAGGATATTCTAGAGAAGTTTGGAATGACTGATGCTAGTCCATGTAAGACACCCATGCCTACAAAATTCGCACTCACTGAAGACACAAACGGTATTCCTTTTGACCCATCTACTTACCGCTCTATGATTGGTTCATTGCTTTACCTTTGTGCATCTAGACCAGACATCATGTTCAGTGTACGCATGTGTGCTAGATTTGAAGCTTCCCCTAGGGAAAGTCATCATAAGGCGGTTAAGCACATTCTTAGATACCTTGTTCACACCCCAATGTTGGGTCTATGGTACCCCAAGGATGCTAAGTTTGATCTCATTGGGTACACGAATGCGGATTGGGCTGGAGACAAAGTGGATTTTAAGTCCACCTTCGGTGCATGTCAATTTCTTGGAAGATCCTTGGTAACTTGGTCCTCAAAGAAACAAAATTGTATTGCCCTCTCCACCGCCGAAGCCGAATACATTGCAACCGCCAGTTGTGCAACTCAATTACTATGGATGAGGTAAACTTTGAAGGATTACGGTATCACCTATAGACATGTGCCTCTTCTATGTGATAATGAAAGTGCCATCAACATTGCTGAGAATCCCAAAGATCATACCCGCACCAAGCACATTGACATTAGGTATCATTTCTTGAGAGATCATGTGGAAAAGGGTGGCATTGATATTGCTCATGTTGGTACAGATATGCAACTTGCTGACATTTTCACCAAGCCATTGGATGAAGCAAGGTTTTGTTGACTTAGGCGTAAACTTGGTATCTTAGAGCTTGACAACATTATGTGAAATCTCACACCCATGCATGCAATTTACTTCATGTCTTGTCTTGATGTAGGCATATATTTAGGGGGAGACACTCAACTCATGAGTACTCTCACCCTATGTAATGCATAAATAGACCAAACACTCTCAAAGCTTACCATGTTATTCTAACTGTAGTGCTTTAAAATGATGGAGTAGTGATTATGCACCCAAAGTTCAAATCATTGCGGTGTCATATCACATATGCTCAAACATGGTGACCACAGTCACCGCTTGTAAATAGCTTATATGGACATTTCTTTACTTAATATTGTTGGGTTGTTATTACATCTTAGTATGGCCTTAGATTACTCCATTTTCACCCCTATGAATCTCTAAAAACTCCTTGGCGGAGTCCATATCAAATTATATTAGTTGGCCCTTACAAATCTTCCCCTTTGCCTGGTCTCTCTGTCCAGTGGCCGGACATCTGGCTCCACAGCCAGACATCCGGACCCTGGGGCAAATTCTTCTACTGCTCAAACTTCTATCGAGCACCTTCCAGCGGCCGGACATCCGGGCCTCGGGAGTTTACTCACTGACCCCAAATCGTCGGATATCCGGGCTATGCCCCGGATGTTCAGCCCATCGCCCACAGCCACACATAAAGGGGGGGGGGGGCTCGGGACTTTGGGGCACTTCCCCATCGTCTCCCTTGCTCTCCCCATCTATTCCAACAGCCGCCTCCACCACTGGGCTGTGCGCCGGCGCTGCCCCGGCCATCTCCTCCGTCCTCTGGCCCCGATCTCCTCTCACACCTTCTACTCCTCCCGATCTACGTTTCATCCAATCCATTCCTTGGGTGGTGGTGTGATTCACTCGGGAGGGACCGGTTCGGGTGTTGACTTGTGGATCATCCGCTGGAGTTATTCATGGCGCGTACCAAGAACTGTGGTCCTCCTCCTTCTTGTCGGGGTATGTCTATGATCTGTCTTGCTACTTCCTTGTTTGGCTCAACCATTCTACGTTTTTGGCAGTATGTCAAGTTCATCTTGCTATACATCTCTATCTAGTGATTTGATGGCATTTACCTAGCCTCAATTCCTCTACATGTTCTAGGCTAAACAACTTAACCTTGGAAACGTCAATATTGTTGATCTACCACTTGGAATTTTCCTATGGTCATGTTCAAAAATGTTCACATTCCCTTGATTAATTGCTTTATCCTTGTTCATTATTCCTTTTGACTCCTTCTCATTGGTATCACTATTATGTATCTGTTGTAGCAGATCGCTGGCAAGGTTCCTCCGACTCCGAGGAGCTTGCTCGACCTAAGAAGAAGAAGACGACCACCACCGGCCCTCAGAAGAAGAAGACGACCACCGGGCCTAAGAAGAAGCATCGAGAACCATCACCGAGTCCATCTTCCTATGATCCGGATGATGAGGACTATTTTGGGGAGGAAGAGGATGAAGCAGCGACACCTCCTCCAAGACACTCTGTTGGCCAGTCAAAACCGGGCACTCGAAGGGCTCCCATGCCTGACGTCCGTGGTGCTGCAATGCCTGCTTCTCATGGCCGTCACGTCTCCATAGAGCTCCCTTTCAGCGGGGATCGCCCCATCCATGATTTCACAACCATGGGGTCTGGTACATACCTTGAGTTTCGCCGGGATATCAACCAGTTTGAGATGAGGGCTGATGCTGAGGATCCTCCTTTCCGTACCCACATACAGTAGTCAAAATTATTGATGATATGACTCTCGGTCCGGTAATGACCTTTAAGTGTGACTGGAATGAAGCCGCCATCCTCCAGTTCTATGCCACATGCTTCTTTGGTCCAAACGACACCCTCACCTGGATGACTGATGATACTCAACTCAGTGCCAGCTATGCCTAGTTTGTTCAGATTCTGGGTTTGTCTGGAGTTGGCCATCAGATTCACAGCCGTGATCCGCATCATAGGCCCAAGGGGATTGCTGATTGTGCTTCTCTTGTTACTCCTCCCTCTCAGGTTACTAAGGAGGAACGTGCTTATCCTCTCAATGAGGTATCCATCTTCCGTGCTCCTTTCTACATTCTCTATCACTGTGTGCTTCACACTCTCTATCCCAAGAAGGGAGATCGCTCAAGGGCTCGCAACTATTATATTGATTTGATGGTTCGTATGCATGACTCACCTACCGAGCCTCTGGACACAACTCATTACATTTGGCATGAGATCCATCTTTCTAGTTTCATTCAGACACGCCAATTCCCTCATGCTCCATTCATTCAGGCTCTGATTGGTAATGTTGCTCCATTTGAGGTTGCCAAGACTGTTGTGCACTCTATTTGGAAACCTCCAACTCATATGCGCGTGACCACTACTCCTTCTCAGCCAAAGAAGTCCACTGGTGGTGCTCAGTCAATAGTGCCCTCTGTTCCTTCTTCTTCGACAGCACCTCATAACCATTTTGCCTCGTTCTTAGGCAAGGCTCAGTCTGCTCTTATGAAGGCGATCACGTTCAACTGTCAGCAAAACCATGATGTTTAGAAGCGCCTCATCATCTCCAAGAATATACTCAAGCAGCGTCTTCGTGACCGTGGGAGTCCCTTGAGTGATGATTATCCTCTTCCTATTTCTCCTTCCTCTTCGTCCTTCGGATTCCCATCTCGTCTTGATTACCCCGAGTTCTTTGATGATGATGATGACATCTGCTAGGAGTGATTTCATTGGTGTTCTTCTAGTTCTTCACCCCTTTTGGCGTGTTGCTGTCAAAGGGGAGAAGTAGTATCTAGTATTATCTTAGTATGGTCATGCTATATGTTGGCTATTTGTGTTAGCTATTATTCAAACTTGTTATGTTGCTACTTATGGCTCTTGATCGTTTGAGACTATGATATGACTATGGTGTTATCTTGGTGTCTATGAAATGTTGAGACTATGTGTTATGGTTGGCTTATATGTGCGTGTCTCACATTTATATCTTTTTGTGCTACATATGCTACCATGAGAGTTTTTGTGATGCACATCCTAACACATTTATCTCATACACACGATGAGGGGGAGCTAAAGCAAATAGGAACATATTTTGCATTATGCTCTCATGATTGTCAATGCTAAATTTATTTATTGCATCTATGATACTACATGTATGATTGTCATCAACAAACAAAAAGGGGAGATTATAAGTGCAATCATGCCCTTACATCATGTAATGATGTTGATGACAATACACATGTAGGGGACTAACTATGTTTGTCAAGTGAATCTCAGGTGTTAGTCCCTACTTCATCTAATTATGTGTGGATCATGAACAAACGGAGTTAATTCTACTCAAGGAAGAAGCATAAAAAAGGTTACATGTTTGTTTTCTTGAGTATAGGATCCCACACTATTAAGAGGGGATCGATAGGGTCAGTAAAAGACTTGCTCGTGCTACTTAATTCCTTCCTCGAAACATTTGGATCTATTAAATACACTTCATCTTTGTTTCTGCCTGTGGGAATGCCGGATGTCCGGGCTGCTCCCCGGACGTCCGGGCTTGGCCCCAGATATCCGGCTTTAGCTCTCAATACGTCCAGTAGTTTTTAGGTTCCATGCCGGACGTCCGGGTATTTGCCGAATGTCCGGGCCCTCCTGTCTCACCGGATGTCCGGGCCCTATCCCGGATGTCTGGCCCGTGCTACCCGTGGTACTGCTATGGTTCTATAAACAAATTATGAGCTCTCTGGATGTCCAGCAAACTGCCGGATGTCTGGGCCTTCCTGATGTGCTGGATGTCCAGGCTTGACTCCGGATGTCCGGCCCCTCTGTTCTATCCCCTGTTTCTGCCCTGTTCTTCGAGTGACATGCCTGGCCGGATGTCCGGCCCCTAGTCTGGATGTCCGGTCTGCCCGGTCACTTGCAGTAATTTGCTCCCACACTATATATAGCCCTCTTCCCCCTTGGGAGAGGGTTTACTATTCACTTTGAGCTTACCCAAGAACACATTTCACTCTCTCTCTCACTCTCACACACCAAATCTAAGATCCCCAAAGGATTTGAAAGCATTTGAGAGAAGTTTCCCACCCAAGTGATAGATCCACTCCTTCTGCTTCTTTGCACCAAAGGAATTTGTGATTTGAGAAAGTCTTGAGCTTTTCCCCATCGTTCTTGTTACTCTTGGAGGTTGGAGACTCCTAGGCGGTAGGGTTCTTTCGGAGAGCAATCGAACATTGTGATTACCCTCGGAAAGTTTGTGAGGGTTTGGAGGCCACCTAAAGGTCTACCACTAGTGCTTGGGAATCACCTTCGTGGTGATATCTCAAAGAGAGAATAGGGTGAGCCTTCGTGGCGTTGGTGTGCCTTCGTGGTAACACCCACCACTCTAAACGGCGACGTAGCTTCCCTCCAAGGAAGTGAACATCGACATACATCCTCGTCTCTCGAAGTTGTGGTTATTCCTAACCCTAACTTTCTACTTGTGGTTATTTGTCTCTTAGTCCTTACTTGTATCTTATTGTGCTTGCTTACTTACATACTTGTGTTACTAGCTTATCTTGCTTAGCATCTTACCTGCAATTGTTAGGGTCACTTTCATATTCCTTATTATTGCCTAAAATTTCCAAGTAACAATTAAAATTTGTAATTGTACCTATTCACCCCCCTCTAGGTCCATCTTAATCATTTAACCTTTGTAGTAGAAGCACTTAGTTTCAGGCTTGGGATCTAGATTTGTGCTTCTTCTCGGGAGTGAGAACTTGCTTGCCATTCTTGTTGAAGTTCCCTTTCTTTCCCTTCCCCTTTTTCTTGAAACTAGTGGTCTTGTTAACCATCAACACTTAATGCTCTTTCTTGACTTCTACCTTCACCGATTTCAGCATCGCGAAGAGCTCAGGAATTGTTTTTCATCATCCCTTGCATATTATAGTTCATCACAAAGTTCTAGTAGCTTGGTGATAGTGACTAGAGAACTCTGTTAATCACTATCTTATCTGGAAGATTAACGCCCACTTGATTCAAGTGATAATAGCACGGAGACATTCTGAGCACATGCTTGTCAGTGATAACGCTGAGCTATTCTTCTCCATCTTGTAGGCAAAGTACTTATCAGAGGTCTCATACCTCTCGACATGGGCATGAGTCTGAAATACCAATTTCAGCTCTTGGAACATCTCATATGCTCCATGGCATTCAAAACGTCTTTTGAGCCCCGATTCTAAGCCGTAAAGCATGGCACAATATACTATTATGTAGTCATAAAATCATGCTTGCCAAATATTCATAATGTGCGCATTAGCTTCTGCAACATGTGTGTCACCTAGCGGTGCATCAAGGACATAATTCTTCTGTGCAGTAACGAGGAAAATCCTCAGATCACAGACCCAGTCCGCATCATTGCTACTAACATCTTTCAACTTAGTTTTCTCTAGGAACATATAAAAAATAGGGGAGCTAAATCATGAGCTATTGATCTACAACATAGATATGCAAATACTATCAGGACTATTTCATGATAAATTAAGTTCAATTTAATCAAATTACTAAAGAAATCTCACTTAGATAGACATCCCTCAAGTCATCTAAATGATACGTGATCCAAATCAACTACACCATGTCCGATCATCACGTGAGATGGAGTAGTCATCAATGGTGAACATCTCTATGTTGATCATATCTACTATATGATTCACGTTCGACCTTTCGGTCTCCAGTGTTCCGAGGCCACATGTCTGTACATGCTAGGCTCGTCAAGTTTAACCTGAGTATTCCGCATGTGCAAAACTGTCTTGCACCCGTTGTATGTGAACGTAGATTCTATCACACCCAATCATCACGTGGTTCTCAACACGATGAACTGTAGCAAAAGTGCATACTCAGGGAGAACACTTTTATCTTGAAATTTAGTTAGTGATCATCTTATAATGTGCTACTTCTTGAGCGTGCGTTGGCTTTTCCCTTGAAGAGGAAAGGGTGATGCAGCAAAGTAGAGATAAGTATTTCCCTCAGTTTGAGAACCAAGGAATAAATCCAGTAGGACACTGACGCACAAATCACCAACACCTGCACAAAAATCAAACAACTTGCACCCAACGCGATAAAGGGGTTGTAAATCGCTTCACGGTTACTTGCAAAAGTGAGATATGATAGAGATAGATAAACAAAAGGTAAAATATTTTTGGTTTTTTGGTTTATAGATTGGAAAGTAAAAGATTGCAAAATAGTAGATCAGAAACTTATATGATGGAAAATAGATCCGTGGGCCATAGGTTTCACTAGAGGCTTCTCACTTGAAGGCAAATAATACGATGGGTGAACAAATTACTGTCGAGCAATTGATAGAAAAGCACAAAGTTATGAAGATATCTAAGGTAATGATTATGCAATATAGGCATCACATCCGTATCAAGTAGACCGACTCCTGCCTGCATCTACTACTATTACTCCACACATCCACTGACTCCTGCCTACATCTAGAGTATTAAGTTCATGAAGAACACAATAACGCTTTAAGTAAGATGACATGATGTAGAGGAATTAACTCAAGCAATATGATGAAAACGCCATCTTGACATCCTAGATGGAAACAATACAATACGTGCCTCGCTACCCCTTCTGTCACTAGGTGAGGACGCTGCAAGATTGAACCCAAAGCAAAGCACTTCTCCCATTGCAAGAAAAACCAATCTAGTTGGCCAAACCAAACCGATAGTTCGAAGAGAATTACTAAGATATCAAATCATGCATATAAGAATTAAGAGAAGATTCAAATAATATTCATAGATAAGCCGATCATAAATCCAAAATTCATTGGATCTCGACAAACACACCACAAAATAAGATTACATCGGATAGATCTCCAAGAACATCGAGGAGAACATGGTATTGAGAATCAAAGAGAGAGAAGAAGCAATATAGCTACTAGCTATGGACCCGTAGGTCTGAGGTAAACTACTCACGTTTCATCAGAAGGGCAATGGTGTTGATGTAGAAGCCCTCTATGGTTGAATCCCCCTCCGATTGAGTACCGGAAAAGGCATCCATATGGGATCTCATGGATACAGAAGGTTACGGCGGTGGAAAAGTGGTTTCGATGCGTCCTCTAGGGTTTCTGGAATATATGTGAATATATAAGAGGAAGAAGTAGGTCGGTGGAGTCATGAGGGGCCCACAAGGGTGGGGGCGCGCCCTCCCCCCTTGTTGCCACCTCATGGCTCTTCTGACTTGGTTTTCAAGTCTCTGGGGTGTCTTCTAGTCCAAGAAAAATCATTGTAAAGTTCCATTTTGTTTGGACTCCATTTGATATTCTTTTTCTGCGAAACTCAAAAACAAGGAAAAACAGAAAGTGGCACTGGGCTCTAGGTTAATAAGTTAATCCCAAGAATAATATAAAATAGCATATTAATTCATATAAAACATCCAAAATAGATAATATAATAGCATGGAACAATAAAAAATTATAGATACATTGGAGACATATCAAGCATCCCCAAGCTTAATTCCCACTCGTCCTCGAGTAGGTAAATGATAAAAATAGAATTTTTGATGTGGAATGCTACCTAACATATTTATCAATGTAATTCTTCTTTATTGTGGCATGAATGTTCAGATCCATACGACTCAAAGCAAAAGTTTATCAATATCAAAACAGTAATACTTCAAGCATACTAAAAAGCAGTCTACGAAGCTTCAAACATAACATGGCTAAAGAAAGTTATCCCTACAAAATTATATAGTTTTTATGCTCCCTCTTCTTAACACAAAATATAAATCATGCCCATCCCGGTGTCAGCCAAGCAATTGTTTCATACTTTTTTAATGCGCTTCAACTTTTTCAACTCTTCATGCAATACATGAGCGTGAGCTATGGACATAGCACTATGGGTGGAATAGAAGGTGGTAGTAGACAAAAGTAGGAAGGAACTCTCACATCAACTAGGCAAATCAATGGACTATGGAGATGTCCATCATTAGATATCAATGTGAGTGAGTAGGGATTGCCATGTAACGGATGCACTGGAGCTATAAGTTTATGAAAGCTCAAAAGAAAACTAAGTGGGTGTGCATCCAACTTGCTTGCTCATGAAGACCTAGGGTAATTTGAGGAAGCCCATCGCTGGAATATACAAGCCAAGTTATATAATTAAAAATTCCCACTAGTATATGAATGTGATAACATAGGATACTCTCTTTCATGAAGATCATGGTGCTATTCTGAAGCACAAGTGTGGAAAAAGATAGTAACATTGCCCCTTCTCTCTTTTTTCGCTCATTTTTTCTTTGGGCTCTTTGGCCTCCTTTTTTTAATTTGGGCTTCCTTGGCCTCTTTTATTTATAATCTCACATGGGAGAATGCTCTAATAATGATGATCATCACACTTTAATTTACTTACAACTCGATACTAGAACAATGACTCTATATGAATGCCTCTAGCGATGTACCAGGATGTGCAATGATCAAGAGTGTCATGTATAATAAGAAGGGTGGCCAAGCCACAATACTAAGCCAACTACATTATCATGCAAAGCAATATGACAATGATGGTGCGTGTAATAATAAACGGAACACTGGAGTTACATGGCAACATATCTCGGAATATGTGGGGACCCCGACTCATAAGTCGTGATCACCGAATGCACGTGTACAGTGATCCCAGAGATCAATGCTCACTGAACACACAGAAGCTGAATAACAAGAGTCTTACATCCATACATACCGTATTACACAAATAGCACCATTAAGGTCAAGTCTTGAGCATATCATTGCAGCGGAAATCTTCGATAACAACTTGGACCCATGCCATCTGCCTTAACCCTACAGGCATTCTGACTGGGAAGCGTCCTAGCTCACAAGTTCTTCACCAAGAGATCTTCATCATATCCTGTTTTCTCCTGCCTAGCCAATAAAATAGCCAGTGGCAAGCCAATGAGTACTTTGAATGTACTCGCAAGCAACCCAAGTGTGATGACAGAATAATTATGCAAGGCTCTACTGCTAATTTGCAGTTTTGCGGAAAGCTAGTTTTTTATATGCAAGCATGATCAACATATAACAAGGGCATGCATGTGTCTGCAACAAGTATCAGGAGGTTACAAACATCATTATCAAGAAAGAGTTGTAATCAACTCATGCTCAAGCTCATTGTGACTTCCTCAAGAATCACACCATCAATATCACTGAACCGTGTTGTTTCCTCACACTCACACACCAGGTTTCACAAACATTGGACGTAGCCCAAGAGCGGTTACCCAACTGTCCTTGACCGTGGACACGGCTATTCGAATAGTTTTACACTCTGCAGAGGTTGCACACTTCACCCACTAGATCCGGGGAACTTCCATGTCTTCCACGACCCGCAGTACCTCAAGTACCCGGGGTAAGCACCCGATCACTATCTTTCCCTAGGCGACACTAATATGGAGTCCACTCGATTGGTAGCAACCCCCGTGCCCCACATTTCACATCTTAAGATTTTTGGAGCCTCGCTCCCATTTCACATACCACGAGCACGGGGTACCAACGGTGTGTACGGTGCCCTGTGAAAACAGTCATGGCCGCCTATCAAGCACGACCCCTTCCCGAGAGTGACCTGATGTCACCCCCGTCACTAGTAATGCAGGAACCATGCTAGTATCGGCCTAGGTAATCAATAATGCCCTTTCCCATATAAGGGTAGAGTGGTTGCGCATGTAAAGTTAGAATAACGGTCGCAACTTAAACCAATCTGTTTGAAGAACAACACACACACTTGCCTTGGTACACCACTTCATCATCAAGTGGTTACCCAACTTATCATCTCCCTTGGGCATTAGTGGCACCCACTAGGTCATTTGCAAGTATGTCAAACCACACTTGTTTCTCTCAATGCACAACCCTGACCCATTTTGCGTAGCCAACTACTATAGCACACATCTATCTACTCCCACAGGCATAACCCTCATAAGAAGGTAGGGTCATGCACAATGCAAGTATCAACGAGGAAGTGCAGTGGAAAACCATCAAAGTGGTTCCACCTCTTCATGATTCCGGAGCAACAACATTATGGTACTATATGACATGCATAAAAAGGTTTCTCAAACATGGTCAAAGGGCTGCTTGCCTTGTCCTTCCGAGTCTTCAAACCTTCTGGTCCATCTCCGAGTACTCCGTTTATTTCATCAACTAACGATGGAAACAATCATAATAAGCAACACAACAAGCAAAAATAAAAGTGCTCTAAAAATAGGAGTTGGACTTTTCTAGGATACCTCTGGTCATATGAAAAATAACCAAGGTGGTTTCATTGGAGTATGATCAATGGATGGTTTGGCACATTTCAATATGATGGAATCAATGGTTTTATGGATTTGAAAGAAATGTACAGAAATATTTTTTTGAAAAATGAGCAAAGGCACCCATTTAACAAGTCATGATTTTGGAAGCATCTAGGAGTTGGTTTCACTGGATTTGGAGTTCAAATGAATTTCCTAGGATTTTGCAAAGTTGATAAATATGAAGAAATGGCTCATTATTTGGTGGGGTACAGAAAGTATTAATAAAAATGTTCCAAAACTAAGTTTGGATATGACAAGCACCTAGGAATTTGAACCACTGCATTTGGATCAATTTTGAGCTCTCTGTGATTTTCTAAAGTCTATCACAGAAATAGAAAAATGACACTTTGATAATATTTGTGAAGAAAAGGTTTCTGGAAAAATGTGCATGCTGCACCAACAGGTAGACCATGATTTTAGAAACTACCAGAAATTTGAATCATCCAATTTGGAGTTAATTTGAATTATTTATGGATTTATGAAGATTACTGGAAAAGAAAAAGGAAAAGGGGAAGGGTTTATACCCTCATACAGTGTACTGGGCGAGGCTTAGCGCCGGAATGCCACTGGGCCGGCCCAGTGGCTCGGCCATGCGGGCAGAGGGCGACGTCGAAGGCGCCATCTCCGGAGTACGCCTTCGCCTGGGGGAGGCGGATCTGGCGATGCCGTCTCCACTTAAGCTCCTGGGTCCGCTGGCCGGGTCGCTGACAGGTGGGGGCCCACTGCTGATGCAACTCCTTCTTCTTCCTCCGTTCGAAGCAGAGGAGGCGAAGCAGAGCGCGCGCCGGCGCCGATCCCCAGCGACCCCGTCTGTCCCCGGTGGTGCCCGACGCACCAAAGGGTTCAGGGAAGCGAGCCGCGTCCATCCCGGGTCTTCACGCGGGCCGGGAGGAACAGGAGCGACGGCGGCCTTGGCGTCGGCGGGCGGCTTCGGGAGAAGACGGGAGCGACACCAGGGGTGCTAGGGAAAGGGAAGGAAGGAGTGGGGGGGGCTCCGCGGTCCTGCGGTCCTCCTCCTGGTGGCCAACGGAGAAGAGGGGAGGCTCTGGTTCCCCAGAGCTGGGCAGAGGCCGACGGCGGCCATGGTGGCCTTGGAGAGGGAAGGAGAGCACCAGGGGGAGAGGGAGCTTGCCCAGGGGGTTCGCATGAGAGAGGGGAAGTGGAAAGAGGACACATGAGAGCTCGGGAGGGTCTCTAAACAGAGTGGCAGCGGTGCACCGTGGGCAGCGTCCACGGACGCGCTCGGGTGAGCTCGTGGAGGGAGAAGGAGGGCAAGGGAGGATAGGGCCGACAGGTCTGCATGTCACGGACGTCGAGGACACCTCGGGAGACACGATCCCGGCACCCAAAGTCGTCGCACTCGCTTGGAATGGGTGAGCTACAGTGCGGGGGAGCATTGTAGCGTGCTCCAGAGCGCGAGCTCTGTATGCCATGGCATAAACAAAGTGTCATAGGCGTGTCCCCTTATGTCCAACAGTGCTAGGGGGTAGTAAGCAATGCACAGACGGCCTGGGAGGCCCTGGAGGGCCACTGGAGTGAGGAGGGAGGTGAGAAAGGAGGAGAATGCTGCTGTCCAGAAGAGTAAAATGGGGTTTTCACCCCTCAATCATTGAGCTCTGGCCATGGGGAAGTTACTGTAGGTAGAAGATGACTAGGAGAAGCTATGGTCAAAAGTTGAATCAAAGGTTAGTAGTAAAAGGAGGCGAAACAGTGGTTTTGGTAAAATGGCAGAAGGTGTTTGATGTGGTTTTGGGCAAGAAAATGACTTCCAATTGACATGAGACTTAACATGATCAAATGGCACACACATTTAGGCCCTGTCACCAAATTTGAGCTTATTTGGGCAAAGTTGCCAATGTAACTTTGGTGAACCCTAGAAATCAACAGAAATGGATTTCTCAAGATTAGGTTAAGCAAATCATCCCTCCTTGATGTACCACTTGGTGTAGTGTCATCATTTGGGGTTGTGAACATGTCCACAAAATTTTAGGCCCCAAGTAAAAAGTTGGCAATGTAGAGTTGTTCAAATTTGGATCTGGTCAGAAAGGGTTTTGGGGCACTTAGATCAAGTTGTCCTTCTCCAAAACTTGTGCCATTTGGCATAGATGCATAATTACATCATTTTAGCATGTGCACCAAGTTTGAGAGCATTTGGACAAGTTTTGCAATGTACAGTTGCTCAAACTTCAAAATGGATAGAAATGGTTTTGAGGGGATTAGATGATGTTTCCTTGATCTTCAAGGCATGAGGCTTTGTAAGATCATCAAATATGTCATATTTGACATGATAGAATTTCCCTGGAATTTTAGGAGAATATTTCCTTTGTAAATATTTCAAAAGCTTGAAATATCCAGAAATGGTTTTGGAAGGATTTGTCCAATATTTTGAACATGACCATGTACTGAAACTCTTATATATGGACAATATATGTCCTATGAGTTTCCCTGAATTTTGGAAAATATTTTTGAAATAATTAAATAATTTTTCCCTATTAAAGACCATCTCTGGCCTTAAGAAAAAGCTTTTAAAAAAATATAAAAATTACTTTTAAAATTATAATTTTGTGGTTTATGGGAGTCCTATACCTAATAGGATTCAAATATACTTTTGAAAGATTTTTCACACCCTAAATAAGGTACTTGTAGTGCAAACCTCAATTCAGGGGTTTTTGGAAAACTAATTTTAGAAAATACTATTTGGCCAAAATATTTTTATAAGAAAATACTATACTGTTATATACACATGGCATGATCATTGGGAAAAGGTTTTGGATCAAGGAGATGAAGTATAAGAGTTGGAGGATTTTTTTGATTTTTAGAGCACTAGCAAACATCAGACAAAAATCAAATCAAGCAATGACCCAAAACACTCAAAAGTTTTTGTCAATCCACATTTTTAGCATGATTATTAGCTTAGGTGTTGTGGCAAGAAAATCAGGGTGTGACAGACCTACCCCCCTTACAAGAATCTCGTCCCCGAGATTCCCAGACTAGGCGTGGAAAGGAATACGAAGTCTTGGATACGGGGTAGTCTTCACTTCTTCTTGTTGGTTCTGCTTCCGAGTGGTGCTCCGTGGAACCTAGAAGTACTTGGTGGTGTGGCTTCTTTCTTGTTGCCCTCTTTGATGCAAGTTGTTGAGGGGTCTCTTGTATGGGTTAGGTTGAGCAAGATGTCAAAGGCTCGGTGATCGATGTCCTTGCGGGGACCGACTAGTTAGGAAGTCAAAAGTATTTCCAGAGTTGTGACTCGTGGAAAATTTGGTGCACGGAGGGTAACTCAGGTGGTAAGTTTAGCTGGTAGCCGTCTACTATTTGTCTGGCAGTGAACTTGAAGAAGGTCGATAAATCTTGGTGTGAGCGCCCCCTTCGACACGGAAATGCTCGGTCCCTTCGAGAGGAGTGGTTTGCAGATACGCCCGGTCTCGGACGCATGAGTTTACTTCTTGATGACGGTGGTCAGTGTAGTTCTTCCTTCTTGACAGGGCGATCTTCAAATGTCTTATATCCAGCTGTCCGTCTCTTCTTTTGTCTTCGGGCAGACAGGTAGGCCATCAAATAATGATGTTACCTAACTTGTCCAATTACTCCATGAGGTCTATGGGGTACGCAAGGTAGGCTGGGGTATTGGTGGTGGTCTCTGTTGAGTATTTGCAAGGTCTTCCTGACTTAGAGCCAAGGCCTGTGGTCGGGATCTGACCAGGTTGTGGCTGGGTGGGGCTTAAGGGTTTCAAGGATTCCAGTGAGTGAGTGAACGTTTATTATCTTATCCTTAAGCACGGTTTCTGAGATGCCAATAGCTCTATCTAGTACTCCGAACGAAAAAGCATCTTCTCGCATAGACCAACTTCAATCACCACTCATGCCATACATATCCTCATGATTCTCAAGAGGCGGTCTAACAAAATTGTACATATCTACGATCCCAATAATCATATGCATGGCTACCCCTAAAAATCCACGGGTAGGGCATACAAGCTGCCAAGCAAGGGTCAAACACCACAATCCAAGCGCCCAACCTATTCTTGCAAGGTTCAAGATAATGCATCTCTATTCTAAGGAAACACGTCCTATGCCACTCCAAGATTTTGTTTCCTTCCTATAGATCAACTCCAATAGGCCATTTCTTCCATCAACTGCCACATAATCCAACAATTCTACAAATCCGATGTCTATGGTGTCCCACAAGATCTCAAGTCCCTATAATACCGAAATACTAGGAAGGGCTATGCATCACGATAGTAAGTCCACCAAATTCCAAGCATCCGGGTCAAGTCAACTCCAAGGTCGTGCTTATATGGATCCCTAAATCAACTCCGACAAATAACCCAATATCCTAGTTTATCGTCCACCGAGAAGCATGATATCATGATCGAGATCATTAGTCTAATCCAATTTACTCCAAACCATGCAGACATATTCAGCATCTATACCCAACCAGAATCACCTACATAAATCCAATCTCCTGTCCAACGAGAATTCCTACATGCTTCCCCAAAGTCATGATCCCACCAACATGAAAACCTCACAATCCATCAAGGTCTCAGATAATTCCTCGAAGTCACTTATATAAAGTCACCCAGTCATCTGTCTTATGTCCTCAAATCGGTCTATCTATGGCATCGTCAGTTCTTGTGCTATATTAGGATGACAATGTGCTCGTTCACTGTGTCCACTAGATCCTTTACGAACCCAGTGTTATGCAAGGTTACAAAGGCTTAACAGGTTCTCTCGCAATTCTATGGGTTAAGCACATGGTTAAGGATTCGTGCTGGAGTATCTCGTGAAGTCTCAAAGGGTCTAGGAATGGGTCTCTAGCCTGGAGGGCTAAACATAACTTCACGGGGTTGCACTTGGTCGTGGAGGTTGTAGCAGAAGTCTTCAATTGAGGAGAGAGAAGAGAGGGAAAAAGTAGCATAGAGGGGAATGCCTAAAGGGGGTTCTATAGTGCAAGTGCAAACAAACATGTGCAAAAAGGCCGAAACAAAAGAAACAAGGCAAGGAAGATGATATAGCCATGCACTTGTTGCCTAGGACAAAAGTGCGACTTATATCAAAACACAAACAAATAAAAGCAAGCAACACACAATCATGGTTCTATTCGAGCCATCATACGGACTCGACTGCGCATAGGGGGTACACGACTCATCCTACCCTAGGGGTTCTCAGACTCAGCAGTCGTGACTTGTGCCTCGTGCAGTCTTCTGAGCTTTCCTCAGGTGTTGTTATGCCCCTTGTAGTTGTTTGATAAACGATCCGGGTTGAGCCTGAAGAATCTTCAACAACTTCTTGCCTGATGAGGTGATGTGGTGAAGGTGTCCCCTTTGTGGCTGGCGTTGACTTGGTATTTTCTCGTCTCTTTAATCATGACGATCCCTTGTTCCTTCTGGGGCGTCGAGGGTACTAGGTAGGCAATCCTTTATGTAGTGACATTAACAAGGCATAGTAGAGGTTCAACATGTCGGTTACGTTGACGACAACATCGGCACCAAGAGCGGGGGACGAAGAGAACTATTTTCCTGCTCACTATAGTGAGGCGGACCAAATTGCGAGGTTCTCATCCACCGGTGGTTGCCGATACAACAACGGTGGTGACATGATTACTCTATTAGCGATGTATATCATGATTTTGCACAACTCATGCCATGGTAATCGTAGGCTAGGCTTGCACCATCTTGGGGCAGTGTCATGGATGTCACCATCTTCTGGGTCTTCATCTCTTCATTCCTCGAGGATGTATCTTTTGTTGGCATCGTCTTGTTGTGGTGTCACCAATCTTGTGTTTAGAAGAGATGGGTGAGGGTTTGGCCAGGTGTACTCCTTCTAGATTATCCACGAGGATTTCAGGAAATCTAGTGGTCTGGGGCATAAGGGTTCTAGCGACCAAAGTTTTGAAGGGGAAGAGATCAAGTATAGCCTAGTTTCCGAAAAACTGAGAAGGGAAGAGAAGTATAGATAGTTTTGAAAACTAGTAATAGTTTTGGAAATAGTTTTACCCTAACTAACAACCATGCTAACTAAGGCTTCCTACAGTCAGGATGGCTCTGATACCAGCTCTGTGGGGACCCCGACTCATAAGTCGTGATCACCGAATGCACGTGTATAGTGATCCCACAGATCAATGCTCACTAAACACACAGAAGCCGAATAACAAGAGTCTTACATCCATACATACTGTATTACACAAGTAGGACCATTAAGATCAAGTCTTGAGCATATCATTGTAGCGGAAATCTTCGATAACAACTTGGACCCATGCCATCTGCCTTAACCCTGCAAGCATTCTGACTGGGAAGCGTCCTAGCTCGCAAGTTCGTCACCAAGAGATCTTCATCATATCCTATTTTCTCCAGCCTGGCCAATAAAATAACCAGTGGCAAGCCAATGAGTAGTTTGAATGTACTCGCGAGCAACCCAAGTGTGATGACAGAATAATTATGCAAGGCTCTACTGCTAATTTGCAGTTTTGCGGAAAGCTAGTTTTTTATATGCAAGCATGATCAACATATAACAAGGGCATGCATGTGTCAGCAACAAGTATTAGGAGGTTACAGACATCATTATCGAGAAAGAGTTGTAATCAACTCATGCTCAAGCTCATTGTGACTTCCTCAAGAATCACACCATCAATATCACTGAACCGTGTTGTTTCCTCACACTCACACACCAGGTTTCACAAACATTGGAAGTAGCCCAAGAGCATTTACCCAACTGTCCTTGACCGTGGACACGGCTATTCGAATAGTTTTACACTCTGTAGAGGTTGCACACTTTACCCACTAGATCCGGGGAACTTCCGTGTCTTCCACGACCCACGGTACCTCAAGTACCTGGGGTAAGCACCCGATCACTATCTTTCCCTAGGCGACACTAATATGGAGTCCACTCGATTGGTAGCAACCCCCGTGCCCCACATTTCACATCTTAAGATTTTTGGAGCCTCGCTCCCATTTCACATACCACGGGCATGGGGTACCAACGGTGTGTTCGGTGCCCTGTGAAAACAGTCATGGCCGCCTATCCAAGCACGACCCCGTCCCGAGAGTGACCTCATGTCACCCATGTCACTAGTAATGCGGGCACCATGCTAGTATCGTCCTAGGTAATCAATAATGCCCTTTCCGATATAAGGGTAGAGTGGTTGCGCATGTAAAGTTGGAATAACGGTCGCAACTTAAACCAATCCGTTTGAAGAACAGCACACACACTTGCCTTGGTACACCACTTCATCATCAAGTGGTTACCCAACTTATCATCTCCCTTGGGCATTTGCAAGTATGTCAAACCACACTTGTTTCTCTCAATGCACAACCCTGACCCATTTTGCGTAGCCAACTACTATAGCACACATCTATCTACTCCCACCGACATAACCCTCATAAGAAGGTAGGGTCATGCACAATGCAAGTATCAACGAGGAAGTGAAGTGGCAAACCATCAAAGTGGTTCCACCTCATCATGATTCCGTAGCAACAACATTATGGTACTATATGACATGCACAAAAAGGTTTCTCAAACATGGTCAAAGGGATGCTTGCCTTGTCCTTCCGAGTCTTCAAACCTTCTGGTCCATCTCCGAGTACTCCGTTTATTTCGTCAACTAACGATGGAAACAATCATAATAAGCAACACACCAAGCAAAAATAAAAGTGCTTTAAAAATAGGAGTTGGACTTTTCTAGGATACCTCTGGTCATATGAAAAATAACCAAGGTGGTTTCATTGGAGTATGATCAATGGATGGTTTGGCACATTTCAATATGACGGAATCAAGGGTTTTATGGATTTGAAAGAAATGCACAGAAATATATTTTTGAAAAATGAGGAAAGGCACCCATTTAACAAGTCATGATTTTCGAAGCATCTAGGAGTTGGTTTCACTGGATTTGGAGTTCAAATGAATTTCCTAGGATTTTGCAAAGTTGATAAATATGAAGAAATGGCTCATTATTTGGTGGGGTACAGAAAGTATTAATAAAAATGTTCCAAAACTAAGTTTGGATATGACAAGCACCTAGGAATTTGAACCACGGCATTTGGATCAAATTTGAGCTCTCTGTGATTTTCTAAAGTCTATCACAGAAATAGAAAAATGACACTTTGATAATATTTGTGAAGAAAAGGTTTCTGAAAAAATGTGCATGCTGCACCAACAGGTAGATCATGATTTTAGAAACTACGAGAAATTTGAATCATCCAATTTGGAGTTAATTTGAATTATTTATGGATTTATGAAGCTTACTGGAAAAGAAAAAGAAAAGGGGAAGGGTTTATACCCTCATACAGTGTACTGGGCGAGGCTTAGCGCCGGAATGCCACTGGACCGACCCAGTGGCTCGGCCACGCGGGCAGAGGGCGATGTCGAAGGCGCCATCTCCGGAGTACGCCTTTGCCTGGGGGAGGCGGATCTGGCGATGTCGTCTCCACTTAAGCTCCTGGGCCCGCTGGCCGGGTCGGTGACAGGTGGGGGCCCACTGCTGACGCAGCTCCTTCTTCTTCCTCTGTTCAAAGCAGAGGAGGCGAAGCAGAGCGCGCGCCGGCGCCGATCCTCGGCGACCCCGGCCGTCCCCGGTGGCGCCCGACGCATCGAAGGGTTCAGGGAAGCGAGCCACGTCCATCCCGGGTCTTCAAGCGGGCCGGGAGGAATAGGAGCGATGGCGGCCTTGGCGTCGGCGGGCGGCTTCGGGAGAAGACGGGTGCGACGCCAGGGGTGCTAGGGAAAGGGAATGAAGGAGTGGGGGGGGGGGCTCCGCGGTCCTGCGGTCCTCCTCCTGGTGGCCAACGGAGAAGAGGGGAGGCTCTGGTTCCCCAGAGCCGGGCAGAGGCCGACGGCGGCCATGGTGGCCTTGGAGAGGGAAGGAGAGCACCAGGGGGAGAGGGAGCTTGTCCAGGGGGTACGCGTGAGAGAGGGGAAGTGGAAAGAGGCCACATGAGACCTCGGGAGGGCCTCTAAATAGAGTGGCAGCGGTGCACCGTGGGCAGCGTCCACGGACGCGCTTGGGTGAGCTCGCGGAGGGAGGAGGGCAAGGGAGGATAGGGCCGACAGGTCTGCATGTCACGGACGTCGAGGACACCTCGGGAGACACGATCCCGGCGCCCAAGGTCGTCGCACTCCCTTGGAATGGGTGAGCTACAGTGCGGGGGAGCACTGTAGCGGGCTCCAGAGCGTGAGCTCTGCATGCCATGGCATAAACAAAGTGTCATAGGCGTGTCCCCTTATGTCCAACAGTGCTAGGGGGGAGTAAACAATGCACGGACGGCTTGGGATGCCCTGGAGGGCCACTGGAGTGAGGAGGGAGGTGAGAAAGGAGGAGAATGATGCTGTCCAGAAGAGTAAAATGGGGTTTTCACCCCTCAATCATTGAGCTCTGTCCATGGGGAAGTTACTGGAGGTAGAAGATGACTAGGAGAAGCTGTGGTAAAAAGTTGAATCAAAGGTTAGTAGTAAAAGGAGGCGAAACAATGGTTTTGGTAAAATGGCAGAAGGTGTTTGATGTGGTTTGGGCAAGCAAATGACTTCCAATTGACATGAGACTTAACAAGATCAAATGGCACATACATTTAGGCCCTGTCACCAAATTTGAGCTTATTTGGGCAAAGTTGCCAATGTAACTTTGGTGAACCCTAGAAATCAACAGAAATGGATTTCTCAAGATTAGGTTAAGCAAATCATCCCTCCTTGATGCACCACTTGGTGTAGTGTCATCATTTGGGGTTGTGAACATGTCCACAAAATTTGAGGCCCCAAGTAAAAAGTTGGCAATGTAGAGTTGTTCAAATTTGGATCTGGTCAGAAAGGGTTTTGGGGCCCTTAGATCAAGTTGTTCTTCTCCAAAACTTGTGCCATTTGGCATAGATGCATAATTACATCATTTTAGTATGTGCACCAAGTTTGAGAGCATTTGGACAAGTTTGGCAATGTAAAGTTGCTCAAACTTCAAAATGGACAGAAATGGTTTAGAGGGGATTAGATGACGTTTCCTTGATCTTAAAGGCATGAGGCTTTGTAAGATCATCAAATTTGTCATATTCGACATGACAGCATTTCCCTGGAATTTTTGGAGAATATTTCCTTTGTAAATATTTCAAAAGCTTGAGATATCCAGAAAGGGTTTTGTAAGGATTTGTCCAATATTTTGAACATGACCATGTGCTGAAACTCTTATATATGGACAATATATGTCCTATGAGTTTCCCTGAGTTTTGGCAAATATTTTTGAAATAATTAAATAATTTTTCCCTATTAAAGACCATCTCTGGCCTTAAGAAAAAGCTTTTAAATAAAATATAAAAATAACTTTTAAAATTATAATTTTGTGGTTTATGGGAGTCCTATACCTAATAGGATTCAAATATACTTTTTGAAAGATTTTTCACACCCTAAATAAGGTACTTGTAGTGCAAACCTCAATTCAGCGGTTTTTGGAAAACTAACTTTAGAAAATACTATTTGGCCAAAATATTTTTGTAAGAAAATACTATACTATTATATACACATGGCATGATCATTGGGAAAAGATTTTGGATCAAGGAGATGAAGTATAAGAGTTGGAGGATTTATTTGATTTTTAGAGCACTAGCAAACAGCAGACAAAAATCAAATCAAGCAATGACCCAAAACACTCAAAAGTTTTTGTCAATCCACATTTTTAGCATGATTATTAGCTTAGGTATTATGGCAAGAAAATCTGGGTGTGACAGAATGGCTATGAAAATGCCATAATAGGTAGGCATGGTGGCTGTTTTGAGGAAGGGTATAAGGTGGTTTGATGCACCAGCGAAAGTTGTGCGGCACTAGAGTGGCTAGCAAGGTGGAAGGGTGAGAGTGCGTATAGTCCAAGGACTCAACATTAGTCATAAAGAACTCACATACTTATTGCCAAAAAATTATTAGCCCTCGAAGCAAAGTACTACTATGCATGCTCCTAGGGGGGAGGTTGGTAGGAGTTAACCATCGCGCGCCCCCGACCTCCACGCAAAGATAAACAATCAAGACACTATGCGGTTCAATTTGGTTACATAGTTAGGAGACCATAGGTGCATGCTACGAGAATCACAAACCTTAACACAATTATTTCTTTAACCTCACAAATTACCACTAGCTTGACTCTAATATTACCATCTTAACATTTCAATGCTCTCTATATGAAAGTTTTTATTATACCCCCCTTGGATGCCTATCATATTAGGACTAAATTCATAAGCCAAGCAATTTATCATGCTGTTTAGAGACTCTCAAAATAATATAAGTGAATCAAGAGAGTTCAACGATTTTTATTAAATAAAATCACCGCAGTGGTCAAAAAAGATATAAGTGAAGCACTAGAGCAAAATTGCCTAGCTCAAAAGATATAAGTGAAGCACATAGAGTATTCTAATAAATCATGATTCAAGCATGTCCCTCTCAAAAGATGTGTACATCAAGGATGATTGTGGCAAACTAAAAAGCAAAGACTCGTATCATACAAAACACTCCAAGCAAAACACATATCATGTGGTGAATAAAAATATAGCCTCAAGTAAAGTTACCGGTAAACGTAGACGAAAGAGGGGATGCCTTCCCGGGGCATCCCCAAGCTTAGTGTCGGTGTACTAAAGTAGGGGTACCTTAGTATCCCGACTTGTGCACGGGCAGTAGCAGCGTCCCGTGGTCTGGCTCACCACGCACCCGCCAAAGCCCACTCTAGACCCTTTTAAGCCATTCAAGAACAAAGTATTCAAGTTAAGAGACAAGACCCCGGCAAGAGGAGCTTGCCGAGAAGGCCGCACCAGGCTCAAAGTTATCATTCCAGCACAAGACCCTGGCAAGAGGAGCTTGCCAGGAAGGCCAAAAGAACGGCACTTCAAGGAGGAATATCGCGGCGCATCATGCGCCCCGGCAGGATCCGGAGAGCGACAAGCTTCCGGGCCCGGCAAGGTTGCGACCCGGCAAGATGCTTGCCGGGGAAGCCTATGCTGTGTCCCTCCGCTCCAGCTCATCTGGCCACGCGTCACCCTGGGGCCCTTCCAGGGGCACGTGGCAGATGGCTGTGCAGCCTGGGGTACACGGTGGAAAGCCGCGGTGACAAGGATATCGCCGTGGCAAATGGAGACGCATGGACGGACACTTTTTGGGGCGACGGCGACGGGCATTCAATGCCTTTGTCCCCCACCATCAAGATTAGGTGAAGACCACTGTTCATCCACTATTTATACACTGTTCATGCACTGTTGCAACTACCACCGATTTTATGTTTTTACCCTCCTCTACGTTGACACCTGACGGTGACCCCTTTGAGCTATAAAAGGAGGCCCATGCACAACGTAGAGGGGGTTCAATCCCAGAAACTCGCTCACTCCCACGCTCGGTATAGCTAGTACTGTAGATCTTCAAGCTCCCGAGCCCAAGAACTAAATACAACCAAAGCAGGAGTAGGGTTTTACGCGTCATCGCGGCAGGAACCTGGGTAAACTGCCCGCGTGTGCTCCTCGATCTGCTCTCCGTGCTCCCTCCGCTCCCTTACCGCAACGTAGAAGGGGCTTCGGTCCCATAGGTGTTCGTGGGCGTCCAGTTTCCCCGACATCTTTGGCGCGCTAGGTAGGGGGCGTCGAGGTTGTGCGAACCTGATCCGGCGCTCACGCGGGCGCAACCTTCAACAACTTCACCAGCTCCATCAACCTCATCGACTACATCAACATGCCTCCGAAGAAGAAGGCTTCGGAGGTCGGAGGCCCGTCCGCGTCGATCCCACCACCAGAGCCGACGGTTGGTGTGGGAGGCGCCGGCGGAAGGGTGGACGCCGGTGGGGAGACTCACGGCGCCACCAAGTCCAAAGACAAGACGGACGACCGGGCGAACTCCAAGGCCTCGGTGTCCGTGCACACACCACGTCCCTCTCAGGAGGTGCCAGACCAGCAGCGACATGGTACCGGAGGTACCATACGCTTGCTGGGACGTGGCCAGGCCGGCGAGTCATGGGACGCTCAAGGCCAACATCCTGGCACGAGCAAGGCGCGGTCGCCGGGACGGGAACATGCTCCTTCTAACGCGGTTAGAAGTCCGAGCGTGTCCCGCTCCTCGCACCGTTCGCCATCTTTTCCCTCCTCTCCAGCAGAAGCCTTGGCCAGGGCTCAGCTGCTCCTCGACTTCCCTCCAGCGGCGGACAAGGCCGAAGACTGGAGGGCGACGATCCAGAGCCTCATCGCCTTCGCCAACAACGACGCACCGCAGTAGCCGGCAACTTCACGGCCGCGGCAAGTCGACCAAGCGAAGGCCGATGGGGATAAGACCGCCGGGGGTGCAACTACCGTGCACTCCCCGCCGCGGAAGCAGAAATCGCCGCCCCGCCGGATCAACGTCGACGACGACTCCACGGCGTCATCGGATCCGCGGGCTCTCCGCGATCAACGCCAGGTCCTCGATGATAGGCGGCAAGAGGACGCTCGAACTCGTATCGAGCATCGACGAGAAGCCAGGAGACAGTCCGATCAGCGCGGTGAACCAGGCGACTTGCCGTACGCGGCAGGTTGCCCTGCGTTCACCCGAGAGCTGCGGCAAGTCCAGTGGCCCAGCATGAAGAACTTTAAGCCCGATGTACCCGAGAAGTACGACGGCAAGACACACCCCTCGGAGTTCCTCAGCATCTACACCATTCCGGTGCAGGCTGCCGGGGGACGCGACGAGAAGATCCTAGCCAACTACTTACCGCTCGTACTTAAGCCGAACGTCAGGTCTTGGCTTATGCACTTGCCGGAGAACTCCATCTCTTCATGGGCGGATTTGTGCCACCAGTTTGTTGGCGCCTTCACGGGCGGCCACAAACCCCACGGCCAGGAGAGCGATCTCCACATCCTTGCCCAGAAGGAGGGAGAGTCCCTGCGCAAATACATTCAATGGTTCAGCCGTGTTCAACACAATATCCCCGATGTCCACCCTGCCATGGTTATCAGCGCGTTCCACCAGAACGTGCGTAACCGCCGGATGAGGGAGGAGATGGCGATGACCAAGATCCGGGACGTCAGCGAGCTTTACGCTCTGGCTGACAAATGTGCACGTGCTGAAGAGGGGAGGAGACTCCCCGGAGAGGATACCGGCGCAGGAGGAAGTGACAGCTAGGATGCCGCCCCGGCAAGGAAAGGCCGGCGGCGGAATAACAGGAAGAAGAAGAACACGAAGGTACTGGTTGTTGAGCAGTCCAGCAAGGAGGCTCCCGTCAAGAAGACACAGGCTGGTGGCTCCGGCAAGGAGCCCGCCCCTGTAGCGGCAGCCGACAAGCAGGACGGCTTCGACAAGCAGTACTGCAAGATCCACCGCACCAAGGGCCACGACCTCCAAAACTGCAAAAGGGTAGAGTACCTCGTAGAGCAGCAGAAGGCTGAATACGAGCGTCGCGACAAGGAGAAGGCGCAAGGAGGCGGAGGAGAGCCTAGCAAGAAGCGGCCGTTCAATGGCCGGGGAGGACGCCGCGGCAAGGCCAAGCAGCGGCAAGGAGGTAGACGTCCCTGGGGCCGCGACAAAGACGAAGACGAAGACGATGACGAGGACATGGACGAAGGAGACAATAGCGAGCATGAATTCCAAAAGGCCACAGAAGTTCTGTGCGTCGATGGAGGTGCCTCTCTGCACACTTCCCACCGCGAACTCAAACAATGGGTGCGGGAAGTGAATGCAGCTGAGCCGCCCGTCGAGTCGCGCAGGCTGCTGAAATGGTCCGGCACGCCCATCATCTTCGACCTCGAGGACCACCCTGACCGCACAACCGCGGTCGGGTGCTTGCCGATGTTGGTTTCACCAACTATCCGCAACCTCAAGGTCACCAAGATGTTGGTTGACGGCGGAGCCGGCCTCAACTTGATTTCCTCCGCTGTGATCAAGAAACTGCAGATCCCCGACAGCGAGCTCGAGGAAACCGGGACGTTCCAAGGAATCAACCCGGGAAGGAGCAAGCCGAAGGGGAAGATTACACTGCCAGTGACCTTTGGTGGGGAGCTCAACTTCAGGACGGAGAGGATCACGTTCGACGTTGCCGATATCCCATTGCCGTACAATGGGATACTTGGCCGTCCTGCGCTCGCCAAGTTCATGGCAGCTTCCCACTACGCATATAATATGCTCAAGATGCCAGGGCCGATAAGCGTCATCTCTGTCCCCGGCGACAAGAAGGATGCGCTTATTTGCGCCGACAAGATCTACCGGGATGCAGCAGCCGCGGCAGACAGCAAAGAACTTGCCACTGAAGCTCCCGGGGGGAAGACCAAGACCAAGTCCGGCAAGAGCTCTGGAGCCCACTCCGGCAAACGCACCTCTTCGGAGTGCTGCGGTGCCGTCGAGGACGCACCATCGAGCTCCACCGGCAAGTGCAAGAAGGGAATGGCAGCTCCACCGGCAACCAAGAAGGTGTCCGCCAAGGAGGATGGCACTGGTGGTACCTTCACCATCAGTGCTACACTCGACCCCAAATAGGAAAGCGCGCTCGTTGCCTTCCTGCGGTCGAATGTGGACGTGTTTGCGTGGCAACCGTCTGACATCCCCGGCGTTCCCAGGAAGGTAATTGAGCACAAGCTTGCTGTTTGTCCTCACGCGCGGCCCGTCAAGCAGAAGGTCAGAAAGCAAGCGGTGGAGCGCCAAGAGTTCATCGCCAAAGAAATCAAGAAGTTGGAAGCAGCAGGCCTGGTTAGAGGTGTACTACATCCCACGTGGTTGGCCAATCCAGTTGTCGTGCGCAAGGCTAATGGGAAGTGGAGACTTTGTATAGACTTCACTGATGTGAATAAAGCTTGTCCTAAGGATCCATTTCCCTTGCCGCGCATTGACCAGATTGTTGACTCCACCGCCGGATGTGAGTTGCTTTCATTTCTCGATGCATACTCAGGTTACCACCAGATATTCATGGCTGAGGAAGATGAGGAGAAGTCTGCATTCGTTACTCCATGTGCCACATATTGCTTCATACGCATGCCCTTTGGATTAAAGAATGCAGGCTCAACATTTGCAAGGGTGGTACACACTGCTTTTGAGCCACAGATACACAAGAATGTAGAAGCCTACATGGATGATATAGTGGTCAAGAGCAAGAGCAAGGATACCCTGATTCAAGACTTGGAAGAAACCTTTGAGAATCTGCGCAAGATACAACTCAAGTTGAACCCCGAGAAGTGCGTCTTCGGAGTCCCCTCCGGCAAGCTTCTCGGGTTCTTCGTGTCCCAGAGGGGGATTGAAGCCTATCCCGACAAGATTAAAGCCATCGAGCAGATTGAAGCCCCGAAGCGCGTCAAGGACGTAAGAAGACTTGCTGGTTGTGTGGCTGCCCTCAGCAGGTTCATTTCAAAGTCTGCAGAACGCGCCCTGCCTTTCTTCAAAATCTTGAAAAAGGCAGGTCCTATGAAATGGACTCCGGAAGCGGAGGCTGCGCTGCAAGACTTGAAAGGATACCTATCCTCCACTCCGATACTTGTCGCACCTAAACCACAAGAAAAGTTGCTGCTGTACTTAGCGGCAACCAATCAAGTGGTTAGTGCTGCGTTAGTAGCGGAGAGGGAGGCAGATGAGGAGCCCACAGCCCCGACAAGCACATCCAGCGACAAGCAGGGGGCTTCCCCGACAAGCTCTAGCCCCGACAAGGACAAGTCTGCGCAGGAACAAGGAGAAGTGCGGAAGAAGATGGTGCAGCGCCCAGTTTATTTTGTAAGTTCCCTCTTGCAGGGGGCTAGATCAAGATACTCTGGAGTGCAGAAGTTACTTTTCGGCCTCCTCATGGCCTCAAGAAAGCTGCGCCATTACTTCCAAGCACATGTGATAACAGTGGTCACTCGCTTTCCGTTAAAGAGGATATTGCAAAATCCAGAAGCAACAGGCAGGATCGTCGAGTGGGCACTGGAGCTGTCAAGCTTTGGTCTCAAGTTTGAGAGTACTTCAACCATACAGAGCAAAGCTTTGGCAAAATTCATAGCGGAATGGACCCCAACACCAGATGAAGAAGTTCCAGAGACAAGCATCCCTATCCAAGAAGCAAGCAAGGAGTGGATAATGCACTTCGATGGCGCCTTCTCGCTGCAAGGCGCCGGCGCTGGCGTGTTACTCATAGCGCCCACCGGAGAGCACCTCAAGTATGTTGTTCAAATGCACTTTCCCAAGGAGCCAGCAACAAACAATACTGCCGAGTATGAAGGTTTGCTTGCCGGTCTCAGAATTGCGGCCGAACATGGGATCAAGAAGCTGATTGTGCGGGGAGACTCACAGTTGGTGGTCCGACAAGTAAACAAGAGTTACCAGAGCCCTCTGATGGAAGCTTATGTCGATGAAGTGAGGAAGCTTGAAGAAAACTTTGAAGGCCTACGGATGGAACATGTTCCAAGAGCTCAGAATGACATCGCAGATGGCCTCTCAAAGTGTGCTGCAATGAAGTTACCTGTGGAACCAGGGGTCTTCATGCTCAAGCTAACTCAGCCATCCGTTACACCATCAGTTGGGCAGAGCAAGAAGAGGAAGTTGGTCTCCGGCGACTACTTGCCGGCGGATCTTCCCGAAGCCGCCGCCAAGGTCCCCAAGATCAGCAACCAAAATGCTGAGGAACAGTCTGCTCCTGCGGACCCAAGGGTCTGTACAGTTGAAGCAGGCGTTCCCGACAAGCCTTGCCCCGGCAGGCTTGCCGGGGAACCCTCAGCTCCGGCAAAGCCGCAAGTCCTTGCCGTAGCAGCTGAGGTTCCCGCAGCAGCCCTGATGCCTTTAGTCCTTGTTGTTGAGCCTCAAGCTCCAGCATGGGCACACCAAATCGTCCGTTTTCTTCAGACTGGAGAACTTCCCGAAGAACCAGAAGAGATAGAGAGGATAACCAGGCAGTCAAGTATGTACCAGTTCGTTGGCAACGAACTGTACAGAAGAAGACTCAATGGTGTCAGATTGAAGTGCATTTCCCGGGAAGATGGACAGAAGCTGTTGGCAGAAATACACGGAGGCATATGTGGTCACCACATTGGTGCAAGAGCACTTGCCGGGAAGGCGTTTCGGCAAGGTTTTTTTTGGCCAGAAGCCCTCCAAGATGCAACTGCACAAGTAACTAAGTGTGAAGCATGCCAGTTCCATGCCAAACAAATCCACCAGCCAGCTCAAGCTCTCCAGACGATCCCTTTGTCCTGGCCCTTCTCGGTCTGGGGGCTCGACATCCTCGGCCCCTTTCCCCGCGCTGTCGGGGGCTTTGAGTACTTGTACGTCGCAATCGACAAGTTCACAAAGTGGCCAGAAGTGGAACCGGTGAGAAAGGTGACGGCACAGTCAGCAGTCAGGTTCTTCAGATCAATAGTTTGCCGTTTCGGGATCCCTAACAGGATCATCACCGACAACGGCACACAGTTCACAAGCCGCACCTTCATGCAATACGTCCAAGACCTTGGCGCCAAGGTCTGCTTCACTTCTGTTGCTCACCCAAGGAGCAATGGTCAAGCGGAGAGGGCAAACGCTGAAGTGCTGCGCGGACTGAAGACAAGAACCTTCGACAGGCTGCACAAGTGTGGAAGAAACTGGATAGAGGAGTTGCCGTCTTTGGTCAATCAGGACGACACCAAATCGAGCCACCGGACAGACACCCTTTGCTCTTCAATCAGGACGACACCAAATCGAGCCACCGGACAGACACCCTTTGCTCTCGTCTATGGAGCGGAGGCAGTTCTCCCCACGGAACTCGTATACGGGTCTCCTTGAGTGCTCGCTTATGACGAGCTTGAGCAAGAGCAACTGCGACAAGATGATGCATTGCTCCTTGAGGAGGAACGTCTCCAGGCTGCTGTACGAGCTGCTCGATACCAGCAAGCCTTGCGTCGCTATCATAGCCGCAAGGTCAAGGCCAGGAATCTCGAGGAAGGCGACCTTGTTCTTCGGCGCGTTCAGTCCGCCAAGGGCTCCAACAAGTTGACGCCGAAGTGGGAAGGCCCTTATCGGGTGAGACAAGTCACAAGGCCTGGCGCTGTCCGCCTTGAGACCGAAGAAGGCTTACCGGTGAGCAACTCCTGGAACATAGAGCATCTTCGCAAGTTTCACCCGTAAGGCGCGGTTGCCGTGATCCGCTCCGGCAACCACCTTTTGTACAAGTCTTGCCGCTGTTGCATGTAAACCTTTGTACAAAGCCGGGCGCAGACCCCGTGCGTCAGTAAAACTTTTGTGCTTCGCACCATTTGTCATTTCGTGCTCCTTATTTTACTTGCATGTGTCATCTGACATTTTGTGCAGCACACACTCCCGGTAAGCAGTAACAAGCAGCAAGGCTCTATACTTGTATTTCCTCCTCTTTTGTCTTTCTCTCTGAAACAGAAGGAGTGTTCCTCGCGCACAAGTTTGCCGGGGGGGGGAAGGAGATAGAAGTATGGACCAAGTGTTGTTCAAGAAAGGAAAGTCTTGCCGGGAAACAAACAATCCATGAAAGCTAAGTTACCAAAGTTTGAGCATTCAAATTTTTAAATTTTTTGTTATCTTCCTTGAACAACCACACTTTGTATGGAAAACCTGTGCGCGGAGGAACCTACCCGTGGCTAGCCGCGCCCTTACTTTGTTTCGAGCACGCTCAACGGCTTAAGTGAGCTGCGACAAGTGTCGCGCCCTTACTTAGTTTTCGAGTTCGCTCAGCAATCTAAGTGTGCTGCGACTAGTTGCGGCAAGGTTTCTTGCCGACAAGGGCTTTGCTAGCAGGCTGCTAAGAGTCCCACACTCAGCGCTCGCGGCAAGGGCCCCTTGCCGGCAAGTTCCCCTAAAAGCGTAGGGTGAAAAGCGTACAAAGTGAAGGACCAAAAGAAAGGGAGATAACACTGCATTGATTACCCAAAATAAAAGTATATATTACAGAGATAACTTGCCGCTGTTCTAAACAACTACTGTCTATGACTTAATTGACAGCGGCGAGGGAAGCAAGGTGCCTTGCCTCTGGATCTTGCCCACCTTGGCTACGATGTGGGCGACTTGGGCCTTCAACGCCTCCTGGTCGGCTTCGGGTGGCAGGGTCCGGAGGACGTTGACGAGGTTGATCCCGGGGTTGCGGTAGACGATCTTCGACAACACCCGCTCCATAGTACCCGTACAGAGCCGGCGCGCCTCGTCGGCAAGCTGCACGGGGATCTTCTCTCGTAACCGCGCAAGGGCCGGCGCCACTCCTCTGAGAAACAAGCTCAGCTTGGCGCTGTGGGGGAGATTCTCGTCGGGGGAGTACGCGAGGTGCTCCGCCCTCAGCGCCACCATCTCCATGTTGATGTTGGCGGCGGAGGTGACGAGCTCCTCGGTCCACTACTCCACCATCCGTTGAAAGTGATTTTGCGAGACGGCGGCACTCTCCAGCAAGGCCCTCACGGTGCGGAGATCGTCCTTCAGCTTCGTCTCGCGGTCCCGGGCGGCGTCAAGCGAGTCGGTGAGGGTAGAGACCTTCATTTCCAAGTCAGCGATGGAGTCCCTCGCGTCGGTGAGCTCTTTGCCCTTCTCGGAGAGGCGGATTTGCAACTCCGAGTTGGTGTGGGCATCCTTCTCCCGCGCCACGTTGAGCGCGGCGACCCTATCTTCACTCGCCTTCAAGTTCAGCTCCATCTGCGCCACCCTGGCCTCCAGGTCCCTCTTGGCGGTCTCTGCGACAGCGGCGGCGTCCCTCGCCTCCTGCAGAGCCCCGCCAATGGCCTGCTCCCGGGCGGTGAGGTCGTCCTCGTGGCTGTCGAGGTCGACCTTCCGCTGGTTGAGCTCTCCTTCCCGCCGAGACAGCTCCTCGGCGGCCAGACGCTGCTGCTCTTCCACCTCGGCCTTCTCAAGGATAAATGCTTGGTGTGCTCCGGCAAGCTCTTCGCGCTCCTCCGCCAAGTTTCGGAGGGCCGCCTGGTTGGCGGCACGGAGCTCCGCGGCGCGCTTCTCCAAATCAGCACCAGCCTTGGCAGCCAGAGCTTCCCGAGACTCCAACTTCGCCTGCCTGGCCCGATACAAGGCCAGGAGCCGGCATAGGAGTCGCTCCTCTTCGGGCTCGTCGCTGCTGCCGGGCGCATCGACAACCTTCAACCCGGCGGAGGCGAGGACTTCTCCATCGAACGTCTCTCCCTCCGCGGGTGCCCTTGATGAGGACGCCCACGGGACTTGGATAAAGACCCCGTTGGCGGCCTCCAGATAAACGCCCGACCCAGCCGCGGAAGCGGAAGGATCGGCGGCCGGTGCAGCGTCCGGCGCTCCTGTGGCCTCCGGGTCGGCAGTGTGGTTGCCGGTCCCTTCCCCAGCCGCGGCGTCAGCGGTCGGGGAGGTCTCCTCGGCGGCCGGCTCATCGGCGCCAACCGTTCCCTCCGCAGCGGTGGCGTCGCCAGCGTCGCCACGCACCTCCTCCTCGGCGATGGTTTCCGTCTCCATCGACTCCGGGGCAGGCGGATCTAGCAGAAGAAAAAGAAAAGAAAGAATTGTCAAGAAAATATCCAAAAAAAGAAGAATCCAAGAAGAAGAAAGTACAAGAATTTACCTGCGCGGGCCTCTTCGACAACGGGGTCCCTCGCCGGGGAATTCACCCTTGGCGGCGTAGAAGAAGCCCCCGCCGGCGGAGGGCCGCTAGCGCCTTCCCTTGGCGGGGAGTCCACCCTTGGCGGGGTGCTTGCCCTTGGCGGGGTGCTCGCCCTTGGCGGAGTACCCGTCCTTGGCGGAGCACTGTCCCTCGCCGGGGAGCTCATCCTTGGCGGGGAAGGTGGAACAAGCGGCTCGTCGGGGGCGACCTCCTGGTGCTCATGCGGCTGCGGCTCCACTTCTGCACAAGACAACAAGACATCAGTACGGACAATAACCTCAAGGACGCCCGTCAAGCAGAAAAATGAATACCAGACTTACGCTGGGGGCTGCGCTGGGGGCTGCTCCCCTGGCGCATCTCCTGCCGCTGCGACGGGCTCGTCGTCCTCGATATCGACCACAGGGATCTTGGCCCTCTTCGCCATCCGCTGAGTCAAGGTCCTGGAAGCCAAAACAAGATCAGAACCAAGCAAGAGAAATCAAGACAAAATCAAAGGAAATGAAAATTGCAAGTACTTACTCTTCCCCCTCTTCGTCGGAGCTGAGGGCGGAGAAGTCAAATCCCGCCTCGTGTGCTCCAGCACGAGGAGCTGGAGGAGAGGGCTCCATCGGGTGCTTGGCGGGCTCCGGAGCTGCGGGCTGTGAAGACCCAGCACCGGTCGTCGCTGAGGACCGAGGAGTAGAAGGTACCCCAGAGTCACTCCGGGAAGATCCCCCTCCACTTGTTGCTCGGGCACGGGGCGCCTCTTTAACGACCTTGCTCGTCGTGGTGGCACGCGTCGCCCGGCGCTACGGTCGTTGTAGGGGCGCCTGCGGCCTCACCGTCTCGGCGGCCTTGCGGAGGCGCTTCTTCTGTTGCGGCGGAGGGCTTGGTGGTGGCGGAGAATTCCCCGAGGATGAGGAGGCGTCGTCATCAAGATTCAGAGACCCACCAGAATCTTCATCGGAATCACCGGACTTGGCGTCCTCCTCCTCCTCGGCGGGCCTGCTGGACTCAGCACCCTGCCCGGCAGCCTGGCCCATCCTGGCAGGCTCCCCGGTAGGCTCCCCGGCAAACTCCTAGGGCGCAAGCTTCAGCAGCTTGAGGATTTCCTCCTCCTCGGCCTGGCTCACCGCTTCCGCCGCCTCCGCTTCATCCACAGTGTATCCAAATTCACCTGCCGCTGCAGCCGCAGCGGCCTCCTCCATCCTGGAGGCAATATACGCCACATCCCGCTCGGTGGTCTCCCGGGTGAGCCCTTTCTTCTCCTCGGCCTTGCGTGGTTTTTCAACCAGGTTGCCGAAGAAGGCTTGCACGGTCTCCGCTGAAGGCTCCAGCCAAGTGGGGACGACCCCGTGGGAGTCGCACTCAGGAATTGCCGCGCGGATGGCACTGAGGGCGGTATTGTTGCACAAGGGAACTACTCCAACCGATGGTTTGAACCACTCCGGGTGCTTAGGGTCGTGCTTGAACAGCTCCCGGACCACCCCTTTCAGTTCCAAGACGGTGAAGTTATAGTTTAGCCCGGGGCGCAGCCTCATACGGTCTGCCGTGTTGCCGAACTCCCAAGCGGGTCTCTTCCTTTCCTGCAGAGGGGCAACGGCGGCGGAGGAAGTCAGCCCCAACTTCACCCACAGTCAAATTGGCAGCCCGGAGACGAAGAATCCTAGTCAGGGTGATCTGCAGCTTGTCGTCCTCCGGGGCCAAGTCGCTCCAATCCTTGCCGCGCACTGTTGCAGTCTGGCGCGGCAAGGTAAACTGCTCGGGCTCATCTTCCAGGACCCAGCACCAGTCAGCCCTCCACTCTTCCCACTTGCCGCGAAGCTCTCCTTTCAAGTACGCCTCCTTCTTGTTCAGCCTGAAGATCCAGGAGATGCCGCCGGAGAGTGGGGACCCGGACTCTACTCTAGGCGTGAAGAAATGGCGGAAAAGGGCTACGTTTGGGTGGACCCCGACATAGTTTTCGCACAGATGTGCGAAAACGGCCAAGGTGAGAACGGCGTTTGGGGTGAAATCTAAGACGTGGAGGCCGTACGTGTTCATCACATCACAGAAGATCTCCGAATATGGAGGGCAGAGACCGCAATAGAAGAACGCAGCGAAGAAATAGTAACCTCCCGGGAACATGTCGACGGCCACGGCGGGGAGGACTCTGGTGCGGGGGTGATCCTTCATCTCCCTCGCCCAGAACAAGTAGTACTTGTCCCGCAGCTCCCTCGGGCCGAGCCTTGGCGGGAAGACCACCCTCTTTCTCCGCATGGCTGCCAGCTTCGCCGCCTGCTCAGACTTCTCCTTCTTCGCCTTGTCGCTCTTCGCCTGGTCGCTCTTCGGGGCCATGGCAGGGACGGCAAGGGAGGGCGGAGGCGCTGCGGGTGGGGAAGACGGCGGAGGAAGAGCGGAGGCTGGGAGCAGCGGGGGTTTCTGGAGATTCAAGGCACAGTGAAGGCAATGGGGGGAAACTGCCCCTGCTTCCTCTGCTTTTAAGGGGGAAGTGGGGGACGTTCCGCATTTCCCCATTAAAGAAATCGGCCACGATCTCTCCCACGACGCCGCAATCGACGCGTGCCGTTAGGGAGAGATGCGGCGAATCTGGAGTGGGAAACGGCGCGGTGTGGGCTACGTGTGCCCGTGCACTGTTCTGGGCCTGGCCCAACAGCGCTCGGCACCGTGTGTGGCCCAGGCCCGGGGGCTCCTGTCGGTGTACTAAAGTAGGGGTACCTTAGTATCCCGACTTGTGCATGGGCAGTAGCAGCGTCCCGTGGTCTGGCTCACCACGCGCCCGCCAAAGCCCACTCTAGACCCTTTTAAGCCATTCAAGAACAAAGTATTCAAGTTAAGAGACAAGACCCCGGCAAGAGGAGCTTGCCGGGAAGGCCGCACCAGGCTCAAAGTTATCATTCCAGCACAAGACCCTGGCAAGAGGAGCTTGCCAGGAAGGCCAAAAGAACGGCACTTCAAGGAGGAATATCGCGGCGCATCATGCGCCCCGGCAGGATCCGGAGAGCGACAAGCTTCCGGGCCCGGCAAGGTTGCGACCCGGCAAGGTGCTTGCCGGGGAAGCCTATGCTGTGTCCCTCCGCTCCAGCTCATCCGGCTACGCGTCGCCCTGGGGCCCTTCCAGGGGCACGTGGCAGATGGCTGTGCAGCCTGGGGTACACGGTGGCAAGCCGCGGTGACTAGGATATCGCCGTGGCGAACGGAGACGCATGGACAGACACTTTTTGGGGCGACGGCGACGGGCATTCAATGCCTTTGTCCCCCACCGTCAAGATTAGGTGAAGATCACTGTTCATCCACTATTTATACACTGTTCATGCACTGTTGCAACTACCACCGATTTTACGTTTTTACCCTCCTCTACGTTGACACCTGTCGGTGACCCCTTTGAGCTATAAAAGGAGGCCCATGCACAACGTAGAGGGGGTTCGATCCTAGAAACTCGCTCACTCCCACGCTCGGTATAGCTAGTACTGTAGATCTTCAAGCTCCCGAGCCCAAGAACTAAATACAACCAAAGCAGGAGTAGGGTTTTACGCGTCATCGCGGCCCGAACCTGGGTAAACTGCCCGCGTGTGCTCCTCGATCTGCTCTCCGTGCTCCCTCCGCTCCCTTACCGCAACGTAGAAGGGGCTTCGGTCCCATAGGTGTTCGTGGGCGTCTAGTTTCCTCGACACTTAGGCTCTTGGTTGTCCTTGAATATTACCTTGGGGTGCCTTGGGCATCCCCAATCTTAGGCTCTTGCCACTCCTTATTCCATAGTCCATCAAATCCTTACCCAAAACTTGGAAACTTCACAACACAAAACTCAACAAAAAACTAGCGAGATCCGTTAGTAAAACACATCGAATAACCACTCAAGGTACTGTTGGGATCTCATTCTTATTATATATTGGTGTAATATCTACTGTATTCCAACTTTTCCATGGTTCATACCACCCGATACTAGCCATAGATTCATCAAAATAAGCCAACAACACATAGAAAACAGAACAGTCTGTAGTAGTCTGAAAACTTTGCATACTGCTGGAACTCTACCAATTCTGAAGAATTAGGACGGCGTGTGGAATTTGTATATCATTTTTTGTAAAAAATTCAGAAGGTTATCATGTTCCAGTGAGTTATTGAATTTTCTGCACTGGGCGCAAAAAGTTCCTGTTTTTCAGCAAAATCAAATCAACGATCACCGTAAGCCATCCCAAAGGTCTTACTTGGCTCAAAAACTAACTAAAACAACAAAACACAATTGCTACAGAAGTAATAATGTGTATTTATACAAGAACATAAAGAAAAGGCAAAAATAAATTTTATTCATTGGGTTGCCTCCCAACAAGCTCTTTTTTTATAGCCATTAAGATCGGCCTGAGATTTCAATGATACTCACATGAAAGATAAGAATTGAAGCACAAAGATAGCATCATAAAGCATGTGGCAAACACATCTAAGTCTAACATACTTCCTATGCATAGACATTTTATAAGCAAATAAATTATTAAGACAAGTGAAAACTAGCATATGCAAGGAAGAAGAAAGAAACAATAGCAATCTCAACATAACGACGGGTAATTTAGTAACATGAAAATCCTACAACCATATTTTCCTCACTCACAATAATTGCATGTAGGATCATATTAAAATTCAACAATATATATATCACATAAAATTTCTCTACGTGATCCATATGTATGTAAAGTTGACACTCATTCAAAATAGTGGGATTATCATTAACTAAAGTCACGACCTTTCCAAACCCACTTTTATAAAAAAAAATCATAAGATTGAATATTATTCAAATATATGGGATCTAAATTTTACACTCCAAACCCACTTTCAGTATTATTGCAAACATTATTATCAATCTTATATTCATCATGGGGCATTAATAAATTTTCAAGATTATAAGAAGAATCACCCAAATCATGATCATTGCAACAAGTAGTAGACATAGAAAAATTAGCATCCCCAAGCTTAGGGTTTTGCATATCATTAACACAATTGACATTAATAGAATTTATAATAACATCATTGCAATCATTATTTTCATTCAAGGAACTATCAAGTATGGGTGCAATAGCAATAATATCATGTTTAACATAAGGAACTATAGCAAATTCATCTCCATAAAAATTGGCATCATAGCCATAAGAATAGCAAGCATCATGTTCATCAAGGGAAGATATCTAAATCAAATCAACAGAATCATAATTATCTATACATTCATGTATATCATTATTTTCTTCCAAAAGCAACGATTATTCTCTCAATAATTTCTTTGACATAGGCATTGTGAGCATAGTTTCCATAGCAATATTTAAGTATGGCAAAATTTTCAGATTTGTAGAGAGTAATATCATACTTTTCATTCAAAGAAGCAACTTCATAAGAACCCTTCAAATTAACAAATTTCTCAATTTGTTCGATATAATAGTAATTATAAACACCCTTTTCATAATAAGATAAGATTTCATTATCATTAAACTCACATAGGCAGGGAAGGTGTTTTTAGGGTTCTTAGAGCAATAAGTAAAATCACAAAGTTTACAAAGATTCCAAGCATAACAAAGCAAACAATTTATTTGATTCCATAAGAATCTCCCTTTTTCAGACAAATGTTGACGCACAAAATGAGCATGCTCATCTAAAGATTTTCCCCCAACTAAGCTAGTCGGGGTTTCAGCATGAGCACATATGGATCTAAGATGATCCAAGTAGAAAGCTTGAAGTGGATCCATAAACTTTGTTTCTGATTTTCAATAAACACACAATTATACCAAGCAAACGAGCAAACAATCCAAGTAAGACATAAGGGCAAATAAAAGGAAATTATTTTCGAAATTTGTTTTAGAAGTGGGGGAGAGGAAAGCGAGAGGCGAACGGAAAATAATGTAAATGCAAGAGATGAGAGTTCATGATAAGTATTTAGTAGGCTTGATGTAGATCTTGACTTGGCATAGATCCCCCCGGCAATGGCGCCAGAAATTCTTTGTGCTACTTCTTGAGCTTGCGTTGGTTTTTCCCTTGAAGAGGAAATGGTGATGCAACAAAGTAGAGATAAATATTTCCCTCGGTTTGAAAACCAAGGTATCAATCCAGTAGGAGACTGACGCACAAATCACCAATACCTGCACAAACAATCAAACAACTTGCACCCAATGCTATAAAGGGGTTGTCAATCCCTTCACGGTTACTTGCAAAGTGAGATCTGATAGAGATAGATTAACAAAAGGTAAAATATTTTTGGGTTTTTGGTTTATAGATTGGAAAATAAAATATTGCAAAATAGTAGATCAGAAACTAATATGATGGAAAATAGATGTAGGGGGCATAGGTTTCACTAGTGGCTTCTCTCTTGAAGCCAAATAATACGGTGGGTTAACAAATTACTGTCGAGCAATTGATAGAAACTCGCAAAGTTATGAAGATATCTAAGGCAATGATTATGCAATATAGGTGTGACACCCCGAGACCGGTGCGCCAGGTGTCAGCCAGTGATTCGTCGTCGTTGCCTTGTCATCTGCTTGCGTGTTGCATATTGCCATGTCATCATGTGTGTTGCATCATCATGTCTTCAAAACTTGCATCCATCCGAGTTCCCTCGTCCTCTCCGTTGTCCGTTCTGAGTCCAGACACACTTGCACGACCCCGCGGCGCCTCCACATATTTATTTAGTGAGTGGCTGGAAAACGTTCTTGGAATGGGTTGAAACTTGGCGTGTGCTCTTATTATAGCATAGGTAGACCGCCTGTCAAGTTTCGTCGCATTCGAAGCTCGTTTGATAGCCCAACGGTTAACCGTGTTAACCGTCGGAAGCCTTTTCTCTTTTGGCCCAGCTCCCCTTTCACACAGCCCACCAAGCCCATTCTAACCCATCCATGCTCTTGGCCGTTCGATCACGATCGCGTGTCCGCGAACGGCTCCTCATTTGGACACTCCTAGCTCCCTCTAGCTATAAATAGGTGCCTCCCTCTCCATTTTTCGTGCAGATAAAACCCTAACCCTCTTCCCACCGCGCACCGGACATGTCCATCTCCGCCGCCGGACATGTCCGCCGCCCCCGCAGCCAATCCAGCACTGCCACGTCGACTATCGCGCCCCACATCGCCGCCGGCCCGCGGAGCCCATCCGGGGCCCACGCAGGCCCGTCCGCCGCCGTCGCTCCTGCGCTCGAGCGCCTCTCGCTCGATCCAAGCCTCGCCGCCTTCGCCACCTCCGTCCATCGAGCCGCCGCCCGCCGGAACTGCAGCCCTCACCGCCGGCCGCCTCCATCCCCGCTGCCGGCGAGGCCCCGCCGCCTTGGAACCTCACCGCCCAGCCGTGCTGCTCCCCAACTCCCCCGGCCGGATCTGGGCTGGGAGCCCTCGGATCCTCTCCCCAGCATCGTACCCCGCCGTCGCCAGCCGGCGCAAGTGCCGCCATCGCCGTGCCAGCCAGGGGCCGTTGCCGCTGCCTTCGATCCCGAAGGATCGGGAGCACGACGCCTCCCTGGGCCAGTCCCTGCGCGCTAGTCGCGGCCCAGGCCTCCCTCCAGCCGCGGTGGGTCGCGCCCCTCCAGGGCCCATGCCGGCCTTCCTCGCCTTCCCCTCCGTCCGGCCCAAGTGGCCCAATGTGAGAACCCTCTATTCCCCGCCCGTGCGACATATACTATCTTGCGCTCGTCGTTTTCTGAGAAAATGACTAAGTCCCTAAAAATGCTTATTATATGTGCATGTTTGCATAGTGATAACTTTTTGTGTGTATGTCCAAATTGAGTGTATGATATGTCAAAATGATCGTGGTGGTATGCTCTACACTTTGTTCCATTGTGCCATGCTTGTTTGAGTTCATCTAGATGCTCTAATCTCTGTTGCAAGAGTGCTACTTGTTATAAACTGCTGTTACTTGTTAATTTGATGCCATGTTTGAGATATGATAACTTGGTGCATGTTTATCCAAATGATGCATATGATATGTCAAAATGTTCATTATGAAGTGTACTACATGATGGTTGCTGTAGCATGCTTGTTTGAGTCCATATTGCCATGTTAATCTCTGTTGTAAAAGTGCATTTGGATGTTATGTGCTGAAACTTGTTATGAGATGCTGATTTCAATTGCTCTTTGCTATTGATGTGTTTGTCTTCATGCCACATGTCTAGATGTTTTAGAAGCACCATTATATGGTCTTTACTGTGGTGCATTTAAATTTCCATGATATGTCTTGAGGTGACTTAAACATGCTTGTAAACATGCCATGTTGTTGTTACTGTTTTATACTTAGTGGAAAAACTGCTAAGTTTGGAATCTGTTATAACCTGATGCCATGTTTGCTTGATGCCCTTGTCAAATCCATGCTTGTTTTGGAGTGGCCAATGATCATGTCTTGTTGTCCATGTTATTGTCTATCCATTCATGCCCTTACTTGCTCATATGCCCTGCTGTAGCTTATTTATTTCTTGCTCTCAAGTTGCTATAAATTATACCTGTCAGGATTTTATCAGCATGTTCAATTTGGTGAAGCTTGTTGCTATTGATCCATGCCTCCTATGGAGATGCTCCAATGGAGTTGTTTGCTGTAGGATATGTCTACTACATGCCCATGTTCTTTATATACTTGTTAGAGTTGATATGCTTGTTGTTTTGTGCCTCCGAAGGCAGCATCGTGATGATGTTTTTGCCTTCCCAGATTTTGGCTAAGTCTGGATAATTTTATTGCAACTTGCCATGCTTGTTTAAATGTGTTCCAGCAAGCTTTTGGGTGTGTTCTAAGTTCCTACTTGTTAAGTATCATGTCTACTTAACATCCATGCTTCTTGTTATCTTGTTTGAGTGCTTTAGCATATATTTACCTTGCTCCAAATTTGCTATGTGGCTGTTAACTTTAGCTTGTTGTTATAACTTGTTTTTCTCGTATCTTATAGCACGTTGCTCCGTTTTGGGTGTGCTCTATATGAAACTTGTGTGATTTTGCATGTAGAATCATAATATCATGTTGTTTACATCTTTGGAGTGTGTTTTCTTGATGTTTGGGTGCATCTTGCACCGTTGCCTTGCTTGTCTTGTTTTGGTCATATCTTCTAGGCCGTAGCTCCGAATTAAACAAACTTTATATGAAACTTGACTAGAATTTCGTGTAGATCATCATGGTGCATGTTAACTTGCTGTTTAACAACTTTAACTTAAGGTTTGTTCAGATCTGGACTAATTTCAAATTATGCATATGAGGACTTTCCGGATTTGTTATGTGTTGATTCCGGCCTCATTTAAACTTGTTGACTTGTGTTGTTCTTCTGTGCTTCATCCCTTGCCATGTATTGCATCATATATAGACTTGTATTGCATCATACTTGGTTGAGCATCTTGTCATGTTCTTGTGTTATGTGTTTACCGTATTGCTTGCTTCTTCTCGTTAGTGCTTGTTCCGTTGCGATCGTGAGGATTCGTTCGTCTACATGTGGTTCATCTTGGAGGCTTCTTCTTCGTCTTATTCATGGATCTGTTCTTCTTCCTTGCGGGATCTCAGGCAAGATGACCATCACCTTGGATACCTTAACTATCATTGCCATGCTCAGTTGTCTCGATGCTATCGTTATATGTCGAGCTACCCATCTTATTGTCAGCCCCTCTCCTTGTTGCCATGAAACCTCTAACTTTTGACACCTTCCTAGCAAACCATTGTTTGGCTATGTTACCCGCTTGCTCAGCCCCTCTTATAGCATTGTTAGTTGCAGGTGAAGATGAAGATCGTTCCATGTTGGAACTTGTTGTTGGAATATCAGAATATCTATTATTATTATTAACACACATATATACTGGGCATTGTCGGTGTACTAAAGTAGGGGTACCTTAGTATCCCGAACTTGTGCACGGACAGTTGCAGCGTCCCGCGGCAGGGCTTGTTGGGCGACCGCCAAGGTCCTCCGTGGTTCCTCTGGAGCCATTCAAGAACAAAGTATCCAAGGCAAGGAGACAAGGCCTCGGCAAGAGGAGCTTGCCGGGAAGGCCACTCAAGGCACAAAACCACTCAAGGCACAAGACCCTGGCAAGAGGAGCTTGCCGGGAAGGCCCTCCGAGACATCTCAAGAAACTTGCCGCGACGCGCCACGCGTCCCTGCAAGGCCCGGTGAGCGACAAGCTCCCGGAAAGCGACAAGATAGTAGCCGCGGCAAGGCGCTTGCCGCGACGAGTTTCCACCCAGTACCCACGCTCCAGCGCATCCACCCACGTGTCGCTCTGGGACATTTCCAGGCGCACGTGGCGGAAGGCCGTGTAGCCAGGGGCATACGGTGGCAAGCAGCGATGACAAGACTACCGTCGCGGCGGACAGTGGCGCCCCTGACGGTCACTTTTTGCACTGTTTGGGCGACGGCGATGGGCATTTAATGCCCTTGTCCCCTGCCGTCAGAGTTAGGTATGGAACACTGTTCCAACTACCAAGATTTTTACATTTTTACCCCCAACTACGCTGCCACCTATCGGTGACCCCTTGAGCATATAAAAGGAGGCCCATGCGCACGTAGGGAGGGGATCGATCATTCTCACGCTCGGTCTTGCTAGCGGTTAGAGTGTACTGTAGCTCTCTTCGCTCCCGAGCAAGAACTCAATACAAACCAAAGCAGGAGTAGGGTTTTACGCATCCGTGCGGCCCGAACCTGGGTAAACTGCTCGTGCGCACGTCTCGATCTGCTCTTCGTGCATCCTCCGCCCCCTGCCGTACCGAAAAGGGGCTCCGGTCCCATAGGTGTTCGTGGGCGATCAGTTTCCCCGACATCTTTGGCGCGCCAGGTAGGGGGGTGCGTCGAGGTTGTGTGAACCTGATTCGGCCTGCGCACGGGCTAGATCTTCAACTTCGTCATCAACATGTCGCCGAAGAAGAAAGCTTCGGAGGCAGCAGGTCCGTCCGGGTCTATCCCACCACCGCCGAAGCCAACGGCTGGTGGGGTAGACGTCGGCGGAAGAACGAACGTCGACGAGGGAACTCACGGTGCCGCCAAGTCCAAGGACAAGGCAGACGACCGGGCGCACTTCAAGACCTCGGCGTCCGTACATGCACCGCACCCGTCTCAGGAGGTGCGGGACTGGCAGCGTCATGGTACCCACGGTACCATACGTTTGCTGGGCCAAGGCCAAGCCGGCGGATCTCGGGACGCTCAAGGCCAGCATGCACACCAACGTGCCGGCACGAGCAAGGCACGGTCGGCTGGACGGGATGCTGCTCCTTCTAACATGGTTAGAAGTCCGAGCATGTCCCACTCCTCGCACCGTTCGCCACCGCTACCCGCCGCTCCAGTAGAAGCTCTAGCACGAGCTCAACTGCTCCTAGACTTCCCTCCAGCGACAGACAAGGCCGACGACTGGAGGGCCACCATTCAGAGTCTCATCGCCTTCGCCAACGGCGACACTCCGCAGCAGCTGAGCACATCGCGGTCGCGACAAGTCAGCCAGGCGCGGGCTGATGGCGACAAGACCGGTGGGGGTGCAACCACCATGCACTCTCCACCCCGAAGGCCAAGATCGCCGACTCGCCGGGTCAACCTCGACAGCGACTCCACCGCGTCGTCGGATCCGCGAGCTCATCGCGATCAGCGCCAAGTTCTTCAAGATCGCCAACACGAAGATGCTCGTACTCGCATCAAGCGCCAAAGAGAAGCGCGACGTCAGTCAGACCAGCGCGCTGGGCCCACTGTCGACATGCAACGCCAGGGGGACCAGGCGACTTGCCGTACGCGGTAGGCTGTCCTGCGTTCACTCATGAGCTGCGGCAAGTCCAGTGGCCCAGCATGAAGAATTTCAAACCAGATGTGCCAGAGAAGTACGACGGCAGGATGCACCCGTCGAAGTTCCTCAGCATCTACACCATCACGGTGCAAGCTGCCGGGGGACGAGACGAGAAGATCCTTGCCAGCTACTTCCCTCTGGTACTCAAACCCAACGTCAGGTCCTGGCTCATGCACTTGCCGGACAACTCCATTTCTTCTTGGGCAGATCTCTGCCATCAGTTTGTCGGTGCCTTTACAGGCGGCCACAAACCTCATGGCCAGGAGAGTGACCTTCACCTGCTCGCCCAGAAGGAGGGATAGCCCTTGCGCAAGTATATCCAGAGGTTCAGCCGTGTCCAGCACAACATCCCAGACGTCCACCCTGCCGCGGTTATCAGCGCGTTCCATCAGAACGTGCGTAACCGCAGGATGAGGGAGGAGATGGCGATGTGCAAGATCCAAGACGTCAGTGAGCTTTATGCCCTGGCCGACAAGTGTGCGTGCGCTGAGGAGGGGAGGAAACTCCCCAGAGAGGATACGGGCGCAGGGGGATCTGACAGTGAGGAAGCCGCCCCGGGAAAGAAAAACCGGCGGTAGAACAACAGAAAGAAGAAGAACAAAGAAGTGCTAGTCGTTGAACAGTCCGGCAAGGAGGCTGGCACCAAGAAAGCCCAAGTTGGTAGCTTCGGCAAGGAAACTGCCGCATGCACCAACTACCAGGCTGTGGCGGCCGCCGACAAGCAGGACGACACCGACAAGCAGTACTGCAAGATCCACCGCACCAAGGGTCATGATCTCCAGAACTGCAAGAGGGTCGAGCAGCTCGTCGAGCAGCAGAAGGCTGAGTACGAGCAGCGCGGAAAGGAGAAGGCCCCCAAGGAGGTGGTGAGGGATCCGGCAAGAAGCGGCCATTCAACAGCCGGGGAGGACGCCGCGGCAAGGCCAAGCAGCGGCAAGGAGACAGACCTCCCCGCGGTCGCGACAAGGACGAAGACGACAACGACGACGAGGACATGGATGATGGTGAGACCAGCGAGCAGGAGTTTCAGAAAGCCACGGAAGTTCTGTGCGTTGACGGCGGTGCATCTCTGCACACTTCACACCGCCAACTCAAACAGTGGGTGCGGGAAGTCAATGCAGCAGAACCACCTGTCGAATCGCGCAAACTTCTGAAATGGTCCAGCACGCCTATCATCTTTCATATTGAGGACCACCCTGATCGCACAACTGCGGTCGGGTGCTTGCCGATGTTGGTCTCACCAACTATCCGCAACCTCAAAGTCACAAAGATGTTAGTTGACGGCGGGGCCGGCTTGAACCTGATCTACTCCGCTCTGCTTCACAAACTCCAAATCCCTGACAGCGAGCTCGAAGAAACCGGAACGTTCCAAGGAATTAACCCGGGAAGGAGCAAGCCGAAGGGGAAGATCACGCTGCCAATGACGTTTGGCGGGGAGCTGAACTTCAGGATTGAGAAAGTCACTTTTGACGTTGCCGATTTTCCATTGCCTTACAACGGAATACTTAGCCGTCCAGCGCTCGCCAAGTTCATGGCAGCCTCCCACTATGCGTACAACATGTTGAAGATGCCCGGCCCGATAAGCATCATCTATGTCCCTGGCGACAAGAAAGATGCCCTTATCTGCGCCGACAAGATCTACCGGGAAGCAGCAGCCGCAACAGATAGCAAGACACTTGCCGCTGAAGCTCCCGGGGGGAAGGAGAAGACCATGTCCGGTAAGAGCTCTGGGGCCCACTCCGGCAAACGCACCTCTTCGGAGTGCTGCGCTGCCGTCGAGGACGCACCATCGAGCTCCACCGGCAAGTGTAAGAAGACGATGGCGGCTCCGCCAGAAACAAAGAAGGTGTCCGCCAAGGAGGACGGCACTGGTGGTACTTTCACCATCAGTGCCATGCTTGATCCTAAATAGGAAAGCGCGCTCGTTGCTTTCCTCCGGGCGAACATCGACGTGTTTGCATGGCAACCGTCTGACATCCCCGGTGTTCCCAGGAATATGATTGAGCACAAGCTTGCCGTCTGTCCTCACGCGCGGCCCGTCAAGCAAAAAGTCAGGAAACAAGCAGTGGAGCACCAAGAGTTCATAGCAGAAGAGATCAAGAAGTTGGAAGCGGCAGGCCTTGTCAAAGGAGTGCTCCATCCAACATGGTTGGCCAATCCAGTAGTCGTGCGTAAGGCAAACGGGAAATGGAGGCTTTGTATTGACTTCAGTGATGTAAATAAAGCTTGTCCAAAAGACCCATTTCCCTTGCCGCGCATTGACCAGATTGTTGACTCTACGGCCAGATGCGACCTGCTTTCATTTCTTGACGCATACTCAGGATACCATCAAATCTTCATGGCAGAAGAAGATGAAGAGAAGACCGCATTCATCACTCTATGTGGCACTTACTGTTTCATAAGAATGCCTTTTGGTTTGAAGAATGCTGGTTCAACCTTTGCAAGGGTGGTCCATACAGCTTTTGAGCCACAGATTCACAGAAATGTAGAAGCATACATGGATGACATAGTGGTCAAGAGCAAAGACAGGGCAACCCTGATTCAAGATTTAGAAGAGACTTTTGCAAATCTGCGCAAGATCCAGCTCAAGCTCAACCCCGAGAAGTGCGTGTTTGGAGTCCCCTCCGGCAAGCTTCTCGGGTTCTTTGTGTCTCAGAGGGGAATTGAAGCCAATCCCGACAAGATCAAGGCCATTGAGCAGATAGAAGCACCGAAGCGCGTCAAGGATGTGCGAAGACTTGCCGGTTGCGTGGCTGCTCTCAGCAGGTTTATTTCTAAGTCAGCTGAACGCGCCCTGCCATTTTTCAAAATTTTGAAAAAGGCAGGTCCAATGAAATGGACTCCGGAAGCGGAGGCTGCGCTGCAAGACTTGAAGAGGTACCTGTCCTCCACTCCAATACTTGTCGCACCTAAACCACAAGAGAAGTTGCTGATGTACCTAGCGGCAACCAATCAAGTGGTTAGTGCTGCGTTAGTAGCAGAGAGAGAGGTAGATGATGAACCAGCAACCGCGGCCAGCACGTCCTGCGACAAGCAAGGAGCTTCTCCGGCAAGCTCTGGTCCCGACAAGGATGGATCTGCGCAGGTGCAAGAGGAGGTGCGGAATAAAATGGTGCAGCGCCCAGCTCTCTTCTCCAGGGGGCTAGATCAAGGTACTCTGGTGTGCAGAAGTTGCTTTTCGGCCTTCTCATGGCCTCGAGAAAGTTGTGCCATTACTTCCAAGCACATGAGATAACAGTTGTCACTCGCTTTCCGCTGAAGAGGATACTGCAGAATCCAGAAGCAACAGGCAGGATTGTTGAGTGGGCACTGGAACTGTCAAGCTTTGGCCTCAAGTTTGAAAGCACTTCAACTATCCAGAGCAGAGCATTGGCAGAGTTTATAGCAGAGTGGACGCCAACACCATATGAAGAGATTCCAGAAACGAGCATCCCCGTCAAGGAAGCGAGCAGAGAGTGGCTGATGTACTTTGATGGTGCCTTCTCGCTGCAAGGCGCTGGTGCTGGTGTGCTGCTTGTCGCACCCACCGGAGAGCACCTCAAGTACGTATTCCAGATGCACTTTCCCAAGGAGCAAGCGACAAACAATACTGCGGAGTATGAGGGTTTGCTTGCCGGTCCCAGGATCGCGGCAGACCTTGGGATCAAGAAGCTCATCGTCAGGGGTGACTCGCAGCTTGTCGTCCGCCAAGTGAACAAGAATTACCAGAGTCCATTGATGGAAGCTTACGTCAATGAAGTGAGAAAGCTTGAAGAACACTTTGACGGCCTACAGATGGAGCACGTCCCAAGAGCTCAGAACGACATAGCCGACAGCCTGTCAAAGTGTGCCGCACATAAGTTGCCTGTGGAACCAGGGATCTTTGTGCTCAAGCTAACTCAACCATCCGTAACATCATCGACTGTGCAGAGCAAGAAGAGGAAGTTGATCTCTGGCGACTATCTTCCGGCAGAGCTTCCCGAAGCCGCCGCCAACAATGTCCCCAAGATCAACACTAAGAGTGCCGAGGAGCAGTCTGCTCCTGCAAGCCCTAGGGTTTGTGCAGTTGAAGCAAGCGCTCCCGACAAGTTTTGCTCCGGCAAGCTTTCCGGGGAACATCAAGCTCCGGCTGAGACACAAGTTCTCGCCGTAGAAGCGGATGTTCCCGCAGCAGCAGATGCGCCTTTAGTACTTGTTGTCGAGCCACAAGCTCCAGCATGGGCACATCAGATTGTCCGTTTCCTTCAGACAGGAGAGCTTCCCGAAGAACAAGAAGAACAAGAGAGAGTAGCCCGACAGTCAAGTATGTACAAGTTTGTCGACAACACACTGTACAGAACAAGACTCAACGGTGTGAAATTGAAGTGTATTCCCCGGGAAGATGGACATAAGCTGTTGGCAGAGATACACGGAGGCATATGTGGTCACCACATTGGCGCAAGAGCACTTGCCGGCAAAGCATTCCGGCAAGGTTTCTTTTGGCCAGAAGCCCTCCAGGATGCAACTGCACAAGTAACCAAGTGTGAAGCGTGCCAGTTCCATTCCAAGCAGATACACCAACCAGCTCAAGCTCTCCAGACGATCCCTTTATCCTGGCCATATTCGGTCTGGGGGCTCGACATCCTTGGCCCCTTTCCCCATGCAGCCGGGGGCTTTGAGTACTTTTACATTGCAATCGGCAAGTTCACAAAGTGGCCGGAAGTGGAACCAGTGAGAAAGGTGACCGCATAGTCAGTAGTCAAGTTCTTCAGGTCGATTGTTTGCCACTTCGGAATCCCTAACAGGATCATCACCGACAACAGTACGCAATTCACGAGCCGCACCTTCATGCAGTACATCCAAGATCTTGGCGCCAAGGTCTGCTATGCTTCTGTCGCTCACCCAAGAAGCAACAGTCAAGCGGAGAGGGCGAATGCTGAAGTGCTGCGAGGCCTCAAGACCAGAACTTTTGATAGGCTGCACAAGTGCGGTAGAAACTGGATCGAGCAGCTGCCGGCGGCTCTTTGGTCGATCAGAACGATGCCAAATCGAGCCACTGGACAGACACCCTTCGCTCTAGTCTATGGAGCGGAGGCAGTTCTCCCCACGGAACTCGTATACGGGTCACCTCGAGTGCTCGCTTATGATGAGCTCGAGCAAGAGCAGCTGCGACAAGATGACGCGCTGCTCCTTGAGGAAGACCGTCTTCAGGCTGCTGTACGAGCTGCTCGCTACCAGCAAGCTTTGCGCCGCTACCATAGCCGCAAAGTTAACGCCAGAAGTCTCGAGGAAGGCGACCTTGTTCTTCGGCGCATTCAGTCCGCCAAGAATTCCAACAAGTTGACTCCGAAGTGGGAAGGCCCTTATCGGGTGAAACAAGTCACTAGGCTTGGATCTGTCCGCCTTGAGACCGAAGATGGATTTCCGGTGAGCAACTCCTGGAACATAGAGCATCTTCGTAAGTTTTACCCGTAAGGTGCGGTTGCCGTGACCCGCTCCGGCAACCACCTTTTGTACAAGTCTTGCCGCTGTTGCATGTAATCCTTTGTACAAAGCCGGGCGCAGACCCCGCGCACCAGTAAAGCTTATGTGCCCCGCACATCTTGTCATTTCATGCTTTCTATTTTCTTGCATGTATTATCTGACACTTTGTGCAGCACCTACCCCCAGTAAGCAATAACGAGCCCAAAGGCTCCATATCTATATTTTCTCTTCCTTCTTTTTTCTCAAGCAAATGAAGGTTCCCTCGCGCACAAGTTTGCCGGGGGGGGGGGGAGGAGGAGAAGATAGTGGTATGGACTAAGCGCCGTTCAAGAAAGTTTCGCCTTGCCGGGAAGCAAACGACACAAAAGCTAAGTTGCCAAAGTTTGAGCAATCAAATTTTTAAATTTTTAAGTTATCTTCCTTGAACGACCACACTTTGTATGGAAAACCTGTGCGCGGAGGAACCAACTCGTGGCTAGCCGCACCCTTACTTTGTTTCGAGCACGCTCAACGATTTAAGTGTGCTGCGACTAGTGTCGCGCCCTTACTTCGTTTTCGAGTTCGCTCAACAACTTAAGCGTGCTACGACTAGTTGCGACAAGGTTTCTTGTCGGTAACAGCACCGCCAGCAGGCTGCTGAAGTTCCGCACTCAGCGCTCGCGGCAAAGGTGCCTGCGTCGGCAAGTTCCCTAAAAGCGTAGGGTAAAGGCATACAAAGCGAGGAAATCAAGTAAAGGAAATAACGTTGCAATTATTGCCCAAAATAGAGTTATATTACAAAGTGACTTGTCGCAGTTCTAATAGACTGTTGTTCATAACATGGTTGGCAGCGACAAGGAAAGAAGAAAATGGGCAAGCTTAAACCGCGCGGTCACCCTCGACCCTCTTGGTGCCGCTCACCTTGTCCACAATGGGTGCGACAAGGGCCTTGAGGCCTCCATATCAACGTCTGACGGCAAGCTCCTGAGGATGTTGGTGAGGTTGAGGCTTGGATTGCGGAAAGCTACCTTCATCAGCACCTTTTGAAGAGCGCCCGCACAGAGTTTGCACGACTCGTCCGCCAGTTGCCTTGGGATCCTTTCCCGGAGCTGCTGGAGGGCCGTCGCCACGCCGATCTGAAGAACAGAGTGAGCTTGGCGCTGGGGTGGAGGTTCTCGTCGGTGGAGTACTGATGGCTTCTCGCCCCTCGTTGGTTACCCCAAGTGGAAGGTTTGTGATGCAGTGTAGTGGAAGTTTTCCCTTGGCAAAGATACCAAGGATCGAATTCCCCTGAGACTCCAAGGTTCAACAAGAAGGTGTCAACTGCTAACGGCGCCAGATACTTAGCAATCAACTTGGACCTGCACACAGATACAAATAACTTTGCTCCCAACGAGTACAGAGAGGTTGTCAATCCCTCCGGCCTTGTCGTTTAAAAAGGATCAAACGCAAGAGATAATAGTGATAGGTATTGCTGCAACTAGTAAGTAAAAGCAGAAAGTAAATAGCGGATGTGATCAGTGATGGTAATATGGACCGGGGTCCCATGATGTTCACTAGTGATGTCTCTCTCCCAAAAGACGATAAAACAGCTATGTGAGGTAAACGAATTACAGCTGGGCAATTGACAGGATTATGTGCGCAAACCAATGCTAACTATGCTGCAAAGAAAGGTAGAGGCTCAAAAGCATGGGCGGTACGCCAAGGTAAGTAGACCGAAATCCATCTGCATCTACTACTAATCATCCACCTTGAGATATCTATCCAGAACATCTCGCTGGTATTAAGTTGCGAGTCCCACCCATAGTGTAAACTCTAAGCAACAGACAACTGCATTTAAAGAATTTTGCGTAAAGTAAACAATCCTTGCACCCGCGAGTACAAGCACCCTTGTTTTCCCCCTTGTGGCAACAACACATCCCCTAGACTCATGTTTCTGTCACTCAAGCTAGTCATCGAGGGGCATGAACCCACAATCAAGCATAACGTTCCCTCTTGGAGTCACTACCTACTACTCGGCCAAAGCAATAAATAGCAACGGAGAACATGCAAGAATTACTCAAGAACATAAATATAAAAGAGGTGAATCAAATATATTACTCACACACAATCTGAACATAATCTCACAATCAATCGGATCCCAGCAAACTCAACATAGCAACAACATAAGGATCACATATGTGCCTCGATCATGTAGGGCAGCTCACGAGGTCTAATTAGTGAAGCACAAAGAGGGGAGGAGAACATCACATAGCTACTGGTCATGGACCCATGGTCCAAGGGAGACTACTCACAAATCATCCGGGAGGCGTCCATGGTGGTGGAGAGGCTCCCGGTGGTGGTTCTCCCCTCCGGCAGGGTGCCGGGAAGAGTTCTCCTGGTGCTCCCGATCTTGGAAGCGCGGTGGCGGCGGAACAGAGATGAGATCTCGAAAAAGGGTTCCGTCCTCGAGGGTTTCGGGACGCGGTGTAAATATATGCCAAAGGGGGGCATCAGCGTAGACCTGGGGGGCCCAGGCGCCCCCCCCGACGCGGCCAGGAGGGGGGCCGCGCCACCAGGGCGCCTGGAGCCATGGTGGCCCCCCTCCGGCCCTACTTCGGCCGTGTGGAAGCTTCCGGAATGCTGATTTTTTATATAATTTTTCCGGGATTTTTCTGGCAGTTTACGTAATGGGAAAACCTGAAATACAAAAACAGCAAAAAATAGAAACTGGCACTGGGGTGCACTGAGTTAATAGGTTAGTCCAAATATGATCAAAAGTGTACGGAAGTGTATAAATATCATAGCAATATCACCCAAAAGAGGCATGGAGCAAGCAGAAATTATAGATACGTTTTGGACGTATCAACATCCCCAAGCTTAATTCCTGCTCGTCCTCGAGTAGGTAAATGATAACAAGCATAATTTCTGTGGTGACATGCTATTAACCATATAAGAACTTTTCATAGTCACATGACAAGTGCCTACTGAGACAATGAATTTGTAGTAATTAAGTTGCCTCATGAGAAAATCACAAAGAACTGAAAGTTTTACAATATGATACTGAAATACTCAAAAGATTTTTAATGAGCATGGTGTGCAAATATGATAAAGTGATATCTCGCTTGCCCCCTTTAGTGAAGCAAAACATAAATGCAGGGGCACCTCCAAGGTTTAAGTGACGACTGGATACAATGATTTCAGAATAAACGATATCACAATCATGCAAAAGACAATGCTACTTTGGGACAATGCACATTACACTCAGAATGACAATCATGCTCTTAATAGTTGGTGCTTTAAAAGAAGGCGGAGACTCTCGAACCGTGGCTTTTGTTGGCAAGGTTGAAAACCCGTGGTCGGAAACAAAAACTAAACATGTACCAGAGCTCTTGGTTTTAAAAACAGAGGTAATAATTATTTTTTAGATTATGCATGTTCCGTCAACGAATGCTAGAAAATAACTCAATCACTTCTTGAGATGGACAAGTTTCGAGGAACGGCTCCCGAATGAGGACGATCACATCCTCTTAATCTCCTTTGTTTATCACTGCCAAAGTTTTCTGATTTCTCATGAACAAAGCGTGAAGGAGGGTTTGTTTGTTATATTATTTTTGAGCCGGGCGCACTCTTTGCCAGTTCCTTCTCGTATTATGGGTTTGCACATTAGACATGCAATCCCGGGGTGAAGCTTGTCCAACTTAAAAAGATCATGAATTAACTACTACTTCCTCATGAACTAAAACAGAGGCACAAAAGAGAAATGCTTTTTTGAATAATTTCGAGATGGTACATGAAAGTCTTCGTTAGGAATGACAGGTAAATACCATGTATAGGAAGGTATGGTGGACTAATATGGCATAACTGGTTTAAAAGAATTTGGATGCACAAGCAGTCAGTCCGCTTAGTACAGGCGAAGGTTAGCAAAAGACTGGGAGCGACCAACTAAAAGAGCAATGACGGTCATAATCATGCAGAGCGACAAAGAAACATTGAATCAGGCATGGAAGTTATATCGCTACTCAAAAATTAAAGATCATCAAGGCTTGATAGACTTTATTTACAGTCTTAAATATGCGTGAGCATACGGCAAGTCAATCAAAATAAATTCTTGAAGGAAGATATCACTAAACCATACCACATCATAGGCAAACAAATCATGTTGGTACCTCAATAACACATTGAGAACCCCCCAGCTATTTGAGACTAACCATAAGAAAACATGAACTACTAAGCATCATTATGCACATAGCATTCTTATCATAGACATATCGACCAGTGCAACAGAAGCCAACTCTCTTAATAAGATAAGCATGAAAACTAAAGAGAGTTCCAGCGACCAACTAAACAAAAGCTCTTTAAAAAGATAAGCATGAGAACTAAGAGCTAAACATGATAGTAGTTATTGAAAGACAAAGAACACACACAGCAAAGATAGACATGAAAATTCTATGTTATGTTCTAGGTTGAAGTGGAGCGTGTTTCTCTCCCACACAAAGAAAGCTGAGTTCCAACTCGTTATGAAAAGCAAGCAAAGCTAAAGAAAACTAAAAAGGAAACTAAAAGCAAGACGCTCGAAGCATAGCACATAACACATGAAGTGATAAAAATATAGTGGAACGAAAGACGAACTGATAAAGTTGATGGAGAAGGGGATGCATGGGGGGCATCCCCAAGCTTAGACGCTTGAGTCTTCTTGAATATTTCTTGGGGGTGCATGGGGGCATCCCCAAGCTTGAGCGCCAAGCTATGGGGGGGGGGGAGAAGACAGCCTTCTTCTTCCGCAGCGCCGCGAGCCGCAGCGCCTCGGCCGACTTCACGGTCTTCCCCTTCTTGCCTTTCGGAGCCATAGCGGGAACAGTGAGGGGGGTCGACGGCGCTGGTGGTTCTGGTGGCGACGGGAGGCGGAGCGCTGCTCTCTTTCGAGCTTTAGGAAGAAGGGGAGCAGCGGAGGTTCTCAAGATTGAAGCAAGCAACGGGCGGATGGACGAACTGCCCCTGCTTCCCCTGCTTATAAGGGGGGGGAGGGGGGCGGACGTTCCACATTTCCAATTAAAGAACTCCCCCACGATCTCTCCCACGACGCCGCATTAAACGCGTGTCGTTAAGGGTGGGCGCGGTGGATACGGAGTGGGATATGGCGTGCCGCAGGCCGCGCGTGCCCGTGCACTGTTTTGGGCCTGGCCCAACAGCGCTTGGCACCGTGTATGGCCCAGGCCCGGGGGCTCCTGTCGGTGTACTAAAGTAGGGGTACCTTAGTATCCCGAACTTGTGCATGGACAGTTGCAGCGTCCCGTGGCAGGGCTTGCCGGGCGACCGCCAAGGTCCTCCGTGGTTCCTCTGGAGCCATTCAAGAACAAAGTATCCAAGGCCCCGGCAAGAGGAGCTTGCCGGGAAGGCCACTCAAGGCACAAGACCCTGGCAAGAGGAGCTTGCCGGGAAGGCCCTCCGAGACATCTCAAGAAACTTGCCACGACGCGCCACGCGTCCCGGCAAGGCCCGGTGAGCGACAAGCTCCCGGAAAGCGACAAGATAGTAGCCGCGGCAAGGCGCTTGCCGCGGCGAGCTTCCACCCAGTACCCACGCTCCAGCGCATCCACCCACGTGTCGCTCTGGGACCTTTCCAGGCACACGTGGCGGAAGGCTGTGTAGCCAGGGGTATACGGTGGCAAGCAGCGATGACAAGACTACCGTCGTGGCGGACGGTGGCACCCCTGACGGTCACTTTTTGCACTGTTTGGGCGACGGCGATGGGCATTTAATTCCCTTGTCCCCTGCCGTCAGGGTTAGGTATGGAACACTGTTCCAACTACCAAGCTTTTTACATTTTTACCCCCAACTACGCTGCCACCTGTCGGTGACCCCTTGAGCATATAAAAGGAGGCCCATGCGCACGTAGAGAGGGGATCGATAATTCTCACGCTCGGTCTTGCTAGCGGTTAGAGTGTACTGTAGCTCTCTTCGATCCCGAGCAAGAACTCAATACAAACCAAAGCAGGAGTAGGGTTTTACGCATCCGTGCGGCCCGAACCTGGGTAAACTGCTCGTGCGCACGTCTCGATCTGCTCTTCGTGCATCCTCCGCCCCCTGCCGTACCAAAAAGGGGCTCCGGTCCCATAGGTGTTCGTGGGCGATCAGTTTCCCCGACAGGCATGGGTGGAAGGCTTGGCCTTTTGCTCGGTGTTTTGTTCCACTCATGCCACCTTAGGCGCCGATAAACCGGCATTATGTTCCTTGATTTTGCGTTCCTTACATGGTTGGGTATATGGGGACCCCTTGACAGTTCTTCTTTGAATAAAACCCCTCCAGCAAGGCCCAACATTGGTTTTAATTTGCCTCATAATAACAACTTAATTAAATAATTAAATTTGCATAGGGGGTCGCACCCTCGGGATTCTTTTCTACATAGCAGGGGGGCCAGTGCTGATGGTGTTGGTCCCAAATGGGGGTCCTACAGGGCCACCTTGGGGAAACCCGAGGGTTAGTTTTACCTGTAGCATCACCCATCCGGACGTGGCCTGAGACGAGATACGCGCGACTACTATCAGGGTGTTGGCACACCGGGAGGTCTTGCCGGACTTGTTTTACCATTGTCGAAATGTCTTGTGCACCGGGATACCGAGCATGATCGGATTTCCCTAAGATAAGGGGTAATAATTATTATTACTTCAGCTGATCGTGAGAGTTTGTGATGTCACACCCTGATTTTCATATCACATTGCTTAAGCTAATTTTCATGTTAAAAATGTGGATTTGCAAAAACTTTTGAGTGTTTTTGACTTTGCTTGATTTGACTTTTGTCTGCTGATTGCTAGTGCTCTAAAAATCAAATAAATCCTCCAACTCTTATACTTCATCTCCTTGACCCAAAACCTTTTCCCAATGATCATGCCATGTGTATAGACCAGTATAGAATTTTCTTATAAAAATATTTTGGCCAAATGGTAGTTTCTAAAATTAGTTTTCCAAAAACCCCTGAATTGAGGTTTGCACTGCAAGTACCTTATTTAGGGTGTGAAAAAACTTTCAAAAAGTTTATTTGAATCCTATTAGATATAGGACTCCCAGAAACCACAAAAGTATAATTTTAAAAGTTATTTTTATATTTTATTTAAAAGCTTTTTCTTAAGGCCAGAAATGGTCTTTAATAGGGAAAAATTATTTAATCATTTCAAAAATACTTGCCAAAATTCAGGGAGACTCATAGGACATATATTGTCCATATATAAGAGTTTCAACACATGGTCATGTTCAATATATTGGACAAATCCTTCCAAAACCCCTTCTGGATATTTCAAGCTTTTGAAATATTTACAAAGGAAATATTCTCCAAAAATTCCAGGGAAATTCTATCATGTCATATATGACATATTTGATGATCTTGCAAAGCCTCATGCCTTGAAGATCAAGGAAACATCCTCTAATCCCCTCAAAACCATTCTGTCCATATTTGAAGTTTGAGCAACTCTACATTGCCAAACTTGTCCAAATGCTCTCAAATTTGGTGCACATGCTAGAATGGCCTAATAAGGCATCTAGACCAAATGGCACAAGATTTGGAATAGAGCAACTTGATCAGATCACCCCAAAACCACTTCTGTTCAAATTCAAATTTGAACAACTTTACATTGTCAACTTTTTATCTGGAGCCTCAAACTTTGTGGGCATGTTCATAACCCCAAATGATGATGCTACACCAAGTGGTGCATCAAGGGGAGATGAATTTCTTGACTCAAACATGGTGAAACCATTTCTGTTGATTTCTAGGGTTCACCAAAGTTACATTGGCCACTTTGCCCAAATGAGCTCAAATTTGGTGTAGGGGCCTAATTATATGTGACATTTGATCCTGTTAAGTCCCATGTCAAGTGGATGTCATTTGCTTGACCAAACACTGATCAAACACCTTCTGTCCATTTGTCAAGACAAGTGTTTGGACCCCTTTCTCTAATTCCCTTTACCCCAACCTAGCAGTAGAGCCTTGCATAATTATTCTGTTATCACACTTGGGTTGCTTGCGAGTACATTCAAAGTACTCATTGGCTTGCCACTGGTTATTTTATTGGCCAGGCATGAGAGAGCAGGTTATGATGAAGAATTCTTGGTGACGAGCATGCGACCTAGGACGCTTCCCAGTCAGAATGCCTGTAGGGTTAAGGCGGATGGCATGGGTCCCAGTTGTCTTTGAAGATTTCCGCTGCGATGATATACTCAAGACTTGACCATTATGGTCCTACTTGTGTAACACGGTATGTAAGGATGTAAGACTCTTGTTATTCAGCTTCTGTGTGTTCAGTGAGCATTGATCTCTGGGATCACTGTACACGTGCATTCGGTGATCACGACTTATGAGTCGGGGTCCCCACATGTGATGGGCTAAGTTGGGAAACACCTGCAGGGTTATGATCTTTCGAAAGCCGTGCCCACGGTTATGTGGCAGATTGGAATTTGTTAATGTCCGGTTGTAGAAAACTTGACAGAGGATCCAAAGTAAAACACACAACTGTGTGAGTAACTGTGACTATCTCTTTTCACTTTGAGAAGAGAACACGGTGGGGTTATGTTTGACTCGTAGGCAGTTCAGGATCTTTAGCGATCACTACTAGTTGTGACCAATTGCGTAGATGCTCATCTTATTCTTGTACTCGTAAGTTAGCCACCATATATATGCTTAGCCGCTGCTGCAACCTCACCACTTTACCTCTTCCTACCCATTAAGCTTTGATAGTCTTGTTACCCATGGCTCACAGATACTACAACAACAGTTGCAGGTGCAGGTTTCCGATGTCTTAACGTGAGAGCGATGATCGTTGAGTTGGAGTTCTTTCTTCTTCTTCAGTCTTGGGTTAGGTTCCGAGTCGGCAGCCTGGGATAGTAGATGGATGTCGTGTGTTTTTCATGTTTGCATCCGTAGTCGGATGCCTTGTATTGATGTTGTTGTATTCATGTGACTTGTATGTATTGTTGTATCCCCCATGTATGTATGTAATGGTACGATGTAATGATATCCATCTTGCTAAGCGCTCGAAATGCGGTTGTGCCCCAATCACGTAAGTGTCATGTGATCGGGATAGAATCGCATCTTGGGCTTGACAATAGGCATCACGTCCGTATCAAGTAGATTGACTCCTGCCTGCATCTACTACTATTACTCCACACATCGACAGACTCCTGCCTGCATCTCGTTATCCTCGATGGCAACAATACAATACGTGCCTTGCTACCCCTTTTGTCACCAGGTGAGGACACCACAAGAATGAACCCAAAGCAAAGCACTTCTCCCATTGCAAGAAAACCCAATCTAGTTGGGCGAACCAAACTGATAGTTTGAAGAGAATTACTAAGATATCAAATCATGCATATAAGAATTCAGAGAAGATTCAAATAATATTCAAAGATAAGTTGATCATAAATCCACAATTCATCGGATCTCGACAAATACACCGCAAAAGAAGATTACATCGGATAGATCCCCAAGAACATCAAGGAGAACATGGTATTGAGAATCAAAGAGAGAGAAGAATCCATCTAGCTACTAGCTATGGACCCGTAGGTTTATGGTAAACTACTCATACCTCATTAGAAGGGCAACGGTGTTGATGTAGATGCCCTCCATGGTTGAGTCCCCCTCCGACAGAGTACCGGAAAAGGCCTCCATATGGGATCTCGCGGATACAGAAGGTTACGGCGATGGAAAAGTGGTTTTGATGCCTTCTCTAGGGATTCTGGAATATATGTGAATATATAGGAGGAAGAAGTAGGTCGGTGGAGTCACTAGGGGCCCACAAGGGTGGTGGGCGCGCCCACCCCCCTAGGGCGCGCCCTCCACCCTTGTCGCCGCCTTGTGGCTCTTCTGACTTGGTTCTCAAGTCTCCGGGGTGTCTTCTGGTCCAAACAAAAACATCGTAAAGTTTCATTCCGTTTGGACTTCGTTTGATATTCCTTTTCTGTGAAACTCAAAAACAAGGAAAAAATAGAAGCTGGCACTGGGCTCTAGGTTAATAAGTTAGTCCCAAAAATAATATAAAATAGCATATTAATGCACATTAAACATCCAAAATAGATAATATAATAGCATGGAACAATAAAAAATTATAGATACGTTGGAGACGTATCATAATGCTACCGCCGTACTAAGCAAAATAAGATGCATAAAAGATAAACATCACAACAATCAAAATATGTGACATGATATGGCCATCATCATCTTGTGTTTTTGATCTCCATTTCCAAAGCATCGTCATGATTTCCGTCGTCACCGGCTCGACACCTTTATCTCCATCGTAGGGTCATGGTCGTCTCACCAACTATTGCTTCTACAATTATCACTAACTCATAGTGATAAAGTAAAGCAATTACATGGCATTTGCATTTCATACAATAAAGAGACAACCATAAGGCTCCCGTCAGTTATCATATATCTTACAAAACATGATCATCTCATACAATAACGCGTAACACATCATGTCTTGACAATATCACATCACAAAATGCCCTGCAAAAACAAGTTAGACGTCCTCTATTTTGTTGTTGCAAGTTTTACGTGGCTGCTACCAGCTTCTAGCAAGAGCCGTTCTTACCTACGCATTAAAACAACAACGGTGTTTTGTCAAGTTTGATGTTTTAACCTTCTCCAAGGACCGACCGCAGTCAAATTTAATTCAACTAAAGTAGGAGAAACAGACACCCGCCAGCCACCTTTATGCAAAACAAGTTGCATGTCTGTCGACGGAACCGGTCTCATGAACGTGGTCATGTAAGGTTGGTCCGGGCCACTTCATCCCACAATACCACCGAATCAAAATAAGAAGTTGGTGGTAAGAAGTATGACTATCACCGCCCACAACTCCTTGTGTTCTACACGTGCATATCATCTACGCATATACCTGGCTCATGATGCCACTATCGGGAAACGGTGCATGGAAAACAAAAAAAAATCTACGCACACGCAATGATCTATCCATGGAGATGCATAGCAACGAGGAGGAGAGTGTGTCTATGTACCCTTGTATACCGTAAGCGAAAGCGTTTCACAACGCGGTTGATGTAGTCAAACTTCTTTGCGCTTCAATCGATCAAGTACCAAACGCACGGCACCTCCACGTTCTGCACACGTTCAGCTCGGTGACGTCCCTCGCCTTCTTGACAAAGAAAGACGTCGATGTAGTAGATGAGTTCCATCAACACAATGGCATGGTGACGGTGACGGTGAAGTGATCTCCGGAGGGCTTCACCTAAGCACTACGAAAATATGACCGAGGACGTGAACCATTGAGGGGGGCACCCCACACGGCTAACAATTGATGTTGTCGTGTGTTCTAGGCACCCCCTCATATATATAGGTGGGAGGGAGAGGGGAGAGGCCAAGGGGCACCCCAAGTGGGGCCGAATCCCACTTGGGCTCCTGCCCTGGTTCGTCCCTCCCTTCCTTGTATAGGCGCCAGGGGAAGGAAGGGGGTGGTGGCGCCCCCTTTCCTTTCTCCCTTGAGGAGGGGAAGGAAGGAGGGACTTGCTCAGAGAGTCCTGGACTAAGGGGTCCTCGGGCGTCCGACCTGTTATCCATGGGTCGGACTGATGGGCTGTAAAGACATGAAGGCCGAAGACCTTACCCGTGTCCGTATGGGACTCTCCTTGGCGTGGAAGGCAAGCTTGGTGACCAACTATGAAGATTCCTTCTTATATAACCGAATCTATGTAACCCTAGATCCCCCGGTGTCTATATAAACCGGAGGGTGTAGTCCGGAAATGATACACGCATTACCATAGTAATACAGGTTAGGCTTCTAGGGTTTAGCCATTACGATCTCGTGGTAGATCAACTCTTGTAATACTCATGTTCATCAAGATCAATCAAGCAGGAAGTAGGGTATTACCTACATAGAGAGGGCATGAACCTGGGTAAACATCGTGTCCCCCGTCTCCTGCTACCATCGACCTTAGACGCATAGTCCGGGACCCCCTACCCGAGATCCGCCGGTTTTGACACCGACATTGGTGCTTTCATTGAGAGTTCCACTATGCCGTTGACGAAAGGTTCGATGGCCCCTTTGATCATCGATAGTGACGCTGTCCAGGGAGAAACCTTCCTCCCCGGACAGATCTTCGTATTCGACAGCTTCGTACTGCGGGCCAACTTGCTTGGTCGCTTGGAGCAGAACGACAGCTACGTCCCTGGCCATCAAGTCAGATTCGGAAGCTTGAACTACGTCGCGGACATCCGTGGAGACCTGATCTTCGACGGATTTGAGACCGCGGCGATCGCTCCCCCTCGCTCCGATGAACATGACTTAAATCTATTATCGGATCACATCCAGGAGATGGATCCTGTTGCTGCAGCGACCTTAAATCCGGAGCAGATTGTGCCATCTGAGGCCACAGAGTCCACGACCTTAAATCCGGAATATATTTTTTCCTCGTCGCGGCACCCACTTAGAGAAGCGACTCGAAAGCCATTCATAAATTTAGTAAGTTTATCACAGGCATATCATTTTATTACCTACAACATGTCATCAACCCACAACGACAACGAGGAAACATTATAAATACTAAAGTTTTCATCACACAACAAATAACAAGCAATGAAATGAACTTCAACTCAACCAATCCTCGGCGTTGGAAATGCTTGCTTTGAACCACAAGTGATTCTCTGGGAAAGGCCAGCTAGTGTCAATCTCGAGACCAACGCATGACTAATCATCCAGGCTGAAGCGGCCTACTATATCACGACCAGGGTAGGGAGCCACCGAATGTCCGACGTATAGATACAATTGCTTCTAATAAATGGTAGTAACATTGTGTCAACAGGAGTTGGGTCGCCTTTGACCATCATTGGATAGTTTTGTCCAAGGAAGAGCGAGTTTGCTCCAAGACTATCAATACTGTACCAGGGAGAAGGTGTTGGCGCTAGCACACTGGTATCCATCCAGAATACCATGCAACGAGTGTTGGAATAGGTCCGGAGAGTGCGACCATGGGAGACAACACCTGCTCCCTCAGTAGTAACATCAATAGTGGGCTGTATATAGACAAGAAGTGGTGATCCATCGGAATTAGTTGCCAGCCGCCACTCAGCATATGGGCCCTGCTCGTCCTCATGCTTGCGATCATCACCATCGTCATCTCCCCCTTGGTTATAATTTTTTTCAAGTATAGGTGGTAGAATGTTCACAGGACCTTGGAAACACAAGAAGAAGGTTAATTAGTAGAGAAGGGAAACTTCCTAACTCGCATGCATGTGGATGAAACAATTACAATTATGGTGGAAGACAAGCATACCGAAACAATAAGGATCCCATGCAAAAACAGTGCCACGAGTGGTGGCAGCAAACACAAGCCTGTCGTCTTCAATTGCATCACAGTACACATCCGGGTATAGAAACTGATTTTTGAGCAATATCCATCCAGTCGAACCACCAAGGACGACAACAAACTTGTCGAAGATAGCAACAACTTTATAGTTCTTGTAATTCCAAGAGCGGCTGGGAACTCGAGAAATTGCTATCTTCTGTAGACGGCAGTCACCCTGATCATATTTGAACGTATGTCGATCATCTGTGTGCTCAACCTCAGGGCACTTGGAGATTTTTGGAAGTGGAATCCGCCGACGAGTGTACACATTCACAAGTTCCCCCTCGCAATTGTACCCAATATAAACAACCCAATCTCCATTTGCGCCTGCCCAACGCTTGCCCTCAAGCGATGGCATCTTAACATCATACGTATCATTATCAAGCGGCATCAACTTGCACAAGGCGAGGCTTCCCTCGTCCCCGCGCCGGTCAGCATGGTCACGGCAAAGAAGATAGGGGAGATCAAATCGCTCCTGGACCCTTGGGTTCCTTGTAATGATGTTATTAGTTGAGTCAAGAATGTTCTTGAACGAACCTACCATGCTAGCCGAGGTGATGAAATCGCACCAATCAATGAGTTCCCCCACCGTGTCATCATTCAGATCGGAGCAAGAATAACGGGGTCGTTTCCGGCTTATTCCCTCCATGGAGAAGACGATGGAACAATGGCAGAAGGAAGGGTGAAGGCAAATGGAGGAGGGAGGAAGAGCGTGCGACAACAGTTCCAGATCGAGAGGGAAAGGCGAAGAGTCAGTGGACGGTTGCCAGTTTGCCACGATACACGAAGAGGTGCCCCGGCCTACAAGTCCTTTCGGAAATTGTACAAAAGGACTCGCCGTCGTCTCACTGACATGTTGGAACGGGACCACATGTCAACGAAACATGGTGTGTAATTTCTTGTGCAAAATGTGATCTGGCCGCGTTGGCCCGAGGTGCCGCATTAGTTATCGCTGAATAATATAAAATATTATGAGTGCAGACGCTCCACCCCGAGGTTTGTAGCTCCTTCTCGATCGTCGGGAATCTATGTTCTTCCACTCTTTCGTTTAAGACATGAGCTTTGTTCTCCTGTTGCCGGCACGCGGGACATCTATATGCCTCCATTTTACAAAATCATACTATATGTCTCCATGGCACGCGGGACATCTAGCATCAAGATGGTGTGTCATGCAAGAAAATGGAGATATGCAGTGCGTAAGTGAGTCGTGCACTTTGATGGCACCTAGTACTACACAATATTTTTTCTCCTCGATGGCACGTGAATAGTGCACGTACTCAATGACAGAGAACGGGATGGTAGCCATGGACATGGTCAGCCCTTTTTGAAGAGAATACTAATAAATACGTAACTTTGATGTGTCCCGTCAACTCGCAGAACAACGAGAAGCTTGCTTACTACTCCTTCTCCCTCGCCAACGCATGCGCGGTGGCTCGCAACACGAGGAGAAACTTTTGCTTACAAGCGATGGACGTGCAGCAGTTCATTTGGTGTCAAATCGCCAGAAGTAGTACCATCATTATTGTTCGAATTTCGGAAGAGGAGAAGAGCCAAGCGCAAGGTCACCTGTTACTACACCCGCAAAAAAAAACCTATAGTACTACTATAGCCAAAGCTGGTCCACCTTTTTAGAGCATGGTTAATTAAGGCTGGTTGTAATGGAGTGGATGCTAGATTGTCAATTAAAGCATGATTACATAGGTAGAAAATCATATAGCATTCTATCCTATGAATCAAATGACCAATGTAGGAAAACTATGAGGGGGGGTCTCTCCAACAGTGTTCCTCGGCTCGCACCTAGCATCACGATGGTCGAACTTGGAGTCATTCTTCTGGTACACGGGACCACATGTCAACGAAACATGGTGTGTAATTTCTCATGAAAAATGCGATCTGGCCGCGTTGGCCCGAGGTGCCGCATTAGTTATCGACCTTTATTTTTTAATGGCGTGCCGTTCAGTTTTGAAGCACGACTAACTGGTACTGTTTGCAGAGAAAATATATAAACTACTCTACCACTACTCCACCTCTAGTACTAGTAGTATAAAAAAGATATATAGGTTGGAGCTTCAGAGCTTTCTTGCTAAGGGCTTCCCACTTGCTTCTCACACTATCACCCTCTCTCCAGATCTAAAAAAGACGGCCTCTCTCTCCCTCCTCGCCGGTGGTCACATATCCGCCGGGGAAGAAAAGGACGTGCAACGTTGACACACTCGTCGTCGGCGAGCGAGGTCACGCACTGACGACAAGGCCGCCCTCTCACACCTAGCCCCCGCGCGGGATGGCCTCCGTCCCCAAGCTTGCTGCCGTAGTGCGTGTGGAGGACGATGACCACGAGCGAAGCCACTTCCTGCCGACCCTCAAGTATGCTACTTCTTTCCGAACCATACCCTTGTTCTATTGCCCCATCTGCCACGTCGCTGCATGTGGATCTTTTTCCACTCCACCATCTTCCCAATTTGCTATCCTCTGCTCTGCTGGTCACGCAGACAAAAACCTTAATTTGCACTAATAAAGGAAACCCTACTTCATGCTGACTAATCCATGTCTGGGTTGAATAAGGAAAGGAAGGGAGACTGTACTGTCCAAGAGAGTAGGCATCGAACCCGCATCTATGTTGAAAAGAGGAAAATCACTAGCTAAGGAACGAGTCTCGTGTCTCTTGGTTGAAGAAGGGCAGAAAGGCATGACAACGCAATACAGAATGACCAGGTCGATCGGTTTGTTGTCCTAACATAGGAAAAAGGAGGCTGAACATAACAAAAATGGGACGTAATCCACATATGCTGCCTGGATATTTGTTGCTATGCGCAACCATACCTCCCACACCACTCTATGCATCCGTGGAGGTACATCGTACTGGTGCGCCCACTGTGCGAATAGGTCTCCCATGCTCTTATTGCCACTTTTTTGATGTTAGTATAACGCAGCGGTAAAGTCAACCAATGCTACTGCTAAAGTGATGCCACATTTAACTAATGCCGCACTCAGTCCAATGCCACCGATAAATTTAAGCAATGCCATTTAATGTCTCTGGATTATTTCAGGGTTAGCTGTTGATTGTGGATGTATTAAAGATTTTTTAGCTAAGGCATTCTAATGTTGTTGCACAACCAGTAGACCAACGATGAAAGTTGTTACTACTTTCAGATTTTTGCACTGTTAATGCTTATAGATTACATACCTCACTTTCATGAGATAAGTCAATTTTTTTGTACAGTGTCACCAAAATGCCAAGGCACTGATGTCATTTTATTTTGCTTAAACTGCACAAAAAATTATGAAGACAAGAGGAAAGGTCAAGAGTGGGCACCTCCTTATTCGGCTGTTTTCTTTGATTCGGTTGGTCAAGTTTTATGTTTAATCGACAATGAAGATTGGGATAGCAATTTTCAGGTCCCCTGGAGTTCGAAATGATATATATACCTTCAAGGTACATGCTTTGCAAAAAAATTATACTATCATTAGTTCATAATGCTAGCTACCTTCAGACTTTTGTATTTGGTTTAATGTTGTTGCCAGCTAGTATACCAATGCTTAAACTTGTTACCTTTACATTTTGTATTGTTAATGCTTATAGAAATCTTCAAGTGCTAGCATATGGAGATCAGTTCAGTAAAACCATTATACTCTACCCCGTAATATAAAAATTACTCCACTGTTCCACTAGCCAGTGGATTAGTGTATATATGTACTATTTGAATGGTGTTGCATTAGCGTATCGACATATATAAGGTGTGGCAAGCTTTCCCAGAGCAACAAGTTTAAGCATTGGTATAATAGCTATGCAACAAGTTTCAGCATTGGTACAGAGAGGGTGTAGAGTTCACTCAAATGCTGCCAGTAAAGCTAGCCACACCTTTGTTAAGATTGTGATAGCAATTTTTCATGTTCACCCGAGTTCGAAATGATATTTACCTTGAAGGTACAAGGTTTGCACTTTTTAATACTGTAATTAGTTAATAATGCTAGTTACCTTCAGCCTTTTGTATTTGGTTTAATGCTCTTGCACAGCTAGTATACCAATGCTGAAACTTGTTACCTTTACATTTTGTATTGTTAATTCTTATAGAAATTTTCTAGTGCTAGAGCTTATGGAAATCTTCCAGTGCTAGAGCTTATAGAAAACTTTTCCCATTAAGAAATTGGAATGCTTATATTTGTGAGTCTATGCTTCAACTAGTGCCACTTCTATAGTAATCACACTTTCAATATCTATGCAAACAGGGATCCTTGATTTTAGTGGAACTGCCCAACTGGTTCAACATTAGGAGCATGTTTTCTTCCAAACCTTTATATCCAATTGGTGGCACTATGAGTTGTTCATTAAGAAGGTACATGGTTTGCTACTATCTTGCTACTCTTTTTTTACTGTCATTAGATAGTAATACTAGTGGTTTGCATGTGAATTTATTGGCAGGGTGGACCTACATTGGAGGTGCAGGACATGATTCGATGATTGGATGCTCAATTTTGGTTGTATCGATTTCACCTCTTCCATCACTGCGAAGATGGATATCCTTGGTCTGATGAAGAGTAGGCGCTATATTTGTGCTCTGAACAAGCAAATCAATTCAGTCTGAAATTGTCCAGGGCAAAACATGACTGTATCAAATTGTCCAGTGCAAAACATGACATATGCTAAGCGGAAGAGACATGTTTAAACGGAAAATACAAGGTGGGGTATATGTTTACTATATGCTTGATATTTGTGCAGGCAAAGATGTCTGTCCGTTGATATTTGGCAAACACACAAAGTGACCGCAATTTTGGTTGAACTGCACAAGAGAATAGTATAGTCACTGCATGCAGTGCCATTTGAAAATAGACACAGAAAGATTGGATAGTCACTTCATGGACTGCAGAAAAGTAGTACTGTACTATTTATTGGCTATAACTAGGTGCTTCATTGCTTTGGTATGATTATACAATGGGCATCATTTTGCCTAAGTTAAAGTTTTTATTCTGAAAATAGTCTCGCCGTGTGATCGAGAGAAGACCAAATCATATTGAAGTGGATGTTCCTCCATCATGTGTGGTTCATTCTGATGGTTCCAGCTGTTGGTGAAACCACTTACGTTTGCAAGAGGAATTGTAGACTTCACAAACAAATTTGTCTTTCAGTTTGTACTGAATGTTGGTCAAGAGAAGCATCCATGTTAGTAGGAAGAACATATGTTTTTTTCTTGATCTTTGCTTTTGGAGCTACATATTTGTATATGATCTTATGTATGGGAATCATACTAGTTGGTTTTAGTTGTGTCTAATCTTTCCTTTTGGAGCTACATATTTGTATATGATCTGTGAATCATTGAGATGCATTAACAGTTCCTTATATCTGTTCGCTCAGTGTTTACAAGTTACTAATTGATCACTAGCTAGCCTACTAATGCACTCCTGGTAGTTTTAGTTGCAACACAAGATCCGAAGTGGCAGTTTTTTGAATATAAATGCCTACCTCTGAAGAAACTAACAAGCTGCTCTGAAGAAAATGCCATGCGAATCTGAAGAAACTGCCAGCAAAAACGTTTGCAAATGCCTTATCTCCTAGTGAATGTTCATCAGTTAATGCGATCGTACACGTACACCATCCAACCTACTTGATCCTACACGGATAAATAGCAGATCACACGCGTACTACCTCCTTTCCGGTTTTCAGGGCTCAATTCAAAAAACGACCTACTCGATCCTACACAAATAAATAGCGGATCACGCACGTACTACGTCCTTTCGGTTTGCAGGGCTTAATACAAAAATCTCACCAACCAAGGTAGAGGAGGGAGTACCTCATCTGGATGATTTGAGTTCGCAAATGCCTTATCTCCCAGCTAAAGTTCATCAACTAATGCCCTCGGTTGCGACTCATTGCATGCTGCTCCGCGTACTGGCTGCAAGCGATTTTGAGTGCCTGCATGCAGCCGGCCGTAATTAAGGCAGCTAACTGATGCGAAAACGATGCACTTTAATTGTTGGGGCCCGTTTAAATCCGTGGAATCATTATTGACAAGGAGGGAGATGATTCGAGTGCACTCATTTGACCGTCATGCCGGCGTGCGACCCAGCACGGACGGGACAGGGACGGCACAGTCAGAATTTCAGTTTCTCTAGTTTTCCACGGCAAGCTGGCGCGCTAAGCCATGCCTACTTAATTATGCATTCAATTCCGATGACCGTGGCGCTACCTTCCGCCTATAAGTACTGTTTCTCGGCCATCTATGGTGGTACCGTGACCCAACTCGCCCTATCCTCATAAGCCCCCACCGGTCCGACGTTGCTCGCCACTTCTCCTCGCTCTCGCCACGTCCGCCATGCCCCCGCCCGTCCGTGATAGGCTAGGCCGAAGGCGGTCACCGCCGGAACTAGTGTTCGGTTTTTCCACCGGAAGGCAGACGGAGGGAGGAGGCATTCTATCGGTCTTTAGATGGCAATGTGGAGATCGAGGACTTGTTGGAGCATGACCGTCTGGCGGAGGAGCAGGAGTGGTTGGAGCGCGACCGCTTAGCGGAGGAGCAACATATGGCTGATTTGCGCCGCCAGCGGGACATGGAGTAGCAGCACACCGATGCTCTGAGTAGCGAGCAGAGCGCCCGCAACTGGGTCGACTACGTGGAGGACGACGCCCGGCAAATAACCCCGGAGGCTATTGAGCATGCATGCGTTCGCGACGCCGATTTTTACAACCAGCTCGTCAAGTGGGTTTCCCGCTTGGAAGCCGAAGCTTCGGTGGACCACACCGGCATGGAAAGGGCCAACGTGCGCGAGGAGCGCGCCCTATCACACTTCTGGCAAGTCCGAAGCGAGGCGGAGGACACCGGTGCCGGCGTTTAGCGTGTACCGCAGATGGCGGCCGGCATCGTCTAGTTAGCTAAGAGTAAGTTAGTACTTGTACGCTACTAGAGTATTAATGGGAGTAGATAGTTAACTTGGCTATGATGGTTGTCAACGTGGAAGTTCAGTACTCTATATGTGGATCAGTCTTGTTACTTTGCTCTGAATGTTGAACTTCCCGTTTGAACGTATGGAATGGGCTGTTATTTTTTTAAATGGGTTGTATTTGTCCTCCACGGGTTTAGAGCCTGACTTGTGGGCCTACCAAGTTGACGCGTACACAATCAGGAGATAATTGTACGTGGAGAGGATGACAGCAGGGACCGCCAAGGTCATGGCAGTACGCAAGCAAGTGCCTCCTTATTTCAAGATAATAGAAAAATGGCTCCTCCTAATGGATTTCTGACATCTGGGTCCCATGCCATTGTCAACGTAGTCAATAAACGAGATAATTGAACAACGAGCGGCTGACAGCAGGGACCCAGCAGCTCGCCCAGTTATTTTTGTTTTTGGGTTAATTTGATAAATGCCACTCCAAATCTGATGTTTCTCAGAAATGCCACTGTAATTTCCAAACTTTGAAAAATGCCATTCATGCCATTTCCAGTGGCATTTTTCGAAGTCTGGAATTGCGTTTTCCAAAGTTTGCAAAAATTGCAGTGTCATTTTTCAAAGTTTGGAATTTGCAGTGGCATTTTTATGAATCGCCATAATTGGAGTGGCATTTATCTAATTTGTTTTTGAGACAGAAGCAGGGTGTCAACTGGGCTGTGCGGGGCACTCTGGCCTGTCTAGACAGCCTTCTCTTTTATGTTTACCACATACCAGGCCAGTATTTTTTTTTCTGAAAATGGCTAGCCCAGTTTTTTTATGATTTGCCAAGTAAGTCGCTTTGTCAGGCCTGTTGGGCTGCAAATCTTTCAAGACAAGGAGAGCTTCATTCGGCTGGACGAGAAAATGGCCTATCAATAATGAGAAATGGGATGTACATTTTTTAAATACATCAAACCGGCAATTAGTTTCAAATTTATTTTTTTCATTTCGAGATTTTAAATTGCATTAATTTTTATGCGTGGACAATTTGTTGGATTCTATATTGATATACATTTATTTTTAAAATCAGTTTGAATGTGACTCGAAATTTCGGGATTAAAAACTATTCGGACCGCACCGAAATATGCAAAATTTCGTATAATTTTTTAACCATGGCCACAATATGGGCTGTAATGCTAACAAAAAGAATATGGGCTCCAAAAAAAACCTTAAGAATTAGCAAATGGGCTGTAAATTATTAGAAATAATGGCAGATGGGCTGTATGATGTTTTCCATAGATTTGAGGCTTTCCTAAAAAAAGGTTGACGCACAAGCAGTGACTGTTGGATGTCCATCCAACGGCCGTCGTGCTTCTTCAATCTCTGCTCTTCCTGCTCCAGCCGCTCAAACAAGCGCCGACGAGACTGCCTGCTCTCTCCTTCCCGCGTCCGGTTGTGCTGCCGCGCAAGCCTCACCTCCCCACCGTACTCCCATAGCTGGCATAGCCATCCCTCTACTCACCCACACCTGTTGTTTTCTCCGGGGACAGCAGACGGATGAGTAAACCCTCGTATTCCTCCGCGTGGGAAACAACTGCCGAGTCTTCCCTCGCTTTGTGTCATTCCATTCTTAGGCCTCATCGTCGTCCACCGCCCTGGTGCTCTCGGCGCGGCCTGGTCAACATGGTCAATGACCGACATGCATCTGAAGTGGACTGTACGTGGAGAGGCTGACAGCTGGGTCCATGGCCGCACGCAAGGAAATGCCTCCTTATTACACGCAAAATAATGATTCCTCCACCTGACATCTGGGACCTACTAAAAGGGCCTATGTTTTTCGCGAAAAAATGTTACCGCCGCTGACAGCTCGGACCCACCAGCTATATCTTTGCACGTAAGGAAGTGCCTCCTTATTACGCACAAAAAATGAATACTCCCCCTATTAGCTGGGACCCAGTATACTGGCAGGCTGAATTGTGGGCCTACTAAGTTGACGGCGATGGAGGGCTTTGTCAACTTAGTCAATATGCACGATTCTAGCTGTAGTATTCGTACGATGTCCATCCAACAGTCGTAGTGCTTCTTCAACCTCTGGTCTTCTTGCTCCAGCCTCCCAAACCAGCTAGCAAATCAGCCGATCGTGCCTCGTGCTCCTGCCTCCCGTGGCCGGCTGTGTAGCCGCGGAGGCCTCACCGCCCCCTACTACTCCCACCGTTGGCCAGGCCATCCCTCCACTCTCCCGCACCCCCTGTTATTCTACGGTGATGGCAACCTCACAACGCAGCCGAACCAGTGAACCCTCGTACTCCTCTCCGCGCGGGCTTCCACTGCCGCGTCTTCCCCAGCTCCGCGTCGTCGTTCACCGCCCTGGTGCTCTCGGTGCGGTGTGGTCAATATGGTCAAGGAACGACTTCCATCGGAAGAGTACTGTACGTGGAGAGGCTGACAGCTGGGTCCACGACCGCGGCAAGGAAGTGCCTCCTTATTACGCGCAAAATAATTATTCCTCCACATGACATCGGGGACCCACCGGACGAGCCACCGTATTTTGCGAAAAAAACATTTCACCGTGACTGCTGGGACCCACCAGCTACATCTTCGCACGCAAGGAAGTGCGTCCGGGCAAAAAAACGATTCGCCCCCCTGACTGCTGGGACCCACCAGCTACATATTCGCATGGAAGGAAGTGCCTCACAGTCGGGACCCACCTGGTCAAAGCGCACGTAGCGTTGTCATTCTGGTCGCGAACGTGTACGTACATACTGGTCGATGTAGAGGCGCGCACGTGTCGTAGCAGAGGCGCGCACGTAGCATGTACACATACGTACATCGGCCAGGGTGCAAGAAAGAAAATACGGCCACGTACGTACATACGGGCGGGGTCTCAAATGCCTACTCGCGCGTACGTATGTCCAGGGCTCGTGTACATGGCTCGGTCGGAACGGAGAAACAACGTCGTCGTCGTGTTCATGGGAAGCCAACTGGCTGGGTCGGAACGGAATGCGTCGTCGTGTTCATCGGGAGGGCTTGGACGGAACAACCGATGGAAACGAGGCATGGCGTACCACAGAATGGAGGAAACGGCCTTGTGTTCGACCGGACACGTTTGAAACAGGATCATGTTCATCGGGAGGGGTGTGGCGTACCGCAAAACGGAGGAAACGGACCTCCTGCGGTCAAAACGGGGGTCCTGTTGATCGGGAGGGGTGTGGCGTACCGCAAAACAGAGGAAACGGACTTGTGTTGGAGCGCTACGGTCGAAAAGGGAGTCCTGTTGATCGGGAGGGGTATGGCGTACCGCAGAACGGAGGAAACGGACTTGTGTTGGAGCGCTACGGTCGAAACAGGGGTCCTGTTCATCGGGAGGGGTGTGGCGTAACGCAAAACGGGACTCCACGGGATACTGTTCATCACCACTGTCGACCCCCTCCAGCCTCCACGGGCTACTGTGCATCCACCGTCGACCTCCCCCAGCCTCCACCTGCAACTGTTCAGCCTCCACCGCGCGCTACTCCACCGGCCACTGTTCAACCAGCCCTCTCCACGGGCTCCTGTTCAACTACCCCTCCACAGGCTACTGTTCATCCAGCCCTCCACCGTCTACTGTTCATGCAGCCCTCCACGGGGTGGTCCTGTTCATGCAGCCCTCCACAGTGTCCTGTTCATGCAGCCCCAACTGGCTCAATCGAACGGGGTCCTGTTCATGCAAAGGCAACAACACGGGTGATGTCTACACACGCTTCTACTCTTGTAGACTATGTTGGGCCTCCAAGCGCAGAGGTTTGTAGGACAGCAGCAATTTCCCTTAAGTGGATGACCTAAGGTTTATCGAACTTAGGGAAGTAGAGGTTGAAGATGGCCTCTCTCAAGCAACCCTGCAACTAAGATACAAGAAGTCTCTTGTGTCCCCAACACACCTAATACACTTGTTAGATGTATAGGTGCACTAGTTCGGCGAAGAGAGGTTAAATGACAAGTGATATGGATGGCAAAACAAGGTAATATAAATATGTAATAAAAAGTGCAGCAAGCAAACAAGTAGTAAACGTGAGTACAAACGGTATTGCAATGGTGGAAACGAGGCCTAGGGTTCATACTTTCACTAGTGGCAAATCCCAACAACATTAACATAATATAATCACATGACATTTCCCATAAAACATGCAAAGGGGACACACTCGGAGATCATTCCTTCGTGGTCAAGAGAGGACGAGAATTATGTAGGGCTACAAAAGCACACCTCAAAGTTCGTAGTTCTCGATCTAAGGATTTCCCAATGTCACCGCGGCCATCCAAAGAGAGTCCCACAATCACCATAACATATCTAAAGGATAGTCAAAGACAAGCACCAAGAGACTCTCAATCTTCAATCAACACACAAGAAAGGAAATCACTCATGAAAATATTGTTCTAATCCATGTCCAATAGACCGCTGTCACCTTGGTCTCGGGGATTATACTAGATAAAGACAAGTGAGTACATCAATCCAATACATAGAGGAAGGGGAAACACCCTAGATTAACATAGCCTATGATCACAACGAAGATCACATCATGGGAGAGAGAGTTGACCACATAGCTACTGGTAAGAACCTCAGCCCCGAGGAGGAACTACTCCCGCATCATGGAGGGAGGAAGCAACGTCGATGGAGATGAATCCGGGGGCACTTCCCCATCCCGGCAGGGTGCCGGCGCAGGAATTCTGGTCCCCCGAAGCTTGATGGCGATGGCGGCGGAGATCGGAAACGCGTCTGGAGAAAAGGGTTCTGGAATTAGGGTTTCCTCGACGGACCTTAAATATATGCCAAAGGGGGTCACCAGAGGGGGTCAGGGGTGCCCAGGCGCCCCCCCGGCGCGGCCCAGGGGGGGCCGCGCCCACAGGCCGCCTGGAGCCCCTGTGGGTCCCCCTCGGCTGTACTTTGGCCGCACGGTAGATCCCGGAACGCTGATTTTTATATATATTTTCTAGATTTTTCTAGGCGGTTCTCGAAATGTGAAAACCTGAAATACAAAAACAGCCGAAAACAGAAACTGGCACTGGGGTGCACTGGATTAGTAAGTTAGTCCAAATATGATCAAAAGTGTATGGAAGTGTATGAATATCATAGCAATATCACCCAAAAGTGGCATGGAGCAAGCAGAAATTATAGATACGTTTTGGACGTATCAACATCCCCAAGCTTAATTCCTGCTCGTCCTCGAGTAGGTAAATGATAACAAGAATAATTTCTGTGGTGACATGCTATTAACCATATAGGACTTTCTCATAGTCATATGACAAAAGCTTACTGAGACAATGATTCTATAGTAATTAAGTTGTCTCAAGAGAAAATCACAAATGACTGAAAGTTTTACAATATGAAACTGAAACGTCAAAAAGATTTGCAATGAACATGACGTGCAAATATGATAAAGTGATATCCAGCTTGCCCCCTGTAGTGATGCAAAACATAAATGCAAGGGCACCTTCAAGGTTTAAGTGATGACTAGATACAATCATTTCACAATAAACGATATCACAATCATGCAAAAGACAATGCTACTTTGGGACAATGCACATTACACTCAGAATGACAATCATGCTCTCAGCAGTTGGTGCTTCAACATAAAGGTAAAAGAAAGGTTAAGTGCTAGAGCTTTTTATTTTGAAAACATGGAAGCAATTGTGTCAACGGTAGTAGTACTCCATATGTGTCATGTATAAAACATCTTATAAGTTGCAAGCCTCATGCATCGAATACCAATAGTGCTCGCTCCTTGTCCTAATTAGCTCGGATCCCCATGGGTTATCATTGCATTGCATATGTTTTAACCAAGTGTCACAAAGGGGTACCTCTATGCCACCTGTACAAAGGTCCAAGGAGATAGATCGCATTTGATTTCTCGTTTTTGATAAATCTCAACTTGAGGACATCCATACCGGGACAACATAGAAAATAGATGATGGACTCCTCTTTAATGCATAAGCATATTCTCATGTGAGATTGAGGATTAAGGTCCAAGCTAAAACTTCCACCATGATGCATGGCTTTGGTTGGCGGCCCAATGTTCTTCTCTAACAATATGCATATTAATTCAACCCACGGTAAATCACCCTTACTTCAGACAAGACGAACATGCATAGCAACTCACATGATATTCAACAAAAGTGTGACAGTTGATGGCGTCCCCAGAAACATGGTTACCGCTCAGCAAGCAACTTGTAAGAAATAAGATACATAAGCAACATATTCTTTACCACAATAGTTTTTAGGATACTTTCCCATGAGCTATGTATTGCATGGTTAGTTTGCTTAGTGCAGGTGGAGGTTAGCAAAAGACTGGGAGCGACCAACTAAGAGAGCAATGACGGTCATAATCATGCAGAGCGACAAAGCAATATTGAATCAGTCATGGTAGTTATATCGCTACTTAGAAACAAAAGATCATCAAGGCTTGACAGACTTTCTTTACAGTCTTGAATATGCGTGAGCATATGCCAAGTCAATCAAAATAAATTCTCGAAGGAAGATATTACTAAACCATACCACATCATAGGCAAACAAACCAAGTTGGTATTCCAATAACACATTGGGAACCTCCCAACTATTTGAGATTAACCATAAGAAAACCTGAACTACTAAGCACCATCATGAAAGTAGCATCTTTATCATAGACACATTAACCCATGCAACGGAAGCAAACTCTCTTAATAAGGTGAGCATGGTAATTAAAGAGAGTTCAAGCAACCAACTAAATAAAAGCTCTTGAAAAGATAAACATGAATACTAAGAGCAGAGTATGATAGTAGCTATTAAAAGATAAAGAACACACACAACATAGATAGACATGAAAATTCTATGTAATGTTCTAGGTAGAGGTGGAGCGTGTTTCTCTCCCACATAAAGGAATGCTGGGTTCCGACTCGTTATGAAAAACTAAAAACTAAAAGCAAGACGCTCCAAGCATAGCACATAACATATGAAGTGATAAAAATATAGCGGAACGAAAGACGAACTGATAATGTTGATGGAGAAGGGGATGCACGGGGGGCATCCCCAAGCTTAGACGCTTGAGTCTCCTTGAATATTTCTTGGGGGTGCACGGGGCATCCCCAAGCTTGAGCGCTTGACACTCCTGAATCTTTTTATCATCTTCCCTCGCACACTTGAAAACTCCCTTCATACACAACTCATCATAATCTGATTAGCGAGGTTAGTACCCTTAATAAAATAATTATACCTTGCTGAAAATAAGGATATTCTTGAAGTTCTACTGTTTCTCAAGATTGCCAAAAGGTTTTTGCAAAGAAAAAGCAAGTTCTTAATTTGCAAAGTGAAGGTAAGGCAAAACAGGACAGAATCTGTGAAAAACAGAAAAGCAGGCAGTAATTGACCTGTTCGGGATACTTCTGCAACTCAAATAAAAAAACTCAGAACTGACGCACGAAAGAGAATTATATAGAGAATGCTGTAGAAAAAATTCAGACCAAAAAGATGATCTGGTGATTTTATACGAATTTTTCTATCCAAGGACAGAATCTGTTTCCTGGACAGCACCTCACAACTTTTGAACTTTCTAGCAATCAGAGGCTATACTTGGCACAAATATGAAAAGTAAAGATACAATGATGATGCTACAGCAGTAAACAACATCAAGACACAACAAAAGAAAAATAAATTTATTCATTGGGCTGCCTCCCAAGAGCGCTTTCTTTTATGCCTTTAAGCTAGGCATAGGACTTTAATGATGCTCTCGCAAGAATAAGAGCTGAAGAACAAAAGAGGGCATCAAGAAGCAAATGCCAAATACATTTAAGCCTAACATGCTTCCTATGCATAGGAATATTGCAATAGAATAATTCATTGAAGCACGAAGCAACTAGCATAGGAAGGCAAAAGAACCATAATTTCAAAATATTCACCATAAAGAGAAGAAACTTCTTATTATTCAGATATTTAGAACCAAGCCTCCCTCTCTCATTATAAATTTCAGTGGCATCATGGATGAACTCAACAATATAAGCATCACATAAAGCATTGTCACCATGATCCACATGCAAAAAGGTACTCTCACTCCCCACATAAGCATAATTTTTCTCATTGGTAATAGTGGGAGTAGGACTATCATAAACAACTTGAGCACTATAGATTAGTTGTATATTAGGAGGGTGGTGTTCAACAAGGGAGTAATTCCTTTCATGATTATGACAAGTTTCATAAGGATAATTTCTCCTTATGTCATAGGTACCTTTATAATCACTATAGATTGGAGTTATAACATCATCATGGTAGAGAAGAGCATTATCATTGCTAGCAACTATATTTGTAAACATGTTGTCTTTATTCTTACTAGCAAGAGAATTATCAATTATCACATCACTAGTGGGGATAGGATTAGCAATCATATCATCCCCAAGCTTAGAGCTTCCCATATCTTCACTTTCAGAGTTGGTACCAAAAAGATTTTCAAGATCATAAGCAGTATTATCATCATTTTCCCAATCACAATAAGTAACATGCATATCATAATCAAAATCATCTTCAATAGTACCTACGGACGTATCATCAAGATGATAATTAAGGCAATAAACTTCACTTTCTTCTTTAAACTTACAACCATTAAGATAAAAGTTGTTAGGAGGAATATGCTCAGGCCAGGTTGATACCCATTCTTCTTCCTTCTTGCTCCTCTTCCTCCTCCTCTTCTTTTTCTTTTTCTTCACCTTAGGAGGGGGTGGTTGGCGATGAAGCTTCTCCACATATCCTGGTTTATCATTAGAAACAATAGGGGAAACTTGGGAGATACTCTCCTTTTTATTAGCAGAAATATAAGAGACATTTTTATACTTTGGTAAAGTTCCCCCCTTTCTAATCTTACTTATGTAATCATTTTCATGGCAATTAACAACACAATAGAGATGGCAATTTTGCAAAGTGTTTTTTATTCCTATGGCATTATAATCCAGCCAAGAAGTCTTTTTTGATAACTCTTCACACATCAAAAATAACATAAGATCATCATAAAGATCAGAGGTGATCATGTCATCACACAACCGGTTAACAGTTATGTTTTGAAAGTTCATGCATTGAAAACTAAAGTGACCCTCTGTACGGCAAAGTTCACAAGTAAAAGGATAAAGGTCACACAATTCTCTAGCAATTTCATTTAAATCTCTGACCCAAGTGATTGTTCTTTCATGCTTATGTTGCTTACAATACTTCTCTTCTTCAATCATAGGCCTTTCACAAGGTCTATCCACTCCACAAAAATTAACATGCTTATATAAAACTTCATTTTTAGGAATTGGATCATGCATGTTGCAATCATCATGAACAATTTCATTTTCTATGCAAGTCTCTTTAAAAGGTTTATGATGCTTGATCCAATCCTCCTTAGGCATATTAAGATGTGAAGCAAAAGATTTGAGGAAATCAACAAGGAGTTGAGAATCAAGCCCAAACTTAGCACTAAACTTATTAAAACTTGTAGTTTCAACAAA
>LR738713.1:99440859-99568295 GCA_902687465.1 Secale cereale
CTGAAAACATCGAGGCAACAGAGAAAACCCTAATTCCACCGTCGCAACCTTCTGTTCCCATGAGATCCCATCTTGGGGCCTGTTCCGGAGCTCCGCTGGAGGGGTGATCTACCACAGAGTGCTTCTACATCAACACCATGGCCTCACCAATGAGTTGTGAGTAGTTTACCACAGACCTTCGGGTCCATAGTTATTAGCTAGATGGCTTATTCTCTCTTTTTGGATCTCAATACAAAGTTATCCTTGATCTTCGAGGAGATCTATTCGATGTAATCTTTTTGCGGTGTGTTTGTCGAGATCCGATGAATTGTGGGTTTATGATCAAGATTATCTATGAACAATATTTGATTCTTTTCTGAAATCTTTTATGTATGATTATAATATCCTTGCAAGTCTCTTTGAATTATTGGTTTGGTTTGGCCTACTAGATCTATAATTCTTGCAATGGGAGATGTGCTTGGCTTTGGGTTCAATCTTTCGGTGTCCTTTCCCAATAACAGCAGGGGCAGCAAGGCACGTATTGTATTTTTGCCATCGAGGATAAAAAGATGGGGTTTATATCATATTGCTTGAGTTTATCCCTCTACATCATGTCATCTTGCTTAAAGCATTACTCTGTTCTTATGAACTTAATACTCTAGATGCATGCTGGATAGCGATCGATGTGTGGAGTAATAGTAGTAGATGCAGAATCGTTTCGGTCTACTTGTCATGGACGTGATGCCTATATATAATGATCATGCCTAGATATTCTCATAACTATGCGCTTTTCCATCAATTGCTCGACAATAATTTGTTCACCCACCGTAGAATTCTGCTATCATGAGAGAAGCCACTAGTGAAACCTATGGTCCCCGGGTCTATTCTCAACATATTAGTCTTCCATCTACTTTACTTTGTTTTATTTACTTTCTGTTCTTATACCAAAAATACCAAAAATATTATACTGTCCTATCTATCAGATCTCACTTTCGTAAGTGACCGTGAAGGGATTGACAACCCCTTATCGCGTTGGCTGCGAAGTTCTTATTTGTTTGTTCAGGTGCGAGGGACTCGCGCGTGGTCTCCTACTGGGTTGATACCTTGGTTCTCAAAAACTGAGGGAAATACTTACGCTAACGTGCTGCATTACCCTTTCCTCTTCGAGGGAATACAACGCAAGCTCGAGAAGTAGCAGCTGCTATTCATCATCGCCGGGAAGCCGTCACAGCGACGCCGAAGTTGCATCGTAGCACCAAGTCGTCGAAGTTGCATCATAGCACCAGGTGGCTCCCTATAGCACCGTGCCTCCACCTCCCTTGTTTGCCGCATTGTAGCACCGATGACGAGTGGCGACCACGTCCGGTCTTCCTCTTCGTACTGCGATGCAGCACCGGCAGCGAGAGGCGGCGGCCTCCGGCAACCGCGCCTTCATGCTGCGTGTCGGGGAAACGACACCGACGAGATCGCATGGATCTCTTCTACGGTTTGACAGGGAAGAGAGTGCACAAAGAGTAGACATAACGATCAACACGAGGGATTTTTACCCAGGTTCGGGCTGCTGAGAAGCATAATACCCTAGTCCTGCTTTGAGTGTATATTCAATGTTCTTGAGCTTCGGCTAGTTGCCACGCATGCATACTGGGCCGGCAAGTCCAAAAATCCTCTCCTATATCGCCTTGGGCCTCCTTTTATACTAAAGGGGCGTGCACAGTGGCATACATGCACACACGAGGTGTAAAGCTGCTACAGTTCATGTTCTTATCACTGTCGTCTTATGAAAACACATTGAATGCGCTGGTTACGTGCCCCTAACTTTATCGGGGACGGAAACAGAGCCCGTCATGTCCATCGCCACCTCACCCCGCCTTGACACGCACCCGGGATGACGAGGCATGCAATGCCAAGCTGATTAGTTAGCCGCTGCGCTGGAGTGGTGGAGGGACCTTCACGAAGATCTACATGCCAGCATGCAGGCACTCCTGGATCTTGGTCCTGACATTGTCGATGGTGTCAGAGCTCTCAACCTCAAGGGTGATGGTCTTGCTGAACCTTCGCAAATCATCCTAGCAAGGGTCTTACCGGGGCCTCGTGAGCCGCCCCGGTAAGGGCCTTGTCGGGGGCTCAATTATGTCTCATGTTCTCTGATTACTGGCTTGGATGCTATCTTGATTGCCTTATATTTGCTCCCAGCTGTCCCCGGAAGGCCCTACCGCAGGTGTGGCTAGGACTGTCCGTGCACAAGTACGGGGTACTAAAGGGCCCAATCTTTAGTTCACAGACAGGAGCCCCCGGGCCTGGGCCATACACGAGTGTGAGGCGTCATTGGGCCAGGCCCTAACAGTGCACGGGCACGCATGGCAGGAATTAACTAATGTAATCATCTCGTCTGTTGCGCTTCCCCACAACCCGCTTTGAGTGCGCAACGTGGGAGACATGCAGAGAACGGCCGCAGCAGCAGCACGCCCGCGAAAATACTTTTATATTGAACAATAAAGAGGCACCCCCGTGCCTTCCCCATAAAAAGGGGAATCCACAGAGGCGCTGCTCATTTATCTCTCGCCTGTTCCAATCTAGAAACTGACGTCGTCTCCTTCCTTGAGCCCAGACCAGAGCCTCCTCATCCATCCGCCGCCCGCTGCGCTTCCACCATCCTCGGCCTCCCGCTCTTTTCTAGTTTCCCATGGCTCCTAAGACGAGCTATGGCAAGGATGCGCCCAAGGCGAGCGATTGGGAAGAGGTACCGGAGAGTGAGTTGGCAAAGATGCAGAGGTAGAACATCGTCTTCGCTCCGACGCTCGATGCGCACGCTCTGAAGGAGCGGTATCTGTGCATGTGGGGGAGAGCGATGATGGGGCACCCTGCTACCCGCGTCATCCCAGCTTCTCGTGCCGAGCCTGCTCCAGATAAATATCCTTTCTTTGCTGATTACTTCTACTGCGGGCTCTATCTCCCATTCTTTGATTTCTTCAATGACATTATGTACACATTTGGCGTCCATATCTTGGATTTCACACCAAATGTTGTGGCATGTATGCCCATCTTTGCCCACCTCTGTGAGAATTTTGCCGGGGTGATCCCCAACACGGCCATCTTCCACCATTACTTCATGATATGTCCATTTTGCATCATGTTTTCTCACTGTTATTCATGTTGTTTTTATGCACAACAATGCTTTTTGGAGTAATTCTAATGCCTTTTCTCTCATAATTTGCAAGGTATGCACCAAGAGGGAGAATTCCGGCAACTGGAAATCTGGACCTTAAAAAGCTACGTCAGGCCACCTATTCTTCACAAATCCAAACAAGCTGAAGCTTCACGGAGAATTTTCATGAATTATTTGAAGAATATTGGAGCAAAGAAGTACTAGAGGGGCCTCACGAGGTGGGCACAACCCACCTGGGCGCACCAGGGAGCCCAGGCGGGCCCTGGTGGGTTGTGCTCACCCAGGCCTACCTCCAGTGCCCATCTTTGGGTATATAAGCCATTCTAACCTAGAAAAAAATGAGGGGAAGACTTTTGGGACGGAGCGCCGCTGTATCGAGGCGGAACTTGGGCAGGAGCACTTTTTCCCTCCTGGGGAGAGATTTCGCCGAGGGAACTTCCCTCCCGGAGGGGGAAATCATCGTCATCATCATCACCATCAACTCTCCCATCTTGGGGAGGGCTATCTCCATCAACAACACCATCTCATCTCAAACCCTAGTTCATCTCTTATGTTCAATGTTGTTACCGAAACTATAGATTGGTGCTTGTGGGTGACTAGTAGTGTTGATTACATCTTGTAGTTGATTACTATATGGTTTATTTGGTGGAAGACTATATGTTCAGATCCAATATGCTATGTAATACCCCTCTAATCTTGAGCATGCTTATCATTTGTGAGTAGTTACCTTTGTTCTTGAGGTCACAAGAGAATCATGTTGCAAGTAATCATGTGAATTTGATATGTGTTTGATATTTTGATAGTATGTATGTTGTGATTCCCTTAGTGGTGTCATGTGAACGTCGACTACATGACACTTCACCATATTTGGGCCTAAGGGAATGCATTGTGGAGTAGTAATTAGATGATGGGCTGCAAGAGTGACAGAAGCTTAAACCCCAGTTTATGCGCTATTCCGTAAGGGACCGATTGGATCAAAAAGTTTAATGCTATGTTTAGATTTTATTGTTAATAATTTTCTCGTAGTTGCGGATGCTTGCGAGAGGGTTAATCATAAGTAGGAGGTTTGTTCAAGTAAGCACATCACCTAAGCACCGATCCACCCACATACCAAATTATCAAAGTAGCGAACATGAATCGAACCAACATGGTGAAAGTGACTAGATGAAATTCCTGTGTACCCTCAAGAATGCTTTGCTGATTATAAGACACTGTCTTGGCCTGTCCTTTGCCTCAAAAGGATTTGGCTACCTTTTTGCACTTTTGCTACTACTATCATTACTTGCTCGTTACAAAAATATCTTGCTATCCTACTCTGTTACTTACAATTTCAGCACTTGCAGACATTACCTTGCTGAAAACCACTTGTCATTTCCTTCTCCTCCTCGTTGGGTTCGACACTCTTACCTATCGAAAAGAGCTACAATTGATCACCTATACTTTTGGGTCATCAAGTCTATTTTCTAGCGCCATTGCCGAGGAGTGAAGCGCCTTTGGTAAGTGGAAATTGGTAAGGAGACATTCATACAACATGCTGAAATTTATTGTCACATGTTACTATGGAGAACAATCCTTTGAGGGGTTTGTTTGGGGTATCTTCACCTCATTCGGAACCACAATTAGCTACCCCTCAACCTGCTGCACCTACTGAAAATATTGAATATGAAATTCCTTCGGGTATGATAGAACAACTGCTAGCTAATACTTATGCAGGAGATGGAACCGAACATCCTGATATGCACTTGATATATGTGGAACAAATTTGTAGATTGTTTAAGCTTGCAGGTTTACCAGGAGATCAAGTTATGAAGAAGGTTTTTCCTTTATCTTTGAAGGGAAAAGCATTAGTATGGTATAGGCTATGCGATGATATTGGAGTTTGGAACTGGAATTGATTGAAATTGGAGTTTCACGAAAAACTTTATCATATTCATCTAGTTCATCGTGATCGGAATTACATATATAATTTTTGGCCTCATGAGGGAGAAAGTATCGCTCTAGCTCGGGGGAGGCTTAATTCAATGTTATATTCATGCCCCAATCACGAGCTCTCAAGAGAAATCATTATCCAAATATTTTATGCTCGGCTTTCTCATAATGATCAATCCATGCTTGGTACTTCTTGCGCTGGTTCTTTTATGAAGAAGACTATTGAATTCCGGTGGGATCTTTTGGAAAGAATTAAACGCAACTCTGAAGATTGTGAACTCGATGAAGGTAAAGAGTCAGGTATTAAGATTAACTATGATTGTTTTAAATCTTTTATGGATATCAATGCATTTCAAAAGTTTAACACTAAATATGGACTTGAATCTGAGATAGTAGCCTCATTTTGTGAATCATTTGCTACTCATGTTGATCTCCCTAAAGAGAAGTGGCTTAAATATCACCCACCTATTGAATAAGAAATTAAAGAACTGGTACTAGCTAAGGAAGAAACTATACTTTATAATGTTGATCTAGTTGTACCTACTGCTTATATCAAGAAACCACCTTTTCTTGTTAGGATAAAGGAACATGCTAAAGTTTCAACTATGGTTAACAAAATTTATATTAGAACACCTAAACCAGATGAACAAGTTAAAGTAGAACCTAATATTGATATGGTTAAGGATGTCTTAAAAGAAAATGTAGACGGGCACGTTATTTACTTATGTGAAGAAGCTGCTAGAATTGCCAACCCCGATAAAGAGGATAAACATAGACCTATTGTTGGCATTCCCGTAGTCTCAGCCAAAATAGGAGATCACTGTTATCATGGTTTATGTGACATAGGTGCTAGTGTTAGTGCCATTCCTTACATTTTATACCAAGAAATTATGAATGACATAGCACCCGCAGAGATAGAAGACATATATGTTACTATTGAACTTGCTAATAGAGATACTATATCACTAATTGGGATATCTAGAGATGTTGAAGTCTCGTGTGGGAAAATAAAACACCCTACTAATTTTCTTGTTCTTGGTTCCCCACAAGATGACTTCTGTCCCATTATATTTGGTAGACCTTTCTTGAACATCGTTAATGCTAAAATAAATTTTGAGAAACAAACTGTCAGTGTTAGTTTTGGTGATGAGTCTCATGAATTTAATTTCTCCAAGTTTAATAGAAAGCTTCATGAAAAAGAATTGCCTAGTAAGGATGAAATAATTGGTCTTACTTCTATTGTTGTGCCTCCCACTGATCATCTAGAACAATATTTGCTAGACCATGAAAATGATTTACATATGCATCAAAAAAATTAAATAGATGATATTTTCTTTGAACAACGTCCTCTGCTTAAACCCAATTTACCTATTGAAACTCTAGGAGGTCCTCCTCCACCTAAAGGTGATCCTGTGTTTGAATTAAAACAATTGCCAGACACTTTGAAATATGCTTATCTCGATGAAAAGAAGATATATCCTGTTATTATTAGTGCTAACCTTTCATAACACGAATAAGAAAGATTATTGAAAGTTCTAAGGAATCACCGAGCTGGTATTGGATATACTCTTGATGACTTAAAGGGCATTATTCCCACTCTATGTCAGCATAAGATCAATATGGGACCTGATGCTAAACCCGTTGTTGATCATCAACACCGGTTAAATCCGAAGATGAAAGAAGTGGTAAGAACAAAAATATTTAAACTTCTGGAAGCAAGTATAAGCTATCCTATAGCTAATAGTAGATGGGTAAGTTCTGTTCTTTGTGTTCCTAAGAAGGGAGGTATTACTATTGTTCCTAATGGTAAGAATGAACTTATTCCACAAAGAATTGTTACATGCTATAGAATGGTAATTGATTTTAGAAAACTAAATAAAGCAACTAGAAAAGATCATTACCCTCTGCCTTTTATTGATCAAATGCTAGAAAGATTATCTAAGCACACACATTTTTGCTTCCTTGATGGATACTCTGGTTTTTTGCAAATACCTGTTTCTCAACCTGATCAAGAAAAGACCACTTTCACTTGTCCCTTTGGAACTTATGCTTATAGACGTATGCCTTTCGGTTTATGCAATGCACCTGCTACCTTTCATAGATGTATGACTGCTATATTCTCTGACTTTTGTGAAAAGATTGTAGAGGTTTTCATGGATGTCTTCTTTGTTTATGGGAAGTCTTTTGATGATTGTTTAAGCAATCTTGATCGAGTTTTGCAGAGATGTGAACAAACAAACCTTGTATTGAATTGGGAGGAATGCCACTTTATGGTTAATGACGGTATTGTCTTGGGCCATAAGATTTCGGAAAAGGGTATTGAAGTGGACAAAGCTAAGGTTGAAGCAATTGAGATAATGCCATGTCCTAAAGATATCAAAGGTATACGTAGTTTCCTAGGTCATGGTGGTTTCTATAGGAGATTTATTAAAGACTTTTCTATAATTTCTAGGCCCCTTACAAATCTTTTGCAAAAGGATGTTCCTTTTGTTTTTGATGATGACTGCTTTGAAGCCTTTGAAACACTCAAGAAAGCCTTAATTTCTGCACCTATTGTTCAACCACCTGATTGGAACTTGCCTTTTAAATTATGTGTGGTGGTAGTGATTATGCTGTTGGTGCTATTCTAGGATAAAGAGTTGATAAGAAACTAAATGCTATTCATTATGCTAGTAAAACTCTAGGCAGTGCTCAAAAGAATTATGCTACTACTGAAAAGGAATTCCTAGCAGTGGTGTTTGCCTCTGAAAAATTTAGATCTTACATTGTTGATTCAAAAGTAATTGTTCAAACTGACCATGCTTCGATTAAATATCTTATGAAAAAGAAAGATGCTAAATCTAGACTTATTCGGTGGGTTCTCTTGCTACAAGAATTTGATTTGCATATCCCTGATAGAAAAGGAGCTGAGAACCCCGTAGCTGATAACTTGTCTAGGCTTGAAAATGTGCTTGATGACCCACTACCTATTGATGATAGTTTTCCTGATGAGAAGTTAGCTATGATAAATGTTGCTCATAATACTCCTTGGTATTCTGACTATGACAATTACATTGTTGCTAAATATTTACCTCCTAGCTTTACATATCAACAAAAGAAAAAAAATATTTTATGATTCAAGACACTACTTTTGGGATGACTGTCGGTGTCAAAACCGGCGGATCTCGGGTAGGGGGTCCCGAACTATGTGTCTGAGGATTGATGGTAACAGGAGCTGGGGACACGATGTTTACCCAGGTTCAGGCCCTCTCGATCGAGGTAATACCCTACTTCCTTCTATATTAATATGGATGAATATGATTACAAGAGTTGATCTACCTCGAGATCGTATTGGCTAAACCCTAAAGTCTAGCCTATGAGGATTTGTGATTCTCTATTAGCCTCTACGGACTAAACCCTCCAGTTTATATATGCACCGGAGGGGCCTAGGGTTTGTACATAGCCATCTTGCAGAGGAAGGAAATATTACACCCGAACCTAAAATGTGCCATTATACGAATACAGGATACCTATCCGGATATGAGAGACGATCTTAGACTATGATCTTCACGGCCCACCAGTCCGGCCCACCAAGAGTTATCTGGCCACCCGAGGACCCCTCGATCCAGGACTACCACAGTAGCCCCTGAACCTGTCTTCGATGATGATGAGTTTGGCATCCGTATTGTCTTCGGCATTGCAAGGCAGGTTCCTTATTCTGAATATATCTTCTGCAAAAAGGTGTGTTGTGTTCGGCTCTGCAAGGTTAGTACAACCCTTAGCCTCGAAGGAAAGGCTCTTAAAAGAAAATGAATAATGTGTCTTTTACTGACAACTTTTTGGTGAAGCGTCGCGTCCGTCGCACTAACATATTAAACCATTTTATTTGGCCCTAGTTTCACGTTTCGAGGTATATCCTCATTGACACGTCTTATCAGAATAGAGATCGTGCCCGCTTATTGTGGGATCCTTATCAATGTGACGTGAGCATCCACACCGCGCATTATGCACGACCGCTTTGGGAACCGGCGAGGTTTATGGCTAAAGTGGGGGGATGTTCTGTATTCATAGCGTTATAAAAGGACACCAATCCCTTTCATCAGCCTCACGATTTCCTCAAGCTCGAGCTCTCCAATCTCCCTAGCCACAGCATCCTCATCTCCTGCGCCCACCGCTCCTTGTTCCTCAACCACTACTCCCTTCACTAGCAATGGCTGGATCCGGCGCCAGGGGCAAGTGGGAGGCCTCCACGGTCAATTAAAAAACCGTGGAGGACCTGCGGAGCGCGGGCTACCTCGCTGCCGACATCACACACTGAGTCCCTGCCAAGGGTCAGGTGATTCCCGTCCCAGAGACGGGTGAGAGGGTAGTGTTCGCTTAACACTTTGTTAGGGGGCTAGGTTTTCCGCTCCACTCCTTTGTTCGGGGTTTACTGTTGTTCTACAGGCTAGATTTCCACGATCGAGCCCCGAACTCAATCCTTCACTTCTCCGCTTTCATAGTGGTGTGCGAAGCTTTCCTCCGCATCCCGCCACACACCGACCTATGGCTTAAAACCTTCAACGTGAAGCCGAAGGTGGTGGACGGGCAGCACGCGGAGTGTGGGGGTGCTATGATTAGCAAGCTCCCGAATGCGACTTGGCGCAAATGGTCATTTGTAGAGACGAACATGGTCTAGCAGCAGGAGTGGTTTTATATCACCTAACCCCGCGATACTAAATGGGCGGCGGAACCTGCTTTCAAATCTGGACCCCTAGAGAGGCTGACCTCCTGGACCAAAAATGGTCTGGACCGGGGGTCTCAAGTTGAGGTGACGACACTCAAGAGCCGTGTATCCGGTGTGATTTCCAAGGGGCACCAGCTCTTGTCCGTGGTCCAGGTAATGCTGGCCCGGCTTGTTCTTCCTTGCCAAAGCCAGGACTCCTCCCTATGGGATTTCGATCCGGCAGGAGATAAGCCTCTGAAGCATCTCTTTGGCTTTACGCACAAATAGATCCGGAAGCATCTCTTCAAGAGCCAGAAGGAGTGGCCAGAAGAAACCGAGGACGCGGGCTATAGCACTACAGTCTCCGCCCCATAGGTAATAGAAATTTTCGCCGAACATATATCCCCTTTCTTATTCAATGATAACAGGAATTGGAGTTTTTGTGTGATATACAGGGCTGGGCGAAGAAGGCGACCCGAATCAAGTGTCCGGCGGCTTTGCCCGAAGACCCAGAATCGCCTCGACTGACGACGATGCTGGTCCCGGTGCCATACAAGGTTCCGGTCAAGAAGCCCAAGAAGAAGGGCAAGGGGGCCGGAGATAGCCCACGCCTTACGGACGAGAAGTCCGAGAAGATCAACATCCTCTCCTCCGAAGAGGAGGAGGATGACGAGGAAGAAGAAGAAGAACTCCATGTGCAAGGCAAGGGGACAAAAAGGCGGGCCGCTGCTGACGCGGGCATGGCCGCACCCGAGAGGAAGCTGAACCTCGCTGCTAGTTTGGATTTATCATCCGAACATAGCTTCGTGGTGAAGCCCAGGGAGAAACCCCTGCCCAAAACGTAAGTTTGTCCGGATTAATTGCGGCACCTTTTTTGTTTAGCATTTTTGATGTTTACTTAATATTTCTCACCTGCTGACCTACAGCCCTCCCAGAGGAAATCCCGACGCCTCCTTATTGAAGGGGAACACTCTAGCGCCCGGAGAGACGGAGAATGACCCGTCGGTCCAAGCTCCGTCGCCCATGATCGGCGGGGACAACGAAGTGTCCTCCGCTAAAGGAGATGAGGGCGGGGAAGGTGATGGGGCGACCGGTGGTAATACCTTGGCCGCCGCTGACCATGGCGAAACAACCCCCATGGAGACCGAAGACGGGGGGCCCAAACCATCCGGGGCCGTCCCGAACGTTGACCCGGAGCCTAGTGCGGCTCCGGGGGTCTGAAGACCAGACCCCCCAGGCGGGGGTGGATACAACGGCGCCTGGAGTCAATCCGGAGGCGTCGGACCCTATGGAGGGAGCACTACAAAGTTCTTCCGTCGTGGAGGAGCACCTCACCCTGATGGGTCCGGTGATGAAGAAGATTCAGTCCGTCAAGGGTGGACTAAATGAAGCCTTCAATAGACTTTTAAGAGGCTTTGAGGTAAGCAATGTAATGTTCTTTATGGAACTTTGTTTGTTTTAAATACACATATATAGCCAGTAGCCCCTGATACTTTGTGTGATTCTGAACAAAATCGGATGAAATATCCATAGTATAGCATGCTTATAGAGCTGAACTGTTGTGCTTATGTTATGTGAACAGGCTTCACTAGTTACGACAACTGTACGAGATGCAGAGGTTGCCGAACTAAACCAGAAGCTCTTGTTGGCCAACGCAGACCCCGATCGCGTCAACCAGCATTTTGGCCAACGCGGACCCCGACCTCGTCAACCAGCGTTTAGGCCAACGCGGACCCCGACCGCGTCAACCAGCGTTTAGATGAAACAAAAGGTATGCGGATTTAAATGTCAAGAAGACTAATAATGTGAATTGAGTATGGATATAAAATCTTTATATTCTGTATTAAATAGTTGGCGCCACTGAGCTCGAGGCCCTCAAGGGAGAGCTCGCGAAGGCCAAGAAGGAGGCCGATTCGAGCAAGGCGACCGCTGACAAAGCGGTTGCTGAACTAAAGGCCGAAAAGGCTGCGTGCGAGAAGCACCAGGCTCGGGTGTCCCAAGTCAAAGTTGAGCTCAACAATGCTATTCGCAAATGCGATGCATTGGAGGAGGAGGCTTCAGAACAGGCTTCCATGCTTGCGGAGGCATCAAGGCTGCACAGGATGCGCGGAGCGAGTCGCACAACACCTCTGAAGAAATCAAGCAGGCATGACAGATAGCATCTGGTAACACTTTTCTCTTACAGAGCATCTTCGGAGGGAAGAAGTATCTTAGGCTGACGCGGTTATGGAGGTCTCCAGGCGTGTTTGCTCATCTTCCGAGGAGCAGTGCTGACGCTGCCCAGTACTTCCGAGCCCAAGAGGGGAACGACACGGAGAAGTTGTTTTGGTCGGAGTTTGAAAGCACATTTGCTCTCCGGGTGGTTTTGGTAATTAATGACAACATACTTTGTGGTTGGACTAATACTTTTATCAAGTATGTTTCAGGAAATTCAATCACATTAGTATGGCAAGATGATTGAAGAAGTGGACCCCTCAAATGCTAAGGCAAGCATTGGCAAAAGCTCAAGACTCCATTTTTGGTTTAGTGATCAAAGATCACATTGAGTCCATAGGAAAAGCCAATACTATTAAAAGGGGATGAGGTTGTGTTAATGTTCTTGTTGCTCAAGTGCTTGGTGATCTAACTCCCTCAACTATCAGCACTATTCACTACTTAACACACACCCATAAGTAATCTCGGTCAAACCAACTCTGTCTCACCGAGATGAAGTTATCTCTACAAACCCTAACATCTCGGTCACACCGATTCTTTCAACTCAGTCCCACCGAGATGAACCACTTCTGCCATATTCCAAACCCTAGAAAAATCGGTCTTACCGAGTTTGAGATCGGTCACACCGAAACTGAACTGCCAACCTTCTGTAACCATTTCACATCATTTCGGAATATCCGAGTTTGCATTTTCGGTCTTACCGAAATGGCCAGGTTCTGTCTTGGGTCAAATCGGTCTCACCGAGATTGCATTATCGGTCACACCGATTCTGGCATGTTCCTGCTCTTTCTCAAATCGGTCCAACCGAGTTTTCTTTCTCGGTCTCACCGAAATCTCCAACGTTCATATCAGATGCACTTTCGGTCCCACCGAGATGGTATTTTCGGTCCCACCGAAAATCCCAACGTTCACTATATTTGAACTTTCGGTCTGACCGAGTTTCACTTCGGTCTGACCGAGATTGGTCAAATGTGTGTGTAACGGTTGGATTTTGTGTGGAGGCTATATATACCCCTCCACCCCTTCCTCATTCGTGAGGAGAGCCATCAGAAAGTACCACCACTTCTACCATACACTTTCTGAGAAGTGAACCACCTACCCTTGTGTTGAGATCAAGCCATTCCATTCCTACCATATGAAACTTGATCTCTAGCCTTCCCAAGTTGCTTTCCACTCAAATCTTTCTTCCACCACAGCCATATCAGTGAGGAGAGTTGAGTGTTGGGGAGTTTATCACTTGAAGCACAAGAGCAAGGAGTTCATCATCATCAACACCGTCTATTACCTTTTGGAGGGTGGTGCCTCCTAGATTGGTTAGGTGTCGCTTGGGAGCCTCCGTCGTGATGTGGAGTTGAACCAAGAAGTTTGTAAGGGCAAGGAGATCGCCTACTTCGTGAAGATCTACCCCGAGTAAGGCTAGTCCTCCGTGGGCGTAGGCCGTGATGGAATAGACAAGGTTGCTTCTTCGTGGACCCTTTGTGGGTGGAGCCCTCCGTGGACTCGCGCAGCCGTTACCCTCCGTGGGTTGAAGTCTCCATCAACGTGGATGTACGATAGCACCACCTATCGGAACCACGACAAAAATCTCCGTGTCACCAAACTGCGTTTGATCTTCTCCACCTCTCTTTACTATATATGCAATTTACTTTCCGCTGCCCATACTCTAGAATTGCATGTGTAGTGAGTTACTTGACTTGATCTTAATTGTAAAACTGCCTAAAACTTTGCTCAACCAAAAGGCAGATTTTTATATTGTCAAGTAGTCTAATCACCCCCCCTCTAGACCTACTTCTTCGATCCTACAATTGGTATCAGAGCATTGGTCTCCATTGCTTTGGTTTACACACCATTGGAGGAAGATGGACGTGTCTACGGATGGGAGTGTTAGCCATAGAGTGCCTGTTCTTGATGGAAGGTTTTATAACTCTTGGAGGTCTGAAATGCTTAGTATCTTTAAAATGTACAATTTGTGCAAATATGTTAAGACCCCCTATGTGCCTCCTGTTGATCCCTTGCACCCTACCATGGATGAAGAGCTTGATTTGCTTCGTAACCTTAGAACTGTGAATCTTATCATTAGAGGGTTACCTGATGACTTGCTTAATCTTGTTACAAATTTTGAGTGTGCCTATGCTATGTGGAAGTTCTTGGAAGAACTTTATCCGGACTACTCATTGAGAAGTCTTGATGAAATTCTACACAAGACTATTGAATTTGATAAGTTGCACCCCAATGATCCTAACTTTGATAAATGCTTCTTTGAGCTTCGTGATCTTATGAAAAAGAAGGGTGATCCCGGTCTTATCAATATTAGAGTTAGAAATGCTCTTGCATTGCATTCCGAAGATTATTATTCCATTGACCAAACTAATGCAAATACTTATCAAATTGACCTAGGTGTTGATGATGAACAATCTATGGGTCAATATGATGATGAGCATGAGCAAGACGATGATTATTCTGATTCGGACACCGAGCTAGACAAAGTCATGAAGAGTCTCAATCTCATGCCAAATATGAGAGACTACATGTCCGGTGGAAAAGAGTGGATTCTTGATAGTGGATGCACTGATCATATGACCGGAGACAAAGACATGTTTCGAGAGCTTGCAAAGAACGATGGTCCACGCAAGTATGTGACTTTTGGAGACAACTCCAAGGGTAAGGTACTTGGCCTTGGTAAGGTGGCCATATCTCATGATAGCTCTATTCAAAATGTCATGCTTGTAGAATCTCTTGGATACAACTTACTTTCCGTGTCTAGATTAGCTGACTTTGGATTCAATGTGCTATTCACCAAAGTAGATTGCCAAGTCTTTCGTCGTGATAATCAAAACATGGCTTTTACTGGTATTCGTAGAGGTGATCTATATATTGTTGATTTCACTAAGAAAGCCCAACCTAGAGCTTGTTTCATTGCTAAATCCTCTAAAGGTTGGTTATGGCATAGAAGGCTAGGACATGTTGGTATGCGTAATCTAGATAAGCTAATCAAAGGTGATCATATTCTTGGTGTTAAAGATGTTTTCTTTGACAAAGATAGACTTTGTAGTGCTTGTCAAGCAGGAAAACAAGTTGGTGGAAGTCATCCCGTGAAAAACATCATGACCACAAGGAGACCGCTTGAGCTTCTTCATATGGATCTCTTCGGTCCCAATGCTTACAAAAGCCTTGGTGGTAACTCCTTTGGTCTAGTTATAGTTGATGATTATTCCAGGTTTACGTGGGTATTTTTCCTTGATGATAAATCGCAGGTTCAGAGGATCTTCAAGACCTTTGCCAAAAAGGCCCAAAATCAATTTGAGGTGAAGATCAAGAAAGTTCGGAGTGACAATGGAACGGAGTTCAAGAACGCCAATGTAGACTCTTTTCTCGATGAGGAAGGGATTCTACATGAGTTCTCGGCTACGTACACTCCTCAACAAAATGGAGTTGTTGAGAGGAAGAACCGAACGCTCATTGAGATGGCAAGAACGATGCTTGATGAATACAAGACACCGAAACATTTTTGGGGAGAAGCGGTCGAGACAGCTTGTCATGCTATCAACAGGCTTTATCTTCATAAGCTCCTCGGCAAGACATCATACGAGCTCCTCACCGGTAACAAACCCCAAGTGGGATACTTTCGTGTCTTTGGTTCAAAATGCTATATCCTTGATAAGCATCGTAGGTCTAAATTTGCTCCTAAATCTCATGAAGGCTTTCTTCTTGGTTATGGATCAAACTCCCACACCTACCGTGTCTACAACAATTTCACCCGAAAGGTTGAAGAGACGGTAGACGTGAAGTTTGATGAATCTAATGGCTCGCAAGTAGAGCAAATGCCTATTGATGTAGGAGACAAGGACCCATCGGAAGCAATCCAAGATTTATCTATCGGGAAGATCCGTCCCATGGAAGTGAAGGAGAGTACCTCATCTACATATGTGGAGCCACCTACCTCACGGCGAGATGAACCTCAAGGCAACATGGAGGCCTCCACAAGTGGAACTCACCAAGATGAGGAAATGCAACAAGAAGATCCACCACAACCTCCTTCTCCACCACCTCAAGACAACACCAACAACAATGAAGAAGAAGAAGAGGAAGATGAAGATGATGAGGAAGTTGAGCCACAACATCAACAAAAGCTATCCCGAGTTCGAGCAAGAGTCAAGAAGAATCATCCCGTGGAACAAATGATGAACGACATCAACTCCGGGAGAATTACTCGCTCTAAAACTCGCTTAGCTAACTTTTGTGAGCATTACTCATTTATCTCTAGTATTGAACCTATGAAGGTAGAAGAAGCACTTAAAGACCCGGATTGGGTGAACGCTATGCACGAAGAACTACACAACTTCGAGAGGAACAAGGTGTGGACTTTGGTAGAGAAGCCCAACGATGATCAAAACATCATTGGAACCAAATGGGTGTTTCGGAACAAGCAAGATGAAGATGGACAAGTCATCCGCAACAAGGCTCGTCTCGTAGCTCAAGGTTACACACAAGTCGAAGGTATGGACTATGGTGAGACCTATGCCCCCGTTGCTAGACTTGAGTCTATTCGCATTCTTCTTGCTTATGCCAATCACCATGATATTACTCTCTATCAAATGGATATCAAAAGTGCTTTCCTAAATGGTGAAATTGAGGAGGAAGTATTTGTGAAACAACCTCCCGGATTTGTGAATCCCAAAAAGCCTAATCATGTTTATAAGTTGCATAAAGCTCTTTATGGTCTTAAACAAGCCCCTAGAGCTTGGTACAAATGCTTAACTAGCTTTCTTCTTGAGAAAGGCTTTGAGATTGGAAAGATAGACTCAACGCTGTTCATAAAAAGGGTTAATGGTGAACTATTTGTGTGCCAAATATATGTTGATGATATTATCTTTGGTTCAACTAACCCACATTTTAGCAAGAAGTTTGGACAGCTCATGTCAGAGAAGTATGAAATGTCCATGATGTGTGAACTCAAATTCTTCCTTGGGTTGCAAATCAAGCAATCTAAGGAGGGTACTTTTGTCTCACAAACAAAGTACACCAAGGATCTCTTCAAGAAGTTCAACATGCAAGAAAGCAAAGGTATGAGTACCCCCATGCCTACTAGTGGACATAATGACTTGACAAAAGATGGAGAACCCGTTGATCAAAGGGTTTACCGTTCTATGATTGGTTCTCTACTATATCTTTGTGCTTCTCGTCCTGACATAATGTTGAGTGTTTGCATGTGTGCGCGATATCAAGCAGCCCCTAAAGAATGTCATCTTAAAGCTGTTAAAAGGATAGTGAGATACTTGATACACACACCAAACTTTGGCATTTGGTATCCTAAGAGAGCCTCTTTCGATCTTGTTGGCTATTCCGACTCGGACTATGCCGGTGACAAGGTTGATAGAAAGTCAACTTCGGGTACGTGTCAATTTCTTGGTCGATCCCTTGTGTCTTGGTCCTCCAAGAAACAAAATTCGGTATCATTATCCACTGCCGAAGCAGAATATATTGCTGCTGGTTCGTGTTGTGCTCAATTGCTATGGATGACACAAACGCTTAAAGATTATGGGATACATGTGAGACGTGTTCCCTTGCTTTGTGACAATGAGAGTGCAATCAAGATTGGACACAATCCTGTGCAACACTCTCGAACAAAGCATATTGAAGTTCGTCACCATTTTATTCGTGATCATATTGCCAAGGGTGACATTAATCTTAAGCATGTTCGTACTGACAAACAACTTGCTGATATCTTTACAAAACCTCTTGATGAGAAGGTGTTTTGTCGCTTGAGGAGTGAGTTGAACATCATTGATGCTTCAAACTTGGAGTGATAACTCCATTGATGCATGCAAGGCATGAGCCTCTTGACTAATCCTTGATATTTCTCTTATGATGATGATCATATGTCTTGGACACATTTGCCTCCTTGTATTGCATCTAACTCTTTGCAGGTACTTGGATGATCTACATTCCACAAGATTACCACACACTCAAATCATGAGTAATCTTGTCATTGACCAAGTATCTAGACCTTTGGGATGTTGAGTTCAAGGAACAAAATTCCACATATCCTTTTTGACATCTTATACATCTAGTATTTCACTCTTGTCATCTATGATATTCTCGAGTATTTCCTTGCTTGCCTAACCCATGTAGGAAGATGAACTACACAAGTAGAAATGGCGCTCCAACCTCACATTCAATGAGCACCTACATCAAGCTTACCTACATGAGTAAAGCATCAACAAGCCCAAGGTATGTTCTTCACATCTTTGAGGAGCTTTGCTCAAAGTCATGAGTACAAGCAGCTTCATAAGATGTGATCACATCAAATGCTTAATCGAAAAATGGCAACCCCATTTTGAGCTTAAACGATGAGTATGACCTATGATCAAATGTCCTCATTTGACTCCTAAGTCAATATACTCAAACATAGGTGACTTTGTCGCCGACCTTTATCTAGATGAAGTACATATGCTTTTGGAGTTTTTCTGTTTTCTCTAATATTCTCTCATTGAGTTTTCTTAAAAAAAAAAACTCCATCTAGAAATCTTTTTATTTCTTTTCTCATATTTCTTTGTGAATATCCTTCTCGAAATCTTTTTATGGCTCTGATCAATTCCTTGAAAATCTTTTACAAATTCATTGCAAATCTTTTGAAACTTCCCTCGCAGAGTGAGCTGGATTATTTCTGTGTTTCCTTGGAATTATCTTCCAGGACATCAACTTCTGCAGCTCCACTCAAATTTAAATCTTAACGAGGGAGAAGACTCAAATTTAGACTCAAATTGGTTCTCTGAATGTTCTTATTTTCCCTGTTGTGATTCTTAAGGATCCCACTTCTTTCTTTCTTTCTTTCTTTCCATCTTTCCTGTCCTACCTAGTTTGCTGTCCTTTTCGGCACTTGATGTCAAAGGGGGAGAGAACTTAGGGGGAGTAAGGGGAGTAGGGGAGAAGAGAAGACTTAAGGGAAGAAGAAAAGCAATCTTATCTTAAGGGGGAGAGAATCACATCAAAGCTTTGTCGTGTTTTACATTGGACATTACAATTGGCATCTTTCTTTTGATTTTGCTTTTTACATCACACCCCTTGTTCTCACAATTGGTATCTTATGAAATCTTTTAGTTTAGGGGGAGAAGACTTAGAGGAATCTTCACAATTGATATCCTATGAAAAGCAAAATCTCTCTGAGTTCATTGAAAATCTTTTAGCTTCGGAGACATGTTTGCTGATTCAAGCCTGTGCTCAATATGAGACACTCTTTATACATGTCCTCCCTGGCTTGGTACTCTTGATGTTCTTGCAGTTGGTTGAAGGAATACTCTTGTGTTATCTAACCTTGTTTTCTCAAGTTTATCCCTTCAGGTACAATGTCAAGGAACCTCAAGGTAAGTATATGCATCTTGCAGAATGTGCATGATGGTGACTTGCTTGTAAATACTTGTTTGCAAGAAATCACCATGCACATATGCATTATCACTCACTTCCTTTTCTTCTGCTCTGATGCATATAGCCAAGCTGCATGTAGCACATCTTGCTTATCTCTCTTGTGTGCTTGTGGTAGTCCAAAACCATAATATATGAAAATCTTGCACACTTGTAGGGGGAGCCTGTGTACTACATGCTTGTCAAAGCTTTCATGATAATTCTGTCTTTCTTCCAATAAGCTTTGATGTTTTGTTTAGTATAATTTTAGTGTGTTGCCATCAATTACCAAAAAGGGGGAGATTGAAAGCACATTTGCTCTCCGGGTGGTTTTGGTAATTAATGACAACATACTTTGTGGTTGGACTAATACTTTTATCAAGTATGTTTCAGGAAATTCAATCACATTAGTATGGCAAGATGATTGAAGAAGTGGACCCCTCAAATGCTAAGGCAAGCATTGGCAAAAGCTCAAGACTCCATTTTTGGTTTAGTGATCAAAGATCACATTGAGTCCATAGGAAAAGCCAATACTATTAAAAGGGGATGAGGTTGTGTTAATGTTCTTGTTGCTCAAGTGCTTGGTGATCTAACTCCCTCAACTATCAGCACTATTCACTACTTAACACACACCCATAAGTAATCTCGGTCAAACCAACTCTGTCTCACCGAGATGAAGTTATCTCTACAAACCCTAACATCTCGGTCACACCGATTCTTTCAACTCAGTCCCACCGAGATGAACCACTTCTGCCATATTCCAAACCCTAGAAAAATCGGTCTTACCGAGTTTGAGATCGGTCACACCGAAACTGAACTGCCAACCTTCTGTAACCATTTCACATCATTTCGGAATATCCGAGTTTGCATTTTCGGTCTTACCGAAATGGCCAGGTTCTGTCTTGGGTCAAATCGGTCTCACCGAGATTGCATTATCGGTCACACCGATTCTGGCATGTTCCTGCTCTTTCTCAAATCGGTCCAACCGAGTTTTCTTTCTCGGTCTCACCGAAATCTCCAACGTTCATATCAGATGCACTTTCGGTCCCACCGAGATGGTATTTTCGGTCCCACCGAAAATCCCAACGTTCACTATATTTGAACTTTCGGTCTGACCGAGTTTCACTTCGGTCTGACCGAGATTGGTCAAATGTGTGTGTAACGGTTGGATTTTGTGTGGAGGGTATATATACCCCTCCACCCCCTCCTCATTCGTGAGGAGAGCCATCAGAAAGTACCACCACTTCTACCATACACTTTCTGAGAAGTGAACCACCTACCCTTGTGTTGAGATCAAGCCATTCCATTCCTACCATATGAAACTTGATCTCTAGCCTTCCCAAGTTGCTTTCCACTCAAATCTTTCTTCCACCACAGCCATATCAGTGAGGAGAGTTGAGTGTTGGGGAGTTTATCACTTGAAGCACAAGAGCAAGGAGTTCATCATCATCAACACCGTCTATTACCTTTTGGGGGGTGGTGCCTCGTAGATTGGTTAGGTGTCGCTTGGGAGCCTCCGTCTTTGAGATGTGGAGTTGAACCAAGAAGTTTGTAAGGGCAAGGAGATCGCCTACTTCGTGAAGATCTACCCCGAGTAAGGCTAGTCCTCCGTGGGCGTAGGCCGTGATGGAATAGACAAGGTTGCTTCTTCGTGGACCCTTTGTGGGTGGAGCCCTCCGTGGACTCGCGCAGCCGTTACCCTCCGTGGGTTGAAGTCTCCATCAACGTGGATGTACGATAGCACCACCTATCGGAACCACGACAAAAATCTCCGTGTCACCAAACTGCGTTTGATCTTCTCCACCTCTCTTTACTATATATGCAATTTACTTTCCGCTGCCCATACTCTAGAATTGCATGTGTAGTGAGTTACTTGACTTGATCTTAATTGTAAAACTGCCTAAAACTTTGCTCAACCAAAAGGCAGATTTTTATATTGTCAAGTAGTCTAATCACCCCCCCTCTAGACCTACTTCTTCGATCCTACAGAGTTCTATGTGCTGAAACATCAGGTGCCCCTCAACGACCAGATGAAGTAGCTGGTCGAGCTGCACAATATGGCGGGTTCGGCCATGAAGGACTTGATAGTCCGGCTATGGCCTGCTGATCCAATCCCAAGTAGTTACTTCGGATAGGTGAAGCGGCTCGTCGAGGCGAGTCCACGGGTCGACACAGTGACGCGTTTGACCTGCATAGAAGGTGCTCGGATGTCCTTTGCTCGTGTGAAGGTGCACTGGGCGAAGATGATGGCGGAGCACATAGCTACTGCTGGTCCGCCCAAGGGCAAGGAGCACCGCAAGCCGGAGAAGTACTTCAAGGACGTCATCGAAGACGCCCGCCTTGTAGAAGGCCAGTGCTCGAAGGGTATTATCTTCGAGTAATTGTATTCGGCTGTAAGGACTTAAGCTTATGAATCGGATGTATATAAATTTTGCGCTATTATAATATGAGCGTCTTTTACCTCCTATGTGACTATTTATGTAAATCTGAAAGTTTCCAGTCGTCGGCTTCAGCCCCCATGTAGATAGTACTGGGGTGTTCAGTCATAAGCATATACACTATTATCCAACGTCTTGGTCCGTATAGGAGGTGTATGCGGAGCGAACCAGGCAATCCGACTATGTGGCGTTATTTCTTTCACTTAGTCGTAGGAGTTTGACATGTGGGGCTAGGTACTAGCCCCTGCAGAGAATATGATATTCCTTACTTAAGGTATCCAATTGCACCTGGCTGGGCGAAAAAACAACCCTTCGTATAACACGGGGTAGATCTCTATCGATCGTAGTATAAAACTAAGTCACCGAATTGCGGACCAGGTTCTCGCCTATCATGACGGTTAGTTTCCGGCTTTCTCTACTGAGGTACTTGACCGGACAAGCCAGAAGTACAATCGCAGTAGTTCTCCGGCTTGCAGTAGTTCTCCGGGTAGATCTCTATCAATGGTAAAACAAGTCCAGCAAGACCTCCCGGCGTGCCGACACCCTGATAGTAGCCGCGCGTATCCTGTCTCAGGCCACGTCCGGATGAGCTATGGTTACAGCGACGAGATACCCCAAGTTGCCAAGGGGCGGCGCCACAAGCTGCTCTATTTGGGACCAACACCATCAGCACTGGCCCCCCTGCTATGTAGAAGAATCCTCGGGGACGCGACCCCCTATGCAAATTAATTAATTAATTTATTTATTATTATGAGGCAAATTAAAACCAATGTCGGGCCTTTTTGGAGGAGTTTTATTCAAAGACGAACTGTCAAGGGGTCCCCATATACCCAACCGTGTAAGGAACGCAAAATCAAGGAACATAACGCTGGTTTATCGGCTCCTAAGGCGGCATGAGTGGAACAAAACACCGAGCAAACGGCTAAGCCTTCGACCCATTGCCATGTATATAGGTGCGTTAATATGAATAAGATATATTGTGATATTCCAACAACAAGATCCGACATGGATCAATCTTCATCTTCACCTGCAACTAACAACGCTATAAGAGGGGCTGAGCAAGTGGGTAACATAGCCAAACAAAGGTTTGCTGGGAAGGTGTCAATGTTAGAGGTTTCATGGCAACAAGGAGAGGGGCTGACAATAAAGATGGGTAGCACGACATATAACGATAGCATCGAGACAACTAGCATGGCAATGGTAGTAAAGGTATCCAAGGGGATGGTCATCTTGCCTGGGATTCCGCAAGGAAGCAGAACAAGTCCATGAAGAAGAAGAAAAAGAAGCCTTGAAGACGAACCACGAGTAGACGAACGAATCCTCACGATCGCAACGGAACAAGCACTAACGAGAAGAGCAAGCAATACGGTAAACACACAACACAAGAACATGAAAATATGCTCAACCAAGTATGATGCAAGACAAGTCTATATATGATGCAATACATGGGAAGGTAGGAAGCACACAAGAACAACACCAAACAACAAGTTTAAATGAGGCCGGAATCAACATATAACAAATCCGGTAAGTCCTCATATGCATATTTTGAAATTAGTCCATATCTGAACAAACCTTAAGTTAAAGTTGTTAAACAGCAAGTTAACATGCGACATGATGATCTACACGAAAATCTAGTCAAGTTTCATATAAGGTTTGTTTAATTCGGAGCTATGGTCTAGAAGATATGAGCAAAACAAGGCTAGCAAGGCAACGGTGCAAGATGCACCCATACATCAAGCAAACACACCCCAAACATGAAAACAACATGATATTAAGATTCTACATGCAAAATCACACAAGTTTCATATAGGGCACACTCAAAACGGAGCAACGGGCTAAAAGATACACATGAAACAAGATATAACAACAAGCTGAAGTTAACAGCCACATAGCAAGTTTGGAGCAAGGTATATATATATGCTACAACACCCAAACATGATAACAAGAAGCATGGATGTGAAGTAGACATGTTACTTAACAAGTATGAACTTAGAACACACCCAAAAGCTTGCTGGAACACATTTAAACAAGCATGGAAAGTTGCAATAAAATTATCAGACTTAGCCAAAATCTGGGAAGGGAAAAACATCATCACGATGCTGTCTTCGGAGGCACAAAACAACAAGCATATCAACTCTAATAGGAACATAAAGATCATGGACATGTAGTAGACATATCCTACAGCAAACAACTCCATTGGAGCAACTCCATAGGAGGCATGGATCAATAGCAACAAGCTCCACCAAATTGAACATGCTGATAAAATCCTGACAGGTATAATTTATAGCAACTTGAGAGCAAGAAATAAATAAGCTACAGCATGTCATATGAGCAAGTAAGGGCATGAATGTATAGACAATAACATGGACAACAAGACATGATCATTGGCCACTGCAAAACTAGCATGGATTTGACTAGGGCATCAAGCAAACATAGCATCAGGTTATAACAGATTCCAGACGTTGCATTTTCTTCACTAAGTATAAAACAGCAATAACCACACGGCATGTTCACAAGCTTGTTTAAGTCACCTAAAGGCATAGCATGGAAAAGGAATTGCACCACATCAAAGACCATAAGATTGTGCTTCTAAAACATATAGGCATGTGGCATGAAGACAAACACATCAATAGCAAAGGTCAAGTGAAATCAGCATCTCGTAACAAGTTTCAGTACTTAACAGCCAAATGCACTTTTGCAAAAGATATTAACATGGCAATATGGACTCAAACAAGCATGCTACCGCAACCATCATGTAGTACACTTCACAATGAACATTTTGACATATCATATGCTCCATTAGGATAAACATGCACCAAGTTATCACATCTCAAACATGGCATCAAATTAACAAGTAACAACAGTTTATAACAAGTAGCACTCTTGCAACAGAGATTAGGGCATCTAGATGAACTCAAACAAGCATGGCACAATGGAACAAAGTGTAGAGCACATCACCACGATCATTTTGACATATTAAACACTCAATTTGGATAAGCACACAAAAAGTTATAGCCATTCAAACATGCATATAAAACGTGTGAAATTCTCAGACTTAGCCAATTTAGTAGAAAAAAGAGTGGGCGTTAGCATCTATATTACGCTCAGGCGTGGGAAAAGGGTTGTGCTCTCCACTGGGCCTCTCGGGCCGAAGAAGGAGAGGAGAAGGCAGGGCAGGCCCAGGCGGAATGGGCCGTGGCCCATACGGCGTTGGGAGGCCGGCCCAGGGAGGGCGCTGGGACGGCCGGTCGTGCTCCTCGCCCGAGCCGGACCAGGACCCGCAGCGGCCGCTCTCCGGCGTGCCGGCGATGAGCAGCTTGGCAGGCGGAAGCCGGGACAAGGCCGGCTACTAGGGAAAACGGGCGGATCCGAGGTCGGGCACCTCAGATCTGTTGGCCACGCGGGAAAGGGAGGCCGGACGTGGGGAGTTGCGGGCGCCGGCAGCTAGCTCCGGCGGGAGCTCACCGGCGGGAGGCGAGGCGCGACCCAAGCATGAGGAAGCTGCGGGGGGAGCGCCGCGGAGCGAGCGCTCGGACGCGCGGCAGCGGAGCGCTCCGGGTTCGGGCGGTGGTGACCGAGCCGGACGGGTCCGCGATGGGCCTGCAGGGCCGCGGGAGGAGGAGGGTGGCTGCGGCCACGTGGCGCGTGCCTATAGGCTGGAGGCGGCGGCGGCACTAAGGTGGAGGCGCGGGATTGGATGGAGTGAGGTGTCCGGCGGACATGTCCGGCGGCGCTAGAGGAGCGGGGCTAGGGTTCAACCGCGAAAATGGAGAGGGAGGCACCTATTTATAGGCAGAGGGAGCTAGGAGTGTCCAAATGAGGAGCGGTTCGCGGCCACGCGATCATGATCGAACGGCCAAGAGCATGGAGGGGTTAGAATGGGCTTGGTGGGCTGTGTGAAAGGGGTGCTGGGTCAAAAGAGAAAATGCTTCTGGCGGTTAACACGGTTAACCGTTGGGCTATCAAACGAACTCCGAACGCGACGAAACTTGACAGGCGGTCTGCCTATGCTATAATAAGACCACACGCCAAGTTTCAACCCATTCCGAGAACATTTTTTGGCCACTCACAAAATAAATATTCGGAGGCGCCGCGGGCGCGTGTAAGTGTGTCTGGGCTCAGAACGGACAACGGAAAGGATGGGCAAACTCGAACGGATGCAAGTTTTGAAAACATGCTGATGCAACACACATGATGACCTGGCAGGATTCAACACGCAAGCAGATGACATGACAACGGTAACGAATAACTGGCTGACACCTGGCGCACCGGTCTCGGGGTGTCACAACACTCCCCTACTAACAAGAGATCTCGTCCCGAGATCTTAGGAACGAGACGGAAGAGAAAAAGGAAGAACAAAGTTCTTCGAGGACAAAAGAGTGAAACCAAAGAATCTTGAGAGGTTGAGCCACTTGAAAGGATGAATACAACGAAGATGAACGAAGGTGCAAAGTCTTCGTTAAACACGAGGAGCAAGTAATACGACGAGAATCGAGGAGGTTGAAAGGCACGAAACAAGAGCTGAAGGAACAAGAATGAATTCGAAAACGCTCCGGTTAAAAGAGATAGCAAAGGAATTCGAACGAAGTAATTCGGGCAGCACTCCGGCTGAAACTGCAAGAAATAGCACACCGGTTGAACATGAATGGAATGGAACAAGAACTTGAAAAGATACTCGACGAGAGCAACAACACAACGCCTCCGGAAGAATTGAAAGAATGCAACGAAAAGAACGGAGGAGAAGATGACAACTTACACCACGAATGAATTTGAAAGAGCATCCTTAGGATAATGTTTGAACGTATTATTTGAGAAATCAACAACAAAAGAATAAGCTTGGTTTGGACTTAAGAAAACATCTCAAAAGTTGAGGTGAATTACTGGGAATGAAGAATTGCAAAACTTCATTTCGAAAGAATACAGAGAATTAATTGCACTCAATAGGCAAGAATAAGAATGCTTGAGCTGCTCCAGAAGGATTTGATGAACACTTGAGAATGACTTAAACATAAGAACCCACCATAAGAACTCCGGTAACAAGAGGATAATGAGATAGAAGTGAAGGACGCACAACCAAGATAAAAGCTTTGCGATGATTTAGAAGAGCCTCCGACGAGATAACCGAGAAAATTTGAACTCCGGAAAAGAAAAGGTTAAAGCACTTGGAACTAGAATTTATTCATCAAGAATAAACTCCGAAGGAAAAAGGATTAAATCAACTCCACAAAGAAGAATAAGAATTATGTTATGCTTATCCTCCACCAATTAATTGATGAGAAGCAATGGATTGGCATACTACTTATTCTCGTGGAAATGATTAAAGAGGGATATATCGCGAACTTGCGAGAATCTTCATGAAACACCGGTAGGATTGGAATAAAATGAATGAATTGATATGATAACACCGGAAAAGAATTCTTGAGCGAATCGCCGTAAAGAATTAAAGCCGAATGAAGAAGAGAATGAAACACCAGGAAGAATTAAAATCGAGTGGTGAAAGAGAATAACCCACCGTGAAGAGTTGAAATTGAGTGAATACAATGAATCGCCGGGATAATAAAGCACTTGGGGAATTTAAGATACAAGAGAACGAAGAGATTGCGAACTAATTAAGAATACTTGAACGAAGCACCGGACGAATGTGAGACGAACGAAGTGGCATCAATGAAGAATATTTGGAGGATTAAGTTGAAAACTGAGAACGAAGAAATCTTCTAAAATGATGGCCTTCGGAGGAACACAAAGAAAATAATTCACGAAAACTCCGAAAGAATGAAAAGAAGAAAGGTTGAACCAATGGTGAAAAGAATTTGAAAACGATCTTCAAGAAGGTATATGACTAATGGAATCCATACTTACGTCACACTTGAAAGAACTTCGGGACACTCCGGGAAAAATTAGGAGAGTCAGGTAAGATTCTGGGAAAGACCTGTGGGTTATGAGCCCATCAAAGAGAAAACACCGTTGAAAAGGATCGAAAAAGGAGATAATGCACCGGAACGATTTAAAAGCTTGAATGAGGTGACAACCTCGAATTAATTGGAACACGGATAAATCTCCTGAGATGACTTCGGAACACCGGAACAATTAAATGGCGAGAGGTAAACGAGCAAGGGAAAAACATTTGAGCCGATGAAAGAATATGAACACACCGAATACTTGAGTTGAATCCATCAGAAAAGAAAAGGAGATGAATAAGGACGAACTAGACGAGAATTCACCAGTTGAAATAACTGAGGAAAGAATGCAAAGGATCACACGAGTAGGATGGATACTCGATTAAGGACTCCGGCTCCGAGAAGCAAAAGGGTGGGTGGGTGGGAAAAGAAAGAACACAACGGACGGGGAAAACAACACCGGTTGAAAAGAACCGAGGGTTGAACTTGCAAAGAAGAAGAGGGTTGAATCCACTTGACGAGAGATGCACCAGATGAAAGAACTGACAACGCAACAAACAAAAACTAACCACGTGATTCTAAAAAAATTGAAGGGGAAGAGGAGCAATTCAAAACACCTACTTCAAGATTCCTCACCAGAGCGACGAAGGGGCTGAGGAGTAAAAAGAATTCCTACTCTCCGATATAACTAGACTCCGAAAAAGTTTTCTGCTAGACTCAATAACGGCCAAACTACGATCAATCAAGGGGGCTCCTATGGTCGGTCGAGGCTCTGATACCAACTTGTCAGGCCCAAGATGCGATTCTATCCCGATCACGTGACACTTACATGATTGGGGCACAACCGCATTTCGGGCGCTTAGCAAGATGGATATCATTACATCGTACCATTACATACATATATGGGATACAACAATACATACAAGTCACATGAATACAACAACATCAATACAAAACATCCGACTACGGATGCAGACATGAAAAGCACAATGACATCCATCTGCTATCCCAGGCTGCCGACCCGGAACCTAACCCAAGACTGAAGAAGAAGAACTCCAACACAACAAACAATGCTCTGACGTCAAAACATCGGAAAACCTGCACCCGCAACTGTTGTTGTAGTATCTGTGAGCCACGAGGACTCAGCAATCCCATAACCATGGGTAACAAGACTATCAAATCTTAATGGGTAGGAAGAGGTAAAGTGGTGAGGTTGCAGCAGCGACTAAGCAATATATGGTGGCTAACTTACGAGTACAAGAATAAGATGAGCATCTACGCAAATGGTCGCAACTAGTAGTGATCGCTAAAGATCCTGAACTACCTACGAGTCAAATATAACCCCACCGTGTTCTCTTCTCAAAGTGAAAAGAGACAGTCACGGTTACTCACACAGTTGTGTGTTTTACTTCGGATCCTCTGTCAAGTTTTCTACAAGCGGACATTAACAAATTCCAATCTGCCACATAACCGCGGGCACGGCTTTCAAAAGATCATAACCCTGCAGGGGTGTCCCAACTTAGCCCATCACAAGCTCTCATGATCAGCTGAAGTAATAATAATTATTACCCCTTATCTTAGGGAAATCCGATCAGGCTCGGTATCCCGGTGCACAAGACATTTCGACAATGGTAAAACAAGTCCAGCAAGACATCCCGGCGTGCCGACACCCTGATAGTAGCCCCACGTATCTCGTCTCAGGCCACGTCCGGATGAGCTATGGTACAGCGACCAGATACCCCAAGTTTCCAAGGGGCGGCGCCGCAAGCTGCTCTATTTGGGACCAACATCATCAGCACTGGCCCCCCTGCTATGTAGAAGAATCCTCGCGGACGCGGCCCCCTATGCAAATTAATTAATTAATTAAGTTATTATTATGAGGCAAATTAAAACCAATGTTGAGCCTTGCTAGAGGAGTTTTATTCAAAGACGAACTGTCAAGGGGTCCCCATATACCCAACCGTGTAAGGAACGCCAAATCAAGGAACATCACGCCGGTTTATCGGCTCCTAAGGCGGCATGAGTGGAACAAAACACCGAGCAAAAGGCTAAACCTTCGACCCATTGCCAAGTATATAGGTGCGTTAATATGAATAAGATATATTGTGATATTCCAACAACAAGATCCGACATGGATCAATCTTCATCTTCACCTGCAACTAACAACGTTGTAAGAGGGGCTGAGCAAGCGGGTAACATAGCTAAACAAAGGTTTGCTGGGAATGTGTCAAGGTTAGAGGTTTCATGGCAACAAGGAGAGGGGCTGACAATAAAGATGGGTAGCGCGACATATAACGATAGCATCGAGAAAACTAGCATGGCAATGGTAGTAAAGGTATCCAAGGGGATGGTCATCTTGCCTGGGATTCCACAAGGAAGCAATACAAGTCCATGAAGAAGATGAAGAAGAAGCCTTGAAGACGAACCACGAGTAGACGAACGAATCCTCACGATCGCAACGGAACAAGCACTAACGAGAAGAGCAAGCAATACGGTAAACACACAACACAAGAACATGACAATATGCTCAACCAAGTATGATGCAAGACAAGTCTATATATGATGCAATACATGGCAAGGGAGGAAGCACACAAGAACAACACCAAACAACAAGTTTAAATGAGGCCGGAATCAACATATAACAAATCCGGTAAGTCCTCATATGCACATTTTGAAATTAGTCCAGATCTGAACAAACTTTAAGATAAAGTTGTTAAAAAACAAGTTTACAGGCACCATTATGATCTACACAAAAATCTAGTCAAGTTTCATATAAGGTTTGTTTAGTTCGGAGCTATGGTCTAGAAGATATGAGCAAAACAAGGCTAGCAAGGCAACGGTGCAAGATGCACCCAAACATCAAGCAAACACACTCCAAACATGAAAACAACATGATATTAAGATTTTACATGCAAAATCATACAAGTTTCATATAGGGAACACTCAAAACGGAGCAACGGGCTAAAAGATACACATGAAACAAGATATAACAACAAGCTGAAGTTAACAACCACATAGCAACTTTGGAGCAAGGTATATATATGCTACAACACCCAAACATGATAACAAGAAGCATGGATGTGAAGTAGACATGTTACTTAACAAGTATGAACTTAGAATACACCCAAAAGCTTGCTGGAACACATTTAAACAAGCATGGCAAGTTGCAATAAAATTATCCAGACTTGGCCAAAATCTGGGAAGGCAAAAACATCATCGCGATGCTGCCTTCGGAGGAACAAAACAACAAGCATATCAACTATAATATGAACATAAAGAGCATGGACATGTAGTAGACATATCCTACAGCAAACAACTCCATTGGAGCAACTCCATAGGAGGCATGGATCAATAGCAACAAGCTCCACCAAATTGAACATGCTGATAAAATCCTGACAGGTATAATTTATAGCAACTTGAGAGCAAGAAATAAATAAGTTACAGCAGGTCATATGAGCAAGTAAGGGCATGAATGGATAGACAATAACATGGACAACAAGCCATGATCATTGGCCACTCCAAAAAAAGCATGGATTTGACTAGGGCATCAAGCAAACATAGCATCAGGTTATAACAGATTCCAGACTTAGCATTTTTTTCACTAAGTATAAAACAGCAATAACCACATGGCATGTTCACAAGCTTGTTTAAGTCACCTCAAGGCATATCATGGAAAAAGAATTGCACCACATCAAAAACCATAAGATTGTGCTTCTAAAACATATAGGCATGTGGCATGAAGACAAACACATCAATAGCAAACATCAAGTGAAATCAGCATCTCATAACAAGTTTCAGCACTTAACAGCCAAATGCACTTTTGCAACAGAGACTAACGTGGCAATATGGACTCAAACAAGCATGCTACAACAACCATCATGTAGTAAACTTCACAATGAACATTTTGACATATCATATGCTCCATTAGAATAAACATGCACCAAGTTATCACATCTCAAACATGGCATAAATTAACAAGTAACAGCAGTTTATAACAAGTAGCACTCTTGCAACAGAGATTAGGGCATCTATATGAACTCAAAAAAGCATGGCACAATGGAACAAAGTGTAGAGCACATCACCACGATCATTTTGACATATTAAACACTCAATTTGGATAAGCACACAAAAAGTTATAGCCATTCAAACATGCATATAAAACTTGTGAAATTCTCAGACTTAGCCAATTTAGTAGAAAACAGAGTGTGCGTTAGCATCTATATTACGCTCAGGCGAGGGAAAGGGGGTGTGCTCACCACTGGGCCTCTCGGGCCGAAGGAGGAGTGGAGGAGGCAGGGCAGTCCCGGGCGGAATGGGCCGTGGCCCATACGGCGTTGGGAGGCCGGCCCGGGGAGGGCGCTGGGGCGGCCGGTCGTGCTCCTCGCCCGAGCCGGACCAGGACCCGCAGCGGCCGCTCTCCGGCGTGCCGGCGACGAGCAGCTTGGCCGGCGGAAGAGGGGACAAGGCCGGTTACAAGGGAAAACGGGCGGATCCGAGGTCGGGCACCTCAGATCCGTTGGCCGCGCGGGATACGGAGGCCGGACGCGGGGAGTTGCGGGCGCCGGCGGCTAGCTCTGGCGGGAGGCGAGGCGCGACCCAGGCGCGAGGAAGTTGCGGGGGGAGAGCTCGGACGCGCGGCAGCGGAGGGCTCCGGGTTCGGGCGGCAGCGACCGGGCCAGACGGGTCCGCGATGGGCATGCAGGGCCGCGGGAGGAGGAGGGTGGCTGCAGCCACGTGGCGCATGCCCGTTGGCTGGAGGCGGCGGTGGCGCTGAGGTGGAGGCGCGAGATTGGACGGAGTGAGGTGTCCGGCGCACATGTCCGGCGCGGATGTACATGTCCGGCGGCGCTAGAGGAGCGGGGCTAGGGTTCGTCCGCGAAAATGGAGAGGGAGGCACCTATTTATAGGCAGAGGGAGCTAGGAGTGTCCAAATGAGGAGCAGTTCGCGGCCACGTGATCGTGACCGAACGACCAAGAGCATGGAGGGGTTAGAATGGGCTTGGTGGGCTGTGTGAAAGGGGTGCTGTGCCAAAAGAGAAAAGGCTTCTGGCGGTTAACGCAGTTAACCATTGGGCTATCAAACGAACTCCGAACGCGGCGAAACTTGACAGGCGGTCTTCCTATGCTATAATAAGACCACACGCCAAGTTTCAACCCATTCCGAGAACATTTTCGGCCACTCACAAAATAAATATTCGGAGGCTCCGCAGGCACGTGTAAGTGTGTTTGGGCTCAGAACGGACAACGGAAAGGATGGGCGAACTCGGACGGATTCAAGTTTTGAAAACATGCTGTTGCAACACACATGATGACAAGACAGGATGCAACACGCAAGCAGATGACATGGCAATGGCAACGAATAACTGGCTGACACCTGGCGCACCGGTCTCGGGGTGTCACACAAACACTACTAGTCGAAGAGGAAGGAGAAGAACTCCCACCAAAAAGGCCTTTACAAAGGTTACATCGTAACAATTTTTGCAATTTAATTCAAAATTATGGGTTCGAGAATACTCCTCGTAGGCATATACTATTCAATTGGGATATATCTCGTCCAAAGGAAACCATTGCAGGAATAAACTTGTGGGGCCTGAAAAACAAACACATAATGGCTGAGGTGAAGAAAAACAGTGAGTTGCATCAACAAATCTTTGGGAGATTCATGGTTTGAAGGAGTTAGTCATGGTTATATTGGAGAATACTCCATCACCAGCACCATCTTCTTCATCACCAAAAGAAAATTGAGTATTGGGTATGGGCACTCCCCTTGGCCTCCGCCAAGCTTGGGGGAGGTGCCCTGGTATCGTGTCATCCCCACTATCCTATTACCTTCACTTATTTTAGTTCGATCTTTTGCTTTAGAATGAATGAAAGTTTAGTTCGACCCTTTCTTTTCGAGAGTTTTCTTAGTGATCTATTCTTGTAATCGTGTGCAAGATATATAATAAAGTTTAGTTTGACTTTTTGCTTTCTTTACTTTCTTGTTGCAATAAAAAGAAAGGTTATAAATAAAAAGAGGGGGGAAAGGAAATAAATTAAGGAGATCATATGCTAATCTTATGGTAGGTGATGGCACCACATAAGCAAAAGTATAAGTAGAAATTTTTATTAGAGATTGACAAACATAGCATTGCTCAATGATGCTGTCGGCGTCCTGGGAACGGGGGTACCCAGACTTGCCTGCCTGCGGCCCAGAGCGTGGCTCGTCCAATGGCCTGGTACGGCCCAACCTCATTAGCAACCACTCAAGACCCTCGCAAGGGGCTAAGCCTCGCGAGGCGGACGATGCAAGACCGCACCTGGGGAGGCCTCACTAGGCTAGCTCTCGAGGAGCCAGAGATATCAAAACAAGGGGCACCTCGCAAGGTTCCCGTGACGTGAGCCATGACGACCAAGGCCAGGCAGGCGCCAGCGGGCGCAGGATGCCAGTTTCCTCTTTGGTGCTAAAGGGGCAAGCACAGGCGAGGAGTCCCGAGGCATAAGGCAGAGGTTTCCATATCGGTGCAACAAGACCAAGACCAGCCGGGCGGCAGAGTGGAGGTCATCGTGGAGCCCACAGCGGCGTCACCACTAGAGCCTTTGGCAGGCAAAGACCGCCTTTTGTCAGGATAGCTTGTACTAGTTGTCCCCCTTCAAACTTGGTCGTTGTGGGATCCTTTCCCACACAATATTTGGGAAGAGGACCCGGGACTCTATAAATAGGACTAGCCACTACCATATGGGACATCTGATCTGGAGCTGACCCAACCGAGGGGATCAGATCATTGAAACCACCCTCACACCCACAAGCTCATCCGAGCGCAAGAACACATCTCCTCAGGAGGTTGTTTTTCCTTGTACTAGTTCATCCACAGCCTAGAAGGCAATCCACAACACCACACTGGATTAGGGTATTACAAGACAATGGTGGCCTGAACCTGTATAAACCCTTGTGTGCCTTGTTCTTTGAGTTTGATGAGCTAGGCCTAGGAATCGGTGCGAGAGCGAGCTAGAGCAGAAAGGAGAGATCTTCGTGCGCACCCCAGTGTTCGAACCTCACGGGTTTTGCCGGAATCCAAGATCCGACATTTGGCGCGCCAGGTACGGTTGTGCCGAAGCTTCCCTTCCGTCGATCCATGCCCCATCATCCCACCGGTTCCATGGCCAACGCTCGCCAAGCCCGTGCTGAGCGGCGGGCCGCCCTTGCCGCCCACGTTGCTCACACAGCTCCCGTCGGTGGAACTTCTCGCCGTTCTCCATCGGCCACTGTCAACGCCGCCACCGGCCCGACATGGCACAAGTAGCAGGCCTCGTCCCTGCAACCCTTCATGCAGCGAGACAGACGCACCGCGACCCCGTCGCTGACCCCGGCGGGCTCGTCGTCTCATGATCACCGTGGACCCATAGGCTGCGTTGCTCATGGCACATGGGCTCGTGCGCTACCGCCCCCTCGACGACTTCTACGAAGAATGGCTCGACCGCATCGCCGAGCTCGTCAGCGCCGCTGGGGGCTCTCCTCCACCGTCCCTCTTGCTGCCTCGCTCGCCTCCCCATGTGGGCGATGTGGCCCATGAAGCGCCTCTGTCGCCTCTACATCAAGACGTCGTCCACGACCCAAGGCATGTGGCCCCGCGTCACGACCTCCTGTGCGTGGCTCCAGTGCACGAAGAAGGAAGCTGCCAAGAGATCCAGCGGCCCCGAGGAGGAGCGCCAACACTCCCTCCATCGCCGCATCAAGACCATGCGCCCCCTGCTGTGGTGGCGCGCGAGGACCAAGACTAAGCTTCGGCTCCATGACAAGCTCCGGTGTCAACGGCAGGCTGCAAGGCCCTAGCCCCCGAGCTGCGCAACGTCCACTGGCCCAGGAGATTCAAGCCCGACCTGCCTCCACGTTACGACGACACCCCCGACCCCGCTGAATTCCTGCAGCTCTACGAACTGAGCATCGAGGCATCCGGCGGCAACAAGAAGATCATGACGAATTGGTTCCCCATGGCTCTCAAGGACGACGCGCGCTCGTGGCTACTGAACCTGCCCGCGGCATCGATCTCCACCTGGGAAGAGATGCGCGAGCGGTTCATTGCCAACTTCCAGGGCACCCGCGACCGCCCCCGGCCGCAGGTGACCTGCGGCGCATCAAGCAACAATCGAGGGAGACCTTGCAGAAGTTCATCCAGCGCTTCAACAGTGTCAGCGTCAAGATCCCCAAGGTCACGGACGAGGCCATCATTTCAGCATTCTCGGATGGCATCCGTGATGTCAAGATGAAGGAGGAGCTTGCCATCCACGAAGATCTGTGCACGACCCTGGAACTGTTCAACCTCGCGACCAAGTGCGCCAGAGCTGAGGAGGGGCGCCTCTCCCTCATCGAGTCTCCGCTGCTGACCCTGAAGACAAGAAGGCCAAGAGCAAGGACGTGAAGCGCAAGGGGGTGGTAGTGCTCGCGGCTGAGCCAGAAATGAAGCGTGGCCGCGACTACCTAGAGTCATCCAAGAACAGCCATCAGTTATGCGCCTTCCACAACGTGCACAACCATAATACCCATGACTGTCAAGAGCTCGGGGCACTCCGCAAAGGGCGCATCAGCCAACTCCCCGAGCGCAGCAACCATGGCTACGACCATGGAGGAAGTCAGACCGGGGGACACTGGGACGCCCGCGGCCCCTGCCAGGAGTGGCATGATCAACCTCGGAGCACTATTGGCGCGATTAGCCTCGTGAGGGTGCCTGGAGGGACCAGCCTCGTGAGTGTGCTTGGAGGGACCAGCCTCGCGAGGACCGTCCCCAGGGCAAGGCCGGCCTCCCTCCTCTGCCGCCGCTAAGAAGGAACGACGACCAGGACGAGGGGGCTGGGGGCTTCTAGGAGCCTCGTGCCATCGCCTGCATCTTGGGCAGAGCGCAGGCCCCAGCCTCTCAGCGCCTCTTCAAGTAGTTCGCCCGAGAAGTAAACGTGGCTCTCCCCAAGCTCGAAGCCACGCGCCCACTCAGGTGGTCCAAGTGCCCCATCACCATCAGTTCAGCAGACCAGCTCAAGTGCGCGGCGACGGCCGACGCCCTCCCGATGCTTTGTTCACCCGTCATCAGCAACGTTCAAGTAACCAAGACCCTCAACGATGGCGGTGCAAGGCTCAATATCATGTCCGTCGAGACGTTCGACAGCCTCCAAGTACTGTACGATAAGCTACTACCTACCAAGCCATTCTTCGGAGTGACCGGCGGCTCCACCACCCCTATAGGGCAAATCCGCCTGCCTGTCACCTTTGGCAAGCACGACAACTACCACACTGAGCTCATCTACTTCGACGTCGCCCACATTCATCTGCCATACAACGCCATCCTTGGGTACCTAACCCTAGCCAAGTTCATGGCGGTGACTTACCACGGCTACAACGTCCACAAGATGCCAGGAAGTGGTGGCATCATCATCGTCGCTTGCAAAGAGAAGGACACGGTGTGCTCACTCGAGCGCGCTTACCAGGCAGCGGCGGTCCGGGATCCAGACAATGATGGCACCGTCTATCCTCCTGAGGCCGTCCCCAAGAAGAATAAGCAGTTGCTCATCCTGGAGCCTCATGGAGATGCGGCGCCTAGTGGCCACACCTCAGGACCTGCGCCCAGGGATGGGGTGCCTCCCTCCCTCGCATAGGAAGGCACGCCCGACGCTCGCCCCAGGTTGGGCTCATGGGATCCCCTCTAGAGGGCCTCTGACCTAGCCAATGTCTCGTGGGAGGCGCTCGAGCATCATGTGGAGGCATGCTTCGCCACACGTTTCCCTCCGGAGGCCTCGAGGCGTGAGGCACCAAGAGCTCAGGAGTTCATCAGCCAGACCATCGATGTCAGGACCCCGATCCTAAGTCACACCGATCTAGCTGTAACACGTCATATCACTTTGCGGCCTCACGCACGGTAACCCCACGGGTGCCACCTTACCTGGCCCGGGACCGTTTGCGCATTTTGGCACACATATATGACAGTGTCGCTAGCATCCATATGACAGGGAACCCGGGCCGACATGGCTAGTTATAAACCAAAAGTGGCACTAAATTACAGAGACAGGCATCCATGACCCAGCAATGAACGTGTCGATCATCAACGTATGAACCCAAGTCGTAGCAAGCTACATGGACTTAAAGGAACAACGCGTGACATTTCCCCTAAGGGACATACACAGGAACGAAGAAGGACACATGCCGGCCAGCCTACGTGTTCCGAGCTGTAGCAAGCTACCAAGGCTCATTGGAGACACTAGGAGGCATTTCCCTGTAAGATAGGCTACCAAAGGAAAACAACTAGGTGTCGGATCCCACACATACCAAGCATTTCAATCATACACACAATATGCTCAATATGTGCAAATACAACATTGCATCACAACAGAACTCTATGACTCAAAGTACTTTATTTAAAAGGCTCCAAGAGCCATACATAACATATCCATACAGGTAGGGGTCACATGACCCAACACTCAAGTCATACAGTCATACAAACACAAGCGGAAGCTACATGTCTGAGTACAGACAACTTAGAAAATAAAACAGGCTTGGTGTAGCCTGACTATCTACAAGGCCCTTCACAAGCTCCAGATCTCCGTCTGGGTGTCAAGCTACTCATCGACGTCAACGTCTATGTAGAACCCATCAGCAGGGGTAGGGTTCTCCTCTGCAACAGTTATTAAGCAAACATGAGTACAAAGGTACTCAGCAAGTCTTACCACAGAACCTATCATACATGCAACATTATCAAAGGGGGTAGTGGAGTTTATAGAAGAATGCCAGCTTTGACCTTGGCTAACCTATACTACAACTCTCAACAGATTGCAAGATGTTATTACGGACACGAGTCCTCTATTCACCACATCAATACACTACCGAGGATCCTCTTCTGTCATCCTACGGAAGGGCCATCCACGGCACTCACACTTATCTTGAGGCTTTTAGTAGTATACATCAACTTGTCTATGAACTGTAAGAGTAACCAAGTAGTTCGTACCGCGAACAACGGCTATTCGAATAGATTGATAACCCTGTAGGGGTGTACTTCTTCACACACGCTTCCACCACTTATCGCCGTTTACTCGGCGTGTACTCGGCAACCTTCAAGCGGAAGCCCAGTGAGGGTGTCGGCCACGACCTGACTAACTACTCAAGTCTCTCGTCCAGGTTTATCGCCTATTTGGGTTCCATCCGTGGGGAGATCCGGCCGGGGTGTCGCTCATGGCCCCAAACGATGTGTACAGGGTTCCCGAGTCACCAAACGGGCAACCGGTACACCGTGCCACGTACCTGTCGCATCACAACCCACCCCGAGGGTCAGCGTTGTGCACGACCTCCAGTGAGCTATAAACACCAGAAACTAGTTGCAACTCCTGGACAGAGATCAAGGGTAATTAATAAGCCGAGAGGGTCAATTAAGGATCCCAATGTGTTGTAGTAGCTGTAACTTGAACCACACATACAGATCTCGGGTCCTATGGACGATTCCAATGAAACAACCCACCATGTACTCCTACATGGCCTTTCATCGATACCTTTACCAAGCGTATTCCACACTTCCTTCTCTTTATCGGTATGATCATTTCACTCTGATCCATCACCCAGATGAACCAGACCAGACACAACTTTAAGCATAGCAGGCAACATAAACAAATAGCATGGTGGATGACACATCACATGGCTCAATCAACTCCTACACATGCTAGTGGGTTTCAACTATTTACTGTGGCAATGACAGGTCATGCAAGGGAATATGGTTCAACTACCGCAGCAAGTAGCAGTTCACGCGCTGTTGCCTTAATGCAGTAAAAGAGAGCAGGAGCGAGAAGATTGGGTTTGTATCGGAATGATCAATGTTTGCTTGCCTGACAAGGTAGTTGTCGGGTACTGCTCTTCAACTGGATACGCAGCAGTATCCTCGGGAGCAGGACCTAACACAGAGAATACCGGCGATACAATCATTAACAAACAAATGCAACAATATGATGCATGCTCATGACATGGCAAGATGCATGTGTGTTGGCTAATGCAACTAAAACCAGAAGAGTTTGAACCTATTTGAATCAAAGATTCAAATTGGAGTTCAAACTATTATTTAAATAAGTGCATTATCATGTTTTTGATGTATACAGCAAGTTAACTTGTTCAAACATGCATGAAACCAGTGCCATTGGAAAGATTGGATTTTTTTGATCATTTTTCATATATAAATCTTTTCCATCTGAGCTATGGTTGATTTTATATGATTTTTAGAAGTTTTGGGTATTTTCTGGAATTTCCTGAATTATTTTAAATCTAAAAATCCCAGAAAAACCTTTACTGCGTCAGCATGACATCATGCTGACGTCAGGCATTCAACAGGGCCAGTCCAAGTCAAACCCGACCAGTGGGACCCACTGGTCAGTGTCACAGTTAACTAATTAACTAATTAGAATTAAATTAACACCTAAACTAGGTTTGACTTGCGGGCAGGGCCCACATGTCAGTGACCCAGGGGGTCAAACCCGTGGTCAAAACAGGTCCAACTCGCCGGCGTTTAGCCGCCGGTGAGGCCAAACATGGCGGCGTGCTTCGGAAATCGCCTACGGTGCACGGCTCGAGCTGTGGCTAGGCGCGTTGGAAAGCCCTTGTTTTTGCGCGTCGGATGGTGGTGGTCGCCGGACCTGGGGTGGCTGGAGACGACGGCAACAAGCTCGACGGCGGCGACCGGCGTCGGGCGTGTGTGGAGATGCGGCTGCAGGGGCCTAGGCGATGCGTGCGTAGCACCTTTCGCATCTACGTGCTGCGGTGAGTGTGATGGACGGGTGCCAGTGGCCAAATGGTCACCGGAGCATCACCGGCGGCGAGCACGGCGGCGGTGCGTGCGGTTGAGCTTTGTGCAGTGCGTTCCAGGGCAAAAGAGAGCCAACGGAGAGGGGGAGGATGAAGCTAGGCTCACAGGGGTTGCAGCAGGCACCGGAGCGAGCTCGGAGGTGGTCGGAGCTGAGCGGGACGGCGAGAGGGATCTCCGCGGCCGGAGCTGGGGAAGAAGAGGTCGGGGGCGTCTCCAGGGCGGGCGAGCGCTCGGGGCTCGGCCTGTTCGAAGCAGTCGAGGACGGCGGAGACGATGGACACCAAGGCGGGGCTCAGGGACGACGGTGGGCGCGGCTTCTACGACGGTGCGAGCACGACGGCGTCGGCCATGGCGCTGGGAGAGCGAAGTAGAGGAAATGGGGAGAGGTGGAGGTGTCTGTGGGGTCGGGGACGACGTGAACGACCGGTCCAGCCCTCTAGGACGGCGAGGGGAGGAAGCAGGGCGGCGGGCAGCTGCGTGGCGCGCCGTGCGGTCGCCGTCGAGCACCTGCCTGCCTGCCTCGCCGAGCCAAGCAGCTCGCTGGAGCGGCAGCTGGGCTGGGCCGGCAGGGGGGCCGGGTGGGGCGCCAGGTAAGCTTTTCTCTCTCCCTTTTTTTCTATTTTCTTTCCTGTTTCATTTCTTTTGCAGCTTTGTTCATTTAAATAAAATGCCAGAGCATTTTTGTAACTCATAACACTTGTCATACCTACTGTATATATTATGAACAGTAGGAAACATTATAGTTTATGATTATTTGAGCATTTAAAATATTTTATAGCATTTAAATGCCCAAATTCAAATACCATAAGATTTAATCCAAAGCCCTAGATTGTCCTAGAAAATTGTGCACCATTTTTGGCAGAGGTTTAAGACCAAGGCAGAAATGATGAACATTTTTGAAGGGCATTTTGGGTACATTGGAAAATATTTTAGCAAACCCTAGTTGTTAGGAGAGGGGTGCTGGGGTTTCTGTTAATCCCATTTCAAGTTTCTTTGAATGTAGACATGATGCACACTCTAGCTAGGTACTAAAGCAAGTGCTAACTAGGGATGTGACAACTCACCCCCACTTAAAAGAATCGCGTCCCGAGATTCGGGTTCCTCCGGAAAGAGGGTGGGGTACTCAAGTCGAAGACGATCCTCCCTTTCCCAAGTAGCTTCACTCTCGGAATGATGTGACCATTGAACCTTGAGAAACTTGATATTGTGGCGTCGAGTGGTGCGCTCAGTTTGATCAAGAATACGAACGGGGTATTCTCGATATGTGAAATTGTCTTGGAGATCAAGTGTTTCGTGGTCCACTCCGTGGATAGGATCCGAGAAGCAACGCCTGAGTTGAGAAATGTGGAAAACATCATAATCTCTGGAGAGGTGCGGAGGTAGTTCCAATTGGTAGGCAACTTCTCCTCGTTTGGCAAGAATGCAAAAAGGACCGATGTAACGAGGGGCCAATTTGCCTTTGATACCGAAGCGATGGGTTCCCTTAAGAGGAGTAACCCGAAGGTAAGCCTTATCGCCGACTTCAAAAGTCACAGCCTTATGATGACTATCATATTGGCTCTTTTGGCGAGACTAGGCTGTTTTCAATCTCTCACGAACGATGCGAACTTGCTCTTCTGCTTCCTGAATCATATCCGGGCCAAAGAATTGTCTTTCCCCGGTCTCCGACCAGTTAAGAGGTGTTCGACACCTTCGTCCATATAGAACTTCGAAGGGAGCTTTACCCAAGCTGGCTTGATAACTATTGTTATAAGCGAATTCGGCAAATGGAAGACATTTTTCCCATTCCATGCCGAAAGAAATGACAGAGGCTCGAAGCATGTCTTCCAGAATTTGATTGACTCGTTCCACTTGACCACTTGATTGCGGATGGAAGGCAGTACTGAAGGAGAGATGAGTTCCCATAGCATTCTGGAAACTTTCCCAAAATCGTGAAGTGAAGAGACTTCCACGGTCCGAGTTAATCTCCAACGGCACACCATGAAGTGATACTATTCGAGAGATATATAAGTCTGCTAGCTGGCTAGCGGTAATACTCTCTCGAACAGGCAGGAAATGAGCTACTTTAGAGAGACGGTCGATAACGACGAAGATAGCATTATTCCCTTTCCTGGACCTGGGAAACCCGGTAATGAAGTCCATACCGACTTTGTCCCATTTCCATTCAGGAATAGCTAAAGGTTGAAGGGTGCCAGCAGGCCGTTGATGCTCTGCTTTGACTCGACGGCAAACGTCGCAGTTAGCAATGAATTGAGCGATTTCTCTCTTCATCCTAGTCCACCAGAATCTCTGACGTAAGTCCTGATACATTTTGGTACTACCGGCATGAATCGTGAGAGGAGATTCATGAGCCTCCTTAAGAATCATTTGTCGTAGTTGTGGTTTCTTGGGTACCACCAAGCGGTTCTCGAAGTACACTACACCTCGATCATCCATAGAGAAACTTCTAGCAACTCCACTAGCAATGTTCTCCTTGATCCGAGATATGCCTTTATCATACCGCTGGGCAACTATGATTTGATCCATAAGGGTAGGTTTCGCCACCAAGGTGGAAAGGAATCCTCGAGGAACAATGTGAAGGTTAAGCTTACGAAATTCCTCGTGGAGAAGTGGTTGACTTTGTTGTAACATTAAATTGTTACAATATGACTTACGACTTAGTGCATCAGCCATGACATTGGCCTTTCAAGGGGTGTAAGTGATTCCTAAGTCGTAGTCCGTAAGCAACTCAACCCAACGTCTTTGCCTGAGATTCAAATCCGGTTGGGTGAAGATATACTTCAAACTTTGATGATCAGTGAAGATTTCACAGCGATTACCAAGGAGGTAATGTCGCCATGTTTTGAGTGCATGGACTACAGCTGCAAGCTCTAGATCATGAGTAGGATAATTATCCTCATGTGGACGCAACTGTCGAGATGCGTATGCAATCACTTGACGATCTTGCATGAAAATGCAACCTAGTCCTTGTCGCGAGGCGTCGTAATAGATTATAAAATCATTGGAAAAGTCTGGTGGTACCAGTACAGGTGCAGATGTCAGGCGTCTTTTCAGTTCCTGAAAACTAGACTCGCACTGTGGGGTCCACTCAAACTTTTTATCTTTCTTGAGGAGTTCGGTTAGAGGTTTAGCAACCTTGGGGAAATTCTCGACGAAACGTCGGCAATAGCTCGCTAAGCCAAGAAAACTCCTAACTTGCTTGACCGATTCAGGGGGAGTCCAATCAAGTACGGCTTGAACTCGCTCGGGATTGACGACAATACCCTTGCCAGAGATCACATGACCTAGATAGGTTACTTCTGGCAACCAAAATTCACATTTAGAGAATTTGGCATAAAGGCGGTGCTCTCGAAGTTTCGTCAATACCAGCCTTAAATGCTCGGCATGATCTTCCTTGTTCTTGGAATAGATGAGTATATCATCGAGGTATACCACGACGAATTTATCCAAATACTCCATGAATATAGAATTCATTAACTGAGAGAAGGTAGCTGGGGCATTGGTTAATCCGAAGGACATGACGGTGTACTCATATTGGCCATAACGAGTAACGAAAGCCGTTTTAGGAATGTCCCCGTTCTTGATTTTGATTTGATGGTAGCCCAACCTCAAATCCATCTTAGAGAAGACTGAGGATCCAGCGAGCTGATCATACAGGTCGTTGATCCTGGGGAGCGGATACTTATTCTTTATGGTGACTAGATTGACAGGTCGGTAATCTACAACCATCCGCTCCGTTCCATCCTTCTTCTTGACGAAGAGGACGGGGCAAGCCCAAGGGGAAGAACTAGGACGGATGAAACCTTTTTGCAAGGACTCATTGAGTTGTTTCTTTAGCTCAGCTAATTCTAGTGGTGCCATCTTATAAGGTCTCCTAGAGATTGGAATAATTCCTGGGATAAGATCTATCACGAACTCGACATCTCTGTCAGGTGGAACTCCTGGCAGTTCTTCTGGAAAAACATCCGGGAAGTCGCGGACTACCGGGATATCTTCGAGTTCTGGTAGAGGGCTGGCATTAAGAGAGTAGAGCTGACGCTCAGCCATTCGGGTCAAGACATTAACTATCTTGCCGGATGGATGTGTAAGTTGAACGGTCCTAGTAAAGCAATCAATCTTGGCGTAATGAGTTGTCATCCAATCCATACCCAAGATGATGTTTATGTCCGAGGACTTGAGAGCGATTAAAGATGCTAGGAAAACAAGTCTATCGACAAGGATTTCATTTCCATGGCTTACCCTAGAGGTTTGCCACTTTGAACCAGGAGTTTGAATAACCATGGAAGTAGGCATGTCGCAAAAAGTCATGTTGTGCAATCGAGCATAGCTCTCAGATATGAACGAATGGGATGCTCCAGTATCGAAAAGAACAGATGCCGGATGGCAGTTTACGAGAAGTGTACCAAGGACGACGTTAGGATCCTCATAAGCTTCTTCGGCAGAAACATAGTTGACATGACCACGTGCAGTGGGGATTGGCTTGACATAGTTCACCTTGCCGGTTGGCTTACCACGGCCAACGGGTTTTCCTGGCTGATTCTGGGGACAATCACGCATGTAGTGTCCCGGTTCTCCACACTTGAAACATGTCACAGTGGTGGTGCGTGGAGCAAAGTTGGAGGGTGGTCCTCCATAGGTCTTAGCAGGTGCAAACTGTTGAGTTGGGCGAGGCGCCTCATAGGATGGCCTCGGTGTGTACTTGGGTGGCAGAGCAGTGTTAGGAACCCACACACGGCGCTTGTGAGAGCCAGAGCCGGATGAGGAACCAAAGTCTCGAGTATGCTTGCGTGTGGCCTCGAAGTTGGTCTGGCCTGTTTCAGCACTGATAGCCTTGTTTACCAACTTCTGGAAGGAAGTGCACTCGTGCAGACGTAGATCTCGGTGGAGTTCAGGGCTGAGTCCCTTGCGGAACCTCTCCTGTTTCTTGGCATCGGTGGATACTTCTTCAGGTGCATAGTGCGCCAGGTTACCAAACTCGCGGCTATAGCCATCCACAGTTAAACGGCCCTGGGTGAAATTGCAGAATTCCTCCCGCTTGCGATCCATGAGACCTTCCGGAATGTGATGTTCACGGAATGCCTCACTGAACTCAACCCAGGTAGTGACTTGGCCAGTAGGACGCATAGCTTCAAAGTTTTCCCACCAAAGACTGGCAAGGCCCTCAAGATGGTAGGCGGCGTAGATAACCTTGTCAGCTTCGGCCACACGGGCAGAGTGTAGTTTGTGGGTGATACTACGTAGCCAGTCATCAGCATCCAGAGATTCAGTGGAGTGATGGAACTTTGGTGGACACATCTTGATAAAATCGTGGATTGACATCACGTCATTCCTCTGACGGAACCCAGTGTTCTGCTCTATGCGTTCCAGCAGACGGTTGGTCTCTCTCTTGTTCCGTTCTGCTTCAAGCATAACTTCCGCCAAAGAGGGTGGCTGGGGCAGATTCCCATCTCTAGCCCCACTAGCCTCACCCTGCTCCTGAGCAGCAGGAGTGTTGCGAGTGTTGACCATCCTAGGAAAACAGAACAACGGTTTAGACAAGGATGGCAAAAATTTGACATAGAAGTGCAGAATGTAATGGATGACACAGAATGCAGAGATGTTCATCCGTACGACATGGTAATATAGGAACTGCTATATATACACCAGTGGTCATACACACCATACAAAGTTTAGTACAAGCCAAGGCTAAAGTACAACTGCGGTGAAAGACGATACATCCCATCAGAGGCATTCCAAGCTCCTATACATTATTTAACTACACCTCCGGAACTCAGTACACACTAAGTCATATTCCACAAGACGCGCAGGACTGTGGAAATACAACTACTACAATACTACTACTACCACGGACTAGCTCAGACATTCGGGTAGTAATCCTCGTAAAGATTACCACCGTAGCCTGGAAGTGGTACAGACGGATCTTGGAACTCGCGAGCACTCGAAGGCTGTGGACCATAGGGGCATGGGTGTGGTCTCGGTCCCGATGCTGGTGGTAACCGACGCCCACGTGGAGGTGTAATACCCCCAACGTCACGCCAATCCATGCGATTAGGCAGACGAGTCCGCACAGGGTACAAATCTCGCATGTCCAGATATCCGGCGTGCACAGCAGGTGCAAGCTGTGTCAAAGTAGTCCAATGAGCGGCTCGAGTGTTATACAGCTCCATTCGGAGGGCACGGACCTCACGGTCCCTATCCTCCAACATCTGAACAGTAGTCTGAAGTAGTGGCTCTTCATGAGCAGCATCAGTATACAGACCAGTGTAGTAGCCTTCCTCTCCGGGAAGTGAGGCTGGCATGTAACAGAACTCAGTGTTCAGCAACAGGGCATGCCTAGCACGAAGAATGGTCATCATCGAATAAGCGGCATCCTGCACTGCCATCTCGATGGTAATCCCGAGTCCATTAGACCAATGGATGGGATCATTAGCTCCGGGATATGAGGGGTATATCCGGACTGTGCAGAAATACTGACTTTGATTGAAATCCCGGTACTGTTCCTCCACAGTGTATTCAGGATACCAGCGATAACCGGTCTCAGTCAGCACACGGACTAGCATGGCCGTGTGACCGGGCACATTAATGCACCGAGTCAAACGAACCACTTGGTGAGGGATGCGGCCAGACATCTGAAACACGAAATAATGCAAAGGCATTAGTGTTTCTGGAAGAAATCGGGCAGCATAACAACTGTAAATGCTCAAACAAAGATTTGAGACATCATACAAATGATAGCATAGCCACTCAACAATTCCATATCAAGGTTCCGGGTCCAACAATCATCATACTAAAAGGATAGAAACTGAACTGAGGCTTGAAACCAACAATCCTAAGAGTCTACGGATTAGTAACACGTGAACCTTGTAAGGATAAGAGGCCTAGTCCTAAACCCCCGTAGAAAGAATAGACTGACTCAGATCAGAAGGGCATAAGGTAAAGGAGTAAAAAGAGCCTTACATTCCCTTCCACAATCAATTCCCCTACATATAACTAAGAATTTTTCTAGACTCAACATCGACCAGTTTGGCTTGAGAAACCTACAGGCAGTCCAGCTCTGATGCCAATGCTGTCAGGACCCCGATCCTAAGTCACACCGATCTAGCTGTAACACGTCATATCACTTTGCGACCTCATGCACGGTAACCCCACGGGTGCCACCTTACCTGGCCCGGGACCGTTTGCGCATTTTGGCACACGTATATGACAGTGTCGCTAGCATCCATATGACAGAGAACCCGGGCCGACATGGCTAGTTATAAACCAAAAGTGGCACTAAATTACAGAGACAGGCATCCATGACCCAGCAACGAACGTGTCGGTCATCAACGTATGAACCCAAGTCGTAGCAAGCTACATGGACTTAAAGGAACAACGCGTGACATTTACCCTAAGGGACAGACACAGGAACGAAGAAGGACACATGCCGGCCAGCCTATGTGTTCCGAGCTGTAGCAAGCTACCAAGGCTCATTGGAGACACTAGGAGGCATTTCCCTGTAAGATAGGCTACCAAAGGAAAACAACTAGGTGTCGGATCCCACACATACCAAGCATTTCAATCATACACGCAATATGCTCAATATGTGCAAATACAACATTGCATCACAACAGAACTCTATGACTCAAAGTACTTTATTTAAAAGGCTCCAAGAGCCATACATAACATATCCATACAGGTAGGGGTCACATGACCCAACACTCAAGTCATACAGTCATACAAACACAAGCGGAAGCTACATGTCTGAGTACAGACAACTTAGAAAATAAAATAGGCTTGGTGTAGCCTGACTATCTACAAGGCCCTTCAAAAGCTCCAGATCTCCGTCTGGGTGTCAAGCTACTCGTCGACGTCAACGTCTATGTAGAACCCATCAGCAGGGGCAGGTTTCTCCTCTGCAACAGTTATTAAGCAAACATGAGTACAAAGGTACTCAGCAAGTCTTACCACAGAACCTATCATACATGCAACATTATCAAAGGGGGTAGTGGAGTTTATAGCAGAATGCCAGCTTTGACCTTGGCTAACCTATACTACAACTCTCAACAGATTGCAAGATGTTATTACGGACACGAGTCCTCTATTCACCACATCAATACACTACCGAGGATCCTCTTCCGTCATCCTACGGAAGGGCCATCCACGGCACTCACACTTATCTTGAGGCTTTTAGTAGTATCCATCAACTTGTCTATGAACTGTAAGAGTAACCAAGTAGTTCGTACCGCGAACAACGGCTATTCGAATAGATTGATAACCCTGCAGGGGTGTACTTCTTCACACACGCTTCCACCACTTATCGCCGTTTACTTGGCGTGTACTCGGCAACCTTCAAGCGGAAGCCCAGCGAGGGTGTCGGCCATGACCTGACTAACTACTCAAGTCTCTCGTCCAGGTTTATCGCCTATTTGGGTTCCATCCGTGGGGAGATCCGACCGGGGTGTCGCTCACGGCCCCAAACGATGTGTACAGGGTTCCCGAGTCACCAAACGGGCAACCGGTACACCGTGCCATGTACCTGTCGCATCACAACCCACCCCGAGGGTCAGCGTTGTGCACGACCTCCAGTAAGCTATAAACACCAGAAACTAGTTGCAACTCCTGGACAGAGATCACTGGTAATTAATAAGCCGAGAGGGTCAATTAAGGATCCCAATGTGTGGTAGTAGCTGTAACTTGAACCACACATACAGATCTCGGGTCCTATGGACGATTCCAATGAAACAACCCACCATGTACTCCTACATGGCCTTTCATCGATACCTTTACCAAGCGTATTCAACACTTCCTTCTCTTTATCGGTATGATCATTTCACTCTGATCCATCACCCAGATGAACCAGACCAGACACAACTTTAAGCATAGCAGGCAACATAAACAAATAGCATGGTGGATCACACATCACATGGCTCAATCAACTCCTACACATGCTAGTGGGTTTCAACTATTTACTGTGGCAATGACAGGTCATGCAAGGGAATAGGGTTCAACTACCGCAGCAAGTAGCAGTTGACGCGCTGTTGCCTTAATGCAGTAAAAGAGAGCAGGAGCGAGAAGATTGGGTTTGTATCGGAATGATCAATGTTTGCTTGCCTGACAAGGTAGTTGTCGGGTACTGCTCTTCAACTGGATACGCAGCAGTATCCTCGGGAGCAGGACCTAACACAGAGAATACAAGCGATACAATCATTAACAAACAAATGCAACAATATGATGCATGCTCATGACATGGCAAGATGCATGTGTGTTGGCTAATGCAACTAAAACCAGAAGAGTTTGAACCTATTTGAATCAAAGATTCAAATTGGAGTTCAAACTATTATTTAAATAAGTGCATTATCATGTTTTTTATGTATACAACAAGTTAACTTGTTCAAACATCCATGAAACCAGTACAATTGGAAAGATTGGATTTTTCTGATCATTTTTCATATATAAATCTTTTCCATCTGAGCTATGGTTGATTTTATATGATTTTTAGAAGTTTTGGGTATTTTCTGGAATTTCCTGAATTATTTTAAATCTAAAAATCCCAGAAAAACCTTTACTGCGTCAGCATGACATCATGCTGACGTCAGGCAGTCAACAGGGCCAGTCCAAGTCAAACCTGACCAGTGGGACCCACTGGTCAGTGCCACAGTTAACTCATTAACTAATTAGAATTAAATTAACACCTAAACTAGGTTTGGCTTGCGGGCAGGGCCCACATGTTAGTGACCCAGGGGGTCAAACCCGTGGTCAAAATAGGTCCAACTCGTCGACGTTTAGCCGCCGGCGAGGCCAAACACGGCGGCGTGCTTCGGAAATCGCCTACGGTGCACGGCTCGAGCTGTGGCTAAGCGCGTTGGAAAGCCCTTGCTGTTGCGCGTCGGATGGTGGTGGTCGCCGGACCTGGGGTGGCCGGAGACGACGGCAACAAGCTCGACGGCGGCGACCGGCGTCGGGCGTGTGTGGAGATGCGGCTGCAGGGGCCTAGGCGATGCGTGCGTAGCACCTTTCGCATCTACGTGTTGCGGTGAGTGTGATGGACGGGTGCCAGTGGCCAAATGGTCACCGGAGCATCACCGGCGGCGAGCACGGCGGCGGTGTGTGCGGTTGAGCTTTGTGCAGTGCGTTCCAGGGCAAAAGAGAGCCAACGGAGAGGGCGAGGATGAAGCTAGGCTCACAGGGGTTGCAGCAGGCGCCGGAGCGAGCTCGGAGGTGGTCGGAGCTGAGCGGGACGGCGAGAAGGATCTCCGCGGCCGGAGTTGGGGAAGAAGAGGTCGGGGGCGTCTCCAGGGCGGGCGAGCGCTCGAGGCTCGGCCTGTTCGAAGCAGTCGAGGACGGCGGAGACGATGGACACCAAGGCGGGGCTCAGGGACGACGGTGGGCGCGGCTTCTACGACGGCGTCGGCCATGGCGCGGGGAGAGCGAAGGAGAGGAACTGGGGAGAGGTGGAGGTGTCTGTGGGGTCGGGGACGACGTGAACGACCGGTCCAGCCCTCCAGGACGGCGAGGGGAGGAAGCAGGGCGGCGGGCAGCTGCGTGGCGCGCCGTGCGGTCGCCGTCGAGCACCTGCCTGCCTGCCTAGCCGAGCCAAGAAACTCGCTGGAGCGGCAGCTGGGCTGGGCCGGCAGGTGGGCCGGGTGGGGCGCCAGGTAAGCTTTTCTCTCTCCCTTTTTTTCTATTTTCTTTTCTGTTTCATTTCTTTTGCAGCTTTGTTCATTTAAATAAAATGCCAAAGCATTTTTGTAACTCATAACACTTGTCATACCTACTGTATATATTATGAACAGTAGGAAACATTATAGTTTATGATTATTTGAGCATTTAAAATATTTTATAGCATTTAAATGCCCAAATTCAAATACCATAAGATTTAATCCAAAGCCCTAGATTGTCCTAGAAAATTGTGCACCATTTTTGGCAGAGGTTTAAGACCAAGGCAGAAATGATGAACATTTTTGAAGGGCATTTTGGGTACATTGGAAAATATTTTAGCAAACCCTAGTTGTTAGGAGAGGGGTGCTGGGGTTTCTGTTAATCCCATTTCAAGTTTCTTTGAATGTAGACATGATGCACACTCTAGCTAGGTACTAAAGGAAGTTCTAACTAGGGATGTGACAATCGAAGACTTGTAGGTGCCACGAGCAATGCGGGGCGAGCGCCGCCCGGCACCTCGAATTGCAGTTGTCGCCCCAGGCTCGGGCGGCGGGATGCGCATCTGCGTCAACGTCCCAACACTCAACAGGATGGCATCTCAGGAGCTCTACTAGCCCTCTCAGGTAGGCCGGTGCGAGGGCCCCCTCACAGCTACGTTTGCATGCCCTTCAGCTTGCTGAACCAAGCGACCCTACACAAGCGCCACATGCGGGAAGTCTATGCAATTCGTGAGGCCAGGCATTAGGAGACCCTGGCGGAAGTGGCTTTGGTTCTTCGCGAGCTCTGGGAACCCCCGTAGCCTCGCAAGGCCCCGGAGTCAGGCGGCACGTAAAGAGCGGCGTCTGCATCGAGCATCTTCAGCTGCATTAGCACTACTTCAGCAACTGTGCCAGGTGACATTTTCCAGTTTTGTTTAGCTGGGGGCGCCCCTCGGGCTGCATCATTCCCAGGTCACACAGGCCTATCCCTGCGACGTGTATCCTTTTGTAATGCCCCGGATGTAATACTTTCCCTTTTGGACAATATAATATCTCTAGCTTCATCATTTCCATTTCGAGTTCTTCGTCTTTTCGGGTTTCGTCGTTTTCTTGTGTGTATGTGTGGCATTCATCCATATCATGTAGTCATGTGCATCGCTTTGCATTTGTGTTGTCGTTACATCCGGTCCCATTTGTTTCTTTCCGTTGTCCGTTTCGAGTTCCAGAGCTCTCTCACGTGTTCGTGGCATCCCCGAGGCCTACTTTGGTGTTTGGTCGTGTAACGTTTCCGTTTTAGCGTGAGACTTGTCGTGCAATGTTGTTTTGTTGTGCGTAACCCGCCTGTCGAATCTCGTCGCGTTTGGAGTTCGTTTGGTGCTCCAACAGTTATTCTCGTGGGCTGAAAGTACCCCCTCTTTGAGGCCCAAGACACCCCTCCAACAGCCCACCAAACCAACCCAAACCCCTCCCTTCATCTAGGCCATCCAATTCTGATCGCGTGGCCGAAAACCTCACCTCATTTGGACAACCCTAGCTCCTTGTGCCTATATATTTGTCCATCTTCCCCAATTTTTGCCCCAAAAACCCTAGTACCATCATCTCCTACCTCTAGCCACCGGGTTCCGCGCCACCTCGCCGGAGTTCCTCACCGCCGCCGGAATCCGTGCCGGAGCTCGCCGGAGCCCCTTCTTCCCCGCCGCCGACCACCACCTCGCCGCCGGTCGCTCCTGCCCGCGCCTTCCGCCGCCGCCCAGACCTCGTCTCAGGCCAGATCCGGCAAGCAGCCGCCGGATCCAGCCGTTCCCCGACCTCCCCGGCCCTCCCCTCGCCAGATCCCGCGAGGCAGCTGCCGCCAGCTTCGTTCCCGGCGAGGTCGACGCCCGTCGGTCGCGCCAACCGACCGAGCGCCTCCCTGGGCCTCGCCCCTCGCCTGCCCGTTCGCCTGGACCGGCTCCCTCAGCCGTGGCCCGACCGCGCGAGGCCCATGCGCCAGCTCGCCCCAGGCCTCAGCCTCCCTCCAGCCTTGGGCCTCCCCGCGGCCCACCTCTCCATCCGGCCCGCTCGTCCGCCAGGGTTCCAGCGCCCGAGTCCTCGAGGCCAGCAGCCGCCACCGCATCGCCGATCGATAGGATCTCCCCGATCCAGGCCGCCTGGTGGGCCGATCCCCCCCGGAAACCCTAGGGGCCCAGCTGCCGTCTTCCTCCGCCGGCCCAGCTGGGGTGGCCCGATCCGCCGCCGGCCTGCCTCCCCGCGCTGCCAGTGCCCGCTCCGCTTTGGGCCGGCCCGATCCGCCAGCCCGTTTGACTCCGCGGCCCGTTGACTTCGAGGAGGTTGTTTTTCTGCTAAGTCCCTGTTAATTTAGTTCCTGATGTTGTTTTAATATGTGGATAACTTTTTGTGTGATGGTCCGATTTGAGTGAATGATATGTCAAAATGATCGTGGGGACTTGTACTACATTTTGTTCCATTGTGCCATGCACGTTTGAGGTCATCTAGATGCTTAAATATCTGTGGGAAGAGTGCAACTTGTTATAAACTGCTGTTAGTAGTTGTTTTCATGCCATCTTTGCAATGTGATAACTTGGTGCATGTTTATCCAAATGATGCAAATGATATGTCCACGTGTTCGTCATGAAATGCTCTACATGTTGATTGCTTTAGCTTGCATGATAGATTTCATCTTGCCATGTTTATCTCCTTTGCAAAGTGCTATGTGGCTGTTATGCCGTTAAACTTGTTACGAGATGCCTCGTAGAGGAGCTCGTTGCTATTGATGTGTTTGTCCCCTTGATGCATGCTTAGATGTTTTGGATTCACCATCATGTGTACTTTGCTGTGGTGCTTACCGCTTGTCTTGATATGCTTTGAGGTGACTTAAACTTGCTCTCAAAGATGCCATGATGAAACTGCTGTTTAACACTTAGTGAAATTTCACTAAGTCTGGAATCTGTAATTTCCAGATGCCATGTTTGCTTGTTGTTCTAGGCCAATCCATGATAGTTTTGGGGTGACTCTTGATGATTCCTTGTTGTATAAGTTGTTGGCTATCCATTCATGCTCTCACATACTTATTTGAGTGGCAGTAGCATATTTAACTCTTGCTCCCAAGTTGCAACAAATTACTGCTGTCAGGATTTTGTTGTCAAGTTCAATATGTCATAGCTTGTTGCTATTGATCCATGGCCCATTTGGGGATGCTCCAATGGATTTGTTTGTTGTAGGTTATGTCTAGTTTATGTCCATGCTCATTGCCATGATGTTCTAGTGCTGTAGGCCATTTATCTCTTGCCCCGAAGATGCTATGTGGCTGTTATTTTTCAGCTTGTGCTTGTTTATTGTTTCGGGTGTAACTTTTAGCCCGTTGCCCCGTTTTGAGCAAGTCCTATATGTAACTTGTGTGTTTTTGCATGTAGATTCATAATATCATATTGTTATCATGTTTTGAAGCATTTTGCTTGATGCATATTGTTGTGTTGTAACACTGTGCTTCCTAAGTAGACTTTCTGTGCTTCCATAGTGCATCTGTTTTGCTTCCATAGTGCATCAGTCATGCATCCAGTAATTTTTCTGCGCATTGCATCTTGTTTGATTCGTTGCCTTGTGTTCTTGTGTTTGAGTAGAGCCGGAAGCTGTGACTGAGTACGAGTACGAGCACGAGGTTACTACCGAGGTTGAGAACGAGGTCCCCTCTTACGATCCCATCGACAACTCTTCAGGCAAGATGACCGAACCCCGATAACATTACTATCTTTGCCTATTGCTAGAAGTCTCGATCTATAGTTTTGCCTCGATGCCCATGTTTTTCCTGTCAGCCTCCTATTGTAACCATGAACCTGTTTAACCACCCTACCTATGCAAACCATTGATTGGCTATACGTAGGCTTCGCTCAGCCCCTCTTATAGCATTGTTAGTTGCAGGTGAAGATTGAAGATTCTTGCTTCTTGTTGAAGTTTGTTGGGATATCACACTATATTAATTATTAAATGAAATCATATATATATTGGTAATGGGTGGAAGGCTAAGCCTTTTGCTTGGTGTTTTGTTCCACTCATGCCGCTAGGAACCATATAAACCGGTGTTATGTTCCTTGATTATGCGTTCCTCACACGGTTGGGGTTATGGGACCCCCTCGATAAACCGCTAAGTGCTAAGTCTTTTCCAGCAAGTCCCAACATTGGTACTATTTGTCTAATAACTAAAAACTTGCATAGGGTCTTGCAAACCCGAGTTCTTAATTAACAACCCCTGGGCCAGTGCTCCACATGAGTGTTGGTCCAAACTGGGCAGACTGCGGGGCCACCCGAGGAAACTCGAGGACTGGTATATACCTGTAGGCTGACCTATCCGGTCATGGCCTGAGATTAGATACGCGTGGCTACTGTCAGGGTGTCGGCACGCCGGGAGGATTTGCTGGATTAGCCTTACCTTAGTCGGAGTATGTTGAGCACGGGATTCCGAGGATACTCGGGCCTTCCCACTTTGGAGTTGCGACTTCGCGGATCGTGGGCTTGTCATGGGCCAAGTTGGAACACCCCTGCAGGGTTATGAACTTTCGAAAGTCATGCCAGCGGTTATGTGGCAGATGGGAGCTTGTTAATATCCGGTTGTAGAAAACTTGACACCATGTTCCAATACACTACCAGCGTGTGTACCGTGACGGTCATTTTCCGAAAGGGATTCGGGAAGTGAACACGGTGGGGGTTATGTTTGACTTGCTTTAGTTAGGATCACTTCATGATCATCTCTCGATCGAGGCACCTTCTCTTCTCGCTCTCTTTTACGTAAGCTAGGCTAGTGCTGCTGCAGACTTTTGTTCATTCTTCAGCCTTGTTCCACACCCAAGGCTTAAATAGTCATGTTACCCGGGAACGGGATTGTTGAGTCCTCTGTGGCTCACAGTTACTTCAACACACTAGATGCAGGTACGATGGTGAGCTACACAGGCGATGGCGCTGAGCTAGACTGGGAGTACGACGAGGAGCGTAGCCGTTACTACGTGAACTATCCGGCTGATCAGTAGAGCTTCTACTAGGATTCGATCTAGACCTGTGGTTTAATGTTATGTTTGGTATCTTGTCATTTGGATCTTTACCCTTAGATGGGATGTGATGTTTATTTGAATGATGATTGGATATGTAATGAATTTGTGTGACGTGGCGAGTGTAAGCCAACTATCTTTTCAGTTTTCCATCCCTATTTTTTACATCAGATGTGCAAAGGTACCAAACTTGCGATCATTCCAAAATGGGCTTATATCTTTAAGTCGTGCCTCGACACGTAGGAGATATAGTCCCATCCAGGGCATTACAAGTTGGTATCAGAGCCTTCTCCGACCTAGAAGCCCCCACTGTTTGATCGAATCGTTGACGGTCGAGTCTAGGCACACACTTAAAAAGTTTAGAGTCCTATATTTATATCGGAGAGTAGGATTTCTTTGCTCCTCATCTCTTTTCATTCTGGTGAGGACTCCTAACGACTACTCTTGCCTCTTCTACTTTAAAAAATTGCACCAAATTTTTTTTAGGAATCTCGCGAGTATTGTTTGATTGTTTCGATGTCTTTGTGACGAGAATATTGTTCTCGATGCCTCCTGACATTAGGGGTTGTGGCAGTGTCCCGGGGAGTTGAGCTTCGGGGTATTGTCGTCACAAGCATATCACGACAGTACTAGAATAATTAAGACGGCCGACATCGAAAACTCTCCTATATCGGTTGGTGGCAAGATAACCCCAACATCACCCAGTACCGGGGAGGTAGTTCGGGAGTATTGCCATAGCTTTGTATAGTGGATGCTTTTCGAAGGTCCAAGGTAGACGGTTTCCGAAAACAACTGGTTATGTGTTGAAGGATGGATACAGCTGGATGTAGGATTAGAGTTGATTGCGCGGTGCTTCCCCTGTATCCCCAACACCTGATTGCATAACTGGAAACTTTCGGAAATTAATAGGTGGGTTTATCCAGTAGATCGTAGGCATTCTTCCAACGAATGCAGGTTAGCGAGTTCGGGGTTCTACATTGAGTGAAGTGGTATTATGGCCGATGTTCCGATCGGGAGTTGCATCTTAAAGGGTCCTTGGCTATGCTGATCCGGGGATTGCAAAACCCTTTCGTAACGCGTTCATAAGCTTGCTGCACAAAGATGTCGAACGAAGCTCCTATCTTGTGTTTGTTCTATTTATACCTTGTGTTTTTCTTATTTACCTTTTGTCTCACAGTGGCTACTCGTGAAGATTGTTGTTATCATTAAACTGAGAATTTCATTCGTTCCTCTTGTTCGAATGATTCTTGTGAAGACTATGTTGCATTCTATCCGTTGTTTCAGCTTATACCTTCTTTCAATCAATTGCTGATTGGTGGTCATCTCTTTCAGGATGGCTCCAAAACGGGTTCCAAACGCTAACCCAGAGGGTGAAGAGGTTCCAGATCGTCCTCCTTCCCCTCCTCCTCCGTCTGAGGCTTGGAGAGCGATTATGCAGACTACAAACCAGAACACCCAGATGTTGATGTAGATGATGCAGCAAATGCAAGCAAATCAAGCAAATCAGGGTGCTCCAGGGAACCAAGGCAATTTCTTCAACCAGCAGCACCATGCTACGCTCAACCAGTTCTTGACTAATCAACCAAAGGCTTTCAGTTACTGTGTCGACCCTCTCGATGCTGAAGATTGGATAACCGATATCAAGAAGCATTTTGAGTGCAGCAACGTAAGGCCTGAGGACTATGTGAAATTTGCAACCTTCCAACTCAAGGACCAAACAGCTGACTGGTGGCAGCAGTTCAAAGACTCCAGAGAAGGGCGTGTGATCTCTTGGTATGATTTCTGCAAGGACTTTCGCTCTCACCACATTCCAACAAGTGTCATCGAGGGTATGCGTGAGCAATTCCGCAACCTGAAGCAAGGCTCTATGTCTGTCTACCAGTATAATGTCAAATTCCAAAACCTTGCCCGCTATGCCAAGCAAGACATTCCGGATGCCAAGAGCAAGATCTATCAGTTCCGTGGAGGTCTCAAGGATGAACTTCAACTTGCTCTCACCTTGTTCGAGCCCGATGAGTTTGACAAAATCTATAACATGGCGCTCAAGCAAGAGGCAGCCCAGCTCAAGATGGAGGCTTCTAAAAAGAGGATTCGAGATGCCGTTCACTCCTCCTCATCTTCTCAAGTGGTCGCGAAGCAACAAAAAATTTGGCTTCCTCCTCCTCCTATGATCCGAGCTCCCTACAACAACAGCAACAACAAGAATGCTGGTGGTCGTGGTTTCTCCCACCCACCCAACCCAAGCAAGTAGTCCAAGTCGCAGTTCCAAGCTCCAAGACCAAGTGTTCCTCCTACTCGTCCACTTTCTGAGGTGACTTGCTACACGTGTGGCCAGAAGGGTCATTATTCCAACAAGTGCAACAAGCCAGGGCGTCTTCCGCCTCCTCCACCTGTCAGTTCGGCTATTGTCAAGCATGATCCAAAGGCAGCAAGGGTGAATCTGATGAATGCAGCGCAAGCGGAGAATTCTTCGAATGTCATTTTGGGTAACCTTCCAGTGAACTCTTTTCCTGCTAAAGTGTTGTTTGATTTGGGTGCTTCATGTTCCTTCATGTCATATCCATTTGCATCCAAGCACGATATTGTCACCAAAAATCTGCCTCAGAAGTTGCAAGTTATTTCTCCGGGGAGACGTATGTCTTCCAATATATTTGCTCCGGATGTATCTATTCGCATGGGTGATTATCGTTTTCTGGCCTCTCTGGCGGTTCTCTGCAATTCCGACATTGACCTCATCCTCGGGATGGATTGGCTTTCTCAGCATGATGCTCACATTGATTGTGCAAACAAGGAAGTCAAGATCACTCATCCTGATGAAGACGTGATTATCTTCGCCTCCAGGGATAACACAATCAGGCTTTTCTCTCTCAATGACAAGGGCGAGATGAATGCCATATCTCAAATTCCGGTGGTTAACGAATATGAAGACGTCTTTCATGAAGAACTTCCAGGCATGCCTCCATACCGGCAAGTGGAATTCGTCATTGAACTCGAGTCGGGTACTGAGCCAGCATGCCGGCGTCCGTACAAGCTCTCTCCTAAAGAGTTGAAGGAGATGAAGAAGCAGCTTGATGAACATGAGCGTATGGGTCTGATCAGGCCTAGTACGTCTCCTTGGGGCTGTGGTGTCCTATTTTTCAAGAAGAAGGATGGCACGAAGCGCCTTTGCGTCGATTACCGGCCATTGAACAAGAAGACAATAAAGAACAAGTATCCGCTCCCCAACATCAACGAACTGTTCGAGCAGCTCAAAGGAGCTAAAGTGTTCTCAAAGCTCGATCTCCGAATGGGCTATCACTAGATTCGCATTCGAGAATAAGATATCCCCAAGACTGCCTTCAGAATGAGCTATGGCTCATATGATTATACAATCATGTCCTTTGGTCTCGCCAATTCTCCTCCTACCTTCTCGAGAATGATGCACTACATTTTCAACCCCTACACCGGCGAGTTTGTGCTTGTGTATCTGGATGACATTTTGGTATTTTCCAAGAATGAAGAGGATCACGAAAAGCACCTCCGTCTGGTTCTCGACAGACTCCGTGAACATAAGTTCTATGCCAAGTTCTCCAAGTGCAAATTTTGGCTCGATAAGGTCTTGTATCTGGGCCATATCATCTCCGCTGACGGTATTGCGGTAAACCCCGAGAAAGTTGAAGCAATTGTCAACTGGGAAGCTCCTCAGAACGTCAAGCAACTCCGAAGCTTCCTTGGTCTTGCCAGTTATTGCAGAAGGTTCGTTGAGAACTTCTCCAAGATTGCCAAGCCTCTTTCCAACTTGCTGCAGAAGAATGTCAAGTACTACTGGTCTCCAGATTGTGAAGTGGCATTCAAAGCTCTCAAAGAAAAGCTCATCTCTGCTCCAGTTCTAACTCCTCCAGATGAGTCCAAGCCCTATGAAGTATTCTGTGATGCTTCTCTTCAAGGACTTGGTGGTGTGCTTATGCAGGACAAGAGAATTGTGGCTTACACTTCTCGTCAGCTGAAGCCAAGTGAGAAGAACTACCCCACACATGATCTTGAACTAGCAGATGTGGTACATGCTTTGATAACGTGGAGACACCTTCTGTTGGGCAGAAAAGTCGACATCTTCACCGATCACAAGAGCTTGAAGTACATCTTCACACAGCCGAATCTGAACCTCCGCCAGACTTGTTGGGTCGAAATGATCCAAGAGTATGATCCCAGCATCGAATAGACACCTGGCAAGGCGAATGTGATTGCAAATGCTTTGAGCAGAAAGGCATATTGCAACAGCCTTCTTATCAAGCCGTTCCAGCCTGAGCTTTGTGAAGCATTCAGGAAGCTAAACCTCCAAGTTGTTCTGCAAGGTTTTCTTGCAAATCTTCAAGTTGCTCCTACCTTGGAAGATCAGATCCGTGAGGCCCAACTCAGTGATGCTATGGTGCAGAAAGTGAAACATGGTATTGCAAAGGGTACTCCAAAATACAAGTGCTATCGCGTTGATGAGAGAGATACCTTGTTCTTTGAGGACAGACTTGTGGTTCCCAAAGGTGATCTCAGGAAGCTCATAATGGACGAAGCACATGATTCCCTCCTTTCCATTCATCCTGGCAGTTCCAAGATGTACCAAGACCTCAAGCAATCTTACTGGTGGACACGCATGAAAAGGGAGATTGCCCAATTCGTGAATGAATGTGATGTCTGCAGAAGAGTGAAGGCAGAGTATCAACGTCCAGCCGGTCTTCTCCAACCTCTTCCGATTCCTGAGTGGAAATTCGACCACATTGAAATGGATTTCGTCACTGGCTTTCCTAAGTCCAAGAGAGGGAATGATTCTATCTTTGTGGTGATTGACAAGCTTACCAAAGTCGCTCACTTCCTTCCAGTCAAAGAATCAAACAATGCAGCTCAATTGGCAGAGTTGTACACTTCCAGAATTGTGTCTTTACATGGCATCCCTCAAGTTATCTCCTTAGACCATGGAAGTTTGTTCACTTCTAAGTTCTGGGACTCCTTTCAGTCTGCCATGGGCACTAAGATCAGGTTCAGGACTGCTTTTCACCCTCAGACTAGTGGTCAAGTCGAGCGAGTGAATCAGATTCTAGAAGACATGCTCAGAGCCTGTGTCATATCTTTTGGCATGAAATGGGAAGATTGCCTTCCATTTGCCGAGTTCTCTTACAACAACAGCTTTCAAGCAAGTGCAGGCAAAGCTCCATTTGAAATCCTCTATGGCAGAAAGTGTCATACCCCTCTCAACTGGTCCGAGACAGGCGAACGTCAACTTCTTGGCAATGACTTGATCTCAGAAGCCGAAGAAATGTGCAAAGTCATACGTGAGAATCTCAAGGCCGCTCAGTCGCGTCAGAAGAGCTACTATGACGGCAAGCATCGTGATTTGGCCTTCAACATTGGGGATCATGTCTATCTCCGTGTTTCTCCTATGAAAGGCACCCAAAGATTTGGTATCAAAGGAAAGCTTGCTCCTAGATACGTCGGGCCTTTAAAGATCCTTGGGAAAAGAGGCGATCTAGCCTATCAACTTGAGCTCCCTTCAAACTTCGCCAATGTTCATGATGTGTTTCATGTGTCTCAACTCCGCAAGTGCTTCAAGACTCCTGAACGCATGATTCCGTTTGAGGAGATTGATCTTCAACAAGATTTGTCTTACCGAGAGCACCCAGTTGCCATTCTCGAAGAAACCGAGCGCAAGACCCGCAACAAGTCCATCAAATTTTTGAAAGTCAAGTGGTCACACCATACCGACCGAGAAGCTACGTGGGAACGAGAAGATCATCTTCGTTCCGAGTACCCTTCCTTTTTCCAGTCCTAGATCTCGGGACGAGAACTTTTTGTAGTAGAGGAGAGTTGTAATGCCCCGGATGTAATACTTTCCCTTTTGGACAATATAATATCTCTGGCTTCATCATTTCCATTTCGGGTTCTTCGTCTTTTCGGATTTCGTCGTTTTGTTGTGTGCGTGTGTGGCATTCATCCATATCATGTAGTCATGTGCATCGCTTTGCATTTGTGTTGTCGTTGCATCCTGTCCCATTCGTTCTTTCCGTTGTCCGTTTCGAGTTCCGGAGCTCTCTCACATGTCCGTGGCATCCCTGAGGCCTACTTTGGTGTTTGGTCGTGTAACGTTTCCGTTTTAGCGTGAGACTTGTCGTGTGATGTTGTTTTGTTGTGCGTAACCCGCCTGTCGAATCTCGTCGCGTTTGGAGTTCGTTTGGTGCTCCAACAATTATTCTCATGGGCTGAAAGTACCCCCTCTTTGAGGCCCAAGACACCCCTCCAACAGCCCACCAAACCAACCCAAACCCCTCCCTTCATCTAGGCCATCCAATTCTGATCGCGTGGCTGAAAACCTCACCTCATTTGGACAACCCTAGCTCCTTGTGCCTATATATTTGTCAATCTTCCCCAATTTTTGCCCCAAAAACCCTAGTACCATCATCTCCTACCTCTAGCCACCGGGTTCTGCGCCACCTCGCCGGAGTTCCTCACCGCCGCCGGAATCCGCGCCGGAGCTCGCCGGAGCCCCTTCTTCCCCGCCGCCGGCCACCACCTCGCCGCCTGTCACTCCTGCCCGCGCCTTCCGCCGCCGCCCAGACCTCATCTCCGGCCAGATCCGGCAAGCAGCCGCCGGATCCAGCCGTTCCCCGACCTCCCCGGCCCTCCCCTCGCCGGATCCCGCGAGGCAGCCGCCGCCAGCTTCGTTCCCAGCGAGGTCGATGCCCGTCGGTCGCGCCAGCCGACCAAGCGCCTCCCTGGGCCTCGCCCCTCGCCTGCCCGTTCGCCTGGACCGGCTCCCTCAGCCGCGGCCCGACCGCGCGAGGCCCAGTCGCCAGCTCGCCCCAGGCCTCAGCCTCCCTCCAGCCTTGGGCCTCCCCGCGGCCCACCTCTCCATCCGGCCCGCTCGTCCGCCAGGGTTCCAGCGCCCGAGTCCTCGAGGCCAGCAGCCGCCGCCGCATCGCCGATCGGGAGGATCTCCCCGATCCAGGCCGCCTGGTGGGCCGATCCGCCCCCCCCCCTCCCCGAAACCCTAGGGGCCCAGCTGCCGTCTTCCTCCGCCGGCCCAGCTGGGGTGGCCCGATCCGCCGCCAGCCTGCCTCCCCGCGCCGCCAGCGCCCGCTCCGCTTCGGGCCGGCCTGATCCGCCAGCCCGTTTGACTCCGCGGCCCGTTGACTTCGAGGAGGTTGTTTTTTTGCTAGGTCCCTGTTAATTTAGTTCCTGACGCTGTTTTAATATGTGGATAACTTTTTGTGTGATGGTCCGATTTGAGTGAATGATATGTCAAAATGATCGTGGAGACTTGTACTACGTTTTGTTCCATTGTGCCATGCATGCTTGAGGTCATCTAGATGCTTAAATATCTGTGGGAAGAGTGGAACTTGTTATAAACTGCTGTTAGTAGTTGTTTTCATGCCATCTTTGCAATGTGATAACTTGGTGCATGTTTATCCAAATGATGCAAATGATATGTCCACGTGTTCGTCATGAAATGCTCTACATGTTGATTGCTCTAGCTTGCATGATAGATTTCATATTGCCATGTTTATCTCCTTTGCAAAGTGCTATGTGGCTGTTATGCCGTTAAACTTGTTACGAGATGCCTCGTAGAGGAGCTCATTGCTATTGATGTGTTTGTCCCCTTGATGCATGCTTAGATGTTTTGGATTCACCATCATGTGTACTTTGCTGTGGTGCTTACCACTTGTCTTGATATGCTTTGAGGTGACTTAAACTTGCTCTCAAAGATTCCATGATGAAACTGTTGTTTAACACTTAGTGAAATTGCACTAAGTCTGGAATCTGTAATTTCCAGATGCCATGTTTGCTTGTTGTTCTAGGCCAATCCATGATAGTTTTGGGGTGACTCTTGATGATTCCTTGTTGTATAAGTTGTTGGCTATCCATTCATGCTCTCACATGCTTATTTGAGTGGTTGTAGCATATTTAACTCTTGCTCCCAAGTTGCAACAAATTACTGCTGTCAGGATTTTGTTGTCAAGTTCAATATGTCATAGCTTGTTGCTATTGATCCATGGCTCCTTTGGGGATGCTCCAATGGATTTGTTTGCTGTAGGTTATGTCTAGTTTATGTACATGCTCATTGCCATGATGTTTGAGTGTTGTAGGCCATTTATCTCTTGCCCCGAAGATGCTATGTGGCTGTTATTTTTCAGCTTGTGCTTGTTTATTGTTTTGGGTGTAACTTTTAGCCCGTTGCCCCGTTTTGAGCAAGTCCTATATGTAACTTGTGTGTTTTTGCATGTAGATTCATAATATCATATTGTTATCATGTTTTGAAGCATTTTGCTTGATGCATATTGTTGTGCTGTAACACTGTGCTTCCTAAGTAGACTTTCTGTGCTTCCATAGTGCATCTGTTTTGCTTCCATAGTGCATCAGTCATGCATCCAGTGATTTTTCTACGCATTGCATCTTGTTTGATTCGTTGCCTTGTGTTCTTGTGTTTGAGTAGAGCTGGAAGCTGAGACCGAGTATGAGTACGAGCATGAGGTTACTACCGAGGTTGAGAACGAGGACCCCTCTTACGATCCCATCGACAACTCTTCAGGCAAGATGACCGAACCCCGATAACATTACTATCTTTGCCTATTGCTAGAAGTCTCGATCTATAGTTTTGCCTCGATGCCCATGTTTTTCCTGTCAGCCTTCTATTGTAACCATGAACCTGTTTAACCACCCTACCTATGCAAACCATTGATTGGCTATACGTAGGCTTCGCTCAGCCCCTCTTATAGCATTGTTAGTTGCAGGTGAAGATTGAAGATTCTTGCTTCTTGTTGAAGTTTGTTGGGATATCACACTATATGAATTATTAAATGAAATCATCTATATATTGGTAATGGGTGGAAAGCTAAGCCTTTTGCTTGGTGTTTAGTTCCACTCATGCCGCTAGGAACCGTATAAACCGGTGTTATGTTCCTTGATTATGCGTTCCTCACACGGTTGGGGTTATGGGACCCCCTCGATAAACCGCTAAGTGCTAAGTCTTTTCCAGCAAGTCCCAACATTGGTACTATTTTTCTAATAACTAAAAACTTGCATAGGGTCTTGCAAACCCGAGTTCTTAATTAACAACCCCCGGGCCAGTGCTCCACATGAGTGTTGGTCCAAACTGGGCAGACTGCGGGCCACCCGAGGAAACTCGAGGACTGGTATATACCTGTAGGCTGACCTATCCGGTCGTGGCCTGAGATTAGATACGCGCGGCTACTGTCAGGGTGTCGGCACGCCGGGAGGATTTGCTGGATTAGCCTTACCTTAGTCAGAGTATCTTGAGCACGGGATTCCGAGGATACTCGGCCCTTCCCACTTTGGAGTTGCGACTCCGCGGATCGTGGGCTTGTCATGGGCCAAGTTGGAACACCCCTGCAGGGTTATGAACTTTCGAAAGCCGTTCCCGCGGTTATGTGGCAGATGGGAGCTTGTTAATATTCGGTTGTAGAAAACTTGACACCATGTTCCAATACACTACCAGCGTGTGTACCGTGACGGTCATTTTCCGAAAGGGATTCGAGAAGTGAACACGGTGGGGTTATGTTTGACTTGCTTTAGTTAGGATCACTTCGTGATCATCTCTCGACCGAGGCACCTTCTCTTCTCGCTCTCTTTTACGTAAGCTAGGCTAGTGCTGCTGCAGACTCTTGTTCATTCTTCAGCCTTGTTCCACACCCAAGGCTTAAATAGTCGTGTTACCCGGGAACGGGATTGCTGAGTCCTCTGTGGCTCACAGTTACTTCAACACACCAGATGCAGGTACGATGGTGAGCTACACAGGCGATGGCGCTGAGCTAGAATGGGAGTACGACGAGGAGCGTAGCCGTTACTACGTGAACTATCCGGCTGATCAGTAGAGCTTCTACTAGGATTCGATCTAGACCTGTGGTTTAATGTTCTGTTTGGTATCTTGTCATTTGGATCTTTACCCTTAGATGAGATGTGATGTTTATTTGAATGATGATTGGATATGTAATGAATTTGTGTGACGTGGCGAGGGTAAGCCAACTTTCTTTTAAGTTTTCCATCCCTATTTTTTACATGAGATGTGCAAAGGTACCAAACTTGCGATCCTTCCAGAATGGGCTTACATCTTTAAGTCGTGCCTCGACACGTAGGAGATATAGTCCCATCCTGGGCAATTCACCTTTTGCATCTTTAGCTTACTCTGTCGGGGGCGCCCCCTCGGGCCGCATCATCCCCAGGCCGCACGGATCCATCCCGGTGGCATGTATCGTTCTTGCATCTTGCCTGAGCCAGCATTACCTTTTCCATCAGCTGCATTAAAATCATTTACCTGTCTGACCGGCACCTCGACGCCATGAATGTTGTACGCCCTCACTTTACTTGCTCGCACCCGCCTCATGATTAAGGACAGGCACGGTGTCTGTGCTCAGGTCTATCCCTGCAGCGTCGCCAAATCCAAGCCCCGTGGTCCTTGGTGCCTCGCCCTTGCATGAGCCGGGTGCGAGCAGGCGGGTAAGGTTGCACAACACGGTGCCTCCTTGCTACGGGAGACGCGCGCCTGTTGTCTTTCCTTAGGGCATCCGCATGAGAAGACTAGGCACGGCGTCTATGCTCGGGTCCGTCCCTGCAGCATCGATAAACCCAACGAGTGAGCTCTGTCTGGTGGGCCGGCCCCGTTCACGTCACCTCTTGGGGTTGTTGGTGTCTGGCCTTCCCATGTAGCAACCTCGAGGCATTCACTCGGCGCAGGTTGCCTAACCATCTTGCAGGATCACCTCAAGCACTCTCATTCAAGACCAGGCGCAAACCGCCTTGAGGTAGGGCCCCATGAGTCCCGCGCTGGCTCACGGGTGCCCAGATACACCTCGTCCAGCTCTACCGTGCAAGCCATGTGTCAGGGCGGGGATGTACATGCCCGGGGGCTCTCCGCAGTAGGGAGTCCCCTCCCACATTCCAGTGGAAGCACCATGCTCCGCGCTGGTGATAAACAACTAGGGGTGACCTCACGGCTTTTTAACCTCAGGAAGCCACCCGGCTCGGTGGCCAGCCCCACCGCACTGCACTCCCCTCGAGAGGGTAGCGCGAGGGGGCTAGGCACGGGGGCTACGCTGAGGTCACGCCTAGCATACGCCCCACCAGGTCTCCCGGACCTGGTCATCGCAACCCTCCCGAGCGAAAGACTAGCGAGGACACGTATGAGGTCTGTTCGTACGTTAAGGGGGACCCTTGGGCATTGCGACCCAAGGGCCTAACTGGCCACGTAGCCCCTCACTCTCTGGTCTTGTCCTGGTGATCCGGACAAGCTAGCGGCGGCTGAGGTATGCGCGTGGCCGGGCCCTGCCGACGCAGAACACTAAGGCCAGCTCTCGCATTACTCTCCTAAGGGATGTTCGTACATTAAGGGGGACCCTTGGGCATCGCGACCCAAGGGCCTAACTGGTCCCGTAGCCCCTCACTCCTTGGTCTTATCCTGGTGATCCGGACAAGCCAGGGGCGACTGAGGTACATGTGGGGCCGGGCCCTGCCGACGCAGAATGCTAAAGCCCTGTCTTGCGCTTCCTTCCTAGAGACCGTTTGCATGTCAAGGAGGACTCCTGAGCATCGTGACTTGGGAGCCTAACTGGTCACGTAGCCCCTCAACCCTTGGTCTTGTCCTGGTGATCCGGACGACCCAACGGAGGCTGAGGTACGCGCAAGGCCGGGCTCTGCCGACGTAGAACAACAAAGCAAATAGGAAGGGAACCGCGAATAGCTAGCAATTATTACAAGCCAAATTGTCCTTCAAGCATCAAACAGAAGTTTTAACGCCTCCACGAGGCACGTCGCATGCAGGTTTCCAAGAAAGGAAAGATAGGAAGGAGCACCGTCGTCCACGAGCAGGCCCCTTCTTCAGCCTTGGGCGCCGCAGCCAGGAAGCACTTCTCCATTTGCAGCATCGCCAAGCCCTGCAGAGCTGGCCTCGGCCGCAGGGTCGGTGGCATAGTCGGTTGGAGGTGAAAGGTCGATAGCGAGGAACTTCTTCAGCAAGGCCTCCACATGGCCCTTCACGGTTTCAACGATGGTCTCGCATCGCTCTTCGTCCACGGGTTTGAACAGTGCCCCAAGGTCGGCGTCGGGATCACGAAGATGCAGGTGGCTGAAGACGCGCGTCAGGGCTGAGTAGGAAAGCCTGCGGGCTTCTCCTTCCACCATGGGGCTGATCTCGTTGACGACACCCTCGAGCGCCATAACAAGATAGGGAAGCAGCTGGGCGGGGCCTTCGTCGTCCATCACCAATGGATTCTCCAAGCCCTTCACGTAGACTGCCCTTAGCGCTTGGCGGGACCTTTTCTCCAGGGACTTGAAGGCCACGCGATCCTCGGCCAGAACCTTCACCGGGCCTCCAGCTGGGCCTTCTCTGCATTCACCTCTTGCCCCAGCTCCTCCAGGTGGCTGCGCTCTACAGCCTGCACCTTCGCCAACTGCTCCAACTCAGCACCGCGACTGGCTACAACGTCTTCTCGGGCCTTCATCCTCTCTCCTTCGCCGCACGCTCATCGCTCATGGACTTCAGCTTAGCCTCCATCAATCGGCATCGCTCCTCGGCGGCCTGCGCGTCCTTCAACGCTGCCTTGCGAGTGGCTGCGGCTTGGCCGGCGGCCTAGTTGTCCTCCTCGGAGGCCGCCACAGCTTGGCTCGGCACAGCCCTAACGGACGTGTCGGAATTCAGCCAACCTGAGACCAGCTCCAAGCGCCCTGCCACCACACGACGGTCAGCACCTTGGAGGTGGTCCCTGAGCTGCGCCAGCACGGAAAAAAAACCCTCCAGGGCATTAGTCGAAGCGGAAGGGCTGCGAGCTAGCGGCGCAACCAGAGGAAGAAGATGTGGCGCGTTCAAGACCTCCTGAGCCCTGACAACACCCACAGGCGAGCTGGGGAGGGGCGCCTCTAGAGCCGACTTGACCGAGGATGTCGTCCCCTCTTGAGGCTTGTCCACCGGGCCTCGCGAGGACGGCCGGGCAGTAAAGGCAAGGGAAGCTCCACCGCCCGTCTGCGTCGGAGGGGGCGAACTCAAGCCAGACCGCTGGGCCTCTGATGCGGTCGCCTCCTCCTTCTTCTTCTTCACCAACGGCGTTGGCCTGGCGATACAAGAGAGGGCATCAGGAATCGGCAACAGAATCAAGGGTGAAGGCAAGACCAGGCCAAGATGCTTGTAGCGCAGGCGCAGATGAGGCCACAACAGCTGACATAGCGGCGGTGTCAGGTGGCGTCAAAGCCGGAGCATCGCCTCAGGAGATCAGCGCCGACCTGCTTTTCATCGGGACCCCAGCTGGCGGCTTCTTTGAGGGGGTAAGCTTGGACCTCATGGTGACCCCGGCGGGGGGTGTCGCCTCCTTCACCGGGTGGTCGTCGGCGTCATCATCATCAGGAAAGGCGCGGAGGAGATCGGCCTTGCGTGGAGGGGAGGACTCCCCGGCTACCTCCGCGGTTTCCTCTGAGTCCTCCTCCCCGCTGGAGTTGCCTGAAGAGAGCTCCACCAGATCAGTCACATCTGGGCCCCGGGGGGTGCCGGAGGCATGAGCCCGCGTTCATCGAAGGTAGGCATGGAGGCCGCCACCGTAGCCCTGTCCTGGCGGTGGTACTGGGGGACATGGGTAGCAGGTGGATACCCCAGGTCATCCCCAACCAGGAGGCGGAGAGCTGCTCCAAGCTGCGTGTCGGACAGGGCGTCGAGGCGCAGTTAGAGGTTGTCCGTCTCATCCCCGAGCATCAACAAATGGCGCGAGTGCGCCTGAAGTGGAGTTACGCGGCGTGCCAGGAATTCCTTGACGATCATGGCCCCCATCAACTTCACCGCTTCTGGGTCGTCAGGCTTCAGGCCGGCAGTCATCTTCTCCAGCACCTTCTCTGCCGGAGGGTCTGTAAACTTCACGCTGAGCCACCTGTCGCTTGACTCGGGCATCTCCGTCGGCAGCACCAACCGAGGGTGGAAGCACTTGGCGTCCACAAGGACCCACTTGTTCCTGAAGTTCTCGGCCTTCTTCCCAGCCTTTGAGATCGCGCTGGTCCCATTTGCCGCGAAGAAGTTGGCACACCCTGAACAGAGCTTGCCCTTGTTCCGGAGATAGAAATAGTGGCGAAGCAGCCCTACGGACGGCATCACCAACAAATGCCTCACAGTAGAAGGCGAAGATTGATAGGGGGCGGAGTCGGGATGAAGATGAAGGGCATGCAGCTTGTAGTGGCTAAGGATGGGGAAGAAGAAATCAGAGAAAGGGAAACCAGCCCCGCAACAACACTGCTCATGAAAAGGGGATAGAAGGTACTCTTGGAGTCCTCCGGCTTGGCAGAGGCGGCCCGAATCGAGGTCTTCCCCTTCTCGTTTGTGTCCTCCGCCGTCATCAGGAGCACGTCAGCGTGATTCGTCTCCGAGACGCTAGGCACACACAGGGCCGGCTCGTACTAGGCAGGTAGAGAAGCAGCGTTCGCCTTACCGGACGCCATCGGCAGCGAGCTCAGAGGGGAGGCGGAGCAAATCTGGAATCCTTGGGGGATAGGAGCAAGAAAGGGGATCCGGAGCAAGGCGAAAGCAAGCAATGAAGGCCCTGGAGCGCGCACTTGCCTTTTGTCAGTCGAGCAGTTGCCGAGGCGGCGTGGGCGAGTGCAGACGCTCACGTCCCATCAATCGCCATGCGTCAATCAAGGCGACAGGCTTTTGGGGCCCGCGGTGCTCCGCACTTGACCCTTGGCTTCGTCGCGAAGCCAAGTCCGAGCGTGCCTTGGGCCCGGGGGCTACTATCAGCGTCCTGGGAAGGGATGTACCCAGAATGGCCTGCCTGCAGCCCAGAGCGTTGCTTGTCCAGCGGCCTGGTATGGCCCAACCTCATCAGCAACCACTCAAGACCCTCGCGAGGGGCCGAGCCTCGCAAGGGGCCGAGCCTCGCGAGGCGGACGACGCAAGACCTCCCCTAGGGCAGCCTCACTAGGCTAGCTCCCGAGGAGCGGAGATATCAAGGCAAGGGGCACCTCATGAGGTTCCAGTGACGTGAGCCATGACGACTAAGGCCAGGCGGGCGCCAGCGGGCGCAGGATGCCAATTTACTCTTTAGTGCTATAAGGGCAAGCACAGGCGAGGAGTCCCGAGGCATCAGGCAAAGGTTTCCATATCAATGCAACAAGACCAAGGCCAGTAGGATGGCAGAACGAAGATCATCGCGAAACCCACAACGGCGTCACCACCAGAGCCTTTGGCAGGCGAATACCGCCTTTTGTCAGGATAGCTTGTACTAGCTGCCCCCCTTCAAACTTGGCCGTTGTGGGATCCCTTCCCGCTCAATATTTGGGAAGAGGACCTGGGCCTCTATAAATAGGACTAGCCACCACCATATGGGGCATCTGATCTGTAGCTGACCCAACTGTGGGGATCGGATCGTTGAGACCACCCTCACACCCACAAGCTCATCCGCGCGCAAGAACACCTCTCCTTAGGAGGCTATTCTTTCCTTGTACTAGTTCATCCACATCCTAGAAGGCAATCCACCACACCACACTAGATTAGGGTATTAAACCACGACGGTGGCCCAAACTAGTATAAAACCTTGTGTCCCTTGTTCTTTGAGTTCGACAAGATTGGCCTAGGACAGAGTGAGAGCGAGCTAGAGCGGAAAGGAGAGATCTTGGTGCGCCCCCCAGTGCTCGAACCTTAAGGGTTTTGCCGAAACCCAAGATCCGACGGATGCAACTCATGAAAGAATTAATAAGGGAGGAGAAGATTCACGTATAAATATATTATCCTAGAAATCTTTTGTGATTGTGAGCCCCCATCAAAATATTATATGCCAAAATTGTTGACGTTGGACAAGGAAGACAACTTAATGATTTATGTTTGTTCATATTCATATAGAAGTCATATTGTCATGGATCCTTTAACATGTGGTGCTTGCTCAATAACTTTTCTAGCCAAAAATTCCGCACTAAGTAGATATACTACTAGTGCATCCAAAAACCTTTAAACCCAAATATTTTTTCGAGAGTCCATCATACCTACCTATGGATTGAGTAAGATCCCTCAAGTAAGTTGTCATCGGTGCACTAAGGCAATAAAAATTGCTTCTAAAAGTGTGAGATCATTTAGTGTAAGAGAAAATTGAGCGTTGCATGATCTTGTGATGGTGAAGAATAAAAGCGATAAACTACATAATAAAGGTTGCTATCACAAGGGGCAATGCAACATGATGTTCTTTTGCACTAAGAGGTTGAGCAAATAAAAAAATAATATCATGTCAACCTTTGCTTCCCTCTACGAAGGGCCTATCTTTTACTTTTATGCAAAGAGTCAAAGTTTTCTCTCTATTCCTTTTTATTTTCTCCTTTGGCAAGCATCATGTGGTGAGGAAAGATTTAGACACAAATGTCCAATTGATATGGGTGGCATGATTTATTATTGTTGACATCACCTTTGAGGTGACTACGTTGGGAGGCAAAATTATAAGCCCCTATCTTTCTATGTGTCCGGTTGAAACATTTTTCTCATGTGTATGAAGTGAGTGTTAGCAATCATAGAAGACTATATGATGGTTGAGTATGTGGACTTGCCTAAAGGCTCCGATATGTGACCCTTCCTAAAAAAGATGATGAATTGTAGTTGCAAAGTTGACTGAGAACATAGTTTGTTGGTTTCTAATAGAGTTTATGATTTATACTTCGATTGTGTGATGAACTGTTACTTGTTCATGAGAAGTCTATGATAAAATTCCTTTGATAAAAGTCTTATGTTTAAGTTTGTTGTTGTTATAATAATCTACGTGATGCTTCTATGTTCGTATTTTGTTTTTATCGACAGCTCTCTCTCAAAGCATGTGGACATGTTTTTCGATTTCGGTTTTCGCTTGAGGACAAGCGAGGTCTAAGCTTGGGGGAGTTGATACATCCATTTTGCATCATGTTTTCTTACTATTATTCATGTTGTTTTTATGCACAATAATGATTTTTAGAGTAATTCTAATGCCTTTTCTCTCATAATTTGCAAGGTATGCACCAAGAGGAAGAATTCCGGTAGCTGGAAATCTGGACCTGAAAAAGCTACATCAGGCCACCTATTCTTCACAAATTCAAACAAACTGAAACTTCACAAAGAATCTATATGAATTATTTGAAGAATATTGGAGCAAAGAAGTACCAGAGGGGGCCCACCAGGTGGGCACAACCCACCTGGGCGCGCCAGGGAGCCCAGGCGCACCTTGGTGGCTTGTGCTCACCCAGGCCCACCTCCGGTGCCCATCTTCTGGTATATAAGCCATTCTGACCTAGAAAAAATGAGGAGAAGACTTTCGGGACGGAGCGCTGCCGTCTCGAGGTGGAACTTGGGTAGGAGCACTTTTGCCCTCTGGCGGAGTGATTCTGCCGGGGGAACTTCCCTCCCGGAGGGGGAAATCATCGTCACCATCATCACCAACAACTCTCCCATCTTGGGGAGGGCTATCTCCATCAACATCTTCAACAACACCATATCATCTCAAACCCTAGTTCATCTCCTGTGTTCAATCTTGTTACCGAAACTATAGATTGGTGCTTGTGGGTGACTAGTAGTGTTGATTACATCTTGTAGTTGATTACTATATGGTTTATTTGGTTGAAGTTTATATGTTCAGATCCAATATGCTATTCAATAACCCTCTAATATTGAGCATGCTTATCATTTGTGAGTATTTACCTTTGTTCTTGAAGTCACGGGAGAAATCATGTTGCAAGTAATCATGTGAATTTGATATGTGTTTGATATTTTAATAGTATGTATGTTGTGATTCCCTTAGTGGTGTCATGTGAATGTCGACTACAGACACTTCACCATATTTGGGCCTAAGGGAATGCATTGTGGGGTAATAATTAGATGATGGGTTGCGAGAGTGACAGAAGCTTAAACCCAAGTTTATGCGCTATTCCGTAAGGGACCGATTGGATCCAAAAGTTTAATGCTATGGTTAGAATTTATTCTTAATACTTTTCCCATAGCCGCGGATGCTTGCGGGAGGGTTAATCATAAGTAGGAGGTTTGTTCAAGTAAGAACAACACCTAAGCACCGATACACCCACATACCAAATTATTAAAGTAGCGAACACGGATCGAACCAACATGGTGAAAGTGACTAGATGAAATTCCCGTGTACCCTCAAGAACGGTTTGCTTATTATAAGAGACTGTCTTGGCCTGTCCTTTGCCTCAAAAGGATTGGACGACCTCGTTGCACTTTTGCTACTACTATCGTTTCTTGGTCGTTAAAAAAACATCTTGCTATCAAACTACTATGTTACTTACAATTTCAGCACTTGCAGACATTACCTTGCAGAAAACCACTTGTCATTTCCTTTTGCTCCTTGTTAGATTCGACACTCGTACTTATCAAAATAGCTACAATTGATCCCCTATACTTGTGGGTCATCACTTCACTCCCCGCATCTAGACATGAGGGGTCCTTTCTGGTTGTGTCACTTGGATCCTAAGGGTGCTGGCCAAGAAGACGTACCCAGGTGGGGGGGCCGTGAGAAGTGGGATGAATGGCGGGGCAGGTGGTGCTGGATCATGGAGAAGGACCCGCAGGCGTTCTGTATGCCTTGGCAGACGAAGCTGGTCCATGGCAGCGACTGGGGTGACCACAACCCCCATGACGGGAAGCTCACAGTCGCAACCACCAGGATCCACCGGCTCAAGGCTACCGGGCTCACCGTCGAGATGATTGACGCTGATTTCCTTCGTCGTCGCATCGCCCCTCTACAGAACAAGGAGAAACCAACCTGGGAGTACTGGAATGCGGCGAATATCATGAGGCTGTGCCCCGGCCTGAACAATAATCTGAAGGTCATGCAGCACGCGGCCCTTTACCAAAGGTTGTTCCACTACAAGGCCGCCGATAGGCCGCTCACGTTGTCGATGGGCATGATCCCCTTGTGCAACAACTCCACCCAGACCTCGATCATCGCCATGACGATGGTGTTCAATGCTCATGGCCTTGATCAGACTTGGGCTGAGCCACCCGCGGAGCAGGCGCAAGAGTTCTTCGACAACTTGTCGGAGAGGGCCATCTGGGAAGAAGCGAACCTCATCCGCCCCACCACCTACGAGGAGACGGCGTATATTGCCAGCAGGGTGGAAGAGGCAGCCCTTGCCGTTGAGGCCGACAGCGTTGGCTTTGTGGAAGACGAAGCCAGCACAGAGGAGGATTTCGCCGAGCAGGCGGAGCCTGCCGGAGAGCATAGTGGCGCAGCTGCCGGGGGCCCTTCTGCCGAAGAGACGGCTGAAGAGGAGCCGCACGAGGAGCTGCCAGTCCCGGGGAAGAAGAAACGCGTTCTTCGATGGACCATCTCCGGCGACCCAGTCCGTAAAGGACTCCCTCACGCAAAGAGGTCCCCATCAAGGGAGCGGCCGGGAAGGCTGCGTAACGGCAAGAGGTCTAGCTGTAACTTGTGTGCCAGAAGAGGAGCATGACCGCGACAGCAAGGAAGGCAGTAGCGCCGCCCCTGCTACGGCCAAGTGGCCAAGGTCCTCGTCTCCACTACCGGGCGTGGGCATCATAGCAGAGGTCAACTTTGACCTCTCCTCTATGATCCCAAGGAGGGTGGTGAGGCCAGAAGAAGAGGAAGAGGAAGAAGGCAACGACGAGTAAGTGTCTTGCCGCTTCCTTCGTCTCCTGAGCTCTGGGTTTCCTTATCTTATCTTATTTGATCTTGCTCTGGCATGTTTCCGCAGGGACATGGAAACATTGGCGCAGAGGATGGCGAAGAAGGTGAAAGTCTCGATGGGCGATGAGCCCGCGGCAAGCACCTCAGGCGCGCTGGAGACGATCATACTCAACCCAGAGCCAAGCCCACAACACAGCCCCCGAGTCAGCCCCCAGCGTGAGTCAGTTACTCATTTCCCGTTGGCGGGTGTTGGGGCACACATCTTTACTACTAACCTTGCCGGGTCTGCAGGAGAAGTATGGCAACAGGGGGAACCGCTGAGGGCCACTCCAGATAAGCCACCTCCGTCAACCACACCGCCAAGAGGGGGGGTCCCCGGCAAGGGCCTCTACTGATGAGCCCTCCTGCAGAGAGGAGGAGCCGGCAAACAAGGGTGCCGTCAGTCCTACACTCGCAACAACTGTTGCCGGGGATGCGGCCACCTCCCATCAGCTTGACACATGTAAACCACACACTTCCTGGGACTTGTCAATTTTCTTGCATGATTCCTTTTTCCTTTTCTCTCTGCTTTGAACTTCAATCTTGGCTTCATCTCATTTCTCCTTATTGTCTTTTAGATCTCCCCTTGGCGGATCAAATGGATGCTGACGTCATCGTTGTGGAGACCGCCAAGGATGTTTCCGCTGAAGCCGCCAATGTCACTGCAGATGTGGCCGCCAAGTGTGCTCATAAAGAGGCTTCCAAGGGGTCTGCCGGGGAGGCCGGCAAGGAGCCCAGCGACCGAGCTGACGGCATTCCTGCCTCAGGAGTGTCTGACGCTACATCGGTTTCGGAGTCCTCTTCCATTGGGGAGACGGTGGTCGAGGACCAACCGTTAACATCCGAGGCCCCCTCCCCGGGAAGATACCTGAAGGTTGGCGACGATCTGTTTGTCAACATCCCAAGGAGGACAAGCACCAGAGCGCCAACTGAGGGGGAGGTTTTTGATGAAGAAGTCATCACCGCTACGGGGCTCAGGGTTGTTCATGAATCGAGCGCCAGCAGCAGCAGATCCCAAGAAGACCAGCTCCTCTGGGCCATGAGCAAAAATTTCCAAAAGCTCCAGGCACTCCACCGCACTCGAAAGGAGAAACTGGACTCCAGAGACGCATTTATTGACGCAGCAGAGTCGGACTTACAGAAGCGTGCTGATAAGATGCAAGTCTAGTTTGTCGAGGCTCGGCAAGAACTGAAGACCAGCCAGGAGCACCTAAGCCAGAGTTGGAACGAGCTCCTTCTAAAGCAGTCCGACGTCGAGAAGGCACAGGAAGAGGGCAATCAACGAGCTGCTGCAGAAAATGCTCGCCTAATGTAGCTCTGCATTGGGCTCGATGCTCAGGAAGAGTACCTTGTTGCTCGCGAGGAGACGCTTACCGCAAAGCTCCGCGGCAAGGATGAGGAAATTGAGAAGCTCGTCGCACAGCGGACCCAAGAGCTGGAGCATAAGCACAAAGAAGCACTCAATGCTCTAGTCATGGACCACGTCGGCAAGCTAAAGGAAGCCGTTGATGCGGCCAAAGCTGCAGAGGCTGCCAAGAATGAGCTGGCTGACAAGGTGAATAAGCTGGAGGCAGATCTGGAAGACACGGAAAGGAGACCTGGAAGTTCAAGGATGACAGAGACAAAACTGCCTATACCTTGGCGGAGCTGCAGACCACCATATTGGACAAGACCAAACAGGCCTTTGCCGCCAACAATTCCATTGCCAACCTGACACTGAAGCTGACCATGCTGGAGGAGTCCCTTAAGGATAGCAGAGCCAGCGAGAAGACCCTGGCAAAGGACCTCCACGCGGAGAAGAAACTGTCGAGAGCGCCACTGCCACTTACAATGATTATGAGAAAGGCATGGGACCTGGACTGCGCGCCTCGTCGACGTCGCGGAGAGGCTCACCACACGACTGTCCACCATGGGCCTGTCGGGCTTCAGCTATTCATACGAGGAGAGGATAACTGAGAGCGCCAGACTGACCATGTTCTTCGATGGCCTCCTCGATGCCCTGAAGCTGCTCCACTCCACCTGAGCAAAACAACTGGCCCACGAGTCCCACAAGCTTTCCCGGTCCATCCTTCTCAAGGTGCTCACCACATTGACGTACAGGAACCCTGGCCTCGACCTAACCAACGTGCTTGATGATACATCTCCAACGTATCTACTTTTCCAAACACTTTTGCCCTTGTTTTGGACTCTAACTTGCATGATTTGAGTGGAACTAACCCGGACTGACGCTATTTTCAGCAGAATTACCATGGTGTTATTTTTGTGCAGAAATAAAAGTTCTCGGAATAACCTGATATTCAATAGAGATTTATTTTGGAATATATAAAAAATATCAACGGAAAGAACCAGACCAGGGGGGCCACACCATGTCCACGAGGGTGGGGGCGCGCCCACTCGTGGGCCCCCTATTGCTCCACCGACGTCTTCCACGGCTCAATATATTCACTTTCGGGGAGAAAAAAATTCAAGGAGAAGGAATTATCTCGTTTTACGATACAGAGCCGCCGCCAAGCGCTAATCTCTCTCGATTGGGCTGATCTGGAGTCCATTCGGGGCTCCGGAGAGGGGAGATCGTCGCCATCGTCATCATCAACCTTCCACCATCACCAATTCCATGATGCTCACCGCCGTGCATGAGTAATCCCATCGTAGGCTTACTGGACGGTGATGGGTTGGATGAGATTTACCATGTAATCGAGTTAGGTTTGTTAGGGTTTGATCCCTAGTATCCACTATGTTCTAAGATTGATGTTGCTATGACATTGCTATGCTTAATGCTTGTCACTAGGGCTCGTGTGCCATGATTTCAGATCTGAACCTATTATGTTTTCATGAATATATGTGTGTTCTTGATCCTATCTTGCAAGTCAGTAGTCACCTACTATGTGTTATGATCCGGCAACCCCGACGTGACAATAATCGGGACCACTCCCGGTGATGACCGTTGTTTGAGGAGTTCATGTATTCACTATGTGTTAATGCTTTGGTCCGGTACTCTATTAAAAGGAGGCCTTAATATCCCTTAGTTTCCACTAGGACCCCGCTGCCACGGCAGGGTAGGATAAAAGATGGCATGCAAGTTCTTTCCCATAAGCACGTATGACTATATTCAGAATACATGCCTACATTACATTGATTAACTGGAGCTAGTTCTGTGTCACCCTAAGTTATAAATATTACATGAGGAATCGCATCCGATATAATTATCAATCACGGATCCAATGCCTACGAGCTTTTTATATATTGCTTGTTGCTTATTTACTTTTTCGGTTACTGTTACAATCACTACAAAACTACTATCGCTACCTTTTCCACTGTTACCGTTACTTCTATATTACCTTGCTGCAGATACTAAGTTTTCCAAGTGCGGTTGAATTGACAACTCAGATGCTAAAACTTGAGAGTATTCTTTGGCTCCCCTTGTGTCGAATCAATAAATTTGGGTTGAATACTTTACCCTCGAAAACTGTTGCGATCCCCTACACTTGTGGGTTATCACTTGACAGCTTGTCGGGTGATGCGGAGCGCAAGGCACTTGAAGAGCTCGTTGCGCCCATTGTTGATGCGGTGGACCAAGTCAAGAGGGTGGAAGGCCAGCGCAGGGACTAGCCGCTTCGCTTCCTCTTATCACCACGAACTTGTACCCAAGACAATTTATCTTAAGTTAGAGTTGTGGTAATCATTGATGTGATATAATTTGTTGTGCTTTGGATGAATGTATGCTATCTTTCTTGTTTGATTTATCTCTATATGGCATATACCCTACGCTTCATTGGGAAAAAGCTTGTCAGTGCGCACACCCTTGCCGCGAGCGCTTAGAGGAACGAGTCCTTAGCAGCCTGCCAGGGGTGTCGCTGTCGGCAAGACACCTTGCCGTTCTTGGCGCAGCCATTTGAGCAGTTGAGCGGACTCGAAATAGAGCAAGGGCGCAACCAATTATGACAAGGTTCCTTCGCATGCAGGTTTTCCATACAAGAACCGAAATCGTTTAAGAAGAAATAACTTCATATTTAAAAGAAATTCACTCAAGGTTTCACAACTTAGATTTTCACCACTGTACTCATTCCCGCAAGATGCCACTTCGAACGTTGCCTGTTGGCGTCCATAATCCATAACATCATCCCTTCAGCAAACTTTTATACGAGGGAATCTTCTATCCTTTGAAAAAAAGAGAAAATAGGGATATGGAACCTTAGCGGTTCATCAGTACTTGCTAGGAAGAAACACATCACAATATCCTGGACAGGCATGCATATAAATAAACATGGAAATCAACAAGATCAGTACACACTTAACTTTATTCAACTGCGCACAGGGTCTGCACCTGGCTCTGTACATAGGGTTATATGCCTTGCCAGCAAGGCTAGTACAAATAGGGGGGTTACCGGGGGACCCGCTAACCGTGCCTCACGGGTAAAACTTGCGAAGATGTTCAATATTCGAGGAGTTGCTCACTGGAATGCCATCTTCGGTCTCCAGGCGGACTGCACCAGGCCTGGTGACTCGTATTACCTGATAAGGGACTTCCAACTTTGGTGTCAGCTTGTTGGAATTCTTGGCCGACTGAACGCGCCAAAGAACAAGGTCGCCTTCCTCAAGGGCATGAACCTTGCGTCTATGGTAGTGGCGCAAGGCTTGCTGGTAGCACGTGACTTGTACAACATTCTGAAGACGATCTTCCTCAAGGAGCATTGCTTCATCTTGGCGCAACTGCTCTTGCTCAAGCTCATCATAAGCGAGCACTCGAGGTGACCTGTATATGAGTTCTGTAGGGAGAACTGCTTCCGCCCCGTAAACCAGGGAGAAGGGCGTCTGGCCGGTAGCTCGATTTGGTGTCGTCCTGATTGACCAAAGAACTGCCGACATCTCATCAATCCATCATCTTCTACACTTGTGCAGCCCATCGAAAGTCCTTGTCTTGAGGCCCCGCAGCACTTCAGCATTTTCCCTTTCTACCTGGCCATTGCTTCTTAGATGAGCAACAAAAGAAAAACATATTTTGCTGTCGAGGTCTTGGATATATTGCATGAAGGTGCGTCTTGTGAACTGAGTGCCATTGTCGGTGATGACTCTGTTTGGCACACCGAAACGACAAACTAGTCCCTTGAAGAACTTGATGGCTGACTGTGATGTCACCTTTCTCACTGCTTCTAGTTCCGGCCACTTTGTGAAATTGTCGATCACAACGTACAAGTACTCAAAGCCCCCAACAGCACGGGGGAATGGGTCCAATATTTCAAGCTCCCAAACCGAAAATGGCCAGGAAAGAGGGATCATTTGAAGAGCTTGAGCTAGCTGATGAAGTTTCTTTGAATGGAACTGGCACGCTTCACACTTGGTTACTAGTGCAGTTGCATCCTAGAGAGCAGTGGGCCAAGAGAAACCTTGCCGGAATGCCTTGCCGGCAAGGGCCCTTGATCCTATGTGAGAGCCACATATGCCTCCATGTATATCTGTCAACAGCTCCAGTCCATCCTCTCGAGGAATGCACTTCAATTTCACGTCGTTCGGCCTTTTTCTGTACAGGGCATTGTCCACAAACTGGTACATATTAGACCGACGGGCTACTTTCTGTGCTTCTTCCTGTTCCTCGGGGAGTACCCCTATTTGGAGGAACTAGACGATGTGTTGTGCCCACGCTGGAGCCTGAAGCACGACAGCGAGGACTAAAGGCATGTCTTCTACCATGGGGGCAATTTTCTCTACAGCAAGGGCTTGAGGCCCTGCCGGAGCCTGTTGCCCGCCTGCATGCTCATCGTCGTCCCCGGCACCCTCCTTGTCGGTGGCTCCTAGGAGCTCAGCGGGAAAGTACTTGCCGAGGCCCAACTTCCTTCGCTTGTCTTGCCTCGCTGATGGTTCAACAGATGGCTGAGTCAGTCGAATCACAAAAGTCCCTATTTCCACAGGTAACTTGAGGGAAACACGTTTTGACAGATCGTTAACAATGCCGTTCTCTGCTCGAGGAACATGCTCTACTAGGAGACCGTCAAAATGCTCCTCCAATTTCCTCACTTCATCTACGTAAGCTTCCATCAATGGGCTCTCATAGTCTTTGTTGACTTACTTGACGACAAGCTATGAATCACCTCTGACAATGACCTTCCTAATCCCGAGGTCCACCGCAATCCTGAGACCGGAAAGCATCCCCTCATACTCTGAAGTGTTGTTTGTTGATATCTCCCATGGAAAGTGCATCTGGATCACATATTTGAGGTGCTCTCCGGTGGGTGCGGCAAGCAGCACACCAGCACCGGTGCCTTGCAGCGAGAAAGCCCCATCAAAATACATAACCCAGTCGCGACTCGTTTCCTTGTCGGGGAGAGTGGTTTCCTGAATCTCCTCGTCAGCCATTGAAGTCCATTCTGCAATGAACTCTGCCATGGCTCTGCTCTGAATTGTTGAAGTACTTTCAAGCCTGAGACCAAAGCTTGACAGTTCCAGCGCCCACCCCACAATCCTTCCAGTTGTATCTGGGTTGTGTAGGATCCATTGCAACGGGAAGCGGGTGATGATGGTGATCTCATGTGCTTGGAAATAGTGGCACAGCTTCCTCAAGGCCATAAGAAGGCTGAAGAGCAACTTCTGCACACCGGAGTATCTTGATCTACCCCTCCAAGAGGGAGCTGACAAAATAAAATGGGTGTTGCACCATCTTCTTCTGTGTCACTTTACTTGATTGCACGGGTCCCGCCCCGCCGGCACGAGACTCTGCCAGGGGTCTTGCCCTGCTGGCGCCAGACTCTGCCGGGAGTCCTGCCTTGCTGGCACCAGACTCTGCCGAGGGTCCTGCCTTGCCGACACCAGACCCTGTCGAGGAGAGCTCTGGCTCATCATCCGACAGTCTTGCCACTGTTGCTGCTTCTTCATCTACTTCTCTATGCGCCACTAGCGCTACACTGACCACTTGATTCGTTGCTGCTAGGTATAGCAGCAATGGTTCTTACGGTTTAGGCGCGACTAGTGTTGGCGTAGAGGAGAGGTACCTCTTCAAATCTTGCAGCGCTGCCTCCGCTTCTGGAGTCCACCTCATTGGACCTGCCTTTTTCAAGATCTTGAAAAAGGGGAGGGCGCGCTCAGCAGATTTGGAGATGAACCTACTCAGAGCAGCAACATATATAGCCAGCATGTCGACGCACATCTTTGACTCGTCTTGGTGCTTCAATCTGCTCAATTGCCTTGATCTTGTCCGTGTTCACTTCGATCTTACACTGAGACACAAAGAACCCGAGAAGCTTGCCAGACAGGACGCCGAACACACACTTCTCATGATTGAGCTTGAGATTGATCTTGAACAAATTTGCAAATGTTTCTTCTAAATCTTGTATGAGCGTCACCATGTCCTTGGTTTTGACCACTATGTCATCCATATAAGCTTCCATATTTCTATGTAGCTGGGGCTCAAAACCGATCTGGATTGCTCTAGCAAATGTCGAATGAGCGCTTTTCAACCCGAAAGGCATTCGTATAAACCAATACGTACCACATGGGGTCATAAATGCGGTCTTCTCTTCATCTTCCTTTGTCATGAAGATTTGATGGTACCCTGAGTAGCATCGAGAAACGACAGCAAGTCGCACCCGACAGTGGAGCCCAAGATTTGGTCGATGCGCGGCAGGGGGAAGGATCCTTTGGGCAGGCTTTAGTGATGTCTGTATAATCAATACACATCCTCCATATTCCATTTGCCTTGCGCACCATGACCAGAATGGCCAACCACGTTGGGTGGAGCACTCCTCTGACCAAGCCCGCCGCTTCCAACTTCCTAATATCTTCAGTGATGAACTCTTGTCGTTCCAAGGCTTGCTTCCTGACCTTCTGCTTGACGGGCCGCGGATGAGGACATACAGCAAGATGGTGCTCAATCACCTCCCTGGGAACGTCGGGGATCTAGGATACTTGCCACGCAAACACATCGACATTCGCCCGCACGAAGGCGATGAGCGCGCTTTCCTATTTGCTGTCGAGGGTGGAGCTTATTGTGAAAGCTCCGCCCGTGCCGTCCTCCTTGACGGGCACCTTATCGGTTTATGGTGGTGCTGCCTTGGATTTCTTGCCCTTGCCGGTGGAGCTCTCTGGCACGTCCTCGACGGGGACGCACCACTCCGAGGAGGCGCGCTTGCAGGAGTGGGTGCAAGAGGTCTTGCCGGTCTTCTTCCCCCTGGGAGCTCCAGTGGCAGGAGCAGGCGACGGGTGCTACAACTTCCTCCCGGTAGAGTTGGTCAGCGCAGATAAGTGCACCTTTTTTGTCGGAGTTGACGATGATGATGCTCATTGGGTCGAGCATCTTCAGCGTGTTGTAGGCATAATGTGATGCCTCCAAAAACTTTGCCATTGCATGATGGCCAAGGATCCCGTTATATGGCAACGGGATCTTGGCGACGTCAAAAACGATTTTCTCCGTCCTGTAGTTCAGTTCAGCACCAAACGTGACTGGTAGTGTGATCTTTCCCATTGCATGGCTTCTTCCCGGATTTATACCTTGAAACGTGCCCGTTTCTTCGAGATCTTCATCAGGAATTTGCAACTTCTTGATTACCTCGGGCGAGATCAGGTTCAAACCAGCTCCGCCATCAACCAGCATTTTCGTCACCTTGAGGTTGCAAATTTTTGGTGAAACCAACAATGGCAAACACCCGATAGCGGTTGTGCAATCAGGGTGATCCTTGGCATAAAAATTGATAGGCGTGTGGTAGCATCTCAGTGGCTTCTGGGCATCGATCGACAGCTGTGCTGCATTAATCTCGCGTGTCCACTGTTTAAGATGGCGGTGAGAAAAATGCAACAAAGCGCCACCATCAATGCACATGGCCTCTGTAGCCTTTTGAAATTCATGCTCACTCGACTCACCATCTTCTTCATGGTCCTCGCCTCCCTATTTCTTGTCGCGGCCCCGAGAAGGCCTCTCCTGTTGCTTCTCCATGCCGCGGCGGCCATGCTTCTTGCTGGGCCCCTTAGCACCATCTTGGCCCTTCTCCTTGTCTCTCCTTTCGTACTCAGCTTTCTGCCTTTCCACAAGCTGCTCAACTTGCCGACAGTTCTGGAGGTCATGGCCTTTGGTGCGGTGGATCTTGCAGTATTGCTTGTCCGAGCCCTCTGGCTTGTCGGCAGCTGCCAAGGCCTAGCAGGCCGCTCACCCGGCGACCTCTTTGCCGGGGTCATCCACCTTGGCCTTCTTGGCGGTGCCTGGGTTTCCGAATTCCTCGACAGCAAGCATGGTTTTACCCTTGCGCTTCCTATTACGTTGTCGGCCCTTCTTTGCCGGGGCGACAACGTCTTCGTCTCCGGAGTCAGTTATCGCTCCGGCATCTTTGTTGGGGGTACTTCCTTCCTTCTTCAGCCCGAGCACATCTGTCAGCCAAAACATAAAGTTCGGCAACATCCCTAACCTTGTTCATCACCAGCTCTTCATGCATCTTGTGGTTGCGCACATTCTGATGAAACGCGCTGATAACAGCGGTAGGATGAACATCTCGGATGTTGTACTACACACGGCTGAATCTCTGTATGTATTTGCGCAAGGGTTAGCCATATTTCTGAGGGATGAGATGTAGATCACTTGACTGGCCAAGAACTTGGTGGCCTGCAGTAAAGGCTCCAACAAACTCTTGGCACAGATCCGACCAAAAAGAGATGGAATATATCGGTAGGTGCATCAACCGCGACCTAACGTTGGGCTTGAGCACCAACGGGAAGTAGGTGGTGAGCACCTTCCCGTCTTGAGCCCCGGCAGCTTGCATCACGATGGTGTAAACACTCAGGAACTCGGACGGATGAGTCTTGCCATCGTATTTTTCCGGGACCTCTGGCTTGAACGTGTAGAAAGTGGGCCACTGGAATCAGCGTAGCTCACGGGTGAAAGCCGGACAACCCACCTCATAAGGTAAGTCACCAGAAACCCCCGGCGCTAGCCTGTCTACGGCGGGCCCTGCGCGCCTATCAGATTGATGGCGCGCTTCCGGCCGCCACTCGATGGTAGTTCGAGCATCTTCTTCGACCCATTCCCTAAGAACTGGACGCGACGAGCTCGTGGATCAGACGACGCCATGGATCCATCATCGCGGGCATCGACCCACCGCGCTGGCAACCGTTGCTGTCATGGTGGAGGAGAGTGCACCGTGGTTGTGGCTCCTCCGTTCCTTTTTTCGTTGTCTGCATGCGCCGGCTCAACGGGCTGACCTCACTAAGGGCCCGCTTCCTGGTGCCCATCTTTATTGACAAAACAAATAAGGCTCTAGATAGCAGCTCTCCACTCCTCTTGCTTCTCTGCAGCGGGATGGAAATCCAGGAGAAGCTGCGCTCGCGCCATCACTTTGGCTGTTGTAGGTGGCGGTGATAGGCGCGAAGAACGGGAGGTGCTCGGACTTCTAACCGCGTTAGAAGGAGCCCCATCATAGTTCTGTGGCCGTGCGCCATGTCCACCAGCATCTTGGCGTGTATGCGGACTTTGTGTATCTCGAGAATGACAATGAGGGCTCTTTCCATGGGGATGCTCGGGGTCACCAGCGTCATGGCGCTGCTCGTGCTGCACGACCTGGGAAGACCGCGATGCATGCGCTGGCGGGGGTGTCTTGGAGGTCGCTGCGCTGCTCGTAGGCAGCACGGCTCCGTCCTTGGATCCAGCGGAGCGCGGGTCGTCGTCGTGGCCGCGGACGATACCGCTCGCCTGGCTCCGGTCGCCGGAACGTCGTGGATGCTCGACACCCTCGCCTCCACCAACACCCACTCCATCGCCCGTCCGTGTTGGCACGGGCCGATCGGCCACAGATGAACCGATAGCCGTGATCGTCTTCCTCTTGGGAGACATTGATGGGGAACGTACCATGCAATTTCAAAAAAAAATCCTACGCTCATGCAAGATCTATCTAGGAGATGCATAGCAACGAGAGAGGGAGAGTGTGTCCACATACCCTCGTAGACCGAAAGCGGAAGCATTTGTTAACGTGGTTGATGTAGTCAAACTTCTTCTCGTTCCGACCGATCAAGCACCGAATGTACGACACCTCCGAGTTCTGCACACGTTCAGCTCGATGACGTCCCTCGAACTCTTGATCCAGCAAAGTGTCTACGGTGAGTTCCATCAGCACAATGGCGTGGTGACAGTGAAGGTGAAGCTATCCGCGCAGGGCTTCGCCTAAGCACTACGTGAATATGACCTGAGGAGCAAACTGTGGAGGGGGGCACCACGCACGGCTTGGAACAATTGATGTGTGTTCTAGGCACCCCCTCCCCATGTATATAAAGGAGGGAGGGGGAGGGAGCCATCCCTAGGCGCGCCCCAAGTGGGAAGGAGTCCCACTTGGACTCCAAGTAGGATTCGCCCCCCTTCCTTCTATTGGAGGGGGGAAGGAGAGAGGAGGAGAAGGAAAGGGGGGCGCTGCCCCATCTCCTAGTCCTATTCGGCCTCCTTCCATGTGGGGGGCACACCACCCCTATGTGGGCTGGTGTGCCTCCCTCTTATGGCCCATAGGGCCCATAACTTCCCCCGGGGGGTTCTGGTAACTCCCCGGTACTCGAATATGTACCCGGTACCCCTCGAAACTCTTCCGGTGGCCGAATACCATCATCCAATATATCAATCTTTACCTCTCGACCATTTCGAGACTCCTCGTTGAAAGCACAAGTGCTCCCTGGGTGATTTTGGTAATTAATGTCAACATATCTCTTGTTGGACTAATGTTTTCATCTAGTATATTTCAGACAAGTTCAACAAATGAAGTGGCATGGACTAGAGGATGTGGAACCCCTTCAAGATGATAAGGACAAAGGATTAGCTCAAGCTCAAAGCTCAGGACTCTACATTTTCTATTTTAGTGATCCAAGATCACATAGAGTCCATAGGAAAGCCAATACTATTAAAAGGGGATGAGGTGTTGCTTAATGGCTTGCTTGCTCAAAGTGCTTAGTGATATGCTCCAAAACCCTCAACCACTTTCTAACATCCACATATGTCCCAAACGAAAAGTCAAACTCGGCCCCACCAAAACTTTCTATCAGGCGCCACCGAGTTCTCTTGACATAGCCACTGCCAAAAACCCTAGTCACTTCGGTCTCACCGAGATGGGATTGCGAACTCTCTGATTCCCTTCGTAACGTTTCGGTCCAACTGAGATGTGCGATCGGTCCCACCGAGTTCGCAATGCAAACTCTCGGTTTCCCCTTCGTAATGTTTCGGTCCAACAGAAACGAGCGAATCGGTCCCACCGAGTTTGCCTGACCAAATCGCCGGTTAGCTTATTACCAAAATCGGTCCTACCGAGTTTGTGTAATCGGTCTCACCGAGATTACATTATGCCCTAACCCTAATGAAATGGGTCTGTCCCACTGAAATGCCTAATGGTCACATTATGAACTAAATCGGTATGACCGAGTTCTCTGATTCGATCCCACCGAGTTTGGTAAATTTCGTAACAGTTAGATTTAGTGTGGAGGCTATATATACCCCTCCACCCACTCTTCATTCGTGGAGAAAGCCATCAGAACATGCCTACACTTCCAACATCCATTTTCTGAGAGAGAACCACCTACACTTGTGTTGAGGTCAAGATATTCCATTCCAACCACATAAATCTTGATCTCTAGCCTACTCCAAGTTGCTTTCCACTCAAATCATATTTCCACTAAATCCAATCCTATGAAAGAGAGTTGAGTGTTGGGGAGACTATCATTTGAAGCACAAGAGCAAGGAGTTCATCAGCAACACACCATCTATTACCTTTTGGAGAGTAGTGTCTCCTAGATTGGTTAGGTGTCACTTGGGAGCCTCCGTTAAGATTGTGGAGTTGAACCAAGGAGTTTGTACGGGCAAGGAAATCGCCTATTTCGTGAAGATCTACCCTAGTGAGGCAAGTCCTTCGTGGGCGATGGCCATGGTGGGATAGACAAGGTTGCTTCTTCATGGACCCTTCGTGGGTGAGCCCTCCGTGGACTCGCGCAGCCATTACCCTTCGTGGGTTGGAGTCTCCATCAATGTGGATGTACGATAGCACCACCTATCGGAACCACGGATAAAAAATCTTTGTGTCTCCAATTGCGTTTGCACACTCCAATCCCGTCCCTTTACATTCTTGCAAAATTTCATGCTTTACTTTCCGCTGCCCATATACTCTTGTCATGCTTGCTTGATATGTATTCTGAATGTTTAAACATGTGCTAAAACTCCACCTCAACTTGAAGAAATTAAAAACTGCCACTTTTCTTGCTAAGAGTCTATTCACCCCCCTCTAGACACCTCTTCTAGATCCTTTCAATTGGTATCAAAGCATTGGTCTCCATTGCTTTGGTTTAATCACCATTAGAGGAAGATGGATGAGTCTACGTTGGGTAGTCTTAAACATAGAGTGCATATACTTGATGGAGAGTACTTCCATGAGTGGAAAATGAGATGCTTGAGATTTTCAATGAATATCATTTGAACAAGTACATTACTACTCCTTGTGCTCACCTTTTTGATCCTTTGCATCCCACACCCGATGAGGATCTTGACATGATTCGCAATCTTAGAACTATCAATCTTATTGTTAGAGGATTGCCCAAAAATTTGATTGCTAGCTTACCTGCTCTAAATTGTGCTTACACCATATGGAGATTCCTAGAGGAACGATTCCCAAATTATTCCTTGAAAATTTTGGATGTGATTCTACATAAGTCTATTGCCTTGAATAAGATGAGTACTAGTGATCCTAAGTTTGATGATTGCCTATTTGAGCTTCGTGATCTCATGCGTGCCAAATGAGATGTTGGAATTATTAGCAATATCATTTCCGAAGTCATTAGAATTCATAGAGATGAACATTGTTACGGTCACACTTCTAATGAATCACTCTCTCTAGGAATTGATCCATCACATGACGATGTGGAACATGGATACTATGATGAGGATGATGATAGTGACTATGATCTTGATGATGCGATGAGACACTTTGGTCTTATGGCTAATCTTCGTGGCTACATGGCTGGAGGAAAGGAATGGGTCCTTGATAGTGGATGTACCAATCATATGACAGGAGACAAGGATATGTTTCGTGAGCTTGCTGAAAACAACGGCCCTCGAAAGTATGTCACTTTTGGTGATAACTTAAAGGGTAAGGTGGTTGGCCTCGGTAAGGTGGCCATCTCACATGATAGCTCCATACAAAATGTCATGCTCGTTGAATCTCTTGGCTACAATTTACTTTCCGTATCTAGACTTGTTGACTTCGGCTTCAATGTCCTATTTACTAAAATAGGTTGCCAAGTGTTTCATAGAGATAATCATAAAATGGTCTTACCGGTATTCGTAGAGTTGATCTTTACATTGCTGATTTCACCAAAAAGTCTCAACCTAGAACTTGCTTAATTGCTAAATCTTCAAAAGGTTGGTTGTGGCATAGAAGGTTAGGTCATGTGGGTATGCGAAATCTTGATAAGCTTATTAAAGGTGATCATATCCTTGGAGTAAAAGATGTTATATTTGATGAGGATAGACTTTGTAGTGCTTGTCAAGCAGGAAAACAAGTTGGAGGAAGCCACCCCGTGAAGAACATTATGACCACGAGAAGACCGCTCGAGCTACTTCACATGGATCTCTTTGGTCCCAATGCCTACAAGAGTCTCGGTGTAACTCATTTGGCCTGGTCATAGTTGATGATTTTTCAAGATTTACGTGGGTGTTCTTTCTTGATGATAAATTGTAGGTCCAAAAGATCTTCAAGAACTTCGCTAGGAAGGCCCAAAATCAATTTGAAGTGAAGATCAAAAAGGTTCATAGTGTTAATCGAACGGAGTTCAAGAACACAAATGTGGATACCTTTCTTGACGAAGAAGGGATTTCACACGAGTTCTTTGCTACGTATATGCCTCAACAAAATGGAGTTGTTGAGAGGAAGAACCGGACTCTTATCGAGATGGCAAGAACGATGCTTGACGAGTACAAGACTCCAAAACACTTTTGGGCGGAAGCAGTTGAGACAGCTTGTCATGCAACTAATCGCTTGTATCTTCACAAGCTTCTCGGCAAGACGGCATACGAGCTACTCACCGGTAACAAACCCCAAGTTGGGTACTTTCGAGTATTCGGCTCAAAGTGCTACATTCTTGATAAGCATCATCATTCTAAATTTGCTCCTAAATCTCATGAAGGTTTCCTACTTGGTTATGGATCAAACTCTCACACTTACCGTGTCTACAACAATTTCACCCGAAAGGTTGAAGAGACGGTAGATGTGAAGTTTGATGAATCTAACGGCTCGCAAGTAGAGCAATTTCCAATTGATGTAGGAGATAAAGATCCTTCAGAAGCAATTCAAGACTTGTCTATTGGCAAGATCCATCCAACGGAGGTGAAAGAGAGTACTTCGTCCGTCCATGTGGAAGCTTCTACCTCACGACAAGGTGAACCAAGACTTGATACGAGAGCATCCACAAGTGGGGCACACCAAGTTGAAAAAACGAGGAAGTACACCAAGATGAATCTCATCAACCTCCTTCTCCACCAAGACAAGGGAACGACAACGTCAACAATGAAGAAGGCCAAGAAGAAGAACAAGAGGATGAAGATGATGTTCCACCCCGATCGAAACAAAAGCTCTCACGAGTTCGAGCAAGAGTCGGCACCGAACATCCCGTCGAACAAATCTACAATGATATCCAAACCGGGAGAATCACTTGTTCTAAAACTCGTTTGGCTAACTTTTGCGAACATTATTCATTCATCTCTAGCATTGAACCTGTGAAGGTTGATGAAGCATTGGAAGATCCAGATTGGATAAATGCCATGCACGAAGAGCTACACAACTTTGAGATAAATCAAGTGTGGACATTGGTTGGGAAGCCCGACAACAACCACAACATCATTGGTACCAAATGGGTGTTTCGCAACAAGCAAGACGAAGATGGTCAAGTCATCCGCAACAAAGCACGTCTCGTCACCCAAGGCTACACTCAAGTCGAAGGTATGGACTACGGTGAGACATATTCCCCCATTGCTAGACATGAGTCCATTCGCATCTTACTTGCTTATGCTAATCACCATGATGTCACCTTGTACCAAATGGACATTAAAAGTGCTCTTCTAAATTGTGAAATTGAGGAGGAAGTTTATGTTAAACAACCTCCCGACTTTGTCAATCCTAAGAAACCCGATCATGTTTACAAACTTCACAAAGCTCTTTATGGTCTTAAACAAGCTTCTAGAGCGTGGTATAAATGCTTGACCAAGTTCCTTATTGAAAAATGCTTTGAGATTGGAAAAATAGATTCTACTCTTTTTACTAAAAGGGTTAATGGTGAATTATTTGTGTGCCAAATTTATGTTGATGATATAATATTTGGTTCGACTAATCCTCATTTTTGTGAGAAGTTTGGAAAACTTATGTCGAAGAAGTTTGAGATGTCTGATGAGTGAACTCAAATTCTTTCTTGGTTTGCAAATCAAGCAAACTAAGGAGGGTACCTTTGTCTCTCAAACTAAGTACACCAAGGACTTATTCAAGAAGTTCAATATGCAAGAATGCAACGGTATGAATACACCCATTGAGGGAGTCCTGGATCGGGGGGTCCTCATGTGGCCGGACAAACTCCTGGTGGGCCGGACTGGTGGGCCATGAAGATTATTATAGAAGATCATCTCTCGTATCCGGATAGGACTCCTGGATTCTTGTAATGGCAAGTTTAGGCTCGGGTGTAGATTTTCCTTCCTCTGCAAGATGATATGTACAAACCCTAGGCCCCTCCGGTGTTATATAAACCGGAGGGTTTAGTCCATAGAGGCTAGAGAATCATTCAATCCTCATAAGGCTAGACTTAGAGTTTAGCCTTTACGATCTCGAGGTAGATCAACTCTTGTACACATATTCATACATACTAATATAGCAGGAAGTAGGTTTTACCTCGATCGAGAGGGCCTGAACCTGGGTAAACATCGTGTCCCCTGCCTCCTATTAACATCAATCCTAAGACGCATAGTTCGGGACCCCCTACCCGAGCTACTCCGGTTTTGACACCGACATTGGTGCTTTTATTGAGAGTTCCACTATGTCATCGATGAAAGGATTGATGGATCACGTAGTCGACTACAACGGCGACGTCAAGGGGATTTTCCCTCTCGGCCAACTCTTCGTATTTGGCGGCTTCGCGCTTCGTGCCAACACTGAAAGCCACCTTGAGCAGATCGAGAGCTACGCCCTTGGCCATCATATCAGATTCGGTAGCTTGAACTACGTTGCTGATATCCGCGGAGACCTGATCTTCACCGGATTCAAGCCAGGGGCAACCCCTCTCTGCGACGACGATGATCATGACTTAACTATGTCATCGGATCAGGAAATAGCACCTGCAATAGTTCTGGCCCTAGATCCAGAACGCATCGCGCCACCCGAAGATGGGAAGCTCAACCCCAGCATGGGAGCCGCAGACTCTATGGCGATGGAGCCGCACACGGACCCAATTGATGAGGTATGTGTTACCGGAACCCAGGACTTAGCTCTGGTATCTGATTCTAAACTGCGCGTAACCGCGCCCCTCAAATCTAATCAGGCGCCTATCACCGAATTCTGTGCTACAGATATTTTCCAGCACTCACCACTTGGCGACATGTTAAGGTCGTTGAGATCTCTCTCCTTGGACGAGAACGCACAGCCGCACTATATCCGTTTCGAACTGGAGGCTGATGAATAGCCGCGCTATACCTAGGGGGATAAGGAATTATGTTCCCCACCCACCACCCACTTGGTAGGCACGATTGAAGATCTAACCGATCTACTCGACTACGCTTCAGAAGACTTCGACGAGATGGACTTCAAAGCTGAAGCGGATACAGATCAAAGCAGGACCATAACAGGGCGGTGGAAAGCTTCGTCTTCATATGACGTGTATATGGTGGATACACCCAAAGAGGCGGAAGGTAATGGTGAAAACAATCCTGTAGAGGATAAAACCGCCGATGAACCTCCCAAGCGCCGGCGCCCGAAACGCCGAACAAAATCCCGTAAAGGAAAGGACAGCAACACCGCAGCTAATGATGGTGATATTCCGAAACAAGCCGAAGACCCCACAGACCCAGCGATAGAGCAGGAGGAGCGAGAGGATGGCGAACAGAGTCCGAAGACGCAGTCCGATGACAGCGATGCCGCAGACAGTGACTACAAACCGATCTTCGAAGAAGAGGTTAGCGTGGATGACGATGAATATACCGTCCCAGAAGAACCCTCCGAAAAAAAACGCTTCCATCGGCGGCTTGTAGCCACCGCACAGAGCTTAAAAAGTAGCAGAGACAGCTTCGAGCTGCACAAGACATGCTCAATGATAGATGGAATGAGGTGCTAGACGCCGAACAGAAACATGGCTTTAATGGCCAAACCAAAGGCTATCCCAAGTGAAAGCTGCTGCCCGAATTCGACGACGAGGCCGTTGCGCCCGTCCCACCGAATAACAACACCGCCAACAAGCCGGACTGACCACCTCGCGGAAGGGATAGAGTCGATAGCAATGGCATAAACAAGCCCCCACCCCATAAAGGAAAGGAGGGTGCAGCCCAAGTGCGAAGGCATGATCTGCGGGAGGACCTAAAGAAAAAAGCTAGCAAGGCCAGGTCTATATTCGGACCTAGAGATCGAGCTCCCGCACGGGATGGCGGCTATCAAGCCAATCGCGCCGGTGACATACCAGTTCGGGGTCAATACCGAACACCACAACCATCGGACATACGCTACAATATAGCAAGATACAAAGGAGCTTCAAGTCCCCCAATGCTTTACCGATGAGGTACTGGGTCATGATTTCCCAAAAGGGTTTAAACCCGTGAACATCAAAGCATACAATGGAATGACGGATCCTGCCGTCTGGATAGAAGATTTCATCCTTCACATCCACATGGCTCGACGAGATGATCTCCACTCCATAAAATATTTACCCCTCAAGCTAAAAGGACCAGCTCGGCACTGGCTAAACAGTCTCCCAGAAAACTCCATTGGGAGTTGGGAAGAACTTGAGGATGCTTTTCGGGCCAATTTTCAAGGGACTTATGTCCGGGCCCCGGACGCTGACGATTTAAGTCACATCATACAACAACCCGAGGAGTCAGCCCGCCAGCTTTGGAACTGGTTTCTCACTAAGAAGAACCAGATCGTCGACTGTGCGGACACCGAAGTCTTAGCGGCATTCAAGCATAGTATCCGGGACGAATGGCTAGCCAGACACATTGGACAGGAAAAGCCGAGGACAATGGCAGCCCTAACTACACTCATGACTCGCTTCTGCGTGGGTGAGGATAGCTGGTTAGCTCGTAGCAGCACCAGCGACTCTGGAACATCTGAAGTCAAGGATGGCAATGGAAAGCCACAGTGCAATAAAAACAAGCGTCAGAACAATTCTGGAAGCCCAGATGATACAACGGTAAATGCCGGATTCAGCGGCACCAGACCCGGTCAACGGAAGAAGCCATTTAAAGGCAACAAAGACGATCCATCAAGTTTGGATAGGATATTAGACAGGCCCTGCCAAATCCATGGCACCCCAGAAAAACCTACCTATCACACCAACCGTAACTGTTGGGTTTTCAAGCAGGCCGGCAAGCTAAACGCCGAACACAAGGGGAAGGAGCCTCAGAACGAAGACAAGGATGAACCTCGCCAGCCGAATATAGGGGGACAGAAGAAATTTCCACCGGAGGTCAAAATAGTGAACATGATATATGCCACTCATATCCCAAAGAGGGAGCGCAAGCGCGCACTCTGAGACGTTTATGCCGTTGAGCCCGTCGCCCCAAAATTCAACCCATGGTCAGCCTGTCCAATCACGTTCGATCGCAGGGATCATCCGACCAGTATTCGGCATGGGGGTTCGACTGCCTTAGTGCTCGACCCAATAATAGATGGATACCATCTAACCCGAGTGCTTATGGACGGCGGCAGTAGTCTAAATCTGATATATCAGGACACTGTCCGCAAGATGGGGATCGACCCATCAAGAATCAAGCCAAGTAGCACGACCTTTAAAGGAGTGATACCGGGCGTTGAAGCTCGCTGCACATGCTCTTTAACATTGGAGGTTGTATTTGGTTCTCCCGACAACTTCCGAAGCGAAGAACTACTCTTTGACATGGCTCCATTCCGAAGTGGCTATCACGCCCTACTCAGGAGAACGGCCTTCGCCCGCTTTAATGCAGTCCCGCATTATTCCTATTTAAAGCTCAAAATGCCTGGACCATGTGGCGTTATCATGGTCAATGGAAATATGGAGCGCTCTCTCCGTATGGAGGAAGATACTGCGGCCTTAGCAGCCGAAGTACAATGCAGCCTATTCAAGCTAGATAATGTATCAATAGCAGACACAGCTAAATGTGTTCGGCACACGCCTCAGTGCGGCAGCTCAGATGAACCTGAGCAAGATTGACAGCTATGCCCCCGTCGACCGCCCCATAAGGTAATAGCATATGTACCTCGAGTACATCATTATGCCCTAAAAATTCCTCGGGCGGCGACCGGGGGGACCTGCATACAGTCCGTAGTTCGGCTAGACCATATTCGGACTTTAAATTTATCTTCTTTTGGTTCATTAAAACGAACCAGACTTACTTTGGCCACACTGGATTGACTTCTTCGTTTCCAGGTTTTATTTCTTTTTTCTACAGATGGCCATCATACTCGTACCTTCAAGGACATATTAGAGAGGAGAAAACGGCGCAGACGTGCAGCAGGGATCCGCACTAAGATTTCTAAAAGTTTCTTTTTAAATTAAGACCCTGTGTAAACCTTTTTTTTCTCTTTCTTATATACCTTTTTGGCATGTAAAATGTCCAAAAAAGGTCGTCAACATTATCTGTAAAGTTTGCGGCTCGCTGTACTATAGAGGGATATTAATAGAACAACTTTAGTCATATCATATCCAGAGTTTTATAAACTCACCATGGAATGTTCTCTTATCGCATCAGATTGCCATAAGTGCCTTGTCAATAAAGGTTTATTACCAGGGGCTGCATTCAGCCCTGGTATATGTTGAAAAGACCAAACATCAATATGGAGTGTTCGGCGTCCTGGATGTTTGCATTATATGCATCAGTTCGAATCATGTCTTCAGTCAATAGTTGGGTTGCCCAGCTCCTGTGTTTACCCCCACGTTCCCGATTGTTCGGCTAGGGGGTAAAGGGAGAACTACTGCGATAGTACTTCTAGCTAGTCCGGTCAAGTACCTCAGTAGAGAAAGCCGAAAATTGACTGTCATGATAAGCGAGAACCTGGTCTGCAATCCGGTGACTTAGTTTTATACTACGATCGATAGAGATCTACCCCGTATTATACGAAGGGTTGGTTTTTCGCCCAGCTAAGTGCAATTGGATACTTCATCCGCACCAGGGGCTAGTTGAAGGAAATATGCCCTAGAGGCAATAATAAAGTTATTATTTATTTCCTTATATCATGATAAATGTTTATTATTCATGCTAGAATTGTATTAACCGGAAACTTAGTACATGTGTGAATACATAGACAAACAGAGTGTTCCTACTATGCCTCTACTAGACTAGCTCATTGATCAAAGATGGTTATGTTTCCTAGCCATAGACATGAGTTGTCATTTGATCAACGGGATCACATCATTAGGAGAATGATGTGATGGACAAGACCCATACGTTAGCTTAGCACTATGATCATTTAAGTTTTACTGCTATTGCTTTCTTCATGACTTATACATGTTCCTATGACTATGAGATTATGCAACTCCCGAATACCGGAGGAACACTTTGTGTGCTACCAAACGTCACAACGTAACTGGGTGACTATAAAGGTACTCTACAGGTGTATCTGAAGGTACTTGTTGGGTTGGCGTATTTCGAGATTATGATTTGCCACTCCGATTGTCGGAGAGGTATCTCTGGGCCCACTCGGTAATGCACATCACTATAAGCCTTGCAAGCATTGCAACTAATGAGTTAGTTACGGGATGATGTATTACGGAACGAGTAAAGAGACTTGCCGGTAACGAGATTCAACTAGGTATTGAGATACCGATGATCGAATCTCGGGCAAGTAACATACCGATGACAAAGGGAACAACGTATGTTGTTATGCGGTTTGACCGATAAAGATATTCGTAGAATATGTGGGAGCCAATATGAGCATCCAGGTTCCGCTATTGGTTATTGACCGGAGACGTGTCTCGGTCATGTCTACATAGTTCTCAAACCCGTAGGGTCCGCACGCTTAAGGTTTCGATGACAGTTTTATTATGAGTTTTGATGTACCGAAAGAGTTCAGAGTCCCGGATGAGATCGGAGACATGACGAGGAGTCTCGAAATGGTCGAGACGTAAAAACCGATATATTGGACGACTATATTCGGACATCGGAAAGGTTCCGAGTGATTCGGGTATTTTCGGAGTACCGGGGAGTTACGGGAATAGAAGAGAGAGGCCAAAAGGAAGGAGGCGCGCGCCCCCCCTTCTGGTCCGAATTGGACAAGGGGTGCAGCCCCCTTTTCCTTCTCCCTCTCCCCCTCTTTCCTTCTCTCCTACTCCGTAAAGGAAAGGGGAATCCTACTAGGACTTGGGAGTCCTAGTAGGACTCCCCACACTTGGCGCGCCCCCTCTAGGGCCGGCCTCTCCCTCCCTCCTTTATAGGGGGCAAGGGGGCACCCCTAGACACAACAATTGATCTCTTGATCTCTTAGCCGTGTGCGGTGCCCCCCTCCACCATAGTTCTCCTCGATAATATTATAGCGGTTCTTAGGCGAAGCCCTGCGACGGTAGAACATCAAGATCGTCACCACGCCGTCGTGCTGACGGAACTCTCCCTCGACACTCGGCTGGATCGGAGTTCGAGGGACGTCCTCGAGCTGAACGTGTGCTAGAACTCGGAGGTGCCGTAGTTTCGGTGCTTGATCGGTCGGGCCGTGAAGACGTACGACTACATCAACCGCGTTGTTCTAACGCTTCTGCTCCCGGTCTACGAGGGTACGTAGACACACTCTCCCCTCTCGTTGCTATGCATCTGGTAGATAGATCTTGCGTGATCGTAGGAAAATTTTAAAATACTACGTTCCCCAACAGTGGTATCAGAGCCAGGTCTATGCGTAGATGACATGCACGGGTAGAACACAAGTGAGTTGTGGACGATACTAGTCATACTGCTTACCAGCATGTCATACTTTGATTCGGCGGTATTGTTGGATGAAGCGGCCCGAACCGACATTACGCGTATGCTTACGTGAGACTGGTTCTACCGACGTGCTTTGCACACAGGTGGCTGGCGGGTGTCAGTTTCTCCAACTTTAGTTGAATCAAGTGTGGCTACGTCCGGTCCTTGTGAAGGTTAAAACAGCACATACTTGACGAAACATCGTTGTGGTTTTATATGCGTAGGTAAGAACGGTTCTTGCTAAGCCCGTAGCAGCCACGTAAAACTTGCAACAACAAAGTAGAGGACGTCTAACTTGTTTTTGCAGGGCATGTTGTGATGTGATATGGTCAAGACATGATGAGTTATACGGTTTTATATGAGATGATCATGTTTTGTAATGTTATCGGCAACTGGCAGGAGCCATATGGTTGTCGCTTTATTGTATGAAATGCAATCGCCATGTAATTGCTTTACTTTATCACTAAGCGGTAGCGATAGTCGTAGAAGCAATAGTTGGCGAGACGACAACGATGCTACGATGGAGATCAAGGTGTCGCGCCGATGACGAAGGTGATCATGACGGTGCTTTGGAGATGGAGATCAAAAGCACAAGATGATGATGGCCATATCATGTCACATATTTTGATTGCATGTGATGTTTATCTTATTATGCTTCTTATTTTGCTTAGAACGATGGTAGCATTATAAGATGATCCCTTACTAAATTTCAAGGTATAAGTGTTCTCTCTGAGTATGCACCGTTGCGAAAGTTCGTCGTGCCGAGACACCACGTGATGATCGGGTGTGATAAGCTCTACGTTCAAATACAACGGGTGTAAGCCAGTTTTGCACACGCAGAATACTCGGGTTAAACTTGACGAGCCTAGCATATGCAGATATGGCCTCGGAACACTGGAAACCGAAAGGTTGAGCGTGAATCATATAGTAGATATGATCAACATAAGATGTTCACCATTGAAACTACTCCCTCTCACGTGATGATCGGACATGGTTTAGTTGATTTGGATCACGTGGTCATTTAGATGACCAGAGGGATGTCTATCTAAGTGGGAGTTATTAAGTAATATGATTAAATTGAACTTTAATTTATCATGAACTTAGTCCTGGTAGTATTAGCATATCTATGTTGTAGATCAATAGCTCGCAATGTTGCTCCCCGTTTATTGTTTATATGTTCCTTGAGAAAAACTAAGTTGAAAGATGTTAGTAGAAATGATGCAAACTAGGTCCGTGATCTGAGGATTATCCTCATTGCTGCACAGAAGTATTATGTCCTTGATGCACCGCTAGGTGACAGACCTATTGCAGGAGCAGATACAGACGTTATGAACGTTTTGACAAAAGCTCGGTATGATGACTACTTGATAGTTTAGTGCACCATACTTTACGGCTTAGAATCGGGACTTCAAAACTGTTTTGAACACCACGGAGCATATAAGATGTTCCAAGAGTTGAAATTAGTATTTCATACTCATGCCCGTGTCGAGAGGTATGAGACCTCTGACAGTACTTTTCCTACAAGTTGGAGGAGAATAGCTCAACCAGTAAGCATATGCTCAGATTGTCTGGGTACTACAATTGCTTGAATCAAGTGGGAGTTAATCTTCCAGATAAGATAGTAATTGACAAAGTTCTCTAGACACTATCACCAAGTTAGTAGAACTTCGTGATGAACTATAATATGCAAGGGATGACAAAAGTAATTCCCGAGCTCTTCGCGATGCTGAAATCGGCGAAGGTAGAAATCAAGAAACAACATCAAGTGTTGATGGTTAACAAGACCACTTGTTTCAAGTAAAGGGCAAAGGGATAGAAGGGGAACTTCAAGAAGAATGACAAGCAAGTTGTCACTCCCATGAAGAAACCCAAAGCTAAACTCAAAGCCTGAAACTAAGTGCTTCTACTGCAAAGGAAATGGTCACTAGAAGTGGAACTTCCCTAGATACTTGGTGGATAAGAAGGATGGCAAAGTGAGAAAAGGTATATTTGATATACAGATTATTGATGTGTACTTTACTAGTGTTCATAGCAACCCCTGGGTATTTGATACTGGTTCAGTTGCTAAGATTAGTAACTCGAAACGAGAGTTGCAGAATGAACATAAACTAGTTAAAAGGTGAAGTGACGATGTGTGTTGGAAGTGGTTCCAAGATTGATATGATCATCATCGCACACTCCCTATACTTTTGGGATTAGTGTAGAACCTAAATAAATGTTATTTGGCATTTGCATTGAGCATGAATATGATTTGATCATGTTTGTTGCAATACGGTTATTCAGTTAAAATCATAGAATAATTGTTATTCTGTTTACATGAATAAAGCCTTCAATGGTCATACACCCAATGAAAAATAGTTTGTTGAATCTCGATCGTAGTGATACACATATTCATAATATTGAAGCCAAAAGAAGCAAGGTTAATAATGATAGTGCAACTTATTTGTGGCACTGCCGTTTAGGTCATATTGGTGTAAAGCGCATGAAGAAACTCCATAGTGATGGACTTTTGGAATCACTTGATTATGAATCACTTGGTGCTTGCGAACCATGCCTCATGGGCAAGATGACTAAAAACTCCGTTCTCCGGAACTGTGGAGCGAGCAACAGATTTGTCGGAAATCATACATACTGATGTATGCGGACCAATGAGTATTGAAGCTCGTGGCGGGTATCGTTATTTTCTGACCTTCACTGATGATTTGAGAAGATATGGGTATATCTACTTAATGAAGCGCAAGTCTGAAACCTTTGAAAAGTTCAAAGAATTTCAGAGTGAAGTAGAGAATCATCGTAACAAGAAAATAAAGTTTCTACGATCTGATCGTGGAGGATAATATTTGAGTTACGAGTTTGTTCTTCATTTGAAACAATGTGGAATAATTTCACAACTCACGCCACCCGGAACACCACAGCGCAATGGTGTGTCCGAACGTCGTAACCGTACTTTATTGGATATGGTGCGATCTATGATGTATCTTACCGATTTACCACTATCGTTTTGGGTTATGCATTAGAGACAGCTGCATTCACGTTAAATAAGGGCACCATCTAAATCCGTTGAGACGACGCCTTATGAACTGTGGTTTGGCAAGAAACTAAAGTTGTCGTTTCTTAAAGCTTGGGGCTGTGATGCTTATGTGAAAAAGCTTCAACCTGATAAGCTCGAACCCAAGTCGGAGAAACGTGTCTTCATAGGATACCCAAAGGAGACAGTTGGGTACACCTTCTATCACAAGTTCCGAAGGCAAGATATTCGTTGCTAAGAATGGATCCTTTCTAGAGAAGGAGTTTCTCTCGAAAGAAGTGAGTGGGAGAAAAGTAGAACTTGATGAGGTAATTGTACCTTCTCCCGAATTGGAAAGAAGTACATCACAGAAACTAGTTCCAGTGATTCCTACACCAATTAGTGAGGAAGCTAATGATGATGATCATGAAACTTCAGATCAAGTTTCTGCTGAACTTCGTAGATCAACCAGAGTTCGTTCCGCACCAGAGTGGTACGGCAACCCAATTCTGGAAGTCATGTTACTAGACCATGATGAACCTACGAACTATGAGGAAGCAATGATGAGCCCAGATTCCGCGAAATGGCTTGAGGCCATGAAATCTGAGATGGGATCCATGTATGAGAACAAAGTGTGAACTTTGGTTGACTTGCCCAATGATCGGCAAGCCATCGAAAATAAATGGATCTTCAAGAGGAAGACCGACGCAGACGGTAATGTTACTATTTACAAAGCTCGACTTGTTGCGAAAGGGTTTCGACAAGTTCAAGGAATTGACTACGATGAGACTTTCTCACCTGTAGCGATGCTTAAGTCTGTCCGAATCATGTTAGCAATTGCCGCAATTTATGATTATGAAATCTCGCAAATGGATGTCAAAATTGCATTCCTAAATGGATATCTTAAAGAAGAGTTGTATATGATGCAACCAGAAGGTTTTGTCGATCCTAAAGGTGCTAACAAAGTGTGCAAAGCTCCAGCGATTCATCTATGGAATGGTGCAAGCATCTCGGAGTTAGAATATACGTTTTGATGAGGTGATCAAAGCATATGGTTTTATACAGACTTACGGTGAAGCCTGTATTTATAAGAAAGTGAATGGGAGCACTACAACATTTCTGATAAGTATATGTGAATGACATATTGTTGATCAGAAATAATGTAGAATTTTCTGGAAAGCATAAAGGAGTGTTTGAAAGGAGTTTTTCAAAGAAAGACCTCGGTAAAGCTGCTTACATATTGAGCCTCAAGATCTATAGAGATAGATCGAGATGCTTGATAAAGTTTTTCAATAAATACATACCTTGACAAGTTTTTGAAGTATTTCAAAATGGATCAGTCAGAGAAGGAGTTCTTTCCTGAGTTGTAAGGTATGAAGTTGAGTAAGACTCAAAGCCCGACCTCGGCAAAAGATAGAGAAACAATGAAAGTCATCCCCTATGCCTCAGTCATAGGTTCTATAAAGTATGCCATGTTGTGTACCAAACTTGTTGTGTACCTTAACATGAGTTTGGCAAGAAGGTACAAAAGTGATCCAGGAGTAGATCACTGGACAGCGGTCAAAATTATCCTTAGTTACTAGATGACAAAGGAAATGTTTCTCAATTATGGAGGTGATAAAGAGTTCGCCGTAAAGAGTTACGTCGATGCAAGCTTTACACTAATCCAGATGACTCTAAATATCAATCTGGATGCGTATTAAAAGTGGGAGCAATTAGCTAGAGTAGCTCCATACAGAGCATTGTAGACATAGAAATTTGCAAAATACATATGGATCTGAATATAACAGACCCGCTGACTAAACTTCTCTCACGAAGCAAAACATGATCACACCTAGTACTCTTTCGGTGTTAATCACATGAGGATGTGAACTAGATTGTTGACTCTAGTAAACCCTGTATTGGTCACATGGCAATGAGAACTATGTGTGTTAGTCACATGGCGATGTGAACTATTGGTGTTAATCACATGGTGATGTGATCTAGATTATTGACTCTAGTGCAAGTGGGAGACTGAAGGGAATATGCCCTAGAGGCAATAATAAAGTTATTATTTATTTCCTTATATCATGATAAATGTTTATTATTCATGCTAGAATTGTATTAACTGGAAACTTAGTACATGTGTGAATACATACACAAAACAGAGTGTCCCTAATATGCCTCTACTAGACTAGCTCATTGATCAAAGATGGTTATGTTTCCTAGCCATAGACATGAGTTGTCATTTGATCAACGGGATCACATCATTAGGAGAATGATGTGATGGACAAGACCCATCCGTTAGCTTAGCACTATGATCGTTTAAGTTTTACTGCTATTGCTTTCTTCATGACTTATACATGTTCCTATGACTATGAGATTATGCAACTCCCGAATACCGGAGGAACACTTTGTGTGCTACCAAACGCCACAATGTAACTGGATGATTATAAAGGTACTCTAAAGGTGTATCTGAAGGTACTTGTTGGGTTGGCGTATTTCGAGATTAGGATTTGTCACTCTAATTGTCGGAGAGGTATCTCTGGGCCCACTCGGTAATGCACATCACTATAAGCCTTGCAAGCATTGTAGCTAATGAGTTAGTTGCGGGATGATGTATTACGGAACGAGTAAAGAGACTTGCTGGTAACGAGATTCAACTAGGTATTGAGATACCGACGATCGAGTCTCGGGCAAGTAACATACCGATGACAAAGGGAACAACGTATGTTGTTATGTGGTTTGACCGATAAAGATATTCGTAGAATATTGGGAGCCAATATGAGCATCCAGGTTCCGCTATTGGTTATTGACCGGAGACGTGTCTCGGTCATGTCTACATAGTTCTCGAACCCGTAGGGTCCGCATGCTTAAGGTTTCGATGACAGCTTTATTATGAGTTTTGATGTACCGAAGAAGTTCGGAGTCCCGGATGAGATCGGGGACATGACAAGGAGTCTCGAAATGGTCGAGACGTAAAAATCGATATATTGGACGACTATATTCGGACATCGGAAAGGTTCCGAGTGATTCGGGTATTTTCGGATTACCGGGGAGTTACGGGAATAGAAGAGAAAGGCCAAAAGGAAGGAGGCGCGCGCCCCCCTTCTGGTCCGAATTGGACAAGGGGTGCAGCCCCCTTTTCCTTCTCCCTCTCCCCCTCTTTCCTTCTCTCCTACTCCGGAAAGGAAAGGGGAATCCTACTAGGACTTGGGAGTCCTAGTAGGACTCCCCACACTTGGCGCGCCCCCTCTAGGGCCGGCCTCTCCCTCCCTCCTTTATATACGGGGGCAAGGGGGCACCTCTAGACACAACAATTGATCTCTTGATCTCTTAGCCGTGTGCGGTGCCCCCCTCCACCATAGTTCTCCTTGATAATATTATAGCGGTGCTTAGGCGAAGCCCTGCGACAGTAGAACATCAAGATTGTCACCACGCCATCGTGCTGACGGAACTCTCCCTCGACACTCGGCTGGATCGGAGTTCGAGGGACGTCATCGAGCTGAACGTGTGCTAGAACTGGGAGGTGCCGTAGTTTTGGTGCTTGATCGGTCGGGCCATGAAGACGTACGACTACATCAATCGCGTTGTTCTAACGCTTCCGCTCCCGGTCTACGAGGGTACGTAGACACACTCTCCCCTCTCGTTGCTATGCATCTCGTAGATAGATCTTGCAAGATCGTAGGAAAATTTTAAAATACTACGTTCCCCAACACTAGTACCTAGCCCCACTTGTCAAACTCCTACGACTAAGTGAAAGAAATAATGATGCATAGTCTGATTGCCTGGTTCGCTCCGCATACACCTCCTATACGGACCAAGACGTTGGATAAAGAGTGTATTTGCATATGACCGAACACCCCAGTATTATGTACCTAGGGGCTGAAGCCGACGACTGGAAACTTTCAGATTTTAGATAAACAGTCGCACAGGAGGAAAAAAGACGCTGATATGATAAAATATCGCAGAAGTTATATACACTAGATTCATAAGCATAGTCTTTACATCCGAATACAATTAATCGAAAACAACATCCTTCGAACACTCTCCTTCTACAAGGCGGGCGCCCTCGATGACGTCCTCAAAGTACTTCTCCGGCTTGAGGTGCTCCTTTCCTGCGGGCGGGCCTGCAGCGGCTATATGCACTGCGTTCATCTTCGCCCATGCACTTTGACGCGAGCGAAGGCCATCTGAGAACCTTCAATGCAAGCCGACCGCGTTAATGCGTCAACTTGCGGACTCACCTCGACGAGCCGCTTCACCAATAGGAATTAACTACTTGGGATTGGCTCAGCGGGCCATAGCCGGACTATTAAGTCCTTCATGGCTGAACCCGCCATGTTGTGCAGCTCGGCCAACTGCTTCATCTTGTCGCTGAGGGGCATAGGATGTTTTAGCGCCTCGAATTGCGGCCAAAACAACTTCTCCGTGTTATTCCCCTCCAGGGCACGGAAATACTGGGCGGTGTCTGCGCTGCTCCTTGGAAGATCAGCAAACACGCCTGGAGAACTCCACAATCATGTCAGCCAAATATACTTTCGCCCTTCGAAGATGCTCTGTAAGAGAGATATCTTACCAGATGCTATCTGTCGCGCTTGTTTGACTTCCTCAAAGGCGCTACGCGCCTCGCCTCGTGCGTCCTGGGCAGACTTTACTGCCGCAGATAGCTCGGTCGCCTGCTCTGAAGCCTTCTTCTCTGATGCCTCACACTTAAGGATGGCATCTTTGAGCTCGACCTCGACTTCGGACACACGAGCTTTGTGCTTTTCGCACTCCACCTTTTCGGCCTCTAAATCAGCAGCCGCTTTATCGGTGGCTGCCTTGTTCTCCTTGGCCTCTTCCTTGGTCCTGGCAACCTTGCCCTTGAGGGCCTCGAGCTCAGCGGCGCAAATGTGTAATACAGAACACAATGTTAGAGTTTGTACTCATATTCAATCAATTAACTCTTATTGACATTTAAATAAAAATCCACATACCTTGCGTTTCATCAAAACGCCGGTTGATGCGGTTGAGGTCCGCGTTGGCCACCTCGAGCTTCCGATTTAGTTCGGCGACCTCAGCGCATCGCGCAGTCGCCGTAACTAAAGAAGCATGCACGACAGTTTAGCTCTGTAAATATGCTACTCTATGGATACTTCGTCCGATTCTATTCAGAATCACATAAATCATCATGGGCTAATGGTTATATATGTGAATTTAAAGAAAAGAAAATTTCTTAAAAGCATTACATGGCTTACCTCAAAGCTTGTTAGAAGGCTGTTGAAGGCTTCATTCAGTCCGCCCTTGACGGACTGAATCTTCTTCATCACTGCACCCATCACGATGCGGTGCTCTTCAATGAAGAGAGCATTTTGCAGTGCCCCCTCCATAGAATCCGGCGCCTCCGGATTAACTCCGGGTGCCGCCGTATCCTCCTCCACTCGAGGAGCAGGATCTTCAAACCTCGGAGCCACGCTAGGCTCCGGAACGGTGTTCGGTCGGACCCCAGACTGTTCGGGCCCCACATCTTCGGTCTCCATGGGGGACGTTTCCCCATGGTCAGCAGCCGCCGAGGTAATACCCTCGGCCGCCCTGTCTCCTGCCCCGCCCTCATCTCCTTGGGCGGAGAGAACCCGCTGGGACGACACTTCGGTGTCCCCGCTGATTACGGGCGATGGAGCCCGGACTGGCGGGTCACTCTCCGTCTCCCCAGGCGCCAGAGAGTTCCCCTCCGATGATGTAACATCGGCATTCACACCGGGAGGGCTATGGGTCAGCAAGAGAAGAATGTTAAGTAAATATCATAAATACTGAATGTACAAAGGTGAAATAGCCAATCCGGATTAACTTATGATTCAGGCAGGGGATTCTCCATGGGATTCACCACGAAGCTGTGTTCGGACAAATCCAAACTATCTCCGAGGTTCAGCTTCCTCTTCCTCTGGGGAATGGTCGTACCCACGTCAGCGACGGTCCCCCTCTTCCTCCCCCTGCCTTGCGCAGGGGGCATTTCTTCTTCCTCCTCTTCCTCCTCATCATCCTCCTCCGCCTCGTCGGAGGAAAGAATGTGGAGGTCCTCGGGCTGCTTGCCCGCGGGACGGGGGCTGTCTCCGGCCCCCTTGCCCTTTGTCTTCTTCGGCTTCTTGGTCGGCGCCTTATACGGCGCCGGAACCAGCATCGCCGTCAGTAGAGGCAATGCTGGCTCTTCGGGCAAAGGCAGGACACTTAATCCGGGACGCATTCATTGTCCAGCCCTGTATATCACATAAAAATTCCAATTCCTATTATCATTAAATAAAGGGAAAGGGTGTGTTTTCGGCGAGGATCATTGTTACCTCTGTGGCGGAAACTGCAGTGCTGAAGCCTGCATCCTCATCTTCTTTGGGCCATTCCTTTTGGATCTTGAAGAGGTGCTTCCAGATCTGTTTGTGCGTAGAGCAGAAGAGATGCTTCAGCGGCTTGTCTCCTGCCAGATCGAACTCCCATAGGGAGGAATCCTGGCTTTGGCAAGGCAGGACGAGCCAATTTAGCATCACCTGGACCACGGAGGAGAGCGAGTGCCCCTTGGAGATCACGCGGGACACGCAACTCACAAGATTCGTCACCTCAGTGTGCGACCCCCAGTCTAGACCCTTTTTGGTCCAGGAGGTTAGCCTCTATAGGGGTCCGAAGCTAAGAGCAGGCTCCGCTGCCTAGTTGGTGTTGCGGGGTTCGGTGATGTAGAACCACTCCTGCTGCCAGACCTTGTTCGTCTCCACAAACGAGCCCTTGGGCCAAGTTGCGTTCGGGAGCTTACTGATCATAGCGCCCCCGCACTCTGCTTGATCCCCGTCCACCACCTTCGGCATCACGTTGAAGGTCTTAAGCCACATGCCGAAGTGTGGGGGGATGCGGAGAAAGGCTTCACACATCACTATGAAAGTAGATATGTGAAGAATTGAGTTCGGGGCTAGGTCGTGAAAATCTTGCCCGTAGAAGAACAGAAGACCCCGAACAAATGGGTGGAGTGGAAATCCTAGCCCCCTAACAAAATGAGAGGTAAAAACTACCCTCTCGCCCGCCTTAGGGACGGGAGTCACCTGGTCCCTAGGGGGGGACTCGGTGTGCGACGTCGCCAGCGAGATACCCCGCGCTCCGTAGATCCTCCACGGTCTTTTCGGTGACCGTGGAAGCCTCCCACTTGCCTCTGGCACCGGATCCAGCCATTGCTGGGAAGGGGGTAGTGGTTGAGGAACGAGGAGTTGTGGATACAGGAGATGAGAGTACGGGGGCAAGGGAGATTTGAGAGCTCGAGCTTGAGGAAGGCGTGGGGCTGGTGAAAGGGATTGGAGTCCTTTTATAACGCTGCGAATACAGAGCGTCCCCCCACCTTAGCCATAAAACTCACCGGTTCCCAAAGCGGTCGTGCGTAATGCGCGGCGTGGGTGCTCCCAACACAATGATGAAAATCCCACAATAAGCGGGCACGATCTCTATTCTGATGGGACGTGTCAATTAGGACATGCCTCGAAACGCGAAACTAGGACCAAATAAAACGGTTCGATATGTTAGTGGGTTGGACGCGACCCTTCACCCAAAAGTTGTCAGTAGAGACACATTATTTCATTTTCTTTAAAAAAGCCTTGCCTTTGAGGCTAAGGGTTGTACTAATCTTGCAGAGCCAAACACGATCCATCTATTTGCAGAAGATATATTTGGGAGGAGGAACCCAGCTTGCAATGCCGAAGACAATACGGAAGCCGAACTCATCGTCATCGAAGACAGGTTCAGGGGCTACTGAGGGAGTCCTGGATCGGGGGGTCCTCATGTGGCCGGACAAACTCCTGGTGGGCCGGACTGGTGGGCCATGAAGATTATTATAGAAGATCATCTCTCGTATCCGGATAGGACTCCTGGATTCTTGTAATGGCAAGTTTAGGCTCGGGTGTAGATTTTCCTTCCTCTGCAAGATGATATGTACAAACCCTAGGCCCCTCCGGTGTTATATAAACCGGAGGGTTTAGTCTGTAGAGGCTAGAGAATCATTCAATCCACATAAGGCTAGACTTAGGGTTTAGCCTTTACGATCTCGAGGTAGATCAACTCTTATACACATATTCATCCATACTAATATAGCAGGAAGTAGGGTTTTACCTCGATCGAGAGGGCCTGAACCTGGGTAAACATCGTGTCCCCTGCCTCCTATTAACATCAATCCTAAGACGCATAGTTCGGGACCACCTACCCGAGATCTGCCAGTTTTGACACCGACACCCATGCCTACTAGTGGACACCTTGATTTAGCTAAGGACGGTGAACCGGTTGATCAAAAGGTTTACCGCTCTATGATTGGTTCCTTACTATATCTATGTGCATCCCGTCCCGATATCATGCTAAGTGTGTGCATGTGTGCACGATATCAAGCGGCCCCTAAAGAATGTCATCTTAAGGTTGTGAAAAGGATAGTGAGATACTTAATAGATACACCAAATTTTGGCATTTGGTATCCTAAGAGGTCCTCTTTTGATCTTGTTGGTTACTCCGACTCGGACTATGCCGAAGACAAGGTTGATAGAATGTCCACTTCGGGTACTTGTCAATTTTTTGGTAGATCTCTTGTGTCTTGGTCCTCCAAGAAACAAAACTCAGTATCCTTATCCACCGCCGAAGCGGAATACATTGTCGTTGGATCATGTTGTGCTCAATTACTTTGGATGACCCAAACTCTTAAAGATTTTGGGATATATGTGAAACATGTTCCATTGCTTTGTGACAATGAAAGTGCTATTAAGATTGCTCACAATCCCGTCCAACATTCTCGAACTAAGCATATTGAAGTTCGTCATCATCTCATTCGAGATCATGTTGCTAAAGGGGACATTAATCTTAAGCATGTTTGAACCGATAAGCAATTGGCGAATATATTCACCAAACCCCTTGATGAGAAAGTCTTTTGCCGATTGAGAGGTGAATTGAACATCATTGATGCTTCAAACTTGGAGTAGGAACTCCATTTGGATTCCTGCAAGGCATGTGCCTGTGACTAATCCTTGACTTTTTATCTTATGATGTTGATCATATGTCTTGGATACATTTGTACCCTTGCATGCTGTCTAACCCTGGTAGGCACTTGGATTCTAAATCCATGGGATTGCAACTCACTCACATCTTCAGCAATCTCTACATCACCAAGTCCCTACACCGTGGTGGTTGAAGAAAAGGAAGCATGAAACCCTTCAACATATCCTTTGACAAATTATATATATCATTTGGTATCAAATATCATGATTGCCACTTTGGATGCACAAGTGCTCTTCCTTGCAAGACTAACCCATGTAGGTAGATGAACTCAAATCCAAGTGGTGCTCCCAATTCTTGATGAGCTACATCAACCTTGAGCAACTCACACAAGTTCAACTACATGATCAAGATCAACACCACCTCCCAATGTATGTTATTCCATCTTAGAGAAGCTTTACCCCAAGACATGGGTCAAAGCAACTCAACAAGATGAGAATACATCAAATGCTTAAACGAAAAATGGCAACACCATTTTGAGCTTAAACGATGAGTATGACCTATGATCAAGTGTTCTCACTTGACTCCTTAGTCAATATACTCTAACATGGGTGACTTTGTCACCGCCCAATTCTAGATGAAGTTCTCTAGTGTTTCTCCTAGTTCGTGCATTTGTTCCTTGCATTTTATTCCTCTTCTTAAAAAAACTTCATCTAGATTTTCTTTTCTCTATTTTTTTCTACATTTTCTGCATCCAATTCATTGCAAATCCTTCAGTTATTTCCTTGCAAATCTTTGTGAGATCTTATTTGCCTAGTGAGCTGAGGTGACTTTTGCTCTTTTTCTGTATTGAACTCGGTCCCACCGGTTTGTCACTTTTGGTCCAACCGAACCCGTTCGGTGCAACCGAAGAACCCAACTAGGTGTCACCAATTTAACTGCAAAAAAGACAATTTGCCACTTGTTCCTGCACTTTTGTTCCAGCTCCACTCAATGATTCTTGTCCTCTACCAGCATCACATTTTATATGCTGCTCTGCTCTGTGACTCAAGGACCAAACCTATTTTGACTCACACTCCAGAAGATCCCTTCTTGGAAATTGATGTCAAAGGGGGAGAGAAATTTCACATCAAAGCTTAATGAGAGAATGCTTCAAACAGGGGGAGAGAGGAATCACATGCCCCAGATGCTTGGTGTTCAAGAGGAGAGAAGTCACATGTCTTTAAGAGGGGAAAGACATGTCTATGTTATGTCTCTGCGATGTGATCCGTTTTTATTATGCTCCAACTATGTTCCCTACTCTCTTCCATTATCCAATATAAGATTCAGGGGGAGAAAGACTGCTTGGGAAGGAAGTCTTTGAATTCATTCAATATCTTTTACCTTTGGGAACATGTCTGTATTCAAGAGTACTCAGTACTCACTCTCTACATGTTATCCCAATCTTGGTACTCTTGTGGCTCTTTTGTTGCTCTGTCTAGTAGATGTACATGTGTTATCAAACCTTGTTTACTCAGGTTCATCCCTTCATAAGCCAGCTCAAGATCACATGGTAAGTATATGCATCACACTCATGTGCATGAAGATTTCTTGCTAATGTGCATATTGTTTGCAAGAAGGAATCATGAACATGAGGATACACTTCATATATTCATATCATTTGCTCTGATGCATATAGCCAAGATTAGACCTGGCCATCCTCCGGGTCGGGCCGGGCTTCGGGCCTGGCCTGACCAAGCCCGAGGCAGAAAACTCAGGCCCGAGCCTAGCCCGGCCCGGCCGTCGGGCCTACTTTTCAAGCCCGAGCCCGGCCCATCACTGCAAAAAAAAAGGGCCTCGGGCCTCGGGCCGGGCCTCTTCAGTAAACAGCAAAATCAGCGGGCACGGGCCCGGACCGACCTTGTCTTCAGGCTCAAAATCTAGGCTCGGGCCCGGCCCGGGAGCAGCATCGGGCCGGGTCGGGTCAGGCTTTTTCGGGCCTGGCTAGCCGGGCCGGGCTGCCCATGGCCAGGCCTAGCCAAGATACATGTAACTCATTGCTTGCTCTGTCATGTCTATACTTTCACATGCTCTTATATTCCATATTTACATGATTGCATACATGTAGGGGGAGTCTATGCATCTTACATGTCCTTCCAAAACTTTACTTGTTATTCTTCATATCTTTATCTAAAGCTTTGATGTATGTTGTCACAATTGCCAAAAAGGGGGAGACTGAAAGCACAAGTGCTCCCTGGGTGATTTTGGTAATTAATGTCAACATATCTCTTGTTGGACTAATGTTTTCATCTAGTATATTTCAGACAAGTTCAACAAATGGAGTGGCATGGACTAGAGGATGTGGAACCCCTTCAAGATGATAAGGACAAAGGATTGGCTCAAGATCAAAGTTCAGGACTCTACATTTTCTATTTTAGTGATCCAAGATCACATTGAGTCTATAGGAAAGCCAATACTATTAAAAGGGGATGAGGTGTTGCTTAATGGCTTGCTTGCTCAAAGTGCTTAGTGATATGCTCCAAAACCCTCAACCACTTTCTTACATCCACATATGTCCCAAGACAAAAGTCAAATCGGCCCAACCAAAACTTTCTATCCGGCGCCACCGAGTTCTCTTGACATAGCCACTTCACAAACCCTAGTCACTTCGGTCTCGCCGATGGGGATCTCGGTCTCACCGAGATGGGATTGCAAACTCTCTGTTTCCCTTCGTAACATTTCAGTCCAACCGAGATTTGCGATCGGTCCCACCGAGTTCGCAATGCAAACTCTCTGTTTCCCCTTCGTAACGTTTCGGTCCAACCGAAACGAGCGAATCGGTCCCACCAAGTTTGCCTGACCAACTCTCAAGTTAGCTTATTACCAAAATCGGTCCTACTGAGTTTGTGTAATCGGTCTCACCGAGATTACATTATGCCCTAACCCTAATGAAAATGGTCCTACCGAGTTGATCATATTGGTCCCACCGAAATGCCTAACGGTCACATTATGAACTAAATCGGTCTGATCGAGTTCTCTGATTCGGTACCACCGAGTTTGGTAAATTGTGTGTAACTGTTAGATTTTGTGTGGAGGCTATATATATCCCTCCACCCACTCTTCATTCATTGAGAAAGCCATCGGAACATGCCTACACTTCCAACATACATTTTCTGAGAGAGAACCACCTAAACTTGTGTTGAGGTCAAGATATTCCATTCCAACCACATAAATCTTGATCTCTAGCCTTCTCCAAGTTGCTTTCCAATCAAATCATCTTTCCACCAAATCCAATCCTATGAAAGAGAGTTGAGTGTTGGGGAGACTATCATTTGAAGCACAAGATCAAGGAGTTCATCATCAACACACCGTCTATTACCTTTTGGAGGGTGGTGTCTCCTAGATTGGTTAGGTGTCACTTGGGAGCCTCCGTCAAGATTGTGGAGTTCAACCAAGGAGTTTGTACGGGCAAGGAGATCGCCTACTTCGTGAAGATCTACCCTAGTGAGGCAAGTCCTTCGTGGGCGATGGCCATGGTGGGATAGACAAGAGTGCTTCTTCGTGGACCCTCCGTGGGTGGGGCCCTCCGTGGACTCGCGCGACGGTTACCCTTCGTGGGTTGAAGTCTCCATCAACGTGGATGTATCATAGCACCACCTATCGGAACCATGGATAAAAAATCTCCGTGTCTCCAATTGCGTTTGCACACTCCAATCCCATCCCTTTACATTCTTGCAAAATTGCATGCTTTACTTTATGCTGCCCATATACTCTTGTCATGCTTGCTTGATATGTATTGTGAATGTTTAAACATGTGCTAAAACTCCACCTCAACTTGAAGAAATTAATAAATGCCACTTTTCTTGCTAAGAGTCTATTCACCCCCCTCTAGACACCTCTTCTCGATCCTTTCACTCATCATGTCCGTGATCTTATCCGGGACTCCGAACAACATTTGATCACCAAATCACATTACTCATATAATACAAATCGTCATCGAACGTTAAGCATGCGGACCCTACGGGTTCGAGAACTATGTAGACATGACCGAGACACCTCTCCGGTCAATAACCAATAGCGGAACCTTGATGCTCATATTGGCTCCTACATATTGTGCGAAGATCTTTATCGGTCAAACCGTTATGACAACATATGTTATTCCCTTTGTCATCGGTATGTTACTTGCCCGAGATTCGATCTCGGTATCTTCATACCTATTTCAATCTCATTACCGGCAAGTCTCTTTACTCGTTCCATAGTGCATCATCCCACAACTAACTCATTAGTCACATTGCTTGCACGGCTTCTTATGATGTGCATTACCATGAGGGCCCAGAGTTACCTCTCCGATACTCGGAGTGGCAAATCCTAATCTCGATCTATGCCAACCCAACAAACACCTTCAGAGATACCTATAGAGAATCTTTATAATCACCCAGTTACGTTGTGACGTTTGATAGCACACAAGGCATTCCTCCAATATCCGGGAGTTGCATAATCTCATAGTCGGAGGAATATGTATTTGACATGAAGAAAGCGATAGCAGAAAAATTGAACAATCATTATGCTAAACTAACGGGTGATTCTTGTACATCACATCATTCTTCTAATGATGTGATCACGTTCATCAAATGACAACACATGTCTATGGTTAGGAAACTTAACCATCTTTGATTAACGAGCTAGTCTAGTAAAGGCTTACTAGGGACACGGTGTTTTGTCTATGTATCCACACATGTATCAAGTTTCTGGTTAATACAATTCTAGCATGAATAATAAACATTTGTCATGATATAAGAAAATATAAAATAACAACTTTATTATTGCCTCTAGGGCATATTTCCTACAGACATGGTGATCAAGAAACCGACGCGCTAACTGCTAGATCAGGTTTCCACAACCTAACTCCCCCTACCTGGCGTGCCAAAAATGTTGGGGTAATGACACCTACGGGATCATGTGGATCCCTTCTACGGTTTGGCAAGGAAGAGGAGTGCACAAAGAGCAGATCTAACGATCAACACGAGGGTTTTTACCCAGGTTCAGGCCGTTGAGAAGTGTAATACCCTATTCCTGCTTTGAGTGTATATTCAGTGTTCTTGAGCTTCGGCTAGCTGCTACGCATGCAAACTGGCCCAGAAAGTCCAAAAGTCCTCTCCTGTATCGCCTTGGGCCTCCTTTTATACTAAAGGGGCGTCCACAGTGGCGTACATGCACACAGGAGGTGTAAAGCTGCTACAGTGTACTCCCTCCGTCCAGTGAAGAGTGTACATCTAGAGATTTTAGGACAAAATATGAAGTGAAGTAAAGAATGCATTGGAAAGGTGCAAGCCACCATCTCTCTCCTCTTTAATTACCCAACTCCCAATGAGCTAAGTGCATGTAGAAATTAAGAAGACCATGTGTGGATTGTTATTGGTCTTGATTACCGTGTGATGAGAGAGAGGTACTTTAAAGTGCATTGGGAATATAGAAGTACACTCTTTTGTGGATAAATTTTGAAGCCAAACGTACACTCTTTACCGGACGGAGGGAGTATGTGCTTATCACTCACGTCTTAGGACAAATGCATTGAATATGCTGGTTATGTGCCCCTAACTTTATCGGGGACGAAAATAGAGCCCGTCCAGTCCGTCGCCGCCTCACCCTGCCTTGACACGCACCCAGGATGACGAGGCATGCAATGCCAAGCTGACTGGCTAACCGCTTCGCTGGAGTGGTGGAGAGACAGTCACAAAGATCTGCATGCCACCACGCAGGCGCTCCTGGATCCTGGTCTTGACATTGTCGATGGTGGCAGAGCTCTCAACCTCAAGGGTGATGGTCTTGCTGAAGCTTCGCAAATCATCCCGGCAAGGGTCTTGCCGGGGGCTCAATTGTGTCTCATGTTCTCTGATTACTGGCTCGGATGCTATCTTGATTGCCTTGTATTTGCTCCCAGCTGTCCCCGGAAGGCCTTGCCGCAGGTGGGGTTGCGACTGTCCATGCACAAGTACGGGGTACTAAAGGGCCCGATCTTTAGTGCACCGACACTGTGTTGCAGCACTGACGGGGTGTGGCTCCACCTTCGGCCTCCCTCTTCTGCCGCGTTGTAGTGTCAACGTCGAGCGACGGCCTCCTCCAACCTTCTTCTTCATGCGGCGTTGCAGCACTATTGGCCGCCTCCAACTGCTGCGCTGCAACACCGGCGCGAGTGGCGCCCCCTCAGGCCTTCCTCTCGTTGCAGCACCGGCGGTGAGCGCGGGCAGCTACGGCCGCCTCCAGCACATGCGTCGCAACAGTGCGGCGAAAAATCCTGCTTCTGCCCTTGCTTGTTGCATAGTAGCAGTGCGCCAAAAAGTAGAAGTTGTGGCAGTTGCAGCATGGTGTGGCCTCGTTCATTCTCTCCAGAATCGCAACAACGGTGGTGCGGTGGTCACCGTCGCGGTGTGAGTCATTTGCTCTCCTAGCCTGGTGAACGAGAATTGGGACGGGGAAAAGAGAGGAAGAGGAGAGCGTGTGGAGGAGAGAGGGGCCCCAAGAGATAAGGTCGGCTTGGGGAAGCGGTGGATGGGCCAAGAGGGCACGTGTCGCCCAGCGCGAGCGGCTTATGTTTCTCCATTATCATCCGGTGGATTTTAAACATTTTCATTTGTCTTTTGACTACTAATTACTAAATCCTAACCAAATTTTCGATGATAGGATCCCTAGGGCCTAGCGATTGCTTCTCGACTCCTCTGTCAACGATTGCCGTATAGACTATGTGAGTTAGAATTATCAATTTTGTATATTTCCATTAGTTTAATTTTATTTTATTCATCTGCGTACAGTTGCATTGGCAGAATTGAACTTTTGTAATTTGAAGCTATTGAAATCCTACATACGTAGGTACTACTATAACACAACAAAGACTCAATGATTTGGCACAATTGCTCTTAAAAGCGAAGTGTTGGAGGGGATTGATTATGAGGATATCATTGAAGATTTCATTTTAAAGAATACTAAAAGAATGATGAAGTTCTAATAAGCACTACGCAACCGGAAGTTGAATATGTATGATATTTTATATATCCAATTATGTTATCTATAATATACATTATACTTACTCGTTGGTTCCTTTTTTTAAAGTAAAATAGGGCCTAGGTTTTTAGTTTCGCATAGAGCCCTGGATTTTTATCCTTCACAAATACGCTATAGAACATATCATTGCATTGATGGGGCAGAAGATTGTACAGGGCAACGGCATCATGGTCACGTACACATGATGGCGTTGTCATGATGCACAGTGAGCATGTTGGAATTTACTAGTATTTACTAGTCCAAATAAATTCAGAAATTCTCATTGACACATTATTATTTTGTTAATTGGGAAAATTAATGAGTCATTGATTAATTAGTAACGGTCGCGTTTATTGGGGCTGTTTCTATTTCATTAACAGACGTGGTTATTACGACCGTTTCTGACTCATTAACAAACGCGTTTATTGTTACTGTTTCTATTTCATAAACGGACGTGTTAAGTACGACAGTTTCTAAATCATAAACGGACGCGTTTATGGCGGCTGCTTTGACTCCCAACATACACTATATAAACCCGTACCAAGCCAGCCTTGGGTGTAGGTTGTTTTCGTATGGTTTCTCACTGTTCCAAAATATTGCGCCGCCACTCAAGCCTTCTCCATCCCTCCTTCCGGCGTGCACCAGAAGAGGGGACAGCAGGCCTCCGGAACCCCGCCTCTTGCGATCCTGTACGGGAGAGGGGCGATCAGGTTTTTGGGGAGAGCTCTCGCTCGACTGCTGACAGCGATCACTTCCCCAACGACGACTTCTTCCCCGACATCGGCAACCTCTTCCTCGACGACGACATGGCCCAGACCAGGGACAACACAGCCGCTACTACAGCTGCTGCAACGTATGCATCTCTCTCTCATCTGTATCAGATCTCGCTACAATTTCTATGTCTAGTACTTGCCGTAGACTGGATCTGTTTCCCCATTGTACTAGATATTTGCATGCTCGCTTTAGTTGCTTCTGTCATGATTAATTTTAAGATATTTCGGATTAAACCATATGATGAATTGCTAATATATTCAACAATCCAAAAACCTGATTATAGGCAATTTGCTACACCTGCTTTTCTTACGTCGACAAAGCCCGATCGGTTCAAGGGTGTGAACTATAAGAGGTTGCGCACGAGATCCGTGTTGTGGTTTCAATCCATGAACTGCTATGCGGCCACCAAGGGCATGCCTGAGGGCGATCTTGAACCTGCACAGCGGGAAGCCTTCGAAAGGGTTGATATTATGTTTAAGACAGCCCTCCTCGGTATTATTGATGATTCCATTGTGGATCCTTATATGTCGTTTGATAATGGCAAGGACATGTGGGCCGCGCTCGAGGCCAAGTTTGGGGTCTCGGACGCTGGTAGCGAGTTGTACGTCATGGAGCAATTCTATGACTACAAGATGACTGATGAGCGTTCTGTTGTTCAACAGGCTCATGAGATACAGTCACTCGCTAAGGAACTTGAGCACTTTAAGTGTAATTTACCGGACAAATTTGTGGCCGGTGGCATCATTGCCAAGCTTCCACCTTCGTGGGGCACCTTTGCTACTTCTCTGAAACACAAGAGACAGGAGTTTTCCGTTTTGGACCTCATCGGATCTCTTGATGTGGAAGAGGAGGCGAGAGCAAAGGATACACGTGCTCGGGTTGCTGAGGTAGGTTCTGCTGCGCACATGGTGCAGAAGAAAAACTACCAGCCCAACAAGCCTAAATTTAACAAGAAGAAATACGAGGGTAAAGGCAAGCCTAACAACAAGTTTAAGCCATCGTCCTCTACCAACTTTAAGAAGAAGAAGGGATCATGCCACGTTTGTGGCGACCTGAGCCATTGGGCTCCGAGATGCCCCAAACGGCATGAGCTGCAGCAGCTGGAGAATAGCGGCAAGACCGCTAATGTTGTCATGGCTGACACCGAGATGAAGGATATTGGGTACGGTATAATTAATACCATTCTTTCAATTTGTCATTCTCCTGATTGGTTGATTGACACAGGTGCCAATGTACATGTTTGTGCTGATGCCTCCATGTTCTCTTCTTACCAGGTCACAGGGACTTCCCCCGTGCTGATGGGGAACGGGTCACATGCCACTGTTCGTGGTGTTGGTACGGTCGATCTGAAGTTTACTTCGGGGAAGATCGTGCAACTGAAGAACGTGCATCATGTGCCCTCCATCAATAAGAATCTCGTCAGCGGTTCGCGTTTATGTCGAGATGGTTATAAGTTGGTTTCCGAGTCCAATAATGTTGTAATTTCCAAGTATGGACAATTTGTTGGTAAAGGCTATGAGTGCGGAGGCTTGTTCCGCCTATCTTTGTCAGACTTATGCACTAAAGTTATTAATCATGTTTGCCACGATAATGAATCTGATATTTGGCATTCACGACTTTGTCATATTAACTTTGGTTGCATGATGCGGTTAGCAAATATGAGTTTAATTCCGAAATTTACTACTGTGAAAGGTTCCAAATGTCAAGTGTGTGTTCAAGCTAAGCAACCTCGCAAGTCCCATAAGACTGCGGAGGTAAGAAATTTAGCACCACTGGAGCTTATACATTCTGATCTTTGTGAGAGAATGGCGTGTTGACAAAGGGTGGAAAGAAATACCTTATGACACTCATTGATGACTAAACTAGATATTGTTATGTGTATCTTCTGAAAACAAAAGATGAGGCTTTAACTTACTTCAAAAACTATAAGGCCGAAGCAGAGAACCAACTTGATCGTAAAATTAAACGGCTTAGGTCTGATCGTGGTGGAGAGTATTTTTCAAATGAATTCAATTCGTTTTGTGCGGAACATGGTATTATCCATGAGAGGACGCCTCCCTATTCACCTCAGTCAAATGGGGTGGCTGAAAGAAAGAACCGAACTCTGCCTGATTTGGTTAACGCCATGTTAGACACTTCGGGTCTCTCCAAGGCATGGTGGGGGGAGGCGCTAATGACTGCATGTCATGTCCTAAACCGAGTTCCCATAAAGAATAAAACCATTACTCCATTTGAGGAATGGGAAAGGAAAAGATTGAAACTCTCTTACTTACGTACTTGGGGTTGTTTGGCGAAAGTCAATATACCAATTCCCAAGAAGCGCAAGCTTGGACCTAAAACCATAGATTGTGTTCTTCTGGGCTATGCTTTTAATAGCATCGGTTATAGATTTTTGGTAGTAAAATCTGAGGTATCCGACATGCATGTCGGTACGATTATGGAGTCGAATGATGCGACTTTCTTTGAGAACATATTTCCTATGAAGGATATGGCTAGCTCATCAAATCAGGAAATACCTATTTTATCGAGTCAGGAAATAACTGAGATTCCTGAACCCATCATTCCAATTGAACACGTTGAGAATCCCTTGGAGGATGACAATAAAGTTCCTGTTAGGAGCAAGAGACAGAGGATTGCAAAGTCCTTTGGTAATGATTTCATTGTGTACCTCGTGGATGACACACCTAGGACTATTTCAGAAGCCTATGCATCTCTTGATGCTGACTACTGGAAAGAGGCTGTCCGTTGCGAGATGGATTCCATCCTGGCTAACGGAACCTGGGAGATCACCGATCGTCCCTATGGGTGTAAACCTGTAGGGTGTAAGTGGGTGTTCAAGAAAAAGCTTAGGCCTGATGGTACAATTGAAAAGTACAAGGCAAGGCTTGTGGCCAAGGGTTATACTCAGAAAGAAGGTGAAGACTTCTTTGATACTTACTCACCTGTGGCTAGATTGACCACTATCCGAGTGCTACTGTCTTTGGCTGCCTCGCATGGTCTTCTCGTTCATCAAATGGACGTTAAGACAGCTTTCCTTAATGGAGAGTTGGATGAGGAAATTTATATGGAGCAGCCAGACGGTTTCGTAGTGCCCGGTCATGAAGGAAAAGTGTGTAAGTTATTGAAGTCATTATATGGCCTCAAGCAAGCTCCTAAGCAATGGCACGAGAAGTTTGAAAGGACTTTGACTTCTGAAGGCTTTGTTGTAAACGAAGCTGACAAATGTGTGTACTATCGCCATGGTGGGGGCGAGGGAGTTATTCTTTGTCTATATGTCGACGACATACTGATATTTGGAACCAATCTTGATTTAATTAAGGAAGTTAAGGATTTCTTATCTCATTGTTTTGAGATGAAGGATCTAGGAGTGGCTGATGTTATCTTGAACATCAAGCTGCTGAGAGATGATAATGGTGGGATTACACTGCTTCAATCTTACTATGTGGAAAAGGTCTTGAGTCGCTTCGGGTATAGCGACTGTAAGCCTTCTCCAACTCCATATGATCCTAGTGTGTTGCTTCGACAGAATCGACGGATTGCTAGAGATCAACTAAGATATTCTCAGATTATAGGCTCGCTTATGTATTTGGCGAGTGCCACGAGGCCTGACATCTCTTTTGCTGTGAGCAAATTGAGCCGGTTTGTTTTCAATTCGGGAGATGATCATTGGCGTGCGCTTGAGAGAGTTATGCGCTATTTAAAAGGCACAACGAGCTATGGAATTCACTATACCGGAAACCCGAGGGTTCTGGAAGGCTATAGTGATTCTAATTGGATATCTGATGCTGATGAGATTAAGGCCACTAGTGGTTATTTATTTACACTTGGTGGTGGCGCTGTTTCTTGGAAGTCTTGCAAGCAGACCATCTTAACGAGGTCAACTATGGAAGCAGAACTCGCAGCATTGGATACAACCACTGTTGAAGCAGAGTGGCTTCGTGAGCTTTTGATGGACTTGGCTGTGGTTGAAAAACCAATACCCGCGATTCTAATGAACTGTGATAATCAAACCGTGATCATCAAAGTGAACAGTTCTAAGGATAATATGAAGTCATCAAGGCATGTGAAGAGAAGATTGAAATCTGTCAGGAAACTGAAAAACTCCGGAGTTATTACAGTGATTATATCCAAACGACTATGAACTTGGCAGATCCCTTCACAAAGGGTTTATCACGTAATGTGATAGATAATGCATCGAGGGAGATGGGTTTGAGACCCACGGTATGAGTTGTCCACAGTGGTAACCTACTCTATGTGATCGGAGATCCCGTGAATTAGAAGTAAGAGACAAGTTGTTGGTCAGCTGAGAGGAGAGTATTCTTATATTTTATCCCACTCCGTGAAGATGCAATATTCTCCTAATCTGTATGGTAGGTTGACATTTGTCTTAATGTGTTCCAAGTGGTTTACTTATATAAACGGAGATGTGTCCTACAGAGCATCTCTTGAGGAACTCACCTATATGAGCTTGATTGTTGAACGTCGCAATCTGTGAGAATTGGGTGTTCTCTAATAAACTCATGAAAGGCCTTCGGAGTATGACGCATAAGCTCCAACCGCGGGGAAGCCTTGCGGCAGCCTAGTATCGGTCTAGACGTTGTGTGAAACTGGTATCACAACAAACTTGTAGTTCAAGGCATAGTCCACTATCCAAGTTGTGAATTAGTGTAACATAACATTCTAGGTGGAAGTTCAACTTAACAGTCTCCACTAAGTACCGGTATATAAACAATGCTTTGGAACTTAAAAATGAGGAGATGTGTCTATGAGATTTTGTGGGGGATTGTTGGAATTTACTAGTATTTACTAGTCCAAATAAATTCAGAAATTCTCATTGACACATTATTATTTTGTTAATTGGGAAAATTAATAAGTCATTGATTAATTAGTAACGGTCGCGTTTATTGGGGCTGTTTCTATTTCATTAACAGACGCGGTTATTACGACCGTTTCTGACTCATTAACAAACGCGTTTATTGTTACTGTTTCTATTTCATAAACGGGCGTGTTAAGTACGGCAGTTTGACTCCCAACATACACTATATAAACCCGTACCAAGCCAGCCTTGGGTGTAGGTTGTTTTCGTATGGTTTCTCACCGTTCCAAAATATTGCGCCGCCACTCAAGCCTTCTCCATCCCTCCTTCCGGCGTGCACCAGAAGAAGGGACAGCAGGCCTCCGGAACCCCGCCTCTTGCGATTCTGTACGGGAGAGGGGCGATCAGGTTTTTGAGGAGAGCTCTCGCTCGACTGCTGACAGCGATCACTTCCCCAACGACGACTTCTTCCCCGACATCGGCAACCTCTTCCTCGACGACGACATGGCCCAGACCGGGGACAACACAGCCGCTACTACAGCTGCTGCAACGTATGCATCTCTCTCTCATCTGTATCAGATCTCGCTACAATTTCTATGTCTAGTACTTGCCGTAGATTGGATCTGTTTCTCCATTGTACTAGATATTTGCATTCTCGCATTAGTTGCTTCTGTCATGATTAATTTTATGATATTTCGGATTAAACCATATTATGAATTGCTAATATATTCAACAGAGCATAGGAGGGGTTGCTCAGCCCCAAATAGAATGTTCTAGATTACAGGGATAATAGCGCTAAGTTCTTTGGCTCCGGCGCAGGCATCCTCTTGGCTTGCGGCCAGAAGAGAGGTGGAGGAGAGCGTAATCTTGTTGAATATAATGGTGTTGCAGTGACGCCGAAGAGACCAGGCCTTGAGAACAGCGATGATGGAGAGGCCATGCCGCTTGCCGAATTTTGCTGGCCCGGCCCTGGCGACGAGCCGGAACACGGGAGGGTTGCCGGCTTGCCGCCCTCGCTTAAGCACACACTCGTGCGCGGCGCGCGATGACTAGCGGACATCAGGATTTCTTCGTGTGCTGACCAAGCGGGATTGGGGGGGAGGCATGGGAGAACGTTTTTGTGGGAATACAATGCGTGGAGGGTCTAAACGTGGTGACCCATCATGTGATCAGAACCCATTGACTGGCAGTTTTGACTTTTGAAGCGTAAGCGAAATCAGCATATAAAAGAATCATACGATTAACACAAAACATTCTACTTCAACGGAGAGTTTTACAAAGTAATAACTGTAAATAAATAACGGGCATGAAAGAAACAGGGAAACAAAGTAACTATAGATGACCGAGAAGAAGAACATGACTACGCATCAACCGGGACGACCCAGAAGGGTTTCTGGACATCCAACACATTCTCAAACTGCTTGACAATTTCTGACGAGCCGTCCTGGAGGCCAAGAACATGCAGATCGCTATTCTTTTCGCTCAAGCAATTCACCCAGTAGACGCAGTTGGGCTTGAGTCCACATCCGCTGGCAGAGCAGGACGCTCCAAAATTGGATCTACCGAGGAGGAAAGCCCGATCGCCGATGTAGTCCGTCTTGCGCCAGGCCGGCGGCTCCGAGAAATCCATCCGATAGACGCGGAGCTCCCCTGGTTGGTCGACGCACATTCCGTGGAAGGCGATGTGGACGAGGAACAGGTCGTTGCAGGACTCGACGAGGTACGTGGCCGTAAAGCCGATCGAGACGTCGACGCAGGGCACGGCGATGGCGCCCAGCCGCGCCTCCGGCTCCCCCGAGGCGTCGTCGGTGTGGAAGTCCAGCGTGCCGAGAGAGCAGTTGAACTCTCTGAAGAAGAACCTCCCATTGACGGCGGCAACGTGGAAGAAATTTCTCTTTTCCGGGGGACAGCCGGGGATGTCCAAGCAGCCAATGTCGTAGCCGTGGCGCGACCACCGGAGATCCTGGCCGACGCGGCAGAACCACATCACCGGGCTCGCATGGTCGAAGACCAGGACACCGCAGCCAGGCGCGGCCACGACGTTGGACAAGACGCACCTGCACGTCCACGGGACCTCGTCGTCCTTGAGAGCCGGAAGCTCGATTCTTGATCCGTCCTTGTCGTTCACGAGATACGTCCCTGCATCGTCCGACGAGGAATCGGAGGAGCTCAGGACCAGGACCCAGCCCTGCGGCGTCGCCAGCCATGCCTTGTTGCTCGACACCAACGGAGGGACATCTTGAAGCTTCTGGTCGGGCAAGCTCAAGACCTTGTACGACGAACGATCTGAATCTGGCGGCGGCTCAATCACCAGCAGCGGGAAAGCCGCGGACACGTTAGACTCCTGGGCCAAATGAATCGCTGACGGCACGTTCGATTCCTCGGCTAAATCCATCGCTGACAACAGGGGCGTGCACAAGTCCAAGTCAGCCATGGCCTGGGTCGTAAGGCTAGATCGCTTCGTTTACTGTAGCCACTAGCGACGTTCGGGTTAGCGATGACAAGCGGCACAAGGCTCTGCAACCACGGATCTGTTGAGAACAGAGCGTCGCGTGACATACATATATAGGCCCTGGCTTCCCCGATTACAGGCGCTGGCTTCCCCGATTACAGATTGAACAGATACAGCTGTGTTCAAGCCGAAACCGGACTCCGACAGCTATACGTCTGCTCCTAATTATTGGATGCCGACTCCAGGAATCCTGGTTGGAGACAAGTTTTTTTTTTTTTTTATAGAAAATTTTCGATCTATTCATCTTCAATCATGGCAGTACAACGAATACCAGAAATAATAGAAATTACATCTAAATCCGTAGACCACCTAGCGACAACTATCAGCACTGAAGCGAGCCGAAGGCGTGCCGCCGTCATCGCCCTCCATCGCCGGAGTCGGACACAACTTATTGTAGTAGACAGTCGGGAAGTCGTCGTGCTAAGGCCCCGTAGGACCAGCGCACCAGAACAGCAACCGCCGCAGATGAAGAATAACGTAGATCAGAAAGATCCAATCCGAAGACACACGAACGTAGACAAACAACGACGAGATCCGAGCAAATCCACCGAAGATAAATCCGCCGGAGACACACCTCCACACGCCCACAACGATGCTAGATGCATCGCCGGAACTGGGGCTAGGCGGGGAGACCTTTATTCCATCTTCAGGGAGCCGTCGCCGTCTCATCTTCCTGAGTAGGACACAAACCCTAACAAAACTGAAAGAAACGATTAAAAGCGGAGCCCTCCCGCCGACCCTTGCCAAGATCCACCGCGCCCCCATGGCCCTAAGGCCACCGGAGAGGAGGCGGAATTGCGTGTGACACCCTGAGACCGGTGCGTCAGGTATCAGCCAGTTATTCATCGTCGTTGCCATGTCATCTGCTTGCGTGTTGCCTCTTGCCATGTCATCATGTGTGTTGCCTTATCATGTTTTCAAAACTTGCATTCGTCCGAGTTCCCTCGTCCTCTCCGTTGTCCGTTCTGAGCCCAAAAACACTTACACGCGCCCGCGGCGCCTCCGAATATTTATTTTTTGAGTGGCCGGAAAATGTTCTCGGAATGGGATGAAACTTGGCGTGTGGTCTTATTATAGTATAGACAGGCCGGCTGCCAAATTTCATCGCATTCGGAGCTCGTTTGATAGCCCAACGGATATATATAGCGGCACTAGTCGCCGGTTAATTCGTCGGACGTTTTCGGTCTCCGAAAACCCCACGGGCCTCTTTTCCCTTCTCCCCTCGCAGCCCGAGACCCCTCTTCACAGCCCATTAATCCCAACTAGGCCCAACCTACCTCCTCATCCGACCGGAGCCGTCCGATCGGCATCCGATGGCTCCGATCTGCCCCAAATCCACCACTAGACCTAAACCCTAGCCCCCCTACTACAAATGGACAGCCCCCTTGCCATTTTTGGCCTTCCCCTACCCCCTCCCCTCAATT
>LR738713.1:99568362-99596471 GCA_902687465.1 Secale cereale
GCCTCCCACCTCCTCTCCTCAATTTCAGGCGCCGGCCAGCCCCGAACTGCCACTTGGCGACGTTCCAGTGGCCAGCGCCGCCACTCCAGCCGGCCGCAGCCATTCAGGCCGCGCCACGTCGCCCCAACCGCGCCGCCAGCTACCGCACGGGCCCGCCCCGGCCCATCCAGGCCCGCCCCGGGCGCCCGACCGGGCCGAGCGCTCGTTCGCTCCCGAGCCGTTCCGCTCGCATGGCGTCGTTCGTCCCCGCGCCTTCCTTCGACGCGCCTCTGCCGCCGGCCGCCTCCGGCGACCCGGCCCCGACGGAGTAGCCGCCAGCGCCCCAGCCCCAAGGAGCCCGCGTCCCTGGCGTCCCCGCCGCCCTGCTCCCCGCTCCTCTCGCAACCGCCGTCATCCCGCAGCGCCGCCGTGCCCGCTCTTCCTCGCCGTCGAGCTCCTCCGACGCCGGGAACGGATCCGCCGGCCCCGGATTCGGCCAGATCCGGCGCCCGCGAGCCAGTTCCCGACCTCCCCGCCATTCCCCGCCTTGACGGAGACCGCCGCTGGCCGCACTGGACTTGGCGCCGCCGGCGACGTCCAGTTCGTGCGGGAGAACGACGCGCTCGGCGTCCCGTGGGCCGTGACACACCGGAGGCCCAGCCTCCAGGCCACCCGCCGGCCCAGCTACTTCCTCGCCGTCCTGGGCCGAAGCCCCTGCGGCCGTCTGCTCGCCCATCGGCCCAGCCGGCCCCGCGAGGCCCAGCCGGGGCCGGCCTAGCTTCTCCTCAGCCGCTTGCTTCGCCTCTCCTCCTAATCGGCCAGGCCCATGGCGAGCGCCCTATTTCCCGCCTTGTGCACTCTGTAGTTATATGTCGCTCAGTTTTCCCTCTGTAAGAAACGGCTAAGTCCCTGAGTATCAGTAATTTTGTTGCATCTTCGAGTGCTTGTAACTTTTTGTGTGCTTACCCAAATGGAGCATATGATATGTCAAAATGTTCATTGTGAAGTGCTCTACATGTTGGTTGCTGTAGCATTCATGTTAGGTGCCATATTGCCATATTTATCTCTGTTGCAAAAGTGCATGTGGCTGTAAGTGCTGAAACTTGTTGTGAGATGCTGTTTTGACATGCTCATTGCTATTGATGTGTTTGTCCTTGTTGACGCTGAAAAATGGCATGATCGCAAAGAGTGACTTGATTCTATAGTGGAATGAGGTTAAAATTATGAGTTCATATCACCATTTGATGGTCCTCGTCAAGATGATCGAAATAAATATGAAGATGGACCAAAACGGAGCTCAAGTGCAAAAGATATGACAATTTCGGAGATACCCGTGTTGACATCAGATTAGAAAATGGCACGGAACCTAATTAAGATGACCTCAAATGAAAAAATCTTCAGCTGCAAAGTTCTTCGTCTCGTCGAAGCGAACGCTTTTTATATAAAAATTGTCCCCATCCGAATTCGTATGCAAAAGTTACAGGCAAAAATGTTTGCTGCAGTCATGTTTGGCCAGATCATCCGGGCCGGGGTCCGGATCATCCGGGAAATTGGAGCACCAACGACAACAGAAGGTTTACGCTGAAGCCGGATGATCTGGGTCTACTCCCGGATGATCCGGGTGAGGCCGGACAATCCGGACAATCGTCCGGACGTCCGGACAGTTTTTTCTGCTGCAGACCTTAGAAAACGGCCCAAAACACCCTTAAGATTGCCTCAGATCAAAACATGTTCAACATGAAAGTTGTGCGTCTCGTCGAGCCGATTGATTTTGATATAAAAATCATCTTAATCCGAGTTCGTATAAAAAAGTGACAGCCCGATTAGTGGACCGCTATCATAAATCTGGGCTTGGCCGGATCATCCGGGCCTAGAGCCGGACATCCGGGCCGGAGGTCGTGAGAAGTCCGAATTTGGTTAGATTTTGATGACTTCGACGACAAGGCAAGTCCTTTTCTTGTACGGGAAGTCCATCCGCCTCTTATATAGACACGAGGTGACGGCCGATTGTACAACAACACACAATCGCAAACACATCTACAACTTTTTCATCTACGTTTTGTCTCTCCTTCGTTCTTGCTCCCTCGTCCTTCGTCGTTCTTCGTGTTGGAGAGCTGCGAATACCGAGGCTCTAGGGACGGCTTGACCGACCTAGGGCAACCCATAGCCGCCGCACTCCCCGACGGGGTCCCTCCCGGGAGTGTAGGGTTTCGGGTCTTCAAAAGCTCTCGCCGGTCGACTTGCGAATCGCGCTTCCGGTGAGAATCCTTCGACGTGAGCTGCGGTGCATCACCCCCGGCGTCGAGGGTACACATGACGTGTTCCTGTGCGAACACACTTTTTGGTGACTCCGCTGGGGACTAAAGAGCAATCATCATCGTCATCCTTCATTTCTACTAGCGATAAGATCCCTAAGCCATCTGAAGTCGATGCCGATAACATCATCAAGCCCAACTTTGAAGAATTATCGGTAGAACATCGCCAAGCTTATGAGGAGTACAAGAAGGCGCGTGAAGAGAAGGAGATGCAGGAGTTCCTTGCTAAGTTCAAGAAGGATAGTCAAGGCAACATCACTTCAATTGAAGAAATCAAGTTTCCTCTTCTTCACAATGAGCACGTAGAATCAGCTGTAAGCAAAATCTTCTCTCCTGAACAGTAGGCCGAACTTACTACTCTTATTGCTCAGAATAATGATCTTATTTACCAAGCTATTATAGACAATAATAATTCTCAAAATAATACTCCTCAATCATATAATGGTAGTGGTAGTATGTCTGTTGGTGTGGAAAACTTTAGTCCAACTTTACCTATTTCATCGGCGCCACCCGTGCCGTTGAATTCTTATTCCAGTCAGACAAACCAACTTGTTGCTCCAACCTTTAATCCTACCATGAACGTACCAAGTTCAGTGAATCCAACTGCTTTGCTTGGTTACAGTTCGGCAAGTCCAAGTGGATTGCTGCCGAACTATGGCACAACATACACACCACCATCTCTTTCGACTAGCACTGTACCAACTATTAGAAATCATATTCATCATGTACCACAACCACACGCAACGTCACTCAATACGAGTGATATTTTGGCTAATGTCAGAGAGGAAATGTCTAGGGTGTTCCGAGAGCATTGTGGGATTGAACTACCTAAACCACGAATTTCCAGGAAGCCATATCTAGAAAATTTTGATGCTGTGCCATGTCCTCCCGGATATAAAGTTCCAGATTTTGTTAAATTCAGCGGAGAGGGAACAAAGACTACATGGGAGCATGTTAGTCAATACTTGGCACAATTAGGTGAGGCAAGTTCACGAGACGAGTGGAAAGTATGTTATTTTCCTTTATCTTTAACCGGTACTGCTTTTTCGTGGTTTTCTGCATTACCACCCGGTTCTATTACTGCATGGTTTCAATTGGAGCAAAAGTTTCATGATCACTTCTATAGTGGTGACAGTGAGCTTAAACTATCCCATCTTACATCGGTTAAGCAAAAGCATGACGAATCGGTCTCCAATTATGTCAACAGATTTAGGGATACAAAAAACCGGTGCTATAGTTTGGTGATAACCGAGAGAGATTTGGCTGATCTTGTGCTTAGTGGTTTTAGAACTCACATTAGAGAAAGGCTAGAAGGATACGAGTTTTTAAATATCAACCAAGTCTTGCAAAGGGCTTTGGCTCAAGAAAGCCCAAGCAAAGATCTTAAAGAGGTGCATAGATATAAAACTGATCGTCCCAATGTGAATATGGTTGAGTACGATAGTGACCACTCGGACGATGAGGGTGATATTTATGTTGCTGAATTTGTTTGGCCATCTAAGGCCAAACCGTTTACTTGCAATGATTTAAAGCCGATTCATAAGAATCGTGATGAAGAGATGAAATTTACTTTCAACATTACTAAGTGTGATAAAATATTTGATGCTTTGTTGCAAGACAAGATTATTAGAATATCTCATACTTTACCGCCGTTCGAAGAGCTGAAACGGTGTGCTTATTGCAATTATCATAATTCTATTTCTCATGCTACTAATGATTGTAATGTTTTTCGATGACAGATACAATCGGCCATTAATGACGGACGATTGAATTTTTCTGAGATGCAAGTTGATAAGCAGCCTTTCCCGATGAACACCCTGGATTTGGAGGGGAAGAAGATGTTAATTCGGCCCAACATAGCCGAATCAGCTAATAAAAATAATATTGTCATTGGTGAGCCCAGGAAAAATAAGGAGAGCGACAATGTCTTGGGAAGACAAGTTGTGCTTGACAAGCAACCCGGTGGCAAGGAGGTACAAGATCATGTAATGCCCAGGATGGGACTATACCTCCTACGTGTCGAGGCACGACTTAAAGGTATAAGCCCATTCTGGAATGATTTCAAGTTCGGTGTCTTTGCACGACTCATGTAAAAATAGGGATGAAATTGCAAAAGGATAGTTGGCTTACACTCGCCATGTTACACAATACATCACATAGCAAAACATCATCCAAATAACATCACAACCCGACTATGGGCGAAGATCCAAATGAAAGATACCAAAAACATAAAGCCACAAGGTCCGATCGCCCCTAGTAGAAGTGACTACTGATCGTCGAAAACGTCACATACATACGGCCAAGCTCTTCATCGAGATCCCAGCGAAGTTCTGATCCACCTCCTGCATTGTTCTCGGCGGTACCTACATCTGGTGTGTGTTGAATCTGTGAGCCACAGAGGACTCAACAATCCCATTCTCGGGTAGCAAAACTATCAAAGCCTTGGGTGTGGAACAAGGCTGAAGAATGATAAAAAGGCTGCAGCTGCACTAGCACTGGCTTAAGTGTTTAGAGCGAGAAGAGAAGTGCCACGAGCGACAAAGTGATCACGAAGTGATCCTATCTAAGCATGTCAAACATAACCCCACCGTGTTCACTTCTCGAACCCCTTTCGGAAAATGACCGTCACGGTTACTCACACTGGTAGTGTGTTCTGAACATGGTGTCAAGTTTTCTACAACCGGATATTAACAAATTCCCATCTGCCACATAACCGCGGGCACGGCTTTCGAAAGTTCAAAACCCTGCAGGGGTGTCCCAACTTAGACCATCACAAGCTCACGATCCGCGGAGTCGCAACTCCAAGGTGGGAAGGCCCGAGTATTCTCGGAATCCCGTGCTCAAGATATTCCGACTAAGGTAAAACTAATCCAGCAAGACCTCCCGGCGTGCCGACAACCTGACAGTAGCCGCGCGTATCTAGTATCAGGCCACGACCGGATGAGCACAGCGTAAAGTGACCAAAACCCAAGTTGCCAAGGGGGTACCGCACACGACTCTAGTTTCGACCAACACTCAAATCGAGCACTGGCCCAGGGGGGTTGATTAATTAATCCTCGGGTTAATTACTCCCTCGGCAAGTTTTAGTTGTTAGGCAAATGTAGAACCAATGTCGGGCCTCGCTGGAAAAGCTTTAGCGCTAAGCGGGTTATCGAGGGGGTCCCATAACCCCAACCGTGTTAGGAATGCATAATCAAGGAACATAACACCGGTTTAAACGGTTCCTAGGGTAGCATGAGTGGAACAAAACACCAAGCGAGAGGCTTAGCCTTCCACCCATTGCCAAGTATATAGATGATTTAGTTAAACAGATTATATAGTGTGATATCCCAACAATAACTTCAACATGAAGCAAGAAACTTAAAATCTTCTCCTGCAACTAACAATGCTATAAGAGGGGCTGAGCGAAGCTTATGTAGCCAAACAAAGGTTTGCTAGGTTGGGTGGTTAGACAGATTCATGGTTACAATAGGAGGCTGACAAACAAACATGGGCATCGAGGCAATAAGCTAAAGAGTGAGACATCTAGCAATAGACAACGATATTAATGATATCTGGGTCAGGTCATCTTGCCTGGGATCCCGCAAGGAAGGAGAACGAGTCCAAGAAGTAGTCGAAAAACTCCTCACAACTCCGGAGCGAAACCGAAGCTAAAGATAGAAGCGAACCGGAAAGAAGCAAACCACATGGTAAACAGACATATCAAAACCATGGCATGATGCACAAACAAGTATGATGCATGTCCGATTTAAAAATGCATGGCATGGCAAAGTGCACAAACAATACTACAAGTTAAGAGAAGCTCAATATGCAACGAGTTGCATATTGATGAGACACCACATCCAATTGTTTAGTTCACTCTCGTTCATATACACATAAATATTAAATGTTTATTAACATGTCAAGGGGTGAAGCACAATTAAAGTATCTGTCTAGGCAATTTAAATGAGGCCGGAGAACAACAAACAACATTTCCGGAAAATCCCCACATGCATAATTCAAATTTGGTGCTGTTTTGCCTAAACCATATTTTAAACTTATTAAACAGCAAAATTAAATGCACCATGTTATTCTACACATTTTTCTACCCCATTTACATATAAAGTTTATTAAATTTGGAGCTACGGTTATTTAGTTATGAATTAAACCATTTTAACATGACATTTGAGCAAATTTAGACAAACATCATTTTAAACATTTTAAACAGGGGTGAAAGTTGCATATTATTAATCTACACAAAATTCTAAGCATTTTTCATGTTTAAAACATTTTCATCCGATGCACGGTTGTGGAGTTATTAAATGCATGAACTAGAGGGACTATTTTGCAAAACTGTTTTCTCCTGGAAAATAGCTAAATTCGCAGAAAGGGAAAAAAACATGCTGGGCCGAAATTGGCTGGCCCGACAAGAGAAAGAAAAAAAGGGGGGTTTGTGCTGGGGGTTTCCTCACCCCATGGGATTTGGCCCAGCTCGGAGGGGATGGCGCTGGCGCAGCCTTGGCGCTGCTGGGCTGGCGGGCGAGCGGGTCAGCGGGTGCGGGCGACGACTTCCTGCTCGACCCGCCGGATCGAGGACACGCACAGGATGGGCGACGACGCGGTGACCCGGCGGCGCTGCTGCAGAGCTCCGGCGACGCGGTCTGCAGGTGCGGGCGCGCGACCAGGAGGGAGCACAGGGAGACGAGGCGGCTGCACGAGCGGGAGGAGAAGGAGCTTAGGCAGGGGGGTGATGCGGGGAAGGCCTGGTCCTGAGGGGCTTCGACGTCGCGCTTTCCGGCGCGGTGTAGGAGGCCCGGACGTCAAGGTCGTCTGGACCCTGGACGGCGGAGGTCCTCACCCGATCTGGCGGATGCGGTTCCGGCGGCTCCAAACGATGGAGGATGAGGGGGAGGAGGAGAGGCATGGCCTTAGAGACCTGGCGTCCATGGCGAAGGAGCGTCTGCGGGTGCTCTGGACGGAGTTGGCGGCGTGCGAGGACGGGTGCGCTCAGGCGCTCGGGGAGGGATTAAGCGAGAGGAGCTCGAGGCCTCATTTGCGGGATTGGGTGGATCGAGGGGAGGAGCAGGTTGGTTGGGAAGGGATCTGGGAGGATCCCGAGGTTGAAGAAGACATGAGGAGTGGCGGCGGAGGGAATGGGAGGATGGGACATATCTCCTATAAAATTAGGGTTGGTCTGATATTTATAGTAGGCGGACATATATGGGACTATTTGGACCATTCGATTATAATCGGACGGTCCGAGATAAATAGGTTAGATGGTCCAAACGAGAAGCTGATGATATTTTAGGGATGTTTGGGGATGATTCGGGCCCATCGGTCACGACTGCCCGGGTCGGGTTCGGGGAAGTTTCGAACACGCACGAGGGGGTAAATGTGGGCCGTGTAGAGTGATTGGGCTGAGAAGCGAGGGAGAGAGAGAGGGGGGGCCGGCGACTGTTTCGGAACACCGAAACGTCCGACGTTTATCCGGCTATAGTGCCGCTATATGTTTATCGGTTGGGCTATCGAACGAACTCCGAATGCGACGAAATTTGACAGGCGGCCTACCTACACTATAATAAGACCGCACGCCAAGTTTCAACCCATTCCGAGAACATTTTTCGGCCACTTATAAAATAAATATACGGAGATGCCGCGGGCGCGTGCGAGTGTGTCTGGGCTCAGAACGGGCAACGAAGAGGTCAGGGCAACTACGGACGGATGCAAGTTTTGAAAACATGCCGATGAAATGCACATGATGGCATGGAAGTGCAACACGCAAGCAAATGACATGGCAACGATGACGAATAACTGGCTGACACCTGGCGCATCGGTCTCGGGGCGTCACAACTCTCTCACACTAACAGAGGATCTCGACCTGAGATCCTAGAGATGGCACCGGATAAAAACGGAAAAGAAGAGGTAAAACAAAGTTGCTTCTTCGACAAACGAGTGAAACCACGAACCTTGAGAGGTTGAAAACTTGAAGAAATGACACGACGGAGATGAAAGAAATTGAAACTCTCCGTTAGACAAGATGAACAAGGAACATACGAGAACCTTGTAGGTAGAAAGACATGAAACAAGAGCTTACAAACCGAAAGAATATGAAACTGCAACGGTGTAGCCAAGGAATAAGAATGACAGAATTTGGACAGCACTCCGACTGAAAATGGAAGGAATTAACATGAGCTTGAGAAGATTGGATGATACTTGAAGAAAACAACAGCACATTGCCTCTGAAACAATTGAAAGAATGGCACAAGGGGTGAGAAAGATTTCAGACAACACACCAGTTAACAGAGAGTCAAAACTTTATAAGATGAGAGAACTTGAACGAGGACACAACACTCCAGTTAAATGGACAAGCAAAGGAAAGAACATGATCTCGATAAAACGAGATGATGGTTTGGAAAGAGCAACATCACAATGCCTCCGGAATGAAAGAATATATGCTAGGTCGTTGGAAAGAAAAGAAAGAAGAAGAAAATGACAACTTCTCCCACGAATGGATTTTGAAAATCATCCTTACGAAGAAGGGTTGAACGGAGTTGTTGGAAATTCAACAATGAAAGAATAAGCTTGATGTGGGCTTATGGAAAACATCTCAAAATTATGAGGTGACAACCGGCCACTAACGGAAAACAATTGTTTGCCTTGGTCCAAAGAAATGAAGAGATGAAAAACTTATCTCACCGGGAGGATGAATGAAGAACTTGGGTCATTTGTAAGCACCATAAATAGCAACACTCCTTAGGAAAAAGGCTTATAGGTGAGATACAACCCAAGATAACTCCAACAAACAAAATGGGAGGTTGAAAGGATCTCCTGAGAAATAAGGATTATGGGTTTAATTATTTCATTCTTGATAACTTGTGAATCATGAAACACTAAGGGAAAATTGTCAAAAATGACATACACCATCTCAAACGGTAAGGTAGAAAGAATTGCACTTCAGAATGCAAGAAGAAGAATACCTGAGCTCATTGATCAAGAATCTTGATGAAGACTTCGTGGATGAACTAAATCATGATGAACCACCAAAAGAACTCCGGTAACAAAAGGATGAAGGATGAAAAGAATAAGTTTGAAGCCTTGCAATGATTTAGATGGAGGTTCCGATAAGATGGCCGAGAAACTTTGCACTCCGGAAAAGAAAAGATGAAAGGACTTGGGATTAGAATTTATTCATCATGAACAAACTCCGAACAAAGGAGTTAAATCACCTTGAGGGAATAAGAATAAGAATTATGTCATGCTTACCCTTCATCACCTTAACTTGATGAGAAGTAATGGATATGAATGCTACTTATTCTCGTTGCAAAGAATTAAAGAGAGATCTCGCACAAACTTGAGAAAATACTTAACGAATCACCGATAGGATTTTTGGAAAGAACGAGTGAAATGACATGATAACACAGTAAAGAATGTTTAACGAACCACCGTACAAATTGAAATGGAGTGATGACAAAGAATAATCCACCGTAAGGAATTGAAATTGAGTGAATATAAAAGAATGAATCACCGGGAAGAATATGGAGACGAACGAGGAGGCATCAATTAAGAATAGTTGGAGGACGAAGTTGAAATCTGAAAACGAAGAAATCTTCTGAAATGATGGCCTTCGGAGGATCACAATGGAAAGAATTCATGAAATGCTTCGGATGGGTATGAAAATAATTCCTCACAATCGGAACAATAATGAGGATGGCATGAAGCTAGAACCACGAATCTTCGAGAGAACGGGCCAAGATTTAAGAGGAACTCTCTTCTGCGGTCTTCACAATTTTAGAATGACGATGAGATACACCTTGAAGAATTTTTGATATATTCCGGAAGAATGAAATATAAAGGTTGGAGCAACAAAGAATGAAAACAATCTTGGAGGATACGTTTGACCGATGAGAGATCCATTCTTATGTCAAATTTGAAAAGAATTTGAGAATAACTCCGGAAAATAGAAGAGTCAGGTAAGATCCTGGGAAAAGACATGTGGGTTAGGGCCAGCTCAAAAGAACCACCGTTGGAATGATTACTTGAGAGATTTTGCATCGGTTGAATTAAATGTCTTGGATGAGATAACAATCTCAAAATATATTGAACAGGTCGAAAATGGAAACACGAGTCCTTTGAGATCTCTTGTACTCTCCGGATAAGAATTAAGAGATGTGAAGAAATAAGAGAGCCTTCGGATAAGAAATTCCAACATCGGAAAACATGTGAAACAACAGGCACATATATGATCAATACGAAAGCTTGGATTTAGTCCACCGGAGAAGAATATTAGAATTAAGAATGATGAACTTGAAACTCTTGAGCATCTTCACGATAAATCACCGGATAAGAACATTGAAGGAAGTGAATGAAGAAACATCACATGAATAAAATGGATACTTGATTAAGAATTCTGGCTCCATAAGAATAAGGGAGGGAGGGCGGGGAAACAAAGACAACTTGGGATGAATGAAACAGACACTGTTGAGAAAAGATTGAGAGTTGATCTTGCAAATGATGAAGAGATCAGATTAACTTGAGGAGAAGCACGCCGGTTGAAAAGAATTTACATAATAATCTCGATGATCATGAATGATTAGCACTCACATAGAAATATGAGAACACCAATTAAGAAAGGTATGGAATCAACACTTGACATCGAAGTAACTCGAATACCAGAATCAAAACAAAAACAAAGGATAGATGTTGCAGCATAATCTTCATAATATCATCCGAACGGAGAATTGAACGAATGAATTCCGTAGGTACATCAACTTGTCGAGAAGCCACTTGGGAGAACAAAAGGTAAATAAAAAACAACAAGGATCAGATAGAACAAATACAAGATAGAAGCTTCGTTCGACATATTCGTGCTGAAAGCTTATGGAACGTGTTACAAAAGGGTTTTGCAATCCCCATATCAGCATAGCCAAGGACCCTTTAAGATGCAACTCCCGATCGGAACAACACCCATAAAACTACTTCACTCAATGTAGAACCCCGAACTCCATATCATGCATTCGTTGGAAGAATGCCTACGAACTACAAGATGAACCCACCTATTAATTTCCGAAAGTTTCTAGTTATGCAATCAGGTGTTGGGATACAGGGGAAGCATCACGCACTCAACTCTAATCCTACATCCAGCTGTATCCATCATTCAACACATAACCAGTTATTTCCGGAAACCGTTTACCTCGGACCTTCGAAACGCATCTACTATACAAGCTATGGCAATACTCCCGAACTACCTCCCCAGTACTGGGTGATGTCGGGGTTATCTTGCCACTAACCGCATAGGAGAGTTTTTGATGTCAGCCGTCTTAAGTATTCCAGAACTGTTGCGATATATTTGTGACGACAACACCTCGGAGCTCAACTCCCCGGGACACTGCCACAACCCCTAAATGACAGGAGGCATCGAGAACAATGTTCTCATCACAAACACATCGGAACAATCCAAACAATACTCGCGTGATTCCTAAAAAAAATTGGTGAATTTTGAGAGTAGAAGAGACAAGAGTAGTCGTCAGGAGTCCTCACCAGAGTGAAAAGAGATGAGGAGCAAAAGAAATCCTACTCTCCGATATATATATAGGACTCAAAACATTTTAAGTGTGTGCCTAGACTCAACCATCAACGATTCGATCAATCAGTGGGGGCTTCTAGGTCGGAGAAGGCTCTGAATACCAACTTGTAATGCCCAGGATGGGACTATACCTCCTACGTGTCGAGGCACGACTTAAAGGTATAAGCCCATTCTGGAATGATCTCAAGTTCGGTATCTTTGCACGACTCATGTAAAAATAGGGATGAAATTGCAAAAGGATAGTTTGCTTACACTCGCCACGTCACACAATACATTACATAGCAAAACATCATCCAAATAACATCACAACCCGACTACGGGCGAAGATCCAAATGGAAGATACCAAAAACATAATGCCACAAGGTCTGATCGCCCCTAGTAGAAGCCACTACTGATCGTCGAAAACGTCACATACATACGGCCAAGCTCTTCATCGAACTCCTAGCGAAGTTCTGATCCACCTCCGGCATTGTTCTCGGCGGTACCAGCATCTGGTGTGTGTTGAATCTGTGAGCCACAGAGGACTCAGCAATACCGTTCCCAGGTAGCAAAACTATCTAAGCCTTGGGTGTGGAACAAGGCTGAAGAAAGATAAAAAGGTTGCAGCTGCACTAGCACTAGCTTACGTGTTTAGAGCGAGAAGAGAAGTGCCACGAGCGACAAAGTGATCACGAAGTGATCCTATCTAAGCACGTCAAACATAACCCCACCGTGTTCACATCCCGAACCCCTTTCGGAAAATGACCGTCACGGTTACTCACGCTGGTAGTGTGTTCTGAACATGGTGTCAAGTTTTCTACAACAGGATATTAACAAATTCCCATCTGCCACATAACCGCGGGCACGGCTTTCGAAAGTTCAAAACCCTGCAGGGGTGTCCCAACTTAGCCCATCACAAGCTCACGATCTGCGGAGTCGCAACTCCAAGGTGGGAAGGCCCGAGTATTCTCGGAATCCGGTGCTCAAGATATTCCGACTAAGGTAAAACTAATCCAGCAAGACCTCCCGACGTGCCGACAACCTGACAGTAGCCGCGCGTATCTAGTCTCAGGCCACAACCGGATGAGCACATCGTATAGTGACCAAAACCCAAGTTGCCAAGGGGGGTACCGCACACGACTCTAGTTTCGACCAACACTCAAATCGAGCACTGGCCCAGGGGGGTTGATTAATTAATCCTCGGGTTAATTACTCCCTCGGCAAGTTTTAGTTGTTAGGCAAATGTAGAACCAATGTCGGGCCTCGCTGGAAAAGCTTTAGCGCTAAGCGGGTTATCGAGGGGGTCCCATAACCCCAACCGTGTTAGGAACGCATAATCAAGGAACATAACACCGGTTTAAATGGTTCCTAGGGTAGCATGAGTGAAACAAAACACCAAGCGAGAGTCGTAGCCTTCCACCCATTGCCAAGTATATAGATGATTTATTTAATGTCAGGACTGGTTTTTCAGTAAAATAATTACCGAAAGACCGACCTTTTTATTAAACCAGCAAGGAAGAATACTTCTTGCCGATAGACAATTCCTTGCTACAGAATTCCAGAATACTGAATATTATACAAGGTTGAGCTGAGGTTGCTCAACAATTTTATTACAAGTGCGCCAATATAGTACATAAAGGCGGATATGACACAATGTTAGGGTGGCATACTACTAACTCGTAATAAAAAGGTGGTGGATATGTCATAGTGTAGTGGGTGACGTGACTCCAATATATTACAGTTCATCGAGTGTCGGAGTGAGACCCGATGAATTTATTTGGTGGTTGGCGGAAGCGGTTATATAACAGTGATCGACTCCAGGATCGCAAGAGACTGACTGGGACTCCACTAGACGTCGGACTCGCTATCGAACTCTTTATCCATGAGATCGCCTTCGTCCACATCTGGCCAAATCAACAAGCCAGGTGAGTACTTTGAATGTACTCGCAAAACAGTTCGGACTTAAGATATAATAAAAGCAAGCATGATGCATATGAGTATTCTAGCAAAATGCAACCGGATAATAATATTTCTATGTTGTATGTAAAAATAGAAGTCGGGCGGTAATCCTCCCGAAATCCATAAGATAAATAAAAGGAAACCAAATGAGTGTCTGAGTGACGCCTCGTGAGGATAAATAAATGGAAACATGTCGCAGTCGGGCGTCTCAGCGACACCACATAAAGGGCTTATAATGAAAATAAATAACAAGAATGCCACAGTCGGACGTCTGAGCGACATCACATAAAGGGCTTATAAATAACAAGAATGCCACAGTCGGACGTCTGAGCGACATCACATAAAGGGCTTATAAATAACAAGAATGCCAAAGTCGGACGTCTGAGCGACATCACATAAAGGGCTTAAAAATAACAAGAATGCCACAGTCGGACGTCTCAGCGACATCACATAAAGGGCTTATAAATAACAAGAATGCCATAGTCGGACGTCTGAGCGACATCACATAAAGGGCTTATATAAGCAGTAGTATAACAGTGAAATATTCCAGGTAGTAAATTAATACAAAGATAACTGATTAGTTCATCTACCCAAAATGAACTTGACAAAATCACCACTATTGTTACTATCGAGAATTTACTAGAGACGGTCACCGGGGTTGACGCGAAGATTGACCCTAGACCATAACCATGGCTACTCGGAAGATTTAACTCTGCAGAGCTTGTACTATTAAATCAAAGCCAACGGATTCTACTAGCCACAGGGACTAGTTCCGTCTACGGTGTTTTAGAAGAAACCCAACTGACTAGTACACACCCATTTCACATCATGCTGTCCGGAATCACCCGTGACAACGTTCACGAAAAACTTTAAGACGAGGAGGCTACAACTTCGAATAGCATGGGATCAAATTTATATATGCGCGCTCTAAGGGGTGCCCGCTCTCGGTCCCAACCGGAAACACCCATGCCCCCTGACCGGATGACGGGCTTTAATCTAGGGCCATGGAACCCTCATCCCGGCCCCTCTATTTGGTGTGTACTCGAAAAGTGGTTTGCAACTGACTATACCGTAATCACAACAGATGGCATATGACAGTACCAAAAAGGAGATGAGCGGGATCATGACTTGATCCACACTGATACTAAGTTAACCATCTACTAACATGCTCCAACAATACCAGTACACCACCCATCATGTCACCACATGATTAGGGTGGTTCAACCATTATCATACGGGGCTCACCCGAAGCTTGCTTGCATGAAATATAACCATACACAAATGCTTATATGACCATGCTAAAAAGAACTACTCGAGCAAACATGCAACACATCCATCATATCAAAGGTTCAAACATGCTTGCCTGGTTCGGAGTAGTCGGAGTCTAACTCGGTGAGGTTCGCGGCTCCGTCACGTCCTTCGGTATCTACGTATTCAAACAAAATGGATACTAACATAAATACCGCGTGTGCAAAGAAAGTTGCTCCAAATATTTTCACATAAAAAATACAAAAAACTAGACAGAAAACTAAAGAGGACAGAAAAAGAATCAACTCAAAATCATCTTTAGTTAAAAAGATATTAGAATTTCTATCCAGGGACTCATCTGTAATGAAACAGAAAGTTTCCAGGGGCTAGAATAAAAAACAGAAAAGCGAACAGGTATGCAGTACGCCAACTGAATACGAAGACGTACTTTGCCCGAAGGCGCTTTCCAGCAAAACGTTTCGAAGGGAAACGAGAGGCTGACGAGGGGGGTCCCACTCGTCGGGTTTAAACACTGAAACAGAGTCGCGCCGGCGCCAGAAGCTGCGGTGGTTGCCGGCGCCGATTCACGGCGAGGTAGGGGAAGGGAGTGGTACGCACAGCTTCCTGGTGTTCTTCCGCGTCGGTGGGTGGTGGAGTTGAGCGTCGGCGAGCCCCACGTCGACGGCGACCCTGTCTCCGGCGTACGGCGGCTCGGGTGGTTGTGGGCTTCGTCGGCGAGGGTGTCTGGGGCCAAATTGGAGCGGGGGTTAGACCCAGGTAGGTGCCAGGGGGTTACGCTCGAGCCTAGAGCGGCGGAGGAGTTCTCACCGGAGAGAACGTTGCTGGAGCCCGAGGCGGACGGAGTTGGCCGGAGTTGAGGAAGAAGGGCCTCTCGAGGCTCTTCCAGAGGCTAGGCGTGGTCTAGAGAGATGGTGGAGGTGTCCGGGCTCGAGAGCGAGCTCGGGGGCACTATAAATAGCCGGCCCGAGGCGGTTGCCGTGAACGGGATAAGTCCGGTGAGCGATTACGGCGGCGCAGTGGCTGGACGGTGGGTTTAGGGGCTTGAACATCGATTAGGAGGTGTACGGTCTGCCCTCGACGGAACAGCCGTGCGGCACGTCGATGGCAGAGAACGCGCCCTATGCGCGCCAGGCCACGGCGACGGTGCTGCAGGCGTGCGCTGGCGGTGGAGAAGGCCACGCGGAGCTCTCGGGTGGCTTGGGCGGTGCCAAACGGCGTCGTGCCGCAGGATGCTTCCTGTCGGCCGCCACGGGAGGTTCTGCCGCCGCGGAAGACGCCGTCGTGGGCGGGCCAGGGCGCCACCGACGCCAAGAAGCAGCCAAGCAAGCGTGCGGCGCGCTGGACAATAAGGAGGTGAAGTGAGCATCGATCCAAGGCGAGCACTGGCGAGATTGACGATGCTGACTGACGAAACTGACGAACTGCACTGTCGCCTGCAAAGTTCAGTTAGCAGTTTCTGAAACTGACAGAAACTGTGCACGTCAGGTGTATGATGAAATGACTGGCATGTCGGAAATGTTTCTGGGGCTGATATTTGGTGGAGTGCCTTCTTGGTGCATCTAGAGGCTACCTGAATTTTTACAGAATTTTTGGAAGAAGAAAAATATGAATTTCACCAAATTTTGCAAATCTGGTCCAAACTTGCAGCAGGTGAAATTTGAAAATTTTGAACTGTGGACTAGTGAAACAAGATGGATCTAGGTTGTGGGTACTAAGGACTATCCAGAGAAGTTTGTTTGGAATCAAATAACAAGGTGGACATGGTGGTTCCTATGCAAATCACCAAGGTTCACTTTAATGGACAGAAATTGTTTTAGGAGTAAAATAAATAGAGAAAATTTCCAATAAGGTTGAAACTCATTGGAATTAATGTGAGACTTGTCCTAAGGTGTAGTGGAGGTCTTGGAGGGAAATATTTCTGTCGGGTGTCATGGCAAGATGACAGTTGGAGAGGAAGATAAGCCCAAGGTTAAACCTAAGATGTTTAAATCAAGAAGGGAAAAGAATCAAACAAATCCCTAAGAAAACAACTTGTGTTTAGCTAACACAAGAAGAAACTTTCAAGACCAAAAATCAAGCTAGAATATAACACACAAAATTTGGCCAGAAGAGGTTTTAGAAGGGTTTCTAGAGAAGATCAAACACCCCCCTTCCAAAAGACCAAAAGTTTGGAAGAAACAACCAAACCAAAAATTTGGAGTGTTACAACACATACCCCCTTAGGAAAAATCTCGTCCCCGAGATTTTAGTTGATCCTCAAATAGGTGTGGGTGTTCTGTCCGAAGAAAATCTTCCCTTTCCCATGTTGCCTCATCCTCTGTGTGATTACTCCACTGAACCTTGAGAAGTTTAATAGTCTTCTGACGGGTTCTCCTTTCAGACTCCTCCAATATTTTTATTGGGTGTTCTCGATAGGTGAGATCTGGTTGCACATCAAGACTTTCATGCGACACATGCTTCTCTGTGTTGCTTACACACTTCCGTAGTTGCGAGACATGGAACACGTCGTGGAGGTCTGACAGTTCCTTGGGAAGGTCCAACTGGTAAGCCACTATGCTTCTCCGTGCAACTATACGGAAGGGTCCGATGAATCATGGTGCTAGTTTCCCTTTGACCTTGAATCGTTGCAGTCCCCTCATAGGAGATGCACGTAGGTATACGTCTTCATCGGGCTCAAAACTTATTTCCCCATGCTTTTGATCGTAATAGCTCTTCTGTCGGCTTTGGGCTATTTTGAGTCGATCCCGTATTATTTTAACTCTTTCCTCAGCTTCTTTCAACATATCTGGGCCAAAGATACGACAGTCCCCTGATTCTGACCAGTTTAATGGAGTACGGCATCTTCGTCCATACAAGGCTTCGAAAGGTGCCATCTGTAGGCTGGCTTGGTAACTATTGTTGTATGCGAACTCGGCATATGGTAAGCTTGCCTCCCAACTGGTCCCATAGGTGAGGACACATGCCCTTAGCATGTCTTCTAGTATTTGATTTACTCATTCCGTTTGTCCTCTAGTCTGGGGGTGATAAGCTGTACTGAATGTTAGTTGTGTTTCGAGGGCTTGCTGCAACTGATCCCAAAATTTGGAGACGAACTGAGTGCCTCTGTCGGATACTATAGTCTTTGGAACCCCATGTAGGCATACTATACGGGCGAGTAAAGCTTGGCAAGCTTTTGGGTGGTGTGGGTTCTCTTGACTGGAATGAAGTGTGCCACCTTGGTCAGTCTATCTGTGATGACCCATATGGCATCATTTCCGTGCTATGACCGTGGCAGTCCAACAATAAAATCCATCCCAATATCGTCCCATTTCCACTCTGGTATCTTGTTTGGCTGTAACAGTCCTGCGGGTTTTTGGTGCTCGGCTTTAATGCGTTGACATGAATCGCAGCATGCAATGTATGTGGCTATATCTCTCTTCGTACCGTGCCACCAAAATCTTTCCTGGATGTCCTTGTACATTTTATTCCCTCCAGGGTGAATTGAGTACGGAGCGGTGTGGCTTTCTGCTTGAATTTGATGTTTAATGTCGTTGCTATTTGGTACGCAAAGCCTGTCTCCGAACCATAATATTCCCTCACTGTCTATGGTGAATTCTGAGACCTTGCCCTGACTTACTTTTCTTTTTACTCCTTCGATGCTGGGGTGTCCATGCTGAGCCTTCTTTATTTGTTCTATTAGTGTAGGCCGTATTTCCAGATTTGACACTTCGCCTTTAGTGACCATCATTAAGTTGAGCTTGGCGAATTCTTGCTGAAATTCGGGTCTCAGGTTCTGTAGGCTGCCGTTTTTCGGGCTGGGGTTATGGCTGAGAGCATCATCTACCACGTTTGCTTTTCCTGGGTGATAGTGGATGCCAATGTCATAATCTTTTACCAGTTCCAGCCAGCGTCGTTGTCGTAAATTGAGTTCTGGTTGCGTGAAAATGTATTTGAGGCTCTTATGGTCCGTATATATTTCACAACGATTCCCAAGCAAAAAGTGCCTCCACTCGTTGAGTGCATGAATGACTGCTGCCAATTCCAAATAGTGAGTAGGATAATTTTCTTCATGTTTCCGTAGTTGCCGGGAAGCGTAGGCGACTACTTTGCCTTCTTGCATTAGTACGCATCCGAGACCTTTTCGGGATGCGTCGCAATACACTTCAAAACTCTTGTGTATGTCTAGTACAACCAATACTGGGGCTGTTGTTAATTTCTTTTTGAGTTCCTGGAAGCTTTTCTCACACGCTTCGGTCCATACGAATTTCTTATCCTTCTTGAGTAATTGTGTCATTGGTTTGGCTATGGTGGAAAATCCTTCAATAAACCTTCTGTAATATCCAGCCATACCGAGGAAACTTCGTATATCCGTTACATTGGCCGGTGACTTCCAACCAAGTACAGCCTTAACTTTATCCGGGTCCACAGCAACTCCCTCTTGTGTCAATACGTGTCCTAGAAAACCAACTTGTCTCAACCAAAATTCACATTTGCTGAATTTGGCGTAGAGTTGATGTTTCCTTAATTCTCCCAGTACAATACGTAGGTGTTCAGCATGCTCTTCTGGTGTCTTTGAATATACCAAGATATCATCAACAAATACTACCACAAATTTGTCCATGAATCTCATAAACACTTTGTTCATGAGGTGGACGAAATATGCGAAGGCGTTGGTCAGTCCAAACGGCATTACTGTAAATTCATAAAGTCTGTATCTGGAGGTGAATGCTGTTTTCGGGATATCTTCTGTCCGTACTTTTAATTGATGACAGCCTGATCTTAAATCAACTTTTGAGAAAACCTTGGCTTGCGCGAGCTGGTCAAATAAATCATTTATCCGTGGCATCAGATATTTGTTCTTGATGGTGACCATGTTGAGCGCTCGGTAGTCTATACACAATCTCATAGTCCCATCCTTCTTTTTGGCAAATAATACCGGGGAACCCCAAGGTGAGGAGTTGGCCCGTATAAATCCTTTGTCCAGCAACTCCTTTATTTGTTTCTTTAGTTCAACCAACTCGGATGGTGCCATTCTGTATGGCTTCTTGTATATGGGGGTGGTTCCAGGTGCTAGTTCAATAATAAATTCTATTTCTCTGTCTGGTGGCATGCCTGGTAGTTCTTCGGGAAATACGTCCAGAAATTCACATACTACTGGAACTTTGCTTAACTCAGAAGTGTCTACCTTGTTTAGTTTTGGTTGCCGCGGCACTGGTCTTTCTTGAGCTGCGACTCTTATTGTCTTTCCGTGATGATGAGTAAGAATCACAGTCCGGTTGAAGCATTCGATAAATCCTTTGTTGGTGGTTAGCCAGTCCATACCCAGGATAACATCCAGTCCCTTGTTTTCCAACACGATGAGGTTTGCGTGAAACTTTAATCCTTCAATTTCAATGGTTATACCTTGGCAGTAACTTCGAGTGATCTGCTTATTTCCGGGGGACTTGATGGTCATTGACTTTCCCAAGGGAAGCATCGAAAAACCATGTTGCAAAGCAAAACTCTTCGAAATGAACGAATGAGAAGCTCCAGAATCAAACAAAACCGTGGCAGGTATTGTGTTGACAGGGAATGTACCGAGTACGATATCCGGGGCATCCTGTGCTTGCTCCTTGGTCACATGTATCAGGTGGCCTTTCTTGTGATTGTTATTGGGGTTGAAGTTGTTACGCTTGGGCGCGGAATTGTTTCCGTTGCTGTTTGGCTTCGGTGCTGAGTTTCTTGGCTTTGGGCACTGTTTAGCATAGTGTCCCTCTTCTCCACATGCGTAGCAGGTAACACCTGGGCGATACGTGAAATCCTTGTCCCTTGCATGAAAATTCTTGCTTGGACGTGTGTCATTTGTCATGGATTTGTTCGCCCCATTTTTCTGGAAATTTACCTTATTCCTGTTGTTGCGACGGTGGTTGGTCTGATCCTTTTTTATTTTGCGAATGTCTTCCAAACTGCGATGTTCATTTTCCAACGTAATAGCCTTGTCCACCAGTGTCTTGAAATCTGGAAAAGTGTGTACGACTAGTTGGCATTTAAGTGCTGGTGCCAGTCCATCCAGGAATTTTTCCATCTTCTTATTTTCAGTCATACGCTCTTCGTTGGCATAACGAGATAATTGAGTAAACTGGCTTTGTACTCAGTTACTATCATGCCCCTTTGCTTGAGGTCATCAAACTCTCTTTTCTTGATCTTCATAATGCTCTTAGGGATGTGCGCCCCACGAAAGCCTTCTTTGAAATCTTTCCAGGTGATATCATTTATGTTGGGGTGCATATGCAGAAAATTCTCCCACCATGACGCGGCTGCTCCAGTAAGATAATGTGGTGCATAAAGTACCTTTTAACGGTCTGAGCATTGTGCCACAATTAATTTCCTTTCAATATCTCGAAGCCAATCATCGTCCTCAAGAGGTCTGTCTGTGTGAGAAAATGTTGGCGGACGAGTCTTCTGAAATTCAGATAATTTTGAATGCTGCTGGTATGGCTCACGGTGATTTCCCATGTTAATGACATGGTTCATCATTTCCTGATGTTGTTGCTGACTTTGCTCTTAAAGACGGCATACTTGAGAAAATGATGTTTCGTTGCCCTGCTGACTTGACTGCCCCTGTGTAAAATTGTTACCTGTCTGTGTGCCATAATTTTCCTCTGTCGGACTTGGCATGGAACGCGTCCAGGGACGAGTCATTTCTTACTCTGGGGGTATTATTGCAGAAATCATGAGAAGAACTGAGCAGCAAAAATAAACCAAGACTTGCAAAAGCAGCAAAACACGAGCTCCAGAGATTTTTAAAAATAAAAGCTTGATTGCGCACGGAGAAGAACCGCTTAGTACATATCTTACATGCGAGTCGTAATTATACATACGCCACTCAGGATGCGCGTACACACTCCTGACATGTTATTTATGCTAGTGCACTACTCCAAGTTCCTACATGATGCGCAAATAGACTACTCCCCATCAACCTATTTTACAAATCATATATATCATACAAGCGAGCATAACGCGTCGCGGATAGACGCACTAGTCGGAGATATTGAAGATTTCCCTCGGCCTGCCGAGGGTATGGCCTAGTGGTGATGGAGACTCAACTTCCTCCTCACTAATAGGCTCCAGACCTAGAGTATGGGTACGAGGCGTTGATGCGGGTGCGGCAGGTGGTGCAGCTCTGACTGGGGTAGGAGCAATGACCTGGTCGAACTCCTCGGTGGTAGGCAGGCGGCGAGCGGTGGCTAAGATGGAAGGTGCATAAGATGCGGCGGACGAGACAAACGTCAGTGGTGGCGCAGTATGGAGTAGCTCCCTCTTGTTGGCGGAGCCACTCTGGACCAAGTCCATACGAGCAGCCACCAAGTCGTCCACAAGATTATCAAAGGCTGCCTCAAGTGCCTTGAGGTACTCAACCATTGATTCGATGGCTTCATCACGTTCCCCATTTGCGCAAGCAAACGCATAGTGGCACGTGTAGGGCACGTGGCATGGGAGGTAACGGTAGCGATGAGTCTTCATTGAAGGAAGAAAGTCCCGGAGATGAGCTATCGCCTCACGGGCAGCCATTTGCATGGCATGCCTCTCCGTAGGCATGGCCCTGCCCACAAATCGGAGGCGGCGCGCTTCAGAACGCGCTCCCTTGAAGTGCACCACGGCCTGGTGCATTGACACGCTATCGTTGAGCTTGTGACGGTAGAGTGTAAACTCTGGACGGGTTGATGGCCCAATCGCGACCTTGGTGATGGCGAAGTGGAGCTTGACAAACCCCTCAGGAATGTTGGCGAACACTTGTGCATCGCAGTCGCCGCTGGCCATCTACAAAAGTAGACAAAAATTACGAATAGTCAAGTCATAAATTTATGATGACTAACAGAAAATTGCTACGGATGCAAAAAATGCTGACTAGCAATTATTACGCTAATAACCGATTAGCGATCACACCTAGTGGCTTCCTACAGTCAGCCTGGCTCTAGTACCAAGGTTGTCAGGACCGGTTTTTCAGTAAAATAATTATCGAAAGACCGACCTTTTTATTAAACCAGCAAGGAAGAATACTTCTTGCCGATAGACAATTCCTTGCTACAGAATTCCAGAATACTGAATATTATACAAGGTTGAGCTGAGGTTGCTCAACAATTTTATTACAAGTGCGCCAATATAGTACATAAAGGCGGATATGACACAATGTTAGGGTGGCATACTACTAACTCGTAATAAAAAGGTGGTGGATATGTCACAGTGTAGTGGGTGACATGACTCCAATATATTACAGTTCATCGAGTGTCGGAGTGAGACCCGATGAATTTATTTGGTGGTTGGCGGAAGCGGTTATATAACAGTGATCGACTCCAGGATCGCAAGAGACTGACTGGGACTCCACTAGACGTTGGATTCGCTATCGAACTCTTCATCCATGAGATCGCCTTTGTCCACATCTGGCCAAATCAACAAGCCATGTGAGTAGTTTGAATGTACTCGCAAGACAGTTCGGACTTAAGATATAATAAAAGCAAGCATGATGCATATGAGTACTCTAGCAAAATGCAACCGGATAATAATATTTCTGTGATGTATGTAAAAATAGAAGTCGGGCGGTAATCCTCCCGAAATCCATAAGATAAATAAAAGGAAACCAAACGAGTGTCTGAGTGACGCCTCGTGAGGATAAATAAATGGAAACATGCCGTAGTTGGGCGTCTGAGTGACACCACATAAAGGGCTTATAATGAAAATAAATAACAAGAATGCCACAGTCGGACGTCTGAGCGACATCACATAAAGGGCTTATAAATAACAAGAATGCACAGTCGGACGTCTGAGCGACATCACATAAAGGGCTTATAAATAACAAGAATGCCACAGTCGGACGTCTGAGCGACATCACATAAAGGGCTTATAAATAACAAGAATGCCACAGTCGGACGTCTGAGCGACATCACATAAAGGGCTTAATAAGCAGTAGTATAACAGTGAAATATTCCAGGTAGTAAATTAATACAGAGATAACTGATTAGTTCATCTACCCAAAATGAACTTGACAAAATCACCACTATTGTTACTATCGAGAATTTACTAGAGACGGTCACTGGGGTTGACACGAAGATTGACCCTAGGCCATAACCATGGCTACTCAGAAGATTTAACTCTGCAGAGCTTGTACTATTAAATCATAGCCAACGGATTCTACTAGCCACACGGACTAGTTCCGTCTACGGTGTTTTAGAAGAAACCCAACTGACCAGTACACACCCATTTCACATCCTGCTGTCCGGAATCACCCGTGACAACGTTCACAAAAAACTTTAAGACAGGGAGGCTACAACCTCAAATAGCATGGGATCAAATTTATATATGCGCGCTCTAAGGGGTGCCCCCCTCTCGGTCCCAACCGGAAACACCCATGCCCCCTGACCGGATGACGGGCTTTAATCCAGGGCCATGGAACCCTCATCCCGGCCCCTCTATTTGGTGTGTACTCGGAAAGTGGTTTGCAACTGACTATACCGTAATCACAACAGATGGCATATGACAGCACCAAAAAGGAGATGAGCGGGATCATGACTTGATCCATGCTGATACTAAGTTAACCATCTACTGGCATGCTCCAACAATACCAGTACACCACCCATCATGTCACCACATGATCGGGGTGGTTCAACCATTATCATACGGGGCTCACCCGAAGCTTGCTTGCATGAAATATAACCATACACAAATGCTTATATGACCATGCTAAAAAGAACTACTCGAGCAAACATGCAACACATCCATCATATCAAAGGTTGAAACATGCTTGCCTGGTTCGGAGTAGTCGGAGTCTAACTCGGTGAGGTTTGCGGCTCCGTCACGTCCTTCGGTATCTACGTATTAAAACAAAACGGATACTAACATAAATACCGCGTGTGCAAAGAAAGTTGCTCCAAATATTTTCACATAAAAAAGACAAAAAACTAGACAGAAAACTAAAGAGGACAGAAAAAGAATCAACTCAAAATCATCTTTAGTTAAAAAGATATTAGAATTTCTGTCCAAGGACTCATCTGTAATGAAACATAAAGTTTCTAGGGGCTAAAATAGAAAACAGAAAAGCGAACCGTTACAGAGTACGCCAACTGAATACGAAGACGTACTTTGCCCGAAGGCGCTTTCCAGCAAAACGTTTCGGAGGGAAACGAGAGGCTGACGAGGGGGGCCCCACTCGTCAGGTTTGAACACTGAAACAGAGTTGTGCCGGCGCCAGAAGCTGCGATGGTCGCCGACGCCGATCCACGACGAGGTAGGGGAAGGGAGTGGTACGTGCAGCTTCCTGGTGTTCTTCCGCGTCGCTGGGTGGTGGAGTTGAGCGTGGGCGAGCCCCACGTCGACGGCGACCCTGTCTCCGGCGGACGGTGGCTCGGGTGGTCGTGGGCCTCGTCGGCGAGGGTCTGTGGGGCCAAATTGGAGTGGGGGTTAGACTCAGGTAGGTGCCAGGGGGTTACGCTCGATCCTAGGGCGGCGGAGGAGTTCTCATCGGAGAGAACGTTGCTGGAGCCCGAGGCGGACGGAGTTGGCCGGAGTTGAGGAAGAAGGGCCTCTCGAGGCTCTTCCAGAGGCTAGGCGCGGTCTAGAGAGATGGTGGAGGTGTCCGGGCTCGAGAGCGAGCTCGGGGGCATTATAAATAGCCGGCCCGAGGCGGTTGCCGTGAACGGGATAAGTCCGGCGAGCGATTACGGCGGCGCAGTGGCTGGACGGTGGGTTTAGGGGCTTGAACTTCGATTAGGAGGTGTACTGGTTCCATTCCAGTGCCTAACTCAGCAGGGGAGGGGTGATTACGGTCTGCCCTCGACGGAACGGCCGTGCGGCACGTCGGCGGCAGAGAATGCGCCCTGTGCGCGCCAGGCCACGGCGACAGTGCTGCAGGCGTGCGCTGGCGGTGGAGAAGTCCATGCGGAGCTCTCGGGTGGCTTGGGCGGTGCCAAACATCCTCGTGCCGCAGGATGCTTCCTGTCGGCCGCCGCGGGAGGTTCTGCCACCGCGGAAGACGCCGGCGTGGGCGGGCCAGGGCGCCACCGACGCCAAGAAGCAGCCAAGCAAGCGTGCGGCACGCTGGATAAGAAGGAGGTGTTGTGCGCATCGATCCAAGGCGAGCACTGGCGAGATTGACGATGCTGACTGACGAAACTGACGAACTGCACTGTCGCCTGCAAAGTTCAGTTAGCAGTTTCTGAAACTGACGAAACAGTGCACGTCAGGTGTATGATGAAATGATTCTGGCATATGGGAAATGTTTCTGGGGCTGATATTTGGTGGAGTGGCCTCTTGATGCATCTAGAGGCTGCCTGAATTTTCACAGAATTTTTGGAAGAAGAAAAATATGAATTTCACCAAATTTTGCAAATCTGGTCCAAACTTGCAGCAGGTAAAATTTGAAAATTTTGAACTGTGGACTAGTGAAACAAGATGGATCTAGGTTGTGGGTACTAAGGACTATCCAGAGAAGTTAGTTTGGAATCAAATAACAAGGTGGATATGGTGGTTCCTATGCCAATCACCAAGGTTCACTTTAATGGACATAAATTGTTTTAGGAGTAAAATAAATAGAGAAAAATTCCAATAAGGTTGAAACTCACTGGAATTAATATGAGACTTGTCCTAAGGTGTAGTGGAGGTCTTGGAGAGAAATATTTATGTTGGGTGTCATGGCAAGATGACAGTTGGAGAGGAAGATAAGCCCAAGGTTAAACCTAAGATGTTTAAATCAAGAAGGGAAAAGAATCAAACAAATCCCTAAGAAAACAACTTGTGTTTAGCTAACACAAGAAGAAACTTTCAAGACCAAAAATCAAGCTAGAGAATAACACACAAACTTTGGCCAGAAGAGGTTTTAGAAGGGTTTCTAGATAAGATCAAACACCCCCCTTCCAAAAGACCAAAAGTTTGGAAGAAACAACCAAAACAAAAATTTGGAGTGTTACAGTTAAACAGATTATATAGTGTGATATCCCAACAATAACTTCAACATGAAGCAAGAATCTTCAAATCTTCTCCTGCAACTAACAATGCTATAAGAGGGGCTGAGCGAAGCTTACGTAGCCAAACAAAGGTTTGCTAGGTTGGGTGGTTAGAGAGATTCATGGTTACAATAGGAGGCTGACAAACAAACATGGGCATCGAGGCAATAAGCTAAAGAGCAAGACATCTAGCAATAGGCAATGATAGTAATGATATCTGGGTCAGGTCATCCTGCCTGGGATCTCGCAAGGAAGGAGAACGAGTCCAAGAAGTAGTCGAACAACTCCTCACAACTCCGGAGCGAAACCGACGCTAAAGATAGAAGCGAACCGGAAAGAAGCAAACCACATAGTAAACACACATATCAAAACCATGGCATGATGCACAAACAAGTATGATGCATGTCCGATTTAAAAATGCATGGCATGGCAAAGTGCACAAACAATACTACAAGTTAAGAGGAGCTCAATATGCAACGAGTTGCATATTGACGAAACACCATGTCCAATTATTTAGTTCACTCTCGTTCATATACACAATAATAGTAAATGTTTATTAACATGTCAAGGGGTGAAGCACAATTAAAGTATCTGTCTAGGCAATTTAAATGAGGCCGGAAAACAACAAACAACATTTCCGGAAAATCCCCATATGCATAATTCAAATTTGGTGCTGTTTTTCTTAAACCATATTTTAAAGTTATTAAACAGCAAAAGTAAATGCGCCATGTTATTCTACACATTTTTCTACCCCATTTACATATAAAGTATATTAAATTTGGAGCTACGGTTTTTTAGTTATGAATTAAACCATTTTAACATGACATTTGAGAAAATTTAGACAAACATCATTTTAAACATTTTAAACAGGGGTGAAAGTTGCATATTATTAATCTACACAAAATTCTAAGCATTTTTCATGTTTAAAACATTTTCATCTGATGCACGGTTGTGGAGTTATTAAATGCATGTACTAGAGGGACTATTTTGCAAAACTGTTTTCTCTTGGAAAATAGCTAAATTCGCAGAAAGGGAAAAAACATGCTGGGCCAAAACTGGCTGGCCTGACAAGAGAAAAAAAAGGGGGGGGGG
>LR738713.1:99596557-99643164 GCA_902687465.1 Secale cereale
GGTTTGTGCTGGGTGTTTCCTCACCCCATGGGCTTCGGCCCAGCTCGGAGGGGATGGCGCTGGCGCAGCCTTGGCGCTGCTGGGCTGGCGGGCGAGCGGGTCAGCGGGTGCGGGCGACGACTTCCTGCTCGACCCGCCGGATCGAGGCCACGCACAGGAAGGGCGACGACGCGGTGACCCGGCGGCGCTACTGCAGAGCTCCGGCGACGCGGTCTGCAGGTGCGGGCGCACGACGAGGAGGGAGCACAGGGAGACGAGGCGGCTGCACGAGCGGGAGGCGAAGGAGCTCAGGCAGGGGGGTGATGCGGGGAAGGCCTGGTCCTGAGGGGCTCCGGCGTCGTGCTTGCTGGCACGGTGGAGGAGGCCTGGACGACGAGGTCATCGGGACCCTGGACGGCGGAGGTCCTCGCCCGATCTGGCGGATGCGGTTCCGGCGACTCCAAACGATGGAGGACGAGGGGGAGGAGGAGAGGCACGGCCTTGGAGACCTGGTGTCCATGGCGGAGGAGCTTCTGCGGGTGCTCTGGACGGAGTTGGCGGCGTGCGAGGACGGGTGCGCTCAGGCGCTCGGGGAGGGATCAAGCGAGAGGAGCTCGAGGCCTCATTTGCGGGATTGGGTGGATCAAGGGGAGGAACTAGTTGGTTGGGAAGGGATCTGGGAGGATCCCGAGGTTGAAGAAGACATGAGGAGTGGCGGCGGAGGGAATGGGAGGATGGGACATATCTCCTAAAAAATTAGTGTTGGTCTGATATTTATAGTAGGCGGACATATATGGGACTATTTGGACCATTCGATTATAATCGGACGGTCCGAGATAAATAGGTTAGATGGTCCAAATGAGAAACTGATGGCATTTTAGGGATGTTTGGGGATGATTCGGGCCCATCGGTCACGACTGCCCGGGTCGGGTTCGGGGAAGTTTTGAACACGCACGAGGGGGTAAATGTGGGCTGTGTAGAGTGATTGGGCTGAGAAGTGAGGGAGAGTGAGAGGGGGGGCCCGGCGACTGTTTCGGAATACCGAAACGTTCGACATTTATCCGGCTATAGTGCCGTTATATGTTTATCGGTTGGGCTATCGAACGAACTCCGAATGCGACAAAATTTGACAGACGGCCTACCTACACTATAATAAGACCGCACGCCAAGTTTCAACCCATTCCGAGAACATTTTTCGGCCACTTATAAAATAAATATACGGAGGTGCCGCGGGCGCGTGCAAGTGTGTCTGGGCTCAAAACGGGCAACAAAGCAGACAGGGCAACTACGGACGGATGCAAGTTTTGAAAACATGCCGATGAAATGCACATGATGATATGGAAGTGTAACATGCAAGCAAATGACATGGCAACGATGACGAATAACTGGCTGACACCTGGCGCACCGGTCTCGGGGCGTCATAGATCACCATCAAAAATCCTACACTCGGAGGGCAACCACAAGTGCAAGAGAACACTCATGTCAAATTTGTTAAGCCCAAGAGTCCAGAGGTTGGCAAGTGGAAGACGAATGAAGCTAAAGTGCAGCGCAAGAGAATCAAGCCAACTTTTGATATGCTATTGTCCAAGTATGCCAATCAAGCGGCCGGTTCTAGCTCTAACTGGTCATCAAATTTGAAGCGCTCAAGATCACCTCCGAGGGAAGAATTTCATCATCACGTGAGGCCATATGGGTCATGGGCACTAGGACCATGGATGGCGCCACCCGCCTATGCGCCATACTACATGGGAGGCTTTAATGGAGGATGGGGGCAGCCCCCAATGGCCCCTTATGTTTTTCATCCGGATAGGGCAGAGCCAAGGAGGCCCGTTCATGAGAGGCTTTCTTATCCCACACGAGGCCGTTTGAACAATGGTGTCAATCGGCCAATGCAAGATAATCAAAAAAGAGTCAACAGGCAAGTGTGGCGTGCCAAATCACCAAGTGCTGAAATTTCATATCCTAGCAAGCAAAAGGAGAAGAATGCTAGTGGTGAGACTATTATGATAAGCACTAAAGAATTAATAAACAAAGAGCCGATTATTGTTGATAATCCGGTTGATTCTAATAAAGATGTGGCTGCGGTCCAGCAAGGCCACATGGCTAATGATCATGAAGCTAGCACAAGGAAGGCCAAGTCGAGGGATCCAAAATATACTCAGCCTAAGTGGTGTCCTTCCGGTTTGACCAAGGCGCAAAAAAGGAGATTGCAGCGCATGAGGAGTCATGAGAAGGAGGAACAAGAAGCAGAAAAGCTAAGGGATAAATTTTTCAATGAAAGTCGTCCCATGGTACCCCCAAAACAAGTGTGGAGGCCAAAGCAAAAGGAAAACATAGCGGCTTCTACACTGATCATATCAACACCTACACCACCAACGGAGGACGATGTGGCTGCTATTACATCGTCCACTTTGCCTACTACCTCTTCCCTTGAAGATATTTCAGAGTCAGTGGACATGCTTGCGGAAGAAGATGAAATGCTTGATTATGAGTCTACACCGGTTCATGAAGGTATGGATATTAATATGGTGTATTACTTACCCGCTGAATTTCGTGCTATAGATGAAGAAGGGGAAGTAGCTCAGCTAGATTTTGGTTCTAAAAATGCTATATTCGAGAAGCCAAAAGAACCGGTGACGCACTTGAAGCCATTGTTCCTTAAAGGTCATATTAATGGATCGCCGGTTGCTAGAATGCTTGTTGATGGTGGTGCTGTGGTGAATCTTATGCCATATTCAATCTTCAAAAAATTGGGGCTACGTGATGAAGAGTTAATAAAGACCAACATGGTGCTTAATGGATTTGAAGGCAAAGAGAAAACTGAAGCCAAAGGTGTAATGTATGTAGAGCTTACGGTGGGATGCAAAACTTTGGCTACCGCATTCTTTGTCGCCGAGGTGCAAGGTAACTACAATGTGATGTTAGGCCGTGATGGGTTCATGCAAACCAATGCGTGCCATCTACTATGCACCAGTTTTTAATTCAATGGGTTGATGATGAAGTAGAAGTCATTCATGCGAATAATTCGGCTTGTGTTGCTTTGGCCGATGCATCGGTGGATTGGCAACATCCCAATGCTACTTGCTTTACGGGGTGCGACTTATCAGAATATGATTTTCTTAGTGCCACAAAAAGTGGTTTCGTGCCCGTTTCTTTAAAGCCGGTTGGCGACAATCGGCTCCAAGGTATGATGTATTTAAATGGATCCTAACTCAGAGTGGTTACAAAAGCGTCTTGTAGAATATCGGTCCAATGAGAACGATATGTATGAGTCCATAGAAGAGTTAGATGATATGGATAAACTAGGACAAGGTTTTACATCGGCCGATCCATTAGAAGAGATAGATATAGGAGATGGTTCAGTTCCTAGGCCGACATTTGTAAACGAAAATTTAAGAGTCGATCATAAGGCTAAGTTGATCGAGCTATTGAATGAATATGTTTGTTGCTTTGCATGGGAATATCATGAGATGCCAGGTTTGAGCCGAGAGCTAGTGGAGCATCAATTACCTATAAAGGCCGGTTTTAGGCCATACAAGCAATCGGTCAGGAAGTTTTATCCTAAAACGTATGACCGAATCAAGGAGGAGATCGGTTGTTTGCTTAAAGCTAATTTTATTAGACCTTGCAGGTATGCCGAGTGGATTTCTAACATTGTACCAGTGGAGAAGAAAGGCTCTGGCAAGTTGAGGGTGTGCATTGATTTCAGAGATTTGAATAGAGCTACACCTAAAGATGAGTATCCTATGCCAATAGCCTATATGCTTATTAATGATGCTTCTTGACATAAGGTCATTAGCTTTCTTGATGGTAATGCGGGGTATAACCAGATTTTTATGGCCGAAGAGGACATGTCCAAAACGGCTTTTCGATGTCCCTGGTTCCTTTGTTTATTTGAGTGGACAGTGATGACCTTTGGATTAAAAAATGCATGTGCCACGTATCAATGGGCTATGAATTTATTTTTTCATGATTTACTTGGTGTTATACTTGAGGTTTATATTGATGATATTGTTGTCAAATCAGATGCTTTTGAATCCCATCTAGCCGATTTGCACTTAGCTTTTGAGAGAATGAAAAAATATGGACTGAAGATGAATCCTTTGAAGTGTGCTTTTGGTGTATCGGCTGGAAAGTTTTTGGGTTTCATTATTCATCAAGATGGCACAGAAATTGATCCCAAAAAGATAGAAGCTATACAAAAGGTAGAGGCCCCAACATGCAAGAGAGATATGCAAAAATTCCTTGGCAAAGTCAATTACTTGAGGAGATTCATAGCCAACTTGTCAGGGAAGGTTGACGCATTCACTCCTATCCTTCGGTTAAAGAATGAAACTAATTTTACTTGGGGGGCAAAATAACAAGAAGCATTTGACATGATCAAAAATTATTTATGCACTCCTTCGGTGTTGAAAGCTCCCAAACATAAATAGCCCTTTAGGCTTTATATTGCATCGGAAGAAGGTGTTATTGGTGCTGTTTTAACTCAAGAGACCGAAGGGAAGGAGCATGTTATTAATTATTTGAGTCGACGTTTATTGGACGCCGAGACAAGGTATACGTTTATTGAGAAATTATGCTTATGGTTACATTATGCTTGTACAAAATTGAGACATTATCTAGTGCCTAGTGCTTGCATTATAGCTTGTCAAACCGATGTCATCAAGTACATGTTGCATAGGCCAATTCTTAGTGGTAGAAGTGGCAAGTGGGCTTCTGCTTTAATTGAATATGATTTGGCTTCTGAACCTCTGAAATCCATGAAAGGCCAAATCGTTGCTAATTTTATTGTTGAGCATCGGATTGATGACAAGCATGATATTGATATAAACCTTGTCTCGTTAGTACCATGGAGATTATATTTTGATGGTTCAGTTTGTAGCAATGGCCAAGGTGTTGGTATTGTTTATATATCTCCTCATGGTGCTGTTTTTGAAGCCTCGTGCCACTTAGAATATTTTTACACAAATAATCAAGCCAAATATGAAGCATTGTTATTCGGCTTAGAGATGTTGCTTGCCATAGGTGCTACACATATTGAGGCTTATGGTGATTCGTTATTAGTAGTGCAGCAAATATCCAAAGTTTTTCAATGTTTTGACGAATCACTTAATGTTTATCTTGATAAGTGTCTAGATATAATTTCTACTTTAGATTATTTTAGCATTGCTCATATATCTAGACATGACAATTGGGGAGCAAATGATTTGGCACAACAAGCATCCGGCTATCATGTGGATCATGGCATGTTTCATATTTCTCAAAGGCCGATGTCTAGTCTTGCCAACATAGGGGAGGCCGAACCGGAGCCCACCGTTTCGGCCACTAATGAAATACTTAATGTAGGAGAAAATCAAGATTGGAGGAAACCCATTATTGATTATTTGTGTGATCCTAGTAAAAGGGTGGACAGGACTGTTCGGCGTATGGCTTTCAAATACGCAATGAGAGACGATGGTCTCTATCGCCGGATGGTTGATGATGTTCTTTTAAAGTGCTTAGACGAGGACCAAGCGAGAGTTGCTATGGGAGAGGTCCATGAAGGTATTTGTGGCACTCATCAGTCGGCTCCCAAGATGAAATGGCTATTACGACGTGCTGGGTTTTATTGGCCGACGATGATTAATGATTGCTTCCGGTATTATAAAGGATGTGAAGCTTGTCAGAAGTTTGGTGATATTAAGTTGGCTCCCGCTGCAATGTTACATCCTATTATCAAGCCGTGGCCTTTTACAGGTTGGGGATTAGACTTTATTGGAGAGATTCATCCTTCTTCTACAAAGGGGCATCGGTTCCTGTTGGTGGCAACTGATTATTTCACTAAATGGTCTGAAGCTATACCGCTCAAAAATATGACGCATACAGAGGTAATTCAATTCATAACTAAGCACATTATTCATAGATTCGGCATTCCTCAAACATTAACTACGGACCAAGGTTCATCCTTTATGTCACATCAGGTTAGAGAATTTGCCGAATCATATAAGATAAAGCTGCTCAATTCCTCTCCATATTATGCGCAAGCCAATGGACAAGCTGAGTCTAGCAATAAAGTATTAATCAAGCTCATCAAGAAGAACATTGAGGATAATCCAAGGAGATGGCATGAGCTATTGTCCGAAGCTTTGTGGGCACACAGAATCTCAAGGCATGGTGCTACAAAGGTAACTCCATATGAGCTCGTATATGGTCAAGAGGCCGTTTTACCAGTGGAAGTGAATTTGAATGCTTTGAGAATAGCCAAACAAAATTATTTATCTATGGTGGACTTTTATAACTTAATGATGGAAAATATTGATGAAGTCGCCGATAGACGTTTGGCTGCTTTGAAGGCCATAGAGAGGGATAAGTTGAGGGTGGAAAGAGCTTATAATAAGAAGGTCAAATTGAAGAATTTCCAAGTTGGTGATCTTGTGTGGAAGGTGATTCTACCAATTGGTTCAAAAGATAGAAAGTTCGGGAAGTGGTCTCCAAGTTGGGAAGGTCCTTATAAGATTACAAGAATTGTTCCCGGAAACTCATACTTGGTGGAATCCATACAAGGAACATTGTTACCTTGAGCTCTCAATGGCAAATATTTAAAGAATTACCACCCAAGTGTGTGGCAAGAAGCTTAGACAGCCAACGGCCGATATATAACTATCGCCCTAGGCAAAGACATGGTCGATATATAACTATTGCCTGAGCACATATGAATGGTCGATGGAGTGTTGACATCGTCCTTAGAACCAACACGGTACAAGTTATTTTTCGGCACACTACATTTGCCGAAAAACAGGGGGGCATGTGTTGACGCTCAAAAATGGCATGATCGCAAAGAGTGACTTGATTCTATAGTGGAACGAGGTTAAAATTCTGAGTACATGTCACCATATGATGGTCCTCGTCAAGATGATCGAAATAAATATGAAGATGAACCAAAACGGAGCTCAAGTGCAAAAGATATGACAATTTCGGAGATACCCGTGTTGACATCAGATTAGAAAATGGCATGTAACCTAATTAAGATGACCTCAAATGAAATAATCTTCAACTGCAAAGTTCTTCGTCTCGTTGAAACGGACAATTTTGTTATAAAAATCGTCCCCATCCGAGTTCGTATGCAAAAGTTACAGGCAAAACCGTTCGCTGCAGTCATGTTTGGCCGGATCATCCGGGCCGGGGTCCGGATCATTCGGCAAATTGAAGCACCAACGACAACAGAAGGTTTACGCTGAAGCCGGATGATCTGGGTCTACTCCCGGATCATCCGGGTGAGGCCGGACAATCCGGACAATCGTCCGGACGTCCGGACAGTTTTTTCTGCTACAGACTTTAGAAAATGGCCCGAAACACCCTTAGGATGGCCTCATATCGAAACATGTTCAACACGAAAGTTGTGTGTCTTGTCGAGCCGGTTGATTTTGATATAAAAATCATCTTAATCTGAGTTCGTATGAAAAAGTTACAGCCCGATTAGTGGACCGCTATCAGAAATTTGGGCTTGGCCGGATCATCCGGGCCTAGAGCCAGACATCCGGGCCGGAGGTCGTGAGAAGTCCGAATGTGGTTAGATTTTGATGATTTGGACGACAAGGCAAGTCCTTTTCTTGTACGGGAAGTCCATCCGCCTCTTATATAGACACGAGGTGACGGCCGATTGAACAACAACACACAATCGCAAACACATCTACTACTTTTTCATCTACGTTTTGTCTCTCCCTTGTTCTTCGTGTTGGAGAGCTGCGAATACCAAGGTTCTAGGGGCGGCTTGACCGACCTAGGGCAACCCATAGCCGCCGCATTCTCCGACGGGGTCCCTCCCGGGAGTGTAGGGTTTTGGGTCTTCAAAAGCTCTCGCTGGTCGACTTGCGAATCGCGCTTCCGGTGAGACTCCTTCGACGTGAGATGCGGTGCATCACCTCCGGCGTCGAGGGTACACGTGACGTGTTCCTGTGCGAATAGTCCTCATGTCACATGTCTAAATGTTTTAGAATCACAATCATATGATCTTTGCTGTGGTGCAATCCACTTTCCATGATATGCCTTGAGGTGACTTAAACAAGCTTGTAAATATGCCATGCCAATGTTGCTGTTTTATACTTAGTGAAAAAACGGCTAAGTCTGGAATCTGTTTAACCTGATGCTATGTTTGCTTGATGCCCTAGTCAAATCCATGCTTGTTTTGGAGTGGCCAATGATCATGTCTTGTTTTCCATGTTATTGACTATCCATTCATGCCCTTACTTGCACATATGACCTGCTTTAGCTTATTTATTTCTTGCTCTCAAGTTGCTATAAATTTTACCTGCCAGCTTTTTATCAGCATGATCAATTTGGTGAAGCTTATTGCTATTGATCCATGCCTCCTATGGAGTTGCTCCAATGGAGTGGTTTGATGTATGATATGTCTACTACATGTCCATGCTCTTTATGTTCCTATTAGAGTTGATATGCATGTTGTTTTTGTGCCTCCGAAGGCAGCATCGTGATGATGTTTTTGCCTTCCCAGATTTTGACTAAGTCTGGATAATTTTTTTGCAACTTGCCATGCTTGGTTAATTGTGTTCCAGCAAGCTTTTGGGTGTGTTCTAAGTTCATGCTTGTTAAGTATAATGTCTATTTCACATCCATGCTTCTTTTTATTATGTTTGGGTGATGTAGCTTATATTTACCTTGCTCCAAAGTGGCTATGTGGCTGTTAACTTCAGCTTTGCATTGTATCTTGTTTCGTGTGTATGTGTTGAACCGTTGCTCCGTTTTGAGCATGCCCTATATGAAACTTGTGTGATTTTGTATGTAAAAGCATAATATCATGTTGTTTCCATGTTTGGAGTGAGTTTCCTTGATGTTTGGGTGCATCCTGCACCGTTGACATGTTTGTCTTGTTTTGCTCATATCTTCTAGGCCGTAGCTCCGAATTAAACAAACTTTATATGAAACTTGACTAGAATTTCGAGTAGATCATCATGGTGCATGTTAACCTGCTGTTTAACAACTTTAATTTAAGGTTTGTTCAGATCTGGACTAATTTCAAATTATGCATATGAGGACTTACCGGAGTTGTTATGTGTAGTTTCCGGCCTCATTTAAACTTGTTGGTTTGTGTTGATCTTGTGTGCTTCATCCCTTGCCATGTAATGCATCATATAGACTTGTCTTGCATCATACTTGGTTGAGCATCTTGTCATGTTCTTGTGTTGTGTGTTTACCTTGTTGTGTGCTTTCTTCTCGCTAGTTCTTTTCCGTTGCGTCCGTGAGGATTCATTCGTCTACGCTTGGTTCGTCTTCAAGGCTTCTTCTTCGTCTATTTCACAGACTCATTCTTCCTCCTTGCGGGATCTCAGGCAAGATGATCATCACCTTGGATACCTTTACTATCATTGCCATGCTTAGTGTCTCGATGCTATCGTTATATGTCGCGCTACCCATCTTTATTGTGTTGGGGAACGTAGTATTTTAAAATTTTCCTACGATCACGCAAGATCTATCTACTAGATGCATAGCAACGAGAGGGAAGAGTGTGTCTACGTACCCTCGTAGACCGGAAGCGGAAGCGTCAAGTGACGCGGTTGATGTAGTCGAACTTCTTCGCGATTCAACCGATCAAGCACCGAACGTACGGCACCTCCGCGTTCAGCACACGTTCAGCTTGATGACGTCCCACGAGCTCTTGATCCAGTTGAGCTTCACGGGAGAGTTTCGTCAGCACGACGGCGTGGTGACGGATATGATGTATTCACCGGCGCAGGGCTTCGCCTAAGCACCGCGACGGTATGACCGAGGTGTGTTTCTGTGGAGGGGGGCACCGCACACGGCTGGAACAATTCAACTTGTGTGTCTTTGGGTGCCCCCCTGCCCCCGTATATAAAGGAGCAAGGGGGGAGGCCGGCCGGCCCTTGTTTGGTGCGGCTAGGGGTGCAATCCTACTAGGAATAGGATTGCAATCCTATTCCTAGTAGGAACCACCAAAGAAGGAAGAGAGGGAATAGGAAAAGAAGAAGAGGTGGCGCCCCCCAACTCCTAGGAACCCTAGGTGGGGCGCCGGCCAGCCCTATGGGCTGCCTCTCTCTTTTCCATAAGGCCCACTATGGACCACCCCCCTTCGTAGGGGGTTCCGGTAACCCCCTCCAGCAATCCCGTTAAATCCGAAACTTTTCCGGTATACTTCCGGTGTCCGAATATAGTCGTCCAATATATCAATCTTTATGTCTCGGACATTCCGAGACTCCTCGTCATGTCCGTGATCTCATCCGGGACTCCGAACTACCTTCGGTACATCAATACTCATAAACTCATAATACCGATCCTCATCAAACGTTAAGCGTGCGGACCCTACGGGTTCGAGAACTATGTAGACATGACCGAGACTCATCTCTGGTCAATAACCAATAGCGGAACCTGGATGTTCATATTGGCTCCTACATATTCTACGAAGGTCTTTTATCGGTCAGAACCGCATAACAACATACATTGTTCCTTTTGTCAACGGTATGTTACTTGCCCGAGATTTGTTCGTCGGTATCTCTATACCTAATTCAATCTCGTTACCGGCAAGTCTCTTTACTCGTTCCGTAACACATCATCTCGTGACTAACTCATTTAGTCTTTTGCTTGCAAGGCTTATTGTGATGTGTGTTACCGAGAGGGCCCAGAGATACCTCTCCGACACTCGGAGTGACAAATCCTAATCTTGATCTATGCCAACACCACGAATACTTTCGGAGACACCTGTAGAGCATCTTTATGATCACCCAGTTACGTTGTGATGTTTGATAGCACACAAGGTGTTCCTACGGTATTCGGGAATTGCATAATCTCATAGTCATAGGAACATGTATAAGTCATGAAGAAAGCAATAGCAGAAAAACTAAACGATCATAGTGCTATGCTAACGGATGGGTCTTTTCCATCACATCATTCTCCTAATGATGTGATCCCGTTGATCAAATGAAAACTCATGTCTATGGCTAGGAAACATAGCCATCTTTGATCAATGAGCTAGTCTAGTAGAGGCATACTAGGGACATACTGTTTTGTCTATGTATTCACACATGTATCATGTTTCCGGTTAATACAATTCTAGCATGAATAAAAGACATTTATCATGATATAAGGAAATATAAATAACAACTTTATTATTGCCTCTAGGGCATATTTCCTTCAGTCTCCCACTTGCACTAGAGTCAATAATCTAGCTCACATTGCCATGTGATTTAATACCGATAGTTCACATCGTTATGTGAATAACACCCATAGTTCACATCGCCATGTGACCAACACCCAAAGGGTTTACTAGAGTCAATAATCTAGTTCACATCGCTATGTGATTAATACCCAAGAGTAATAAGGTGTGATTATGTTTTGCTTGTGAGAGAAGTTTAGTCAACGGGTCTGTCACATTCAGATCCGTATGTGTTTCACAAATTTCTATGTCTACAATGCTCTGCATAGAGCTACTCTAGCTAATTGCTCCCACTTTAAATACGCATCCATATTGATACTTAGAGTCATCTGGATTTAGTGTCAAAGCTTGCATCGGCGTAACCCTTTACGACGAACTCTTTATCACCTCCATAATCGAGAAACATTTCCTTAGTTATCCAGTTACTGAGGATAATTTTGACCGATGTCCAGTGATCTACTCCTAGATCACTATTGTACCTCCTTGTCAAACTCATGGCAAGGTACACAACATGTTTGGTACACAGCATGGCATACTTTTATAGAACCTATGGCTGAGGCATAGGGAATGACTTTCATTCTCTCTATATTTTTCTGCCGTGGTCTGGCTTTGAGTCTTACTCAACTTCACACCTTACAAGTCAGGCAAGAACTCCTTCTTTGACTGATCCATTTTGAACTACTTCAAAATCTTATCAAGGTATGTACTCATCGAAAGTCTTATCAAGCGTTTTGATCTATCTCTATAGATCTTGATGCCCAATATGTAAGCAGCTTCATCAATGTCTTTCTTTGAAAAACTCCTTTCAAACACTCCTTTATGCTTTCCAGAAAATTCTACACCATTTCCGATCGACAATATGTCATTCACATATACTTATCAGAAAGGTTGTAGTGCTCCCACTCACTTCTTGTAAATATAGGCTTCACCGCAAGTCTGTATAAATCTATATGCTTTGATCAACTTATCAAAGCGTATATTACAACTCCGAGATGCTTGCACCAGTCCATAGATGGATCGCTGGAGCTTGCACATTTTGTTAGCACCTTTAGGATTGACCAAACCTTCTGGTTGCATCATATACAAGTCTTCTTTAATAAATCTATTAAAGAATGCAATTTTGTTATCCATTTGCCAGATTTCATAAAATGCGGCAATTGCTAACATGATTCGGACAGACTTAAGCATCGCTACGGGTGAGAAAGTCTCATCGTAGTCAACTCCTTGAACTTGTCGAAAACCTTTCGCAACAAGTCGAGCTTTGTAAACAGTAACATTACCGTCAGCGTCAGTCTTCCTCTTGAAGATCCATTTATTTTCGATGGCCTGCCGATCATCGGGCAAGTCAACCAAAGTCCACACTTTGTTCTCATACATGCATCCCATCTCAGATTTCATGGCCTCAAGCCATTTTGCGGAATCTGGGCTCATCATCGCTTCCTCATAGTTCGTAGGTTCATCATGGTCCAGTAACATGATTTCCAGAACTGGGTTGCCGTACCACTCTGGTGCGGAACGTACTCTGGTTGATCTACGACGTTCAGCAGAAACTTGATCTGAAGTTTCATGATCATCATCATTAACTTCCTCACTGATTGGTGTAGGAATCACTGGAACAATTTTCTGTGATGTACTACTTTCCAATTCAGGAGAAGGTACAATTACCTCATCAAGTTCTACTTTCTTCCCACTCACTTCTTTCGAGAGAAACTCCTTCTCTAGAAAGGATCCACTCTTAGCAACAAAGACCTTGCCTTAGGATCTGTGATAGAAGGTGTACCCAACAGTTTCTTTTTGGGTATCCTATGAAGATTTACTTCTCCGATTTGGGTTCGAGCTTATCATGTTGAAACTTTTTCACATAAGCATCGCAGTGCCAAACTTAAAGAAATGACAGCTTAGGTTTCTCGTCAAACCACAGTTCATACGGTGTCATCTCCACGGATTTAGATGGTGCCCTATTTAACGTGAATGTAGCTGTCTCTAATGCATAACCCCAAAAGCGATAGTAGTAGATCGGTAAGAGACATCATCGATCGCACCATATCTAATAAAGTACGGTTATGATGTTCGGACACACCATTACACTATGGTGTTCCAGATGGCATGAGTAGTGAAACTATTTCACATTGTTTTTACTGAAGGCCAAACTCGCTAACTCAAATATTTTACCTCTACGATCATATCGTAGAAACTCTTATTTTCTTGTTACGATGATTCTCCACTTCACTCTGAAATTCTTTGAACTTTTCAAATGTTTCAGACTTGTGCTTCATTAAGTAGATATACCCATATCTGCTCAAATCATCAGTGAAGGTCAGAAAATAACGATACCCGCCGCGAGCTTCAACACTCATTGGTCCACATACATCTGTATGTATGATCTCCAACAAATCTGTTGCTCGCTCCACAGTTCCGGAGAACGTAGTTTTAGTCATCTTGCCCATGAGGCATGGTTCGCAAGCACCAAGTGATTCATAATCAAGTGATTCCAAAAGTCCATCACTATGGAGTTTCTTCATGCGCTTTACACCAATATGACCTAAACGGCAGTGCCACAAATAAGTTGCACTATCATTATTAACCTTGCATCTTTTGGCTTCAATATTATGAATATGTGTATCACCACGATCGAGATCCAACAAACCATTTTCATTGGGTGTATGACCATAGAAGTTTTTATTCATGTAAACAGAACAACAATTATTCTCTAACTTACATGAATAACCGTATTGCAATAAACATGATCAAATCATATTCATGCTCAACACCAAATAACACTTATTTAGGTTCAACACTAATCCCGAAAGTATAGGGAGTGTGCGATGATGATCATATCAATCTTGGAACTACTTCCAATACACATCGTCACTTCATCCTTTAACTAGTTTATGTTCATTATGCAACTCCCATTTCGAGTTACTACTCTTTAGCAACTGAACCAATATCAAATACCGAGGGGTTGCTATGAACACTAGTAAAATACACATCAATAATCTGTATATCAAATATACCTTTGTTCACTTTGCCATCCTTCTTATCCGCCAAATATCTAGGGCAGTTCCACTTCTAGTGACCATTTCCTTTGCAGTAGAAGCTGTAAGGGCATTTTTCTCCCTAATGGTTTTGGTGATTGATGACAATACTCTTGCGGACTAATCGTGTGCTGTAAGCTCATACAGGTATATCTCTCTTATGGCACAAGACGATTGATTGCCCCTCGGATTCCATGAAGGACGGTGTTTTCTTTTTGCTCCCTGTAGGTGGCATTGAGTAATAGGAAAGCCGTACTATTAAGAGGGGGTCCGCGTCGGAAAGGTTTGGGTAGAATCAACACGTACACATCTTTCTCCCACACTTCCTTTCCTTGCTTCTCTGGAGGTCCAACCGGTCTTTCTTTCGTTGTGGCAATTCTGTGGCTTGTGTACTGATCTTCTGCCAAGCATGCGGTAGTACCGCTTTGTCAAGCGGTAGTACCGCACAGGTACACGGTAGTACCGCTTGCCGACACGGTAGTACCGCTCCCGCGGTAGTACCGCGTCCCCATGCGGTAGTACCGTGTATCTGGGCCTGGCGCTGAAGCCTAAGTATAAGAAGTGGATGCGGAAGTAATTTTTTACTTCCGCATACCGCACGGTAGTACCGTTTAGCTTAAGCGGTAGTACCGCTTAGCTTAAGCGGTAGTACCGTGTCGCATTTTGCTACTTCCGTTTTCCCCTGCGGATGTAGCCACGGATGTAATTTATTTCATCCGTGGCTGTATCAGGTCTCGATTTTTTGCCTTGGTGGTAGTACCGCTTCTCAAGCGGTAGTACCGCTCAGCCAGCGGTAGTACCGCTCGTAAGTTGCGGTACTACCGCTCTCTGCGGGCTGAAACCTCAAATAACGGTTGGATTTGTCCCCCCACTATATATAGGGGGTCTTCTTCTCCAAGGAGACTTACCTCTTCCCCCTCCACTCCATTGTTGCTCCAAAAGCTCCATTTTCGCCCGATCTCTCTCCCTAGCCAATCAAACTTGTTGATTTGCTCGGGATTGCTTGAGGAGGCATCGATCTACACTTCCACCAAGAGATATTTGATTCTCCCCACTAATCCCTTGCGGATCTTGTTACTCTTGGGTGTTTGAGCACCCTAGACGGTTGAGGTCACCTCGAAGCCATATTCCATTGTGGTGAAGCTTCGTGGTTTGTTGGGAGCCTCCAAGTTGTGGAGATTGCCCCAACCTTGTTTGTAAAGGTTCGGTTGCCGCCTTCAAGGGCACCACTAGTGGAATCACGGCACCTTGCATCGTGTGAGGGCGTGAGGAGATTACGGTGGCCCTAGTGGCTTCTTGGGGAGCATTGTGCCTCCACACCGCTCCAACGGAGACGTACTTCCCCTCAAAGGGAAGGAACTTCGGAAACACATCCTCGTCTCCTTCGGTTCTACTTGTGGTTATTTCTTACCTTTACTCTTGCGTGCTTTACTTGTTTAATTCCTATAGCATGCTTGTGTAGTTGTTGGGCTTATTGTCATTAGTTGTCTTCTTAGTAGTTATCTAGACAACTTATTTTATTGCCTTATTTTAACTGGTTAAGAAAAGCTAAAAATTGTTAGTTGCCTATTCACCCCCCTCTAGTCAACCATATCGATCCTTTCAATTGGTATCAGAGCCTCGTCTCTTTTTAAGGACTTTACCGTCCAAAGAGTATGGTTGACAACGTAGTCGAGACGGAGGACCATTCCGATGGAAATCCGTCCTTGCCTACAGTAGATGGGGGAGCCTCCGTCACTCGTGAGGAGTTCAATGTGGCCTTAACCACATTGAAAGAATCACTAGCGAGCGAGGTCAAGGGCATGTTTAAAGAAATGTTTGAGGGGCTTAAATTATCCACCTCACCGTTGGAAGTGGGTCGTCCCGCTACCAACGTGTCAGAGGCTAATCCCGACAAGGGAGAAGCTAGTAGTGAGCAAGCCCCGGTCACTAAGCATGGTAGTGGGAAATTTGCCCAATCTCCTCCGCCTACTCACTATGGAGGACCCGTCCCCACACCGCATTTAAATTCCGTTGGGCCCCCACCTAAGTTTGTTAAAAATACTGATTTTGCTACTTGGGTGTTTCGTTTCAAACGTCATATTAATCATTGTTCCACTAACCTCTGGAGAATCATTGAGCAAGGTTTTTATCCGTATGATCCTGACAACATGACTCCAAGAGAAACTGCCGATCATCAGTTCAACGAGTCCGCACTCTGCATTCTTCAAGACTCAATCCCTCCTGAAGACATTGCTCATCTTCGTCCATTCACTGTGGCCAAGGAAGCATGGGAACATGTTGGCACAATGTACAAGGGAAGCACAAGCATTCAACGCTCCAACTATGAAGTAGTGCAAGATGAAGCTGATGAGTTTGCAATGATCGAGGATGAAGATCCTCGTGAACTTTATCGAAGATTAACTATTCTTGCAGTATCTCTTCGAGACCATGGCAGTAAGGACACGGATGACAATTGGATCAAGCGCAAGTTCCTGAAGGCCATGATGCCCTATCACAAGGCCATGTCTTCTGTGATTCGTCAGAGACCAGACTTCCACACTTTATCCTCAAATGAAGTGTTGGATGAATTTGTTGCCATGAGGATCCTTGACGTTACCGCCGACAATGCGGTCCTAAGAGCTCAACGATCCAAGAAGCCTAATCTTGCCCTGAAGGCCAAGGTTTGTGTGGAAGAGGAGGAAGTTGAAGATGATGATGAGTGCTGCCCCGAGGACACCAAATATGCCTATCACGAGCACATGGCTCTTGCTTCTAGGCAATTCTGGGGCAAGAAGAATTCAAGGTCCAACTTCAACAGGAACAACTCCAGTGGGAACAAAGGGAAGCAACGAGTAAGGACATGCTTCAACTGTGGAAATGTAAGCCACTTCGTTGCGGATTGCCCATATGAGAAGAGAGAAGACTTTGGAGGCAAGCTTATTCGGAAGGACAAGTCAAAGTCCTATCCCAACAAGAACAACTTCATCAAAAAGACTCCTCCGAAAGTGTTGGTGGCTCAAGAAGAATATGTGGAGGATGATGACAATGATGAAGAGGATGAGGTGACCACTATGGCCACAATTGCAATTGCTACCACTCCGCACTCATCTCTATTCAACTCACCGAACGAGAACATCACCGCCAAATGTCTTATGGCCAAGGCCACCAACAAGGTAACTCCGATCATCAACTCTACTATCTCTTCTAACCCCTCATTAACTAATTGTATTGATGAGGGTGAGGGTAGTAAGGAGGGAGAAAATGAATTTGATATGTTCATAAAGAATCTCAAGGGCAAATCCAAGAAGCATGTGGTTGCTCTCTTGGAACAACTCGGTGAGGCAAATGACATTATTGAGGCTCACGAGGAAACCATCACCAAAATGGAAGGGCATAGTCGAGACTATGCCGATGAGATATCGGATCTCTCTAACGCTCTAGAGGAGGAGCGTGGTCTTCGTTTGGCTCTTGAGGAGTCACACAACGTTGATCATGCTAAATTAAAGAAAGATCTTGATCATGCTCTAGTTGTCTCTCGTGTCCTTAACTCTGAGAAGGCAAAACTTGCGGCTGATCATGCTAAACTCAAAGAGGAGTTTGACATACTTGACAAGGCTCACAAGGCCTTGAAAGGAATGCATGCTACTCTCAAGGAGTCTCATGATCAACTTCAAGTTTCGCTAACCAAGGAAAAGGCTATCTTTCCTCGCATGGTTCTAATTAATAATGCAAATGCTACTAACCCATGTTGTGAGCATGTGCATCTTGTTGAAGAGAATGCCGAGTTGAAGAAGCAACTTGAGAAAGGCCTTGTGACTTGCATACAAGGTGAGAAGAACCTCAACGCCCTTTTGAGCAATCAAAAGGAAGTTGTGGCAAAGGAAGGAATTGGGTTTGCTCCTAAGCCCAAGAAGAAGAAGAATGACAAGACAAAGCAACCACCCCCTCTCCGACAATCCTTTGTGAAAGAAGGAGAGGGCACCTCTACCAAGAAGAAAAGTGGTGGGGTCAAGAAAAACCCCACCACACCCTCAAACATGGCCGGCGATTTTAATCCGTCATATGTTTTATGCCGTGCTAGTGATGGCCATGTGTTTGCTAAATTTGTTGGTTCTTCTTATGAGTACATTGAATGGTCCATTTGGGTTCCTAAGACCCTTGTCACTAACCTCAAAGGACCCATTACCAAATGGGTACCTAAATCCAAGCATTGATCTATTGTAGGGGTTTGCTTCCGGTGGGGGGTCATGGTTGCTCGATAGCGGAGCCACAAATCATATGACCGGAAGCAAAGATTTGGTGGTGGACGTGCATCTCGGTTCATCTATGGCCACCAACGTCGAATGGGGTGATGCTTCATCTTCTAAGGTATTGGGACTTGGCAAGGTGGTTGTCTCTCATGATCTCACGATCGAGAAAGTCATGCTTGTTGAGTCCCTTGCATACAATTTACTTTCTGTCCGCCAACTTGCACTCATGGGCTTTGCTACATTCTTTGATATTGATTCTGTGGCGCTCTTGTGGAGCAAGACTCTTAAAGTAGCCTACGTTGGGCATGTCGAGAACGGCCTTTATGTGGTTAACTTCTCGAAGCAACCCACTAAGGTTGCGACATGCCTAATGGCTAAAGTTGATGTGGGATGGCTTTGGCATCGCCGTTTGGCCCACGTCAATATGAGATCTTTGCAAAGTCTTCTCAAGGGGGACCATGTCCGAGGACTAACAAATGTTAGCTTTGCCAAAGATCGTGCTTGCAGGGCGTGCATTGAAGGAAAATTACATGAGAAGGCTCACCCTCCCACGACTATCATCTATTCAAAGAGACCTCTAGAGCTCCTCCACATGGATCTCTTTGGGCCTCCCACTTTTGATAGTCTTGGGGGTAGAAAATATTGCTTGGTGATTGTGGATGATTACTCAAGATATACCTGGGTATACTTCTTCAAGAAGAAGAGTGAGACCCAACAAACCGTCATCAACTTTGCAAATGAAGCTCAACGACAACATGAAGCAAAGATTTTGATGATTAGAAGTGACAATGGCACCGAGTTCAAGAACTTCACCTTGGATGAGTTTCTTGGTGATGAGGGGATCAAACATCAATATGCCGCCCCATATACCCCTCAGCAAAATGGTGTTGCGGAGAGAAAGAACCGAACTTTAATACATGCTGCAAGAACCATGATGGCTGAATTCAACTCTCCATACAACTTTTGGGCCGAAGCCATCAACACCGCTTGCCATGCATCAAATCGTCTCTATCTTCGCAAAGGCTTGAACAAAACTCCGTATGAGATTCTTACCGGTAACAAGCCCAATCTCAAGTACTTCCGGGTGTTCGGGTGTAAGTGTTTCATTCTTAAGAAAGGTGTTCGGTTGTCTAAATTTGAATCTAGAGCTCATGAGGGCATATTTGTTGGTTATGCTACAAACTCTCATGCTTACCGTGTCCTCAATAAGTCCACCGGACTCATAGAGGAGACGAGTAACGTAGAGTTTGATGAAAATAACGGCTCCCAAGTGGAGCAAAGTGGTACTTGTGATACAGGTGATGAAATTCCTCCTCAAGCCATAAGAAGAATGGGTATTGGATACATCCTACCCGTTGAGGAACCCCTTGTGGCCGAAGGAGAAGGACAATGTTCCACTCAAGTGGAACCATCACCAACCCAAGACCCACACGCTTCCGAAGAACAAAATGAAGGCCCTCAACCGGACGAACAAGGCCAAGTGCGAGATCAATCACAAGATGGTGGGGATCCACCAAATGATGCACAAGGCCAAGTTCTCTCATCCGAGCAAGATCAAGGTCAAGAGGAAGCTCAAGATCAAGATCTAGCTCCTGACGTCGCTCAAGATGACCAACTTAGTGCTCCTCAGTTATCTCTTGAAGAGCAATTGGAGCGTCGTGCTGCAAAAGTTGCCTCCAGGCTTGCTTCCAGAGAACATCACATGGAGAATATCCTAGGAAGCATCAAAAGGGGGGTAAGCACTCGTAGACAATTAGCAAACTATTGTGCTCATCAAGCTTTTGTCTCTTTTGTTGAACCTAAGAAGGTCTATGAGGCTCTCGAAGACCCCGACTGGCTCAATGCCATGCATGAAGAACTCAATAACTTCGAGCGCAACAAAGTGTGGCGTCTGGTGCCTAGACCAACAGAGAACCATAATGTCATTGGAACCAAATGGATCTTTAAGAACAAGCAAGATGCCCATGGCATTGTCATCCGCAACAAGGCACGTCTGGTGGCTCAAGGCTACTCCCAAGTCGAGGGCATCGACTACGGTGAAACCTTTGCCCCTGTTGCTCGTCCTGAATCTATTCGTTTGTTGCTTGCCTATGCTTCCCATCATAACTTTAAATTGCAACAAATGGATGTGAAAAGTGCTTTTCTTAATGGTCCCATTAATGAGTTGGTATATGTTAAACAACCCCCGGGGTTCGAGGATCCTAAGTTCCCCAATCATGTTTATCAACTTGATAAGGCACTCTATGGCCTTAAACAAGCCCCACGAGCGTGGTATGAGCACCTTACCGAGTTGTTACAAGATCGTGGGTTTGAAATTGGGAAAATCGAACCCACTCTTTTTACTAAGAAGGTCAAAGGGGAGTTGTTTGTATGCCAACTATATGTTGATGATATTATCTTTGGTTCTCCTAACAAAGCTTTCAATGATGAGTTCGCCGCACTCATGACCACTCACTTTGAGATGTCCATGATGGGAGAGTTGAAGTACTTCCTTGGATTTGAGATCAAACAACGAAGAGAGGGCACCTTCATCAAACAATCCAAGTATACTCAAGACATGCTCAAAAGGTTCAACCTTAGTGATGTCAAGCTGGCTACTACTCCGATGCCAACCAAATGCCAACTTGACATTGATCCCAATGGTAAAGCCGTGGATCAAAAGGTATATCGCTCTATGATTGGATCCTTGCTTTACCTTTGTGCATCTAGACCAGATATTATGTTGAGTGTGGGAATTTGTGCACGGTTTCAAGCCTCACCTAAGGAAAGTCACTTTGTGGCTGTCAAGCGAATCTTTCGATATTTGGCTCATACCCCAAACTTTGGCTTATGGTACCCAAGAGGAGCGAACTTCAACCTTGTTGGTTTTTCTGATTCTGACTGGGCGGGAGACAAAGTGGATAGGAATTCCACCTCGGGAGGGTGCCAATTTCTTGGTTGCTCTCTTGTTAGTTGGTCTTCCAAAAAAGCAAAGTTGTGTATCTCTCTCGTCCACTGAAGCAGAATATGTGGCCGCTGGCAGTTGCTGTGCTCAACTCCTATGGATGAGGCAAACTTTGAAGGATTACGGTGTCATTTGTGACAAAGTGCCTCTTTGGTGTGACAATGAGAGTGCCATCAAGATTTCTCTCAACCCGGTGCTTCACTTCAAGACGAAGCATATTGAGATTCGGTATCATTTCATCCGGGATCACATAAGGCAAGGAGAGATCGAGCTTCACTACGTCAACACTCATGATAGCCTTGCAGATATCTTCACGAAGCCATTGGATGAAGCTAGATTTCGCGAGTTAAGGCATGAGCTAAATATCATCGATTTGAGCAATGTGGTTTGAGTCTGTGCACACACACCCCTCACACTCAATATAGCTATCTTGTCTAGATGTAGGCATGGACATAGGGGGAGTATTGTTCTCTCAATGAACTGTTCCTCCCCCCATTATGCATAAACTAACCAAGTCTTTATCATTTGCCATACATTTGTGGTTTAAATGTTTCAAGTCGAGTTTTGGATCATGGGCCCAAGGATAATTCTTCGCGGTGCCATATCTATATACTCAAACATAGGTGGCCTCGGCCACCGCCCTCCTCTGAGGAGTTGTGTTGGTTCACTTTGCGTGTGCGTGCATATTTTTTTCTCCTTTTTCTTTGCTTAAAGCCTCTTGTCAGCCGTGTTTGTTCTTGGAGGAGCGGTACTACCGTGCAAGCTTACGGTACTACCGCAGATGGGGTTACGGTACTACCGCTCGACCAGCACAGCAGTAATTTTTTACTGCCGCTGGTAAAGCGGTACTACCGCCTGGCGAGCGGTACTACCGCCTGGCGAGCGGTACTACCGCGCAAGCGGTACTACCGCGATGACCGCGGTACTACCGCACGTGTCAAAACGCGTGGGGGTTATAAGCAGGCAGGGGGAGTTCCATCTCCCCCATACCCATTCACTCCTAACCCCCACGTCGTCCCTGTCTCTCTCTCTCAAGAACGCCGCCGGAGGACCTCGCCGGATCTCCTTCCTCGCCCACTCGTTTCTCTTTCCGACCGGTGGGATCGTTCCCCACCACGTCCTCTTGCCATGGATGCAGGTTTTTCCCCGTTTCCCTTCTTCTTTTTGCCTTGCCTAAGTTTTTAGGGTTAGGGGAGATGCTTAGTGCTTTCTTGTGTTCTTCGTGATCTTATCCATGGATGCTTAGGTTGTGGGAGAGTGTTTGTGATCCGGAAATATGCGTAGAGTTGTTGCCACGAAGTTACTGATCAGCCGTAGTACCGTGTGAAGATCGTGTTGGTAGTTTCTAATTGTTTATCTTCCCAGATCTGTTCCGTGCGGTACTACCGCTGGAGAACCGCGGTACTACCGCACGGTGTAAACCAGGTCCGATCTGACCTAAGCGGTACTACCGCTGTACTTAGCGGTACTACCGCTCGAGCGGAAGTAAAATTTTAGTACTGCATGCCGAGCGGTACTACCGCGTTCCGGTGCGGTACTACCGCTCCACATGCAGCACTAATATTTTAGTTCCGCCCCCTCGGGCGGAAGTAAAATTTTAGTACTGCCTGCCGAGCGGTACTACCGCGTCCTTACGCGGTACTACCGCTCCGCATGCAGCACTAATATTTTAGTTCCGCCCCTTTGGGCGGAAGTAAAATCCTACTACCGTAAGGCATGCGGTACTGCCGCATGTGCCACGCGGTACTACCGCTTGCCCTCCGATACTATTTTTTTACTTCCGTTGGGTCAGCAGTACTACCGTTTGGCTCACACTAGCTTCGTGGCATGTTCTCTTTTCTATTTCCCTTGGTTTCTTGTGTCTTTCGAGGCTCTGGCATTGATTCTTCTCGCGTTTGTTTTGCTGTGGTTTTGTGTTTGTATCTTTAGGTGGTGGCTCAGGCTTTGCGGGTCGTCGGACCAACCCCGTTCGTGACACCGGGTCCAAGCGCATGCGTACCCCGAGCGATGTGCCAGAGGGCTCCAACCCCAATCCTCAGCGCCGGTACAAGACCTCAGCCAACAAGCGCAAGGAATCATCCATGTCTATGGAGGTAATGCCTGCTGGTGAGTTCATGGCTAGACGGAAGATCAACCCATATGGGGAACCTCGTGAGCACTTCCCTGGTGATGATGTCTTCTGGACCAAGCAACAGTATTGCATCTATCATGAGGTGCTCAAGACCAAGGCAAATCTGTATGTGGATGCTCACTGGATCGATGTGGAGCACATGAGGAAGGATACCAACAGGGCATATTTTGCAGAAGCCCTTGACTTGATCGAGCAGCTGGGTCTGGAACATATCATGACTTTCCAGAACGATTTTGATCCTGAGCTCATTGCACAGTTCTATGCCTCTGTCAACTTTCAGGCCAAGGAAGATCGTCCCATGACTTAGATGACTCATGGTCACAAGATGACCGCCACTTGGAAGGAGTTCATGGATCTTCTTCAGCTTCCCGATGAGGGTCTCCACACACCTATTGGTTTTCGGCCTCACGCCAATCCTGAAGCAGCCAACAAGGACAGACTTCTTCCTTTCTATGAAGCAAAGACCCTTGCCAGTGGCAAAACAACCTATGTGCTGAATCCCTTCCTGGACATTATGTATCGGATTTTTCGCAACACGCTGTTTCCTCGTGTTGGCGACAAGGACAAGGTTCACGCCTATCTGGTGGATATGCTTCTGATGTGTCAAGAGGCTCGCTCCGCTCAGGCTGCTCCTCTGGACATTTCTCACATCATGTGGAATGAGCTTCGGTTTGCTATCTACACTCGCAAGGTACCTATCTATGGTCCTTTCTTATATATGCTCATCTCCAAGACTTGGGCGAAATTGTATCCAGAGGAGGAGTTGGTGGCCGACTGCTACCGCCATGATCCTATCAAGCTTCGCGTCAAGACTCGCTGGGCCAACACCACTACTCGCGCTCAGGCTGCTGCTGCCTAGATGGGCACTGAGGATGAGCCTATGGAGGAGCCTGCCGATGTCCGCTCAGGCAGATTTTCCCCCTCTTCTTCCTCTACCGTAGAGAAGCCGTCATGGGCCAAGAAGCTCCAGCAGAAGATGAAGGCTCTCTTCTGCATGCAGGCTCAGGGGCAATACCGTGCCCATGTGACTGACAAAAAGACACGTCAGCGGGACAAGAAGATTCTGTCCTTGTATGGTGAAGAGGTCTCAAATGGATCGGAGGACAACATCACTCCAGAGGCTACCTGGATGGCTCGCCAGGGATACCAGTGGACAGATTCTGATGATGAGTATCAGCCAGAGCAGCAGGGATCTGATGAGGACTATCAGGACGAGCAGCAGCAGGGATTTGATGACGAGTATGACGACTGAGCTTCTCCCGGGCTGCCACCCATCTTCGTTTCCTCTCTTTCCCTTTGTGGTGTCTCGATGACAAAGGGGGAGAGTGATTTGCATTTGCCGTCTTGTGCCGTCTTGTGTGTGTGTTTCTTTTCGTTGAACTTGGTTTTATTCTGCGTGTTTGTGTGAGACAATCATATGGTGTAAGACATATGCCCTCGTATCGTTAAACTTATTATCATGTCCTTATGCTTATCCTATGCAGTTAAATGTTTTATAGAGTATCGCATGTGTAGATTATAGGGGAACGCCATACCTAGTATGTGTGCAGTGCAGTCCAAAGCACAATCATATGTAGGCATAAATACAGGGGGAGCTCACCTATACTCTAGGGCTTATATTGCTGTCTCTATTATTTCTCTGTGCAAATCTCGTGTTGTCATCAATACACCAAAAAGGGGGAGATTGTAAGGGCATTTTTCTCCCTAATGGTTTTGGTGATTGATGACAATACTCTTGCGGACTAATCGTGTGTTGTAAGCTCATACAGGTATATCTCTCTTATGGCACAAGACGATTGATTGCCCCTCAGATTCCATGAAGGACGGTGTTTTCTTTTTGCTCCCTGTAGGTGGCATTGAGTAATAGGAAAGCCGTACTATTAAGAGGGGGTCCGCGTCAGAAAGGTTTGGGTAGAATCAACACGTACACATCTTTCTCCCACACTTCCTTTCCTTGCTTCTCTGGAGGTCCAACCGGTCTTTCTTTCGTTGTGGCAATTATGTGGCTTGTGTACTGATCTTCTGCCAAGCATGCGGTAGTACCGCTTTGTCAAGCGGTAGTACCGCACAGGTACACGGTAGTACCGCTTGCCGACACGGTAGTACCGCTCCCGCGGTAGTACCGCGTCCCCATGCGGTAGTACCGTGTATCTGGGCCTGGCGCTGAAGCCTAAGTATAAGAAGTGGATGCGGAAGTAATTTTTTACTTCCGCATACCGCACGGTAGTACCGTTTAGCTTAAGCGGTAGTACCGCTTAGCTTAAGCGGTAGTACCGTGTCGCATTTTGCTACTTCCGTTTTCCCCTGCGGATGTAGCCACGGATGTAATTTATTTCATCCGTGGCTGTATCAAGTCTTGATTTTTTGCCTTGGCGGTAGTACCGCTTCTCAAGCGGTAGTACCGCTCAGCCAGCGGTAGTACCGCTCGTAAGTTGCGGTACTACCGCTCTCTGCGGGCTGAAACCTCAAATAACGGTTGGATTTGTCCCCCCACTATATATAGGGGGTCTTCTTCTCCAAGGAGACTTACCTCTTCCCCCTCCACTCCATTGTTGCTCCAAAACCTCCATTTTCGCCCGATCTCTCTCCCTAGCCAATCAAACTTGTTGATTTGCTCGGGATTGCTTGAGGAGGCATCGATCTACACTTCCACCAAGAGATATTTGATTCTCCCCACTAATCCCTTGCGGATCTTGTTACTCTTGGGTGTTTGAGCACCCTAGACGGTTGAGGTCACCTCGAAGCCATATTCCATTGTGGTGAAGCTTCGTGGTTTGTTGGGAGCCTCCAAGTTGTGGAGATTGCCCCAACCTTGTTTGTAAAGGTTCGGTTGCCGCCTTCAAGGGCACCACTAGTGGAATCATGGCACCTTGCATCGTGTGAGGGCGTGAGGAGAATACGGTGGCCCTAGTGGCTTCTTGGGGAGCATTGTGCCTCCACACCGCTCCAACGGAGACGTACTTCCCCTCAAAGGGAAGGAACTTCGGAAACACATCCTCGTCTCCTTCGGTTCTACTTGTGGTTATTTCTTACCTTTACTCTTGCTTGCTTTGCTTGTTTAATTCCTATAGCATGCTTGTGTAGTTGTTGGGCTTATTTACACTAGTTGTCTTCATAGTAGTTTATCTAGACAACTTATTTTGTCGCCTAATTTTAATTGGTTAAGAAAAGCTAAAAATTGTTAGTTGCCTATTCACCCCCCCCCCCCTCTAGTCAACCATATCGATCCTTTCAGAAGCACTTGTTTCAGGCTTGAGTTTAGCTTTGGGTTTCTTCACGGGAGTGACAACTTGCTTGTCATTCTTCTTGAAGTTCCACTTCTATCCCTTTGCCCTTTACTTGAAACAAGTGGTCTGGTTAACCATCAACACTTGATGCTCTTTCTTGATTTCTACCTTCGCCGATTTCAGCATCGTGAAGAGCTCGGGAATTACTTTCGTCATCCCTTGCATATTATAGTTCATCACGAAGTTCTACTAACTTGGTGATAGTGTCTAGAGAACTTTGTCAATTACTATCTTATCTGGAAGATTAACTCCCACTTGATTCAAGCAATTGTACTACCCAGACAATCTGAGCACATGCTCACTAGTTGAGCTATTCTCCTCCATCTTGTAGGCAAAGTACTGCCAGAGGTCTTATACCTCTCGACACGGGCATGAGTATGAAATACTAATTTCAACTCTTGGAACATCTCATATGCTCTGTGGCGTTTCAAAACGCTTTTGAAGTCCCGGTTATAAGCCGTAAAGCATGGTGCACTAAACTATCAAGTAGTCATCATATCGAGCTTTTGTTAAAACGTTCATAACGTCTACATCTGCTCCTTCAATAGGTCTGTCACCTAGCGGTGCATCAAGGACATAATTCTTCTGTGCAGAAATGAGGATAATCCTCAGATCACGGAACAATTCCGCATCATTGCTACTAACATCTTTCAACTTGGTTTTCTCTAGGAACATATGAAAAATAAACGGGGAGCAACATCGCGAGCTATTGATCTACAACATAGATATGCTAATACTACCAGGACTAACTTCATGATAAATTAAAGTTCAATTTAATCATATTAATTAAAGAACTCCCACTTAGATAGACATCCCTCCGGTCATCTAAATGATCACGTGATCCAAATCAACTAAACCATGTCCGATCATGACGTGAGATGGAGTAGTTTCAATGGTGAACATCTTATGTTGATCATATCTACTATATGATTCACGCTCGACCTTTCGGTCTCCAGTGTTCCGAGGCCATATCTGCATATGCTAGGCTCGTCAAGTTTAACCCGAGTATTCTGCGTGTGTAAAACTGGCTTACACCCGTTGTATTTGAACGTAGAGCTTATCACACCCGATCATCACGTGGTGTCTCGGCACGACGAACTTTCGCAACGGTGCATACTCAGGGAGAACACTTATACCTTGAAATTTAGTAAGGGATCATCTTATAATGCTACCGTCGTTCTAAGCAAAATAAGAAGCATAATAAGATAAACATCACATGCAATCAAAATATGTGACATGATATGGCCATCATCATCTTGTGCTTTTGATCTCCATCTCCAAAGCACCGTCATGATCACCTTCACAAAACATGATCATCTCATACAAAACCGTATAACTCATCATGTCTTGACCATATCACATCACAACATGCCCTGCAAAAACAAGTTAGACGTCCTCTACTTTGTTGTTGCAAGTTTTACGTGGCTGCTACGGGCTTAGCAAGAACCGTTCTTACCTACGCATACAAACCCACAACGATGTTTCGTCAAGTATGTGCTGTTTTAACCTTCACAAGGACCGGGCGTAGCCACACTTGATTCAGCTAAAGTGAGAGAGACAGACACCCGCCAGTCACCTTTAAGCAACGAGTGCTCGTAACGGTGAAACCAGTCTCGCGTAAGCGTACGCGTAATGTCGGTCCGGGCCGCTTCATCTCACAATACCGCCGAAGCAAAGTATGACATGCTGGTAAGCAGTATGACTAGTATCGCCCACAACTCATTGTGTTCTACTCGTGCATATCATCTACGCATAGACCTGGCTCTGATACCACTGTTGGGGAACGTAGTATTTTAAAATTTTCCTACGATCACCAAGATCTATCTACCAGATGCATAACAACGAGAGGGAAGAGTGTGTCTACGTACCCTCGTAGACCGGAAGCGGAAGCGTCAAGTGACGCGGTTGATGTAGTCGAACTTCTTCGCGATTCAACCGATCAAGCACCGGACGTACGGCACCTCCGCGTTCAGCACACGTTCAGCTTGATGACGTCCCACGAGCTCTTGATCCAGTTGAGCTTCACGGGAGAGTTTCGTCAGCACGACGGCGTGGTGACGGATATGATGTATTCACCGGCGCAGGGCTTCGCCTAAGCACCGCGACGGTATGACCGAGGTGTGTTTCTGTGGAGGGGGGCACCGCACACGGCTGGAACAATTCAACTTGTGTGTCTTTGGGTGCCCCCCTGCCCCCGTATATAAAGGAGCAAGGGGAGAGTCTGGCCGGCCCTTGTTTGGTGCGGCTAGGGGTGCAATCCTACTAGGAATAGGATTGCAATCCTATTCCTAGTAGGAACCACCAAAGAAGGAAGAGAGGGAATAGGAAAAGAAGAAGAGGTGGCGCCCCCCAACTCCTAGGAACCCTAGGTGGGGCGCCGGCCAGCCCTATGGGCTGCCTCTCTCTTTTCCATAAGGCCCACTATGGACCATCCCCCTTCGTAGGGGGTTCCGGTAACCCCCTCCGGCAATCCCGTTAAATCCGAAACTTTTCCGGTATACTTCCGGTGTCCGAATATAGTCGTCCAATATATCAATCTTTATGTCTCGGACATTCCGAGACTCCTCGTCATGTCCGTGATCTCATCCGGGACTCCGAACTACCTTCGGTACATCAATACTCATAAACTCATAATACCGATCGTCATCAAACGTTAAGCGTGCGGACCCTACGGGTTCGAGAACTATGTAGACATGACCGAGACTCATCTCTGGTCAATAACCAATAGCGGAACCTGGATGTTCATATTGTCTCCTACATATTCTACGAAGATCTTTTATCGGTCAGAACCTCATAACAACATACGTTGTTCCTTTTGTCAATGGTATGTTACTTGCCCGAGATTCGTTCGTCGGTATCTCTATACCTAGTTCAATCTCGTTACCGGCAAGTCTCTTTACTCGTTCCGTAACACATCATCTCATGACTAACTCATTTAGTCTTTTGCTTGCAAGGCTTATTGTGATGTGTGTTACCGAGAGGGCCCAGAGATACCTCTCCGACACTCGGAGTGACAAATCCTAATCTTGATCTATGCCAACACCACGAATACTTTCGGAGACACCTGTAGAGCATCTTTATGATCACCCAGTTACGTTGTGACGTTTGATAGCACACAAGGTGTTCCTACGGTATTCGGGAGTTGCATAATCTCATAGTCATAGGAACATGTATAAGTCATTAAGAAAGCAATAGCAGAAAAACTAAACGATCATAGTGCTATGCTAACGGATGGGTCTTGTCTATCACATCATTCTCCTAATGATGTGATCCCGTTGATCAAATGACAACTCATGTCTATGGCTAGGAAACATAGCCATCTTTGATCAATGAGCTAGTCTAGTAGAGGCATACTAGGGACATACTGTTTTGTCTATGTATTCACACATGTATCAAGTTTCCGGTTAATACAATTCTAGCATGAATAAAAGACATTTATCATGATATAAGGAAATATAAATAACAACTTTATTATTGCCTCTAGGCCATATTTCCTTCATATTGCCAGCCTCTCCTTGTTGCCATGAAACCTCTAACCCTTGACACCTTCCTAGCAAACCATTGTTTGGCTATGTTACCCGCTTGCTCAGCCCATCTTATAGCGTTGTTAGTTGTAGGTGAAGATGAAGATCGTTCCATGTTGGAACTTGTTGTTGCAATATCACAATATCTATTATTATTATTAACACACCTATATACTGGGCATGGGTGGAAGGTTTGGCCTTTTGCTAGGTGTTTTGTTCCACTCATGCCACCTCAGGAGCCGATAAACCGGCACTATGTTCCTTGATTTTGCGTTCCTTACACGGTTGGGTATATGGGGACCCCTTGACAGTTCGTCTTTGAATAAAACTTCTCCAGCAAGGCCCAACATTGGTTTTAATTTGCAACATAATAAAAACTTAATTAATTAATTAATTGCATAGGGAGTTAGCGCTACTCGAGGATTCTTTCTACATAGCGGGGGGAGCCAGTGCTGATGGTGTTGGTCCCAAACAGGGGTTATGCGGGGCCACCACGGGGAAACTCGAGGATTGGTTTTACCTGTAGGATCACCCATCCGGTCGTGGCCTGAGACGAGATACGCGCGGCTACTATCAGGGTGTCGACACACTGGGAGGTCTTGCTGGACTTATTTTACCATTGTCGAAATGTCTTGTGCACCGGGATGCCGAGCCTGATCGGTTTGTCCCTAAGATAAGGGGTGATAATATTATTATTACTTATGCTGATCGTGAGAGATTGTGATGGGCTAAGTTGGGACACCCCTGCAGGGTTATGATCTTTCGAAAGCCGTGCCCGCGGTTATGTGGCAGTTTGGAATTTGTTAATGTCCGGTTGTAGAAAACTTGACAGAGGATCCGAAGTAAAACACACAACTGTGTGAGTAACCATGACTGTCTCTTTTCACTTTGAGAAGAGAACACGATGGGGTTATGTTTGACTCGTAGGTAGTTCAGGATCTTTAGCGATCACTACTAGTTTGTGACCGTTTGCGTAGATGCTCATCTTATTCTTGTACTCGTAAGTTAGCCACCATATATTATGCTTAGCCGCTGCTGCAACCTCACCACTTTACCTCTTCCTACCCATTAAGCTTTGCTAGTCTTGATACCCATGGTTATAGGATTGCTGAGTCCTCGGGGCTCACAGATACTACAACAACAGTTGCAGGTGCAGGTTTCCGATGAATTGACGTGAGAGCGATGATCGTTGTGTTGGAGTTCTTTCTTCTTCTTCTTCTTCAGTCTTGGGTTAGGTTTCGGGTCGGCAGCCTAGGATAGCAGATGGATGTCATTGTGCTTTTCATGTTTGTAACTGTAGTTGGATGCCTTGTATTGATGTTGTTGTATTCATGTGACTTGTATGTATTGTTGTATCCCCCATGTATGTATGTAATGGTACGATGTAATGATATCCATCTTGATAAGCGCCCGAAATGCGGTTGTGCCCCAATCACGTAAGTGTGACGTGATCGGGATAGAATCGCATCTTGGGTCTGACACTGCAGCGACGGCGGCAGGAGGAAAAACCCTAGCTTTATGTGGAGGAGGAGGAGGCGGAGGCGGCGGCTACAAAGGCTTTCGTTGACCCTTCAAACCTTCAGGCCGGTTGGAGACAAGTTCCAATCATAGCTGAGCCGACTTCGCGTTGCACACAATATGACTGCTATATTAATTTTGAACACAAAATGTATTGTCCACTAATTTGTTGACAACGAAATTCAAAGGTTCATCAAACTTATAGCTAGCTCATAAGGACATCTCCAACGCTGACATGCAAATTTTTCATGACAACCGTTCCTGAACAGAAGGGACCAGTCTGCGGACACGGATGCGGGAGTCGGTCATCGACCGCTAGCTGCATGCGTCCTCAGTAAACAACAACAATCTTCTGCTAAATAGCTTGCACGGTAATCAGTGCCTTCCGCAAACAAATATGGGAAATGTTGTACACGATGCCAACCTGCATGTCGGCTTGCTCTGAGTGCCGCCGAGCGCTCTGTTTCATGCGTGCTCGCTTCCCCGACTGCCATAGCATGCCAAACCTCACCATCATCCTCGTCCCAACTCCATTAACTCCTCCTAGCACTCACCGACGCCGGAGCTCGCCGCAGCAAGCACGGGCGCGGTCCGGCCAAAGTAACAGTACGGTGCGCACTGTGCTCGTCGCCTTCTCCTCGATCATGTGACCGTCCCCGTTCGCTCACAGTCCCCGCGTTGGCTGCGTCGCCTTCTCCTCCTCTCACTGACGTCGCTTGTCGCCGGACGTAGTGTCAAGGTGTCGCCGACGGAGCCCGATTCCCCCCTCGCGGCTCGCCTATAAATGGAGCCACCCCCAGCCTCTCGAGCACCATCCTCCACTCCCACACACCCCACAACCACGTAGGAAACCGTAGCCCGGTTGGGCAGGCCGCAGGCCGCCGCCCTGAGCTTGAGCTCACCGGCGATCCCCTCGGGTCGTCGCGGTAGCTCCAGCCCATCCCAGGCCTGGGCAATCTTTTCAGGGCCTCCGCCACTCTCCGGTGGTGTTGTTCCACTTGGTTGGAGCCCCTGGAGTCGCCGCCACTCGTCGTCGTTTTCGTCTCCGGCAACCACCTCTCTCTGCCTCCGCTTGTGAGGTCGATTCCGACGCCGTCCGACCACCCCTAGCTACGCTACGGGTACGGGCAGGTGCGTCTCCATCCCCTCTCTCGGTCCTTCCCTCTAGTTTTGGCCAAGGAGCCCTCGTCGCTGGTGTGCGCTCCGGCAAAGCCGCGACCGTCTCTATTTCCTTCTCCCTCTCGCCCTCACATGACTAGCGGAGCCCGCTAGTCAGCCACTCTGTACGCACGCGAAGCGGTACGAGTGGCGCCCTGAGGCTTTACGCCTTCAACGTCACCCCCTCCACAGTTTGTTTATTCAAATTCAAGTTCATATATATTCCAGAGAACTTCAAACATCAATAACTTTTTAACCATAAGTCCAAATGAATTGATTCTTTTTGTATTGTGTTCTTTGCAAAGAAATCTTGCAGCACACCAAAAATGAGATTTTTTTTCTATGCTGTGTACATTTTCTGGTGAATTTCAGAAGGGTTCTTGATGTTTTCTTTTTGTGTTTTTAAATACTTTCAGAAGGTGAAGCTTTTCTTGAGGATCACCAGGAGGTTTGTGAACCTCATATGCACTAAGGCAAGCCACATCAACATTTTCATGGTGCCATTACAATATTTGTGATTTTCCAACTTGAATGAATGATTTAATCCATGCATATACATCACTTTTATTAATTTTTATTTTTATTCTGTTGGTTGCTTGTTTTAATGGTCATAGTTAGTTTACAGAAGTTTGGAAGTTAACTAAGTTGTTAATGTAACTAGAAGTAAGTTTGGGTTATGAAGAACTAATATGGTTATGGATATAAGTAATTATTTGTAGTTATTTTCTTGCATAAGAAATGTGATAAAATTTTCTAGAAAAGATTCTGTTTAAATTGAGGTTTAATCCTAACCAGAGAAGTATTAGAAGTTGCTGATGTTTATGCTTAGTGTGGAAGAACTGACCCAGTGCCTTACATAATGCATATGTTGTGTTGCATTTGCATGGCATTTTATGACACCGGTTATTTTTTTAGTTGAACCTGCTAATAACTCAATTTGAATTTATCGTTGACCGGGTCATGGTGCCACTGAATCGAGTTTTTCCAAGTGCAACCACATTTGCCTTTTATGGGAAGGCCTTTATTCGGTCTGTTGTCATGCCTCTGGTCGGTACCTCCACCTAGGGAAGGTTATGAGCGTGCGGTACCCTGACCCGGTAAGCAGACATAACCTTGTGTGCCCGTTATTGAGATTATGGTACCGTGTCCTCGTTTGGGACAGTTTATGTTTGGCCACGACAGTGGTCGTTGTGTTTTTGGTAGACACGGGGCCACCCAGGACTATCCCGATGGGGAGTGAGTCGGAGTGGCCGAGAGAGTGTCATGGCAATGGAGGGGTTTCGTCGGAATGCCGTTGGTCCACCCGAATGAGAGTGCGAGGCCATGGGTTCCGTGGTGTGGGTACAGTGCACTACCTCTGCAGAGTGTAATTAATCTATCGATAGCCGAGTCCACGGTCACGGGCACGCTCGAAAGTAGGTCACACCATGGGTCAACTTTTAATAAAATTTTGCACACTAAGTCATGAACTTTTCATATAATAGATGGTGGAAAGACCACCGAGATGTTTGAGACTAAGGGATGGTCAGGTTTGCGATCGCCGGAAAGATCACGAGGTAATCCGTTGTGACAGAGAAGTTGGCATGTTAGTGATCTAAGAAAGATCGCCGTGGGTAAGCTAGTCCGAGGGACTGTCTTCGCAAAGGCTTGAGCACAACATGTTGGTTATATTCATATATATATATATAATTGTGTTTTAATGATTGAATAATTATCATAATATTGTTTGTCATTATGTTTATGCTTGCTGTAAGCTTGCAAGTACATTCAATGTACAATGTACTGACCTGACGTGTCATGCCAGATTACAGGAAAGTCTCGCTGGAAAGGAGTGTCGTCCGAGTCTAGATCGTATCCACATCGGTGTCCCTGTGCTATGGAGTTTGGCTACGAAGTTGTTCCGCTGCCTCGTAGTTGTTATGACCGAGGCCCTTTGTGTTCACTAAGTAATGTACATATTGTTCAGCCGCACCGTGTGTGCCGCTTGGCCTCGCTACCTGTTGTAATGTAAACTTTGATCCGCTAGCATCAATAAAGCGGTTGTTTTCTGTACCAAGATGTTGTGTGTTGCCAGAAGACATGGTCTCTAGGCTGGCAATACATGGTAAATCGGTCGCTCTGAGCCGGGGTGCCACAACGATCGCGAATAAGACAAGAGACATCTATGGAACAACTTTATTTCACACATATGGGATGGTAATTCAAAGCCCTTCCATTGATGCCAATTACAAATACAAAGGGTTACAAGGCCTATGCCTCAACCCATACCTTACCAAACTACTCACACATGGAGATCAGATCGCAAGAGGACAACATTGAAGAACACATCTTGAAGATTGATTGATTGCAAATATGTGTCAGAATGGCTGCCTTGTGCGATGCATGATTACAAGTATGAACTAGAGGGAGTTGGACTATGGTGGTGATGGTGGCAATGGAGATGGAAATGGCGGCATCTAGGGTTGATGTGAGGGGATGACGATGGTTCTATTCTGGCTTTGTTCGACGCTCTTCTGTTGACATTTCGATGGGGTTCCCTTTTATAAAAGTTGTTCGGTAGATGACCTGCCTCGAAATCCACGCCAATGGAACGTCATATTTTGTGTTGTTTCTTCTGGTGTGCCTCCTATTGATTTCTACGTTCTCCATTTCCATTCCTTTCCATGTTCACACGTGATTTCTTCCTTTTTTTTAGTCTATTTCCTGTGGAAACACATCAAACAGAGGATTATTTGAATCATGTGCATTCATTAGTCATTAGTAGCAATATCGGAGCGAATATCTCGGTTTAAATGCAATATATCAGTTTAAATTAGGGTGAATGAGTGTAAAAATATCACTCATCAAACATGTCAACTTAACATTTGTGTGTATCCATGGTAGTTTTTCCATGTTTCTACAAGAACAACAAATTTGTTAGTAGTTGTTGATTTTCACATTCTCCATAAATGACATGGCAATTTTAGTATGCTTTTATGTGCCGTGATTTCCACATTGTTAGTATGCCATGGCAAACCTATTGTATGGACCATGGCAATCTTAGGTTATGATCTTTGGCAAAATACATTTTTTTATCATGACAATTTTACATATATTTTGAAACCACCCTAATTTACAATATGTAAATTGCCATGGCAATATAGTTTTCTTTTTTTGCCTTGAGCAACTTTCACTTTTTTTAGCCATGTTGATTGTGTGTGTGTGTGTGATGGATTTGCGTACTGTGATGGCAATATAGTGATGATTTGTGTGCCGTGGCGGCAATTTTCACCCATTTTTCACATTCTACAAAATTGCCATGGCAATTTAGTATGTATTTTTCGCCATGCACATGTCAATCTTTTTTCTAACATGATAAAGTTTCCAACATGGAAAATCTAGTCGACATATCATGGCAAACTTAGTGCATGGACCATGGCAATCTTAGGTCCTGATCTATTTACATAATATATTTTTTAATAATCATGGCAATTTAAGATATTTTATTAGACCACAACCCTAATTTATAATCTGTAAATTGCCATGGCAATATAGTCCTGTTTTCTGTCATGGGCACCTTCACATGTAATTTTGCCATGGAAACACGACATTTTTTCCACCACACAATCATGATGATGGAAAATTCATACTCCCATGGCCAAAGTTACCATGGCAATTTTAGTATGAAGTCCATGGCGAATTAACCTTTTTTTACAGCCATGGCAAATAAACTTTAATCTCACGACAATTTTATCTCCACAACCCAAGCCATGGAAATATCTCCACAACTCTAGTATGTACTTCCTAGATTTTTTTGGGACATATAAAATAGTTTTATGTGATGGAAATTTTCAGCCAAGTTCAGAATCTCCAAAAATTGCCATGGCAATATTCAGCAATTTTTTTGCCCTGAGCATGGCAATTTGGTTCTTCTTCTTTCCTGCACATGGAAAATTTCCTTCTCAAAGTAACATGGCAAATCTAGTTGATACATCATGGCAAACTTAGTGCATGAACCATGGAAATATTTAGGTCATGGTCTATGGTTTTCGTCGATCATGTCCTTTTCGTATCATGGCAAAAATTACATTGTTTTTCCATGGCAACTTTACCTTATCTCTTTTGTTTCACTTACCATGTCTTTCTACTTGCAACTTTAAAGGGAAAATAATCCCCCATATGCCCTTGTGCCACATTGCAATATATTAATTTTAGAGCTGGTTGCCATGTTTTTTTTTGTTAGTTTTAAAGGTGTGTTTTGCCATGGCAAATTTAATACTATTCACATTGCAAATTTATCTATATCGTCATGGCAAACTAAGTTTACATACATGGCAATTTTAGTTTATAAACTATGGCAAACTAAGTATAGACCATGGCCATTTTGATTCAATTACCATGGCAAGTTTACTTTTGTGACATTGCAAAGTTATTTTCTACATACATGGCAATTTTCTTTTTGTACAAAGCATTAGGATTTCAATAAAGATACAATTCCATGGGCATTTGCCATGGCAATCTTTTGTTCTTCTATGCTTCCCCTTTGTGGCAATTTTACATAACCTACCATGACAACTTGTTTTCTCCAATATAGCACGACAACTCTTCATTTGTACATCGTGGAAATTTTCTTTCTTTTTGCCACATGACATTTTAAGTTCTATCTGATTTTAAAAAAATGAACCATGGCAATTTAAGTACATGTAGCATGGCAAAGGTAGTTTCTGGGGTCATAGCTAATTTACACTACATGAATACATTCATGTCATTTTCCATCCAAACACATGGCAATTGTAACAAAAACACCATGGCAATTTCCATAGTGTCTACGCCATATCAATTCCAAGAATGTTCTCGTGGTTACTTACGTTCTGTTTTTTTGCCATCGCAAATTTGATGTTCCTAACACTTTACCCCTTCAAGAACACGTAAAACTTGACTTGTACCATGCTACATTTATTTTTGTATCCATGGTAAATTACCTTCATAGCGATGGCAATCTGTTTACCTTCTATGTTTGTCGTCACAAATTTTCTCTATTTAAACTTGGCATGGCAAATTTACTTTAACATACATGGCAATTTTTACATTTACAACGATGATAATTTTAATTTTTTTAATTTTTGCCATCACAAATTTACCTTCCACTTTTTTGCCATGACAAATTTGACTTAATTGCCATGGCAAACTTACTTTGTACATACATGGCAAATTTATTTTTATTTTACTAATGACAAGATTTACTTTTCATTTGGCATGGCAAATTTTCACCATGGGCCATGGCAAATTTACTATTTATTTTGCCATGGCAATTTCATGAATTTTGATCTTCACAATATGGCTATTTTTATGAAAATAAATGGACTAATCAGATGGCAATTTGTACAGATTTTTGTTTTTTCTTTAGTACATGGCATGGCAAATTCTTTGTTCTGTTTTTGCAAGGTTTTTTTTTTCTAATTGTTTTCTTGCTTTTTTGGTCTTGTTTTAATGAAACAGCAGACAACTCATAACATCAAGGCAATATTTTTCACTCACACGTCATGAAGTGTGTTTGAACATCATGGCAGCCCATGATTTTTTTTCTGTAATATTTTTTTTTTGTAAATATATGGTAGTTTTATTCATTAGTGGATGACAATGTTTGCTCGTTTAATATGGTTTTTCTAGATTATTTTCAGGAGTGCTTTGTTGGTCCTGGAGCAATTTTTGGGCCGACAACATTGTAATTCTTGTGTTTTTTCTTTAAATCTTGACGGCAATTAGTGTTTTTGGGCTAGTCCGCTTGAGGCCATTGGGCCAAAACACAAGAAGCTGAGTGGGAGCATGACGTTCAGAAAGTGGGTGGGGGTTCCTATTGGGAACCCCTATGCGCCGCATTCTGCGGCAGAATGTCGAGCTATCGCATAGGTGGTTATTCCCTCAACTGGGCCGGCCCATGAAGGCAAGGAGCGGTGCAAAAAAATAACGTTTAACAATAGCGCTTCAGCTAGGATTCAAACCCACGACCATGGGCCTATAGACAAGGGTTGCTAGCCACTGCGCCCAATTCAGTTTGATGGCCAAAAGGCAATGCAAATGCTTTTCTATATTATGGTAGTTTTACTCATTAGAAGATGACAACGTTTGGTCGTCTGGTTTTTCTATATTATTTCCAGGAGTGCTTTTTTGTTCCTGGAGCAGGTTTTGGGCCGACAACGTTTGTAATTCATGTGTTTTTTTGTTCATGAAGTCAATTAGTGTTTTTTGGCTGGCCCGCTTGAGACTATTGGGCTGGAACGCTGGAGGCTGAGTGGAAGCACGTCGTTTTGTTCCCACCGAATGACTCGTTTGATACTGTGCTCTTTTTTTTTTTAAACGAGTTACGGTGCTCTTTCTGTTTGATACGGTGCTCTTTCTGTCACACGTGTGATGAATATCGGCATCCAAACAGAATCACACGATAAACACAAAACATTCTATTTCAATGAAAAGTTTTACAAAGTAATTTGACCGACGTGAAAGAAACATAGCAAAAAAAAGTAACAATAGATGACCGAGGAGACTATGCATCAACTGGGACGACCCAGAAAGGTTTCTGGACACCCAACACATTCTCAAACCGCTTGACAATTTCTGACGAGCCATCCTGCACGCCAAGAACATGCAGATCGCTATTCTTTTCGCTGAAGCAATTCACCCAGTAGACGCAGTTGGGCTTGAGTCCACATCCGCTGGCAGAGCAGGACCCTGCAAAATTGGAGTCACCGAGGAGGAAAACCCGATCGCCGATGCAGTCCGTCTTGCGCCAAGCGGGCGGGTCCGAGAAATCCATCCGATAGACGTGGAGCTCCCCTGGTCGGTCGATGCAGACTCCGTGGAAGGCCATATGGACGAGGAAGAGGTCGTTGCAGGACTCGACGACGTACGTGGCCGTAATGCCCATCGGGACCTCGATGGAGGGCACGGCGATGGCGCCCAGCCGCACCTCCGGCTCCTCCGAGGCGCCGCTGGTGTGGAAGTCCAGCGTGCCGAGAGAGTCGCTGGACTCGCAGAAGAAGAACCTCCCATTGACGGCGGCAACGTCGAAGAAGTTTCTCTTCGTGGGGGGGCAGTAGTCCTCCGGCAGGTCGAAGCAGCCGATGTCGTAGCCGTGGCGCGACCACCGGAGATCCTGGCCGACGCGGCAGAACCACATCACCGGGCTCGCAAGGTCGAAGACGAGGACGCCGCAGCCAGGCGCGGCCACGGTGTTTGACAAGACACACCTGCACGTCCCCGAGGCCTCGTCGTCCCTGAGAGCCGGAAGCTCGATTCTTGATTCGTCCTTTGCGTTCAGGAGATAGGTCCCTGGATCGTCCGACGAGGAATCGGAGGAGCCCAGGACCAGGACCCAGCCCTGCGGCGTCGGCAAGGATACCTTCTTGCTCGACACCACCGGAGTGACATCGTGAAGCTTCTGGTCGGGCAAACTGAAGACCTTGTACGACGAACGATCTGGACCTGGCGGCGGCACAAGCACCAGCAATGGGAAAGCCGGGGACACGATCGACTCCTCGGGCAAATCCATCGCTGACGACACGTTCGACTCCTCGGCCAAATCCATGTCTGACAACAGGGGCGTACACAAGTCCAAGTCGTAAGGCTAGATCGCTTCGTTTACTGTAGTTATGCTCTGGTTGGCGATGACAAGCGGTATACAAGGCTCTGCAACCACGGATCTGTTGAGAACAGAGCGTCGCGTGACACACATATATATATAGGGGGCTGGCTTCCCCGATTACAGATAGAAAAAAACGGCTGTGTTCAAGTCGAAACCGGAATAATCGAGGCTGACTCGGACAGCTAGCAGACGTCGTTCGTTCGATTCCAATCTCAGTGCGAACGACTCAAAACAAATAAGGGCATGTACAATGGTTCTAGCTTACGGATGCCACGTAAGATAAATGATGAGGTGGAGGAGAGAGAAATCATAAGAGAAGGCTTGTCTTAGCTTATTTAAGCAAAGACAAGAGATGATAGCTTAGCACAATTTGTCTCACCATGTTTTTAGGAATAACTAATTATTGAAGATAAGGCTAAGAGATGATCCATTGTAGACTTGTTTTTTGTCATCTCTAATTTACATGCAAAACTTAAGATAAGACTATCTTAGCAACCATTGTACATGCCCTAAGTCGGATGATTTCTCTAAGAAATCATCCGCCTGTTCAGCCGTTGGATCAGAGGCTGACTGTCGTTGGATCACAACAGGCAGCAGCGAGCTTCAACCCAGCGCCATTGGAGCCTCGTGCGAAGCTTCAATGAAGCATCAATGGCGTCTGATGAGTTCCAACGCGGCACCAACGCTCCGACGAAGTTCCATTGCAACTCCGGCTGAGCTCTATTAGTTAGGAAGAATGAGAATGCACGAATCGATAATTCATTGATCGTGTGCATGGTGCACATATATAGGTACAGGGTGGATCGGCCTCTACTTGTCTTCCAAGATATACAAATACACGAGGGGAGAGAGAGATACAACGGTATAAATACAGACCCCTAGTCCTATACATATGCGGTGTACAACGTACTCTCAACACCCCCAGCAGTCGAAGCGTCGCCGGAGACACAGAGACTGGGCCGAAACTCCTCAAAGACTGGGGTCGGTAGTCCCTTAGTCATGACATCGGCAAACTGTTGAGTAGTAGGAACGTGCAAAACACGAACCTTCCCAAGAGCCACCTGTTCGTGAACGAAATGAATGTCGAGCTCAATATGCTTCGTGCGGCGATGGTGAACTGGGTTGGCGGAGAGGTAGACGACGGAGACGTTGTCACAATAGACGATCGTGGCCTTAGGAACCACACAAAGCAACTCCTGAAGAAGCTGACGAAGCCAAGAGCACTCAGCAACGGCGTTAGCCACTGCCCGATACTCCGCCTCGGCACTCGAGCGAGAGACCATGGGTTGTTGCTTGGACGACCACGAAATCAGCGAGGGCCCAAGGTAGACACAATAGCCTGACGTAGAGCGATGCGTGTCCGGGCAGCTGGCCCAATCAGCGTCGGAGTAGGCAACCATGTCGATGGAGGAGGAAGCCGTCAGGGTGAGTCCCATGTTCATAGTGTCGCGTATATATCGAATAATACGCTTCACCAGAGTCCAATGGGAATCACGTGGGGAGTGCATATGGAGGCACACCTGCTGGACTGCATACTGGAAATCGGGCCGAGTGAGAGTGAGATACTGCAGGGCGTCGACGATGGAGCGATCGAACGCCGCATCTGGCGCAGGGGAACCCTCCAAGGCGGACACCTTCGCCTTGGTGTCAACAGGCATGGATGCGGTCTTGCAATTAAACATACCCGCGCGCTCGAGAAGCTCATGAGCGTACTTCTGTTGATGCAGAAAGAACCCGTCGGCACGACGAACGACCTTAATGCCAAGGAATTAATGCAACGCTCCCAGATCCTTGAGGGCAAACTCATCACGAAGACGAGCCGTGAGCTACTGAAGAAGCCCAGGCAAGGATGTCGTCAGGATAATGTCGTCCACATAGAGCAGCAGGTACGCAGTAGCAGTACCCTAATGATAGACGAACAGAGATGCGTCGGGTCGGGTTGTGTGAAACCCAAGCTGCTGTAAGAACCCAGCCATACGCTGGTACCACACCCGAGGGGCCTGCTTCAGGCCATAGAGGGACCGAGAAAGCAGGCAGACGTGGTCGGGATGCTCGGTGTCGATGAAGCCAGTCGGCTGCTCACAGAAGACCCATTCCGTGAGATGACCATGCAGAAAAGCGTTGGAGACATCCAACTGATGCACAGGCCAGGCACGGGAGACCGCCAGCTGAAGCACCGTAGGAATCGTGCCCGGTTTAACGACCGGGGCGAAGGTGTCGGTGAAGTCCACTCCGGCGCGCTAGCGGAAGCCGCGCACCACCCAACGAGCCTTGTAGTGCTCGAGAGAACTGTCAGGGTTGGTCTTGTGACGAAACACCCATTTGCCACTGATGACGTTGGCGTGAGGGGGTCGCGGCACGAGATGCCATGTGCGGTTGCGCTGCAATGCATCAAACTCCTTGCGCATCGCGGCAAGCCAATGTGGATCACGAAGGGCGGCGCGTGCAGACGAGGAAATGGGTGACGGTGGAGAGGATGATGTCGACACCGTGCACGCATACTCATCGGCATCATAGCGCGTGCTGGGGCGATAGATGCCGGCGCGAGACCGCGTCACCATGCCAGTGGGAGACTGGGCGGCCGCGGTAGGAGCAGCGGACGGTGGTGGAGCAGGGTCCGTCGCTCCCGGCGTCGCGACGGGACCGGGGCCGGCCGAAGCAGCGGGGCCAGGTGGGGTGGTGGAGTCGGCCGCACCACCCGGCGGGGTGGTAGCCGAGGGGCCACCCGGCGGGGCGGGAGCCGAAGGGCCACCCGGGGCATGCAGGGCCGCGCTGAGGGTTCGGCAGCCGGCACCGCGGTGGTCGGGCCCACAGCGGGGGCAGCTGCAGAGGGGCCCTCCGCGAGAGGGCGCGCCGAGGCCACACCGGGAGGAGCCAACGGGAGCCGCGCCGGGGCCAGGAGGGGCCGCGCCGGGAGCTGCACCGGGTCCGCATCCGAGAGATCATCAGGGAGCGCCGAGTCCACTGCAGAAGGAGGTACCTAATGAAAAGGAAAAACCCGCTCATCAAAGTACACGTGTCGGGAGGTGTACACGCGGTGGGACACGGGGTCGTAGCATCGGTAACCTTTGGTGTTGGGGGGTAGCCTAGAAAGATACAGGCTACGGAGCGAGGAGCGAGTTTGTGTGGAGTGGTAGAGGCGATGCTGGGATAGCACAGACAACCAAAGATGCGAAGACCATCATAGGATGGAGGGGGACCGAAGAGAAGTTAATGAGGGGTATAGTTCCAGCGAGGACGGCAAGGCCTAATGTTAACGAGGAGAGTGGCGGTGGCAAGAGCATCGGGCCAGAACCGAGGGGGCACGTTGGAGTGGAACAACAATGTGCGGACGCAATCGTTAAGAGTGCGAAGGATCCGTTCGGCGCGACCGTTCTGCTGGGATGTGTATGGGCATGTGAGCCGAAATGTGGTGCCGTGAGATGCGAGAAGATGGCGAGTGGTAGCGTTGTCAAACTCTTTTATGTTGTCAGTCTGGAGGGCGTGAATGGGATGCCCGAACTGGGTGGTGATGTGGGCATAAAAGGCCGTGAGAGTGGCAAGCACATCGGATTTGCGACGGAGCGGAAACGTCCATGCAAAATGAGAGAAAACATTAAGTAACACAAGATAATATAGGAAGCCCGTGTTGCTTGCAACGGGGGATGTCCAAACATCACTATGGATTAGCTGAAACGGAAAAGAAGAAATAGTGTTTGACTCGCTAAACGGATGATACGTCTCAAACGTATCTACTTTTCCAAACACTTTTGATATTGTTTTGACCTCATTCTTGCATGATTTGGACTAAACTAACCCGGACTGACGCTGTTTTCAGCAGAGCTGCCTGTATGGTTTATTTGTGTGCAGGAAAACGGATTTTAAGTATCTCAGAAAAATCCACGAAAAATCACAGAAAATCCACGCACCCGAAGGAACCAAATACCAGAAGTGGGACCATAGGGGGGGCAGGGGGTGCCCAGGCGCCCTGTGGGCGCGCCCCCCCTGGGCCGCGCCGGGGGCGCCTGGGTGGGGCCGACACCCCCTGGTGCCCTACTTTATCCCGTATTTTTACTCCCGACGCAGAAACCCCAGATCAGAAGTTCTTTCGCAGTTTTTCGTCGCGGAGCCGCCGCCACCCTCTGTTCTTCCTCGGGAGGGCTAATCTCGAGGATGATTTGGCGTCCGGAGAGGGGAGATCGTCGCCATCGTCATCATCATCACCACTCCATCATCCCTCCATGACTTCTCCCTCCATGTGTGAGTAATTCCCCTGCTGTAGGCGAAGGGGATGGTAGGGATTGGATGAGTTAGATCATGTAATAGTTTATCAGATCGTTGGGGGCATGTTGCCTATCATCTACTATGGTGTTTATCATCTTTGCTACAACTTGTTATTCTTAATGCTTGACACTTAGGGCCCGAGTGCCATGATTTCAGATCTGAACCATATGTGTTTGTATGAATATATTTGTGTTCGTGATCCTATCTATGAGTTGTTTGCACCTGTTACGGTTCGGAACCGGTGATCCCAAAAGTGACAGCTTGGGACACCAAAGGGGATGGTCCGTAGTTTGAGGATTACATGTATCCATTGAGTTCATTGCTTTGTTCCGGTGCTCTTTGACAGGAGCACCTTAATATCCATTAGTTCCTTTTGGCCCCGTTCGTAGCGGGATGGTAGGACAAAAGATGTTGTGCAAGTTCTTATTGCAAGCACGTACAACTACCTACGGGATACATGCCTAATGTTTGATATTTGCCTAGATGATCATTACTTTTCCGTGTGCCGTGCCCCAAGTTAGAATCTATCTCATCCATGCAGCGCCCAACCATCCATCTCCCTAGCCTACAGTATTTTAAACCTTGCTTGTCACTAGTTGCTACTTTTACCATTTACTACTGCTATTTACTTTTGCTGTTTACTTTTACTATTACTATCATCACTATCATATCACTGTTACCACTTATCTTTTGTTGCAAGTAAGTATATTTCAGGTGCGGTTGAATTGACAACTCAACTGTCAAAGTTTATAAATACTCTTTGGCTCCCCGTGTGTCGAATCAATAAATTGGGTTATTCCTACCCGCGAAGACTATCTCGATCCCTTACGATTGAGGGTTATCAACGGACAGCGAACATGTTTGCCGAGACGGCAAGCATGACAAGTGTGTTCGTCGAATTTATTACACGAAAATGAAAAACTCCTGAGGATCTGGCGAAGGACGGCGGAGTTGGGGTGACCCAAGCGTGCATGCCATCGGTCGACACTGGCGGAGAGGGCGACTGGAGAGGCGGTGGCAGTGGCGGTGGAGGCGGAGTGCACTGGGTACATGTCGTCAGGGCTGTCACATCGGTGAAGCACCATCCGGGTACGAGCGTCCTTCACAGAGAAACCAAGATCATCAAATTCAATGGTGAGAGGATTATCACGTGTAAGACGACGAACGGAAACAAGATTTTTTACTAGGTGAGGTGAGACAAGCACATTAGTCATGTTAATAGGCGTGGAGTTAGACGGAAAGAAATTTTGACCAACATGAGTAATGGGAACGGAGGAACCATCACCAAAAGTGATGCGGTTCGAGGTGGTGACCGGGAGGGAGGAAACAAGGTTACCAGGGTGCTACGTCATGTGGGTGGTGGCCCCCGTGTCCATGTACCAATCACCGCCACCTCCATAGTTGGAGGGAAACGGCGCCGAGTGGAGTGCAGCGAGCAAGGCGGGATCTCATGGGGCCGGAGGGAGCGGAGCCGACGCGGGCGGTGGTGCGTAGCCAAAGGTGGCGGGCGCCAGAGGGGGCGCGTAGCCACCCGGAGCATAGCCGCCCGGTGCGTAGCCGCCCCCACCCGCCTGGTGAGGTGCGGCGGCGAGAAGCGCCTGAGGGCCGGCTGGGTGTGGCCCGAGGATGCCCGCAGCCTGTGGGACAGGCATGTGGTAAGCGTGGACCACACTGGTCCATGGGTTAGGGCCGACGGCCCATGGCGGGGAGGGCTGGTGTTGGCGTGGAGCCCCCCCCCCCCCCCCCCCCCC